>CM060926.1:439790376-440990376 GCA_030737875.1 Allium sativum
TCTTATCTCTACTATGGCTTTGTCTCTCTTATTTGGGGAATTATGTTTTCTTTTAAGTATTTATGTACTCTGATGATGAAAGACAAAAGTTATATTGTTGTAATGGTTTTTGTGACTTATGGTATCTTGGACCACGATGTATGATTTGTGTTTAAAATAAAAATTTGAATTTCCGCTGCTATCTTAATAATATCTATCTTGTAATATTATTTGTCTGTTTACCTATAACACTTCACGAAACTTAATGCATTCCCTTTGTGAGTGACATTAACGGACGTGGGGTGTCATACTTATACTCTGCTAAATTCAGTTCTGTTTTAATCAAACTTCTTCTCTCTATACTCTCTACTCTCTAAATCAAGTGCTATTGAAGAGGTATAGGGCTATTTGTAATTACTTGGGTTGAGTAAACATTGTTTTTGTTGAATCAAAGAGGAACCGGTGTGTCATTGTAGCCGTGAAATCAAGTAAATAGGAGTCGGTGTGTCATTGTAAACATTGAAATCAAGGAAGTAGGAATCAGTGTCTCCTTGTGAGCCGTGAAATCAAGGAGGTTGTACTTGACTATTGGAAATAGTAATAAAACTCTATGCAATCCAGCATTGTACGGAACTGTCGTAGGAGCAATCCGAACCAGTATAAAATCAGGTGTGTTCTTTCCTTTTCTGCATCTTTATTTCTTCTTATTTTGCATTTGTGTTTGAATCTTTGTCTATGATTGCATTTGTGGTGTTTGATTCATCCCGTAGTTCACTTTAGTTTTAGATTTTGTTTAAATTCTTACAAACACTATTCACCCTCTCTCTAGTGTTGCTTTGCCTTAACAATCAATTCCGCATTCCCTAACAATTGGTATCATAGCAAGGTCTTTCAAAAAGTTCACAATCTGATTTTTGAAAATAGTGATAATGGCAACCAACACTAGTAGCAATAATAGTTCTTGTATAGAGGGTCAATCCGCTGTTAGAACACCATTGTTTAATGGTAGTAATTATTCATATTGGTTATGTAGAATGAAAATTTAATTACAATCAGTAGGATTAGACACATGGAATAGTACACAAAATGAATATGTTGAACCCACAACTGCATTTGCACAATGGACAAATTAACAAAAGGCTGTTGCACAGATAAATTCTAAAGCAACGAATATGTTATTTTTTTTATTAAATAGAATGAGTTTAATAGAGTATTAGTTTGTAAGACTGCTTATGAAATCTGGAGAACTTTACAATTTACTCATGAAGGAACTAGTAAACTTAAACAGACTAAGATAGGCATGTCAGTTGATCAATTTGAGTTATTCAAAATAAACGAGAATGAGTCTATTGCAGATATGTATTGCGGATTTCAAGAGATAGTGCATTCACTAACAACACTTGGAAAAACTTATTCAGAACAGATCAAGCCAGAAAAATATTGAATTCACTAACTCAAGAATGGGATCATAAGACTTTGGCTATTGAAGAAGCCAACGATGTCAATGAAATGAAGATTGAAGAGTTAATCGCAAATTTAATGTCATATGTAGTCCAATTGCAGGAAAGGAAAGAAAATAGATCAACTGAAAAGAAATGTACTGCGTTGAAAGCAACAACAAATGATTCTGACTTGAGTAGTGAAGATGAAGAAGAAACATCACTCATGACAAAACAGTTTAGAAGATTTCTAAAATATAGAAGGAAGGGTCATAATCAAGCAAATTCAAAAACAGGTGATGGACGATGTTTTAACTACAACAAACCTGGTCATAAAAAGAAAATGTGTCCATATCCAGACAAATCTACTCAACAAACGGACAACAATAATTTATCAAGGAAAAGAAAGAAAGCATACACAGCAACATTAGATGATTCAGATTCGTCATCAAGTGATAAAGAGACGGAAACCAGAAATACAAATATATGCTTTACAGCAGTTCAGAGTTTAGAAAATCATGAAGAAAAGGATCAAAAAATCAGGTATGCATTAATTAAATTTTAATTTTATTTGGTTGAATGGTTGCTTTGATTGTTTGTTTTGGTTCGAATTTAAAACATTAAAAACAAAATTAGAAATTCAAATTAGAAATTTGAATTTCGAAATTCAAAATAATAATATAATATTAAATAATCAATAAATTAATAAAATAAAATTGTTTTAGTGCTTATTAGGATTAGAACTATTTCAGGAAATCATTAACCCAGAAATATAGATTGATAATATTTTCCAAAAACTAAAAAATCCAATTCCCTTTTTGAAATAAGCCTAGTATGTCGACATATAGAAGAATACATGTCGACATATCTGACCAGTTTTGAAATTTAAATTTTGAATTTCAAAAATTTAAACTTTCAAACTTCCCTCCAATCTTTTCACCAACCGCCAAGGTTTGAAAAGGTGTCCTTTCAATCTGAAAAGTTATGCCTATTCAATTCATATTCATTCAATTCATATCTATTCAATTTCTATATATATATATGTCCTTTCTACCTTTCATTCATAACTCAAAACTATATTCTTTATATCTATTCTCTTCCAAAATTATCATTTCAATGGCTTCCTCAAGTTCATCTCAGAAATTGAAGATAACCAAAACCACTAAATGTTATCTTTGCATTGACAAACAGGCCATCAAAACCTATGGTAACTATTTAGCAAATGCTAAAGTTAACACCGGTGCTTTCGCCGTCTTTAGCGACTTTCCCTCTTATGATCTCGCTTCTCTTTTCGAACACAGTGATGTGTTGAGTCTTATTGACTCTCGTGATAAAGAGGAAGTATGTTATCCCAAACTCATGAAGATGTTCTGTGCAAATCTCAATCGTGGATTTTACTAAGGCAGCGAAAATCAAATTTGGAGTAGTGTCAAAGGCACCTAAATTGTTCTTGATGCCGAACTTTTAGGAGAAATTCTAAATTGTAGAAGTGTAGGCTCGGATTTTTAAACTTTTGCTATCAAAGAATCCGATATGGAAACCTTTCACGATATTTTCAAAGATGATGCTCCAATGGATTTCAAAAATCATATCTTACGTCCAAAAACAAGAATCCTCAACCTTCTCCTTCGACACACCATTACTCCTTGTTCCGGAAATTTCAGCAATCCAACACTTAAAGTCCAAAAAGCTTTCTTTACTATTATGGGTAAATATCTTATCAATTGGGATAAAATGATTCTAAATGGAATTAAGCCCATTGATTTATCCATAAGAGAAAACACTCTTTACTATGGTGTTTATCTCACTCGTATTTTCAAATACTTTAATGTTGATCCTCATGGAGAAGAATTTGTCCCTAGAAAAGTGTTTGATGCATCAAACATTCATCTCATGCAAATTCCTCTCACTTTCAAACCTTATGAGACATTCGAGGCCAAACAAGCTCGATTGCAACAAGAACAAGAGCCAATGGAAGTCGAAGAAGAAGAAGAGGCTTATATGGAAAGCATTGAGTATCCAACCTCAAAGCGTATCTACAAAGACACGATTGTTCAAAATCAAGTGAAAATCATCAACAATCAAAAGAATCTTAACAAGAGGATTTTCGAAATACCCAAATTCATGGTCAATATAGGAAGAAAAATTGGAATTTCATCTTCTTCATCATCATCTGAAAACTAGGCCATCTAGTTTAATCTATCTTTATATATTTCCTTGTATTTGCTTTCGAATCTCATATTTAAAGTATGTCTTGTTTAGTTGGATGTATTTGCTTTCTATTAAGTAAATAATGGAGTTTTATTTCTGATAAAATCATCTTTATGTTTCTAGAAAAACTATAAAACAAATTGTAATATTACAAGAGTTCAAAAAAATTTCAAAATTCACTATAATATCTCGACATCACAAAAAGAGTATGTTGACATATAACTGACATATTTTCAAATTATTTCAAATTTTAAAATTAAAATAACTAGCCATGTCCATTCAAAATCCAACGAATTCCAGACCCTACTTTAGTATATTTCCTTTAGAAAAATTCATTATTCCATTACTTCTTATTCCTTAATCATTTCTCATCAAATCCATGGAAAATCCTATTCATAATCTTAGTGAAAATCTAGAAGAAACTCTCAATTCTTTCAAAAATATTCTCTCTATCGTTCTACGAAATCAGCACCATCTCGAACTAAGTCAAATAAAGATGTTCGAACAACAAGAGAAGCATTTTGAAGCAATGTGATGGCTAATTTCTTCTCTTTTCAGAGATGAAGAGAATAATCTCGCAAAGGCTCCACCAATCAAAGAAGATGGAGATTAGGAAGTAATTAAGAAGGATCCTATCTTTGGAGAAGATGGTTGGGTTGAAGTTCCAAGAAGGGTTTAATTATTCAGTACAATTTGTTTAAGTATTCTAAAAACATATGGTGTGGTGTGATTTGGATTCTATTGTTTGAAACTTGTATATATTAAGCCATATGGTGTGACTTGATTTGGTTTGATTTGTATATATATCAGACAAACATATGTAAAAATAATAATACTTGGATGGGTTTGTATTTAATCATCATATTAGGTATTATTATAAGTTTGAATAGATTAAGGGAGTGTTCTACTTAGAAATAGTTAATAGATTAAGGGTGAGTATTTTTATTGGGATAGTTATTTATGTTCTATTCAGAGAATTATATAATTTCGGGGGAGTATCTTTTGGATTTATTTTTGATAATGCCAAAGGTGGAGAAATTATAAAATATATGCATAGTTTATAGGATTCTTACAAACAGGGGGAGTATTGGAAAGAACATCATTAACAGGTATATAAAGGTATGATATTTTATAAACTTTGGTTGTCATCATAAAAAAGGATAGATTGTTGGAGAATGGAGTTTTAATGACAACAACCTTATTTAAATTATCATTGATTATAAAATATATACCAACACTTTTTGTATAGAATATGTATATATATGTAGTAATTATATACAGGAAATATTACTGAAGACTGTATGGTTTTAAAAATGATAGAGATTCAACGATCAGAGAAATTTCAAGAATCGTGAGTAATCAAGATTTTAAGAGTTCAAGAGTTTAAGATTAATATAGTTATAGAGTCTAGATTTTATAAGACTCTAAATAGCACTCCAGGTTCAAAGTCAAATCTAATTTTCAAATTCTGATTTTCAATTCTATCCTTAATCCTCTCTATTTTATTTTTCTGTTCTTCTTTGTATTTCAAACTTAATTTTTATATATTTATATACTTTATATTTATACTTCATATTGTTTAAAACCTTGTAATTTTATAAATATATTTATATGGTTTAAATTTATGTTTTTATATGTTTTTCTATCATATAATGTTGATTTACAACACTAGATTTTTACTCAAGAACTTCTAGAATCATTTTCATATCAAAACAATTGAAAAATGCTTCAAAAATCAAAAACATACAAGGGTATGTCGACATATCAAAAACACCATGTCGACATACAACTGTCATTTTTTCCAATTTTGAAAGAAAGTATATTTTCACTATTTGAAACAATTCAGAATCGTTGCAACCTTTCATACTCTATAAAAAAGGGTTAAAACCGATTTTTTTATCGTTTCTTCTTCTCTAACTTCATCTTCTTTCTCTACACCATTATTCTTAATCATTTTTATAGTTTTTACACTTATACTCTACCGAATTCAATTCTATTTTGATCAAACTTCTTCTCTCTACACTCTATGCCCTCTACTCTCTACTCTCTGAATCAAGTGCTATTGAAGAGTTATAGGGCTATTTGTAATTGCTTGGATTGAGTAAACATTGTTTGCGTTGAATCAAAGAGGAATCGGTGTCCTTGTAGCCATGAAATCAAGGAAATAGGAGTCGGTATGTCCTTATGAGCCATGAAATCAAGGAAGTAGGAATCGGTGTCTCCTTGTGAGCCATGAAATCAAGGAGGTTGTACTTGACTATTGGAAATAATAATAAAACTCTGCGCAGTCCAGCGTTGTGCGGGACCGGACGTAGGAGCAATCCGAACCAGTATAAAATCTGGTGTGTTCTTTCCTTTTCTGCATCTTTATTTTGTTTATTTTGCATTTATGTTTGAATCTGTGCCTGCGATTGCGTTTGTGGTTTTTGATCCATCCCGTAGTTCACTTTAGTTTATATTTTGTTTAAATTCTTACAAAACTATTCACCCCTCTAGTGTTTGCTTTGCCTTAACGATCCATTCCACATTTCTTAACAGTATCAACAAACTTTCCTTTTTCGTTGAAATGAGCAACCTTCCATTTTGCCTTGTAGCATGCCTACCTAGTTTCTACATCTCTTTGTACAACCTTGGCTCCAATCTCTATCGAGAATCTCAAAAGCAAGCATAAATAAGTAGTGTAGGCTCTAAAGTTAGCAAAGATTGATCGACTCAAAAAGGATTTATACATAAGATATATGTCCAACACAACAAATGGGAGAATCTGTTGTTTTATGAGTTGTCGATTCATTACCACGAAGAAATGAAGATCGATTGAAGAATTAGTTCATATATGTACGTGTGTGCATTTGGTGTATTGGATTTATGTTAAAATCTAACTTCATTTATTATAACATAATCACACAAAACACAAATAGATGCATATATATGAGAATGGCTTAAAAAGCCATTAGTGGGCTATTCACTCTGGAACAGTCGGCTGGTAATAGGGTAAAATCCCAGTAACGGCTATTTTCTGCCATTTTTCAAATATATATACGATTCATATTCCTACCAGTTGACTGGTGATTTATATATATCAGTACATTGACCCAACAATAAAAGCTGTATTTCTAAAGGATCGGTTTCTTTCATGAAGAGTTCTTGTAAGAACCCGTTACTTCCCCGTGAAGGAAAGAGCGGATACTTTGAGAACAACACACAAATGAACGCTGACGGAAGAACATTTCAATTGTTATTACAACAATTCCATCAGATACAAGGATATACAGAGTATAATTGAATAAATTACATTCGATAAATTTCAGAGTTTACAATAAATTACATAGCAGCGGAAAATAATACAAAGCCCAACTGAAGGTGATATACGGATACAGAGCTTTCCGGATATCATTCCAGCTGTAAACCAGGATCCTGTGAATATAAATCTGCCAAACCAAAACTACTAGCTGCCCGTGCGGAAAATAGGGGCACCCAGAGTTTAGGTTAAAACAATAAACTCCAGGTCAGTCATGTGACTGGTGTGAGAACTAAAACAGTTATTTAAACTTTACTTTAAAAGAGAGTAATTCAAGGGACCATGCCGTATAACACGGAACGGGTTTCCTCCCAAGAATACCAGTGCATAGAAAAGACAACACAATGCTTTTTCGAAAAATGAAGCTATTATAAGACCCAGGTCCCATCACACAATGCAACGCAAGCCGGAGGATAGGGTTTTCCCTTATAATAGCCAAACATGCTTGGTACGTTTAAAACAAATCATTTGATACTATAATAAGTGTATAGTGTCAAAACAATTTCAATCATAAATATAAATCATAGACGGCATAGCATCCCATGCTACTATGTCGCCATACTAGGCTCTACAAATAAAGCCGAAATACACGTATTGGAAATTGGATTTCCGTCATGAGTCGAGGCAAGGGGCAAGTTTCTCTCCGCGTTCGAGACACTCTAGCAAATGCCTCCGGGTTACGCACTCTGGGCAACCCCGGATGCGGCTGGGCCGGTCCTCACTTACGTTAGAGGATTAGTTATTCCTGAACACACGTTTCCCGGTCCTTACAGACTTATAATCGAGGCGCCTCATTCCAACAACCACAAAGGTGAAAAGTATATAAATGTCAGGGCTGGTAAGTCACTGACACCACCATAGCTAGAAAGAAACGTCGTGCTCTCCCAGCGGTCTGTATCCCGTTTTTAACTCATACCGAGGTGTGAGGCTCGCGAATTCATGTTATACACAAAGCTGCCACGTAGGCGTGCTTTGATCATCAACCACAAGACTTTGCTTTTCAACAGAAGCCTTGATCCAAGCAACTTAGCGTGCCACACAGGCAATTCATGCCATGCGACTGATGTCCATCGATATACAACCTCTGAGCTCGTGCGTCTTAGAGAAGGGCGTTAAGCAAAAGAATAAATTCTCCGCCGCCAAACAGATGTATATTTAACAGAAATCAATCAACACAGAATAAAATCCAATGTCAGACACACAATCCATTTACTAGTCCGTTCTGGGTCTGAACGAAACCGGAGGCACTTTCCTCGCATATCCATCCATCTCTAAGTACGTCTGGACGACCACCAACTATTTCCATCCTCTTGGGTGTACAGCCCAATCAGGATCGTCAGTAATTATCCCTACGATGTGAAGACTTCCGGTCTTCGACCACCGTCTTCATCTTCGACTTATCGTCGAATCGGTTATTCAGAATGGGTATAAACCCGGCCTTTCCGAACAACCCGCGTATATTAAAAACAAATGTTACATAAACTCAACATACGCCTCATCCCAATTCAGAATATTCTTTTATTCATAAAATCACATTTTTAGGGAAAGGTTCCCATTAATTTTATCCAAGATAAATTCTTTAA
Source organism: Allium sativum (assembly GCA_030737875.1). Classification (NCBI taxonomy): domain Eukaryota; kingdom Viridiplantae; phylum Streptophyta; class Magnoliopsida; order Asparagales; family Amaryllidaceae; genus Allium; species Allium sativum. Next base: position 439,798,887 of record CM060926.1, read on the forward strand.
AATTTATCCTTTAATCTTCCTTTGGATGTCATTTCAAACCAGATTATGGTTTTCCAAACTAGTCGAGATTAGCGAACCACACCGAAGTAATTATTTATTTTATTTCCCAATCCCAACCTATTCATCCCATGAAGCAAAACTGGTAATACTCCATATCTAATACTATGGTGTTATCGGTAAGATTAATTACCATTTCACGTTCAAATCTAATTAAAGATTTAACTATCGCTTTGGAGCAAAACTGGTAATACTCCATTCTCGTTCATTTTCTAAATTTGGAAATTTAGATTACGAATTCACATTTCAATCTAATTGCAGATTCGTTAAAACTCCTTTTACTGGGTTAAAGAACTAGGTGTTATTTAAAACACAGTTCACGACAAACCCAAATCACATTCTATTTATTATCGGGTTAAAGAACTAGTGTTATTTAAAACACAGTTCACGATAAACCCATTTCAAATCCAATCAAATATTAGGAATTCCGATTATTTAAAACCCCTTTTTAAATCTAATTTATTTATTTAAAAATAATTGGGTTTTAAATTTAGTTCAAAACTAGTTCATTTCGATAAAAAATCATTCCTATCTTTTCAAATATGGAGTTTTTCACCCCAATTTTTCCCAAATCATTTCTTATGATTTTACACAAATTATTACTATTTTTAATAATTTTATCAAGGCTCGTACAGTCGATTTCCATCAACGACCATCGAACTGCACTTACAGCGACCTTTTTCGAACTTGATTTGGACGTATCTCCAAATCCAACCGTTAGATTTCAAATTTCTAATATTCGTTAAGAAGCTCTTTTCGATACGAACCCAACGGTTCCGGTTTTAGGAGAATCCGACGGTCGGATCTCCCGTAATGTCCGTTTGAAATAAATGGTCGAAATTCACGAACTGCCGCGGCGCGGCGCGTTCTATTCAGGCCATTATATTATATATATATATAATATATATTTCGTTGATTACTATTTAAAACGAAGTTTATAAATAGTTTTGAATTCGTTTCAAAAACAATTTCAACCTTTATTTCAATTCAAATCAAAATTGAATTTTTCCTTATAAATTCGTTTTAAAATTCATTTCTATTCAATTCAAATTTTAATTCAATTTGAATTCATTTCAATTCGCTTTCAATTCAATTTGAATTCGTTTTCAATTCAATTCGATTTCAAAGTCGTTTTCTATTCGATTCAATTCAAATTGGTTTTCTATTCGATTCAATTCAAATTGGTTTTCTATTCAATTCATTTCGAAGTCGTTTTCTATTCAATTCATTTCGAAATCGTTTTCTATTCAATTCATTTCGAAATCGTTTTCTATTCAATTCATTTCGAAATCGTTTTCTATTCAATTCATTTCGAAATCGTTTTCTATTCAATTCATTTCGAAATCGTTTTCTATTCAATTCATTTCGAAATCGTTTTATATTCAATTCAAGTTTCATTTCAAAATATTCGATTTCGAAATCACTTTTCAATATTCATTTTAAAATGAATAAAATCGATATAAATATCGTTTACGTCAAAATGGCGTCAATCTAATCAACACGGCTTCATATAATTCTATTTTCAGATATTCTACTCGACAAATGAATATTTATCTTTTTCCTCCACACACGACTAATCTCAACGAATGAGTACTGTCCACGTGTGGATATTTTTGCTATTTAAAATATTTTATAAAATTAAGGTATCTATCGTTTGATATTAAATCAGACTTCAACTGTAAATTAGTAAGAGAACGATTCCCTGAATATTAACCCCGAAGGCCGAAACCAACATCAGATCAATATTCAGGAGACCACTCATCTCATCTATTTTCCAGTTAGTTTCTAATTTCATATATGATAAAGATGTAAATTTTATTGTTAAAATATTTCGTTCAACACATGACTAATCTCAACGGATGAGTACAGTCAACACATGAACCTTTATTTTATAAAGATAAAGATATAAATTTTATTGTTAAAATATTTCGTTCAACACATGACTAATCTCAACGGATGAGTACAGTCAACACATGAACCTTTATTTTATAAAGATAAAGATATAAATTTTATTGTTAAAATATTTCGTTCAACACATGACTAATCTCAACGGATGAGTACAGTCAACACATGAACCTTTATTTTATACATTCTTTATTTTCTAAATTAGAATGAGTCCCAATCAATCACCATATAATGTTAATTATATGGATTCCATACAACATAGGTATATAATAGCATTGAAAAATAATCAACCATCAACCAAAGTGCACTACACTGTATAAGCATCAAATATAGATATCTAATGCTTATAACAGCCTGTCAATCAATCGATCGACATATTTAATCAATCAGGATGAGGGAACTTCAAATTTCATCCCAACACCCGTGTGGGGTTTCAAACAATCAAACACAGATTTTATTCATGCAGTTGGGTGATGTGTAAAATTTATCGACCCAATCAATGTCCTTCAAATAGGTGTACATAAACAAACCGTCCGGTTTGTAAATGAATATTTTATTTTATTCACTTCCACGTTAAAAATTATATTTTTTACGATAAAATATTTTATTTCAACACATGAATTTCTATTCTGTTCATTCTTTAAATAAAATGATATTTTTATTTTTCTAACTTATTTTAGAAAATTTCGGTGGCATAACGACACGATACTAGAAACGGGACAAGGCCTAGCCTTTTCCCCGGTCTAGTGAAGGCCCACGCCATTCACACATCAATCAAATCCATTCATTTCACCAAACAATTCAATTTCAATCAAATAATCTAACAAATTTTTGCAATCAAACAAACAAGTCCATGGTCTGTGGACGATTATGTCGGGTGCTACTAAGCACCGTCTGCATCCTAGTATATATATATAACTAGAAAAATAAATTGAAAGGTGAGAAATTCTCAACGCTAGCTATCCAATCATCTTGTCTCTTCTTTGATAGAAAGCTTCATCGTTATCGCATTTTCGTCATCTTCGTTGCCCGTAGCCACTACATATATAAAAATCACACATTTTTATATTTTGATGTCTTTAAAATAAAAATCACATTTTTATTTATTCACTTTCAATTTAAAAATCGTATTTTTATAATCGCTTCATACATTTAAAAATCGAATTTTTTTCTTCGCTATTCAATATATAAAAATTGAATTTTTACTTTGCTATTCAATATATAAAAATTGAATTTTTACTTTGCTATTCAATATATAAAAATCGAATTTTTACTTCACTCTATATATATATATATATATATATATATATATATATATATATATACTATTAATACAAATACCCCTCCTTGGTGAAGCTTTTTTGAATGGTCAGAAAAGTCCTTTTCTCCCACTCCAATTGAACTTAAGGGCAACGTTTGTGGGCAGGGACCATTTTGTCATTGGAAAAACACATTTCCCAAAAGCACGCCGCCGGTTACCCTTGGTCAAAGTATGTCGGCAGTTTTTTTTTTCTCCACTTTTCCACTCCGTTCTTTCCATCTTCTTCCTTCTTCTTTTGTAAAAAATAATGGCGTCTGCCGTTCAAACGTACTGGACTACCAACTTATTTTTCGTAGTTTTCACATCTTCTGTTAACACCCAACTCCGCCTGCTTTGTTCCGTCTTCACGGCCAGTTATTTGTGGTTTCTGGGTTCCTTATCGTTCCATACTGAATTGCTGTCCAGATCTGGATGTTTACGCCGTACTGCTATGCAGATCTGCTTCTGTACACCGGCGACAACGTTTTTTCCGTCGCTGACGTCTTCAGTGCTTTGTTCCCTATTCACGGCCAGTTATTTGTGGTTTCTGCCTTCCTTATCCTTCCATACTGAACTGCTGTCCAGATGTGGAAGGTTACGCCCTACTGCTGTGCAGATCTGCTTCTGTACACCCGCGACAATGTTTTTTCCGTCGCTGACGTGTTCAGCTCAGGTAAACTCCGACTGTAGTACACTAAGTTCACATTATTGCTCTTCCCTAACGTTATTTTCACCAACCCTGCAGGTAGACGCGTTTGACCAGCTCAAAATTGATTTCTGTCCTGTACCACCGAGGTCCATATGAACTTTATACCATCTATATTACTACGATTGCTGCTTATTTTTTTAACACTGACATCACCAACAACTTTTCATACCTCAATCTGTTGTCTGATATGGTTAACGATATTATACCCATAAAGTTTGCTACCTTCATGTGTTTGTAGACCTTCGGTTTCTGTATTTACGCAAATTTATTACCGATTATTTATGAACTGATAATTATTTCATTAAACTGATATTTAGCACATACGAAAATTGGATTACACAAACTGATGTTTAATTATATTGCCTCATTTAAATTTTTTAGTAAGCAAATATTACGTGTCATTATGTCCCATACTACTCTTTGTCACACACTGCTGTTTGTGATTATGTCACATACTGCTAGGTAACACATGTTTTTCTTTTTTGACAGCACGTATAATCAGTTCACCCTACTTCTCTTCCATAATGGTATTCTCTCCAAACCACCAGTTATCCATGTTTGTACACCTGGACATCCATTCGTCCGATGTATCATCGACGTACGTACCAAATTTGAATGACCTATATTAGTACTAATTATTACGTGCTTAACTTTGAAACACTCACATGGTAGCTCACGTCACTAATGCTTTTGCTGATGCTATATTCACTGTTCGTGCGTATTATTGCGCCTCCCGTCATTCTTTTCATAGCAGAATATGGTGTTTTCATACGTGCATCTGTTGTGTGCTATACTTAACCATATTATATTGATAAATTTTATACCACAATACAATACATTCATACATTGTCAACTGCTTCACATGTATACATGGTATATTAACTAATATTCTGAGTACAAACAACTTTTGTTCAAATGTTTTACCACTCGATACGGTCGGACTAAATTATCCACCTGTACTGTTTAATTGTACAAAATATTCATGGATATTTGTCTTTACATTTTTCAAACATTTTGCTAACCGTAGCTGATAAGTCTGACCACTGATATACGTCCTTTTCAGTATAAATTAGATGATGAAATTTTCATACGCTGTTTAGCACTTACCTTCAGCCTTCATACACTTTTGGGTATTTGTAATGCTTTAATCTCACAACTCCTTGCTATGGTACACAGTAGTAAATCCTTTATCCAAAATTATGTTTATACATTTGCGCTATTTTTTTTCCCGCATACTATATCATTATGACGGCATGGAGGAGGTACCCAGTTTGACAGATTTCAAAGATAATGCAGGATGTTTTATAACATGCGATGTATAAATTGATAAAAGAATGGATCAAACAAAAAAAGGCAAGAACAATTTTTTTATTCTGTTGATTTCGAGTCTGCCAATAATATTTGCACCGCTGTCTTCATTGAAAATTCTGTCCATGTACCACAAGAAGACATCGACTCTATTAACTCCTTAAATTCTGAACAAAGACATGCATTTGATGTTATCATGAACTCTATTGTTGATAATATAAATTCTGTTTTTTTCATAGATGGGCCGGGGGGTACAGGGAAAACATTTTTGTATAAGTCTATTTTAGCTCACTCACGAAGTAGAGGTTTAATTGCACTTGCAGTTGCAACATTGGGAATTGCTGCTTTAGCATTGCCCGGTGGACGTACTGCCCATTCAAGATTTAAAATACCAATACTGCTTGACTCTTCATCTACCTGTTACATTCCTAAACAATCTGATCTTGCAAAACTTACTTATGAAACCACAATCATTCTATGGGATGAAGCTACAATGGCTCATCGACATGCTTTTGAGGCTGTAGACAAAACACTTAGAGATATATGTAATTCAGATAAACCATTCGGTGGCAAAATTGTTATTTTAGGTGGTGACTTTCGACAAGTTTTGCCTATTGTACAAAATGGTACTAGAGCTGAAACTGTTGATGCATGTATTACACAATCATACATATGGTCACACGTACAGGTTTTCCACTTGACACAAAATATGCGTGCTATACATGATCCTTCATATGCTACCTTTGTTTTACGTATTGGAAACGGAGATGAACCATATGTGCATGATGACATGATAAAACTCCCTGATGATATTATTATATCGTCGAACAATGCAAATCCTATTTATTCATTAGTTGATCATGTTTTCCCAGCGCTTAGTGATACGATATACGACGCTACTTCTATTTTGAATAGAGCCATTTTAGCCCCCACAAATGATACTGTTGATGCTATTAACACTACTGTGATTGACATGTTTCCCGGTACGGAATTTACATACTACTCCTTCGACTCCGTTGAAGAGGACACACATAATTTGTACCAACATGAATTCTTAAATTCTCTTGCCCCAAGCGGATTACCGCCACATAAACTTTCTCTTAAAATTGGTTGTCCAATTATGCTTCTTCGCAATATTGACCCTAAGATAGGTTTATGTAATGGAACAAGGTTAATATGCCGTGTTTTCCATAGAAATCTTATTGATGCAGAAATTGCGGTTGGTCATTTCCGTGGTACAAGAGTATTTATTCCCCGAATACAATTAAAGCCTTCGGAAAATGTTAGCATGCCTTTCACACTTATTAGAAAACAATTTCCTATTAAACTGGCATTTGCTCTTACGATCAACAAATCGCAAGGACAAACCATCCGTACTGTAGGTATCTACCTACAGCAACATGTTTTCACCCACGGTCAGCTATATGTAGCCTTATCTAGAGGTATTGCACGACAAACAACAAAAATTTTTGTTCAAAATGGAAACATTCCACGAAAAGATGGTACGCATACGAGAAATGTTGTTTACAAGGATGTTTTACTAACATGTACTTCAAACATGAGTTAGGCATTTTTTTATCATACTCTCTTTACGTCACACAAAGTAATAACTATTGTTAACGACATCTTATCTATTTGCACTTTTGCATTTACATGTCTGCTACATCCAATGTTCACACTTTTTTACCTGCCATTAACATGACTAATGTTTTCCCCACCTTATCCCCCCCATTCACAACCATTAACGACTATAAACATGTCGCAATAACACCAGAAAAAAAAAACCCCACCCCCCCCATTTTTAACTCCGCCATCAAATGTTAATTCATTTGATGCCGGTCTCAAGCCCGGAAAAGGAGGAGAGGAAATGTAAATTTCTCAGACTTTTTACTCTATTTGCAATTCATTTTGCTTTTACAAAGCTGTCGTCTGTACTATCTCAGGTTATTCATCCCACCAATTTCCATTGGACAGCATTCAATCCTTCCCGGCAGGTGGAATAAGATAACAAGGGTTTTCACAACTCACTTCCATTCTAATCAGTATAATACATTTAGCAGTATGGTTACATCAACATTACGCTCTCTACTCTATAATTTTTAACTCATTTACTCTGTCGTTTCGTTCAAAAATTTAATACTTTTTCCCCCCTGCAGTGCTGACCGCATTCATCAACACCTCAAATCGTCGATTGGAGGAATGACATAACCACCCTTCTAATTACTTACGGCCCGTCTACTCAACACAAAACAAATTAAGGTATACTTTAACTTACTCTCTGCTTTCTACATGCTCTACATTCTCTACTTTACCAATTAGTTCTGAATCATTTACTCTATTCTTGACCTCTACACAATTTCTACGTTTCATTCGGCTTACATTTCTGCGGTTGAATTCTCCAAATTTTAAAAACTACATGCCGTCGACGTCCTATTTGTTCAGTTTTGTATTTGTTTAACATTTATTTTTATTTTTTTTCCTGTATACTGAGGATTGATGTGAGCTGACCACAAAAGGGAAGGAATGCAATTCAGGTCTACCATTTACCTACCGTAAACATTCCGATAAAACAGAGGTATTTTTATATCTTAAATTTTTAAACTTTCTGTCTGAAAATGATACAATATTTTACGCACGTCATTATCTGACGTTGACGGAAAATTTGTTGGCATGTACATTAAACGATATTTAGGTTACCAAATGTACCTTTATTTTCATATTTAATAGCAAAATGAAACATATGTTTGTTTAATCCTCAGATTTATCAACATCCAACATAAATGCACTGACTGAAAACGGGACTGTTGCACTCAATGTTTCTTTTATCAGTGAAGATAGGAAGTACTAATCTTGGGTAACTATTAACATGACTAGGGTCGATGACTGCTGCACACGGATTGCGTAACTATTCAGATGATGAGGGTTGAGGACAAGAAACTGGAATCAGATGCTTTATCTTGGGTGAGCATTAATTATATATTTTTCATACTCTTATGGTATTAGTAATTATAAATTACAGTGCGTTAAATATCCGTTGCTATGCCTACGAGACTGTGTTCATTAATACAGGCCAATAATATGTGCATATATAATGTTAAGACGAGTGGAATGTTATCTGTATGGTGTCAGCAATTTAATTACATTACGGACATTGAATGCACACTCATTTCAGTTGGGTATATTTTGAATTTCAAAATAGTGGCTAACCAGATATATGCATATATCAATGCAATTTCAGTTTTTCTATCCCTTATTTACCTGTCCCCTGTCCCCAGCTGATCCTAACCATTCAATCTTTACACCAAATCATCGATGAATATTATAATGCGATCAAATTAGTTATTACATCATGTGATGCTGAGATTAATTTGGATATTGAACACGTGAGTACACTGAATATGACGACAAAGAAATTGATCTATATAACTACTAGCATGGATCTAAATATACTTTATTGTATTAGGAATTCTTCTTATGTATGATATTCATTTTGAACATCGATTCGATCATAGTAGTTTGATGGTGATTACGTACCCCTGTCCTGCAATATGTTTACTTAAATGCCATAAATAGCAAACATCACTTCGTATATTGATTTGTTAATCCGCCTAAATTTCTATTTTTTTTTCCTTTGCATGCAAATACTTTAAATGCTAATACTATTTATGTAATTTCCACAGGTAATACAATGATTCCAATGGTACTAAACATGATGTATACAGAGATATATACCCAATTAAGCTGCTCTTTTTCAGTACTGTTTTTTTTTTAACTCCATTTTCATTGCTATTTACCTGCTACTCCATAAACTACAATTTTCACATTCAAAAATCATTTACATTCAATCTTTACGTCATCATACCGACGGACATTAAACACAAACAGAAAACAAATAACTAGAGAATGTTAACGGATCAGTATCTGTAATTAATTATTTTCCTGATTTTATCCTTATTTTAATTTACTACCACTTTTTTAAAACATTCATTACTTTGCTGTTTGGAACTTACAAGTCGACATTTTACAAGTTTTAACTCCTCCATTATTTATTTTCTAACACATTTATGCCCTGTACTCAACACGTATTACAGACAGACAAATAAATCTCATTTTTCCATTCATTCCTCTTCACCAACTTTTCATGCTAGCTTCTCTCCAGTATTTACCAATTCATAACCTCTTCCCATTTAGATCACCTGTTTTTTCTCCTTTCTACTGCCCCTTTTTCATACATGTGTTAACCAGCATTCCCACTACCATGTTTTACTTCTATATAAACCTCCCCACATACACTACTTCATTGTCATCTTCCCTACTCATCTTTATTTTTACTGCAAACTACTACACTTTCATAAGCAAGATATGCCAAGGGTACTACACCCCTACCAGTACCATTATTATATTTACGATTTACCTTTTTTCCTTTTTTTTGCACACTTCTACAACAGCCGACTAATACTGTTATACACAGGCCAAAAATTCTGCCAAAGGTAAGGCCGTGTCACCTCCAACTGAAGAAAGGGTGACACGTAGGAGCTCGCGTAACAGAAAACATGATGCGTCTACAAGCTATGACACTCCAGCAGAAATCCCGGATGAGTTGAACCAGAACAACGGTCATTCTCACGAACGTACCCATGACCAGGTCACACACGATCATGCCACTTCACACAACTCACTTCACACTGTCCAGGCTGACAATGATGATGACATCGACTGGCACGACCCGGCAGTGGTCAGTTCTTCTTTTAACTTCATTACTTTTTTTCATTTCTATGGTACTGACAGTTTGTAAACCCAACTGTTAACTCTTCTCTTTTATTCCTTCCAGATTGCGGAAGTTGATACACTTTTTGCTGAGCTTGAAAGCCGTTCACGTTCCCGATCACATTCACATTAATGCTACTGCTCCTGCTTTTCCTATGCAGTTTTTTGGTCATCATATTTGTTCTGTTTTTTTTAAAACTGTTGTCCTTTCTCAGGTTTCTTCCGGCAAATAAGTTGTAACTGATGATGATAACTGCGTTATAAACAGTTCTTCCATTTGTTTTGCTTCCTTTGTTACTTCACGCTTATTTAACATTCAGCCTTTGGCTTCTTTATACAGCCATTATGTTCAGTCCTTTTTTTCCGATTATTCTGTCTTCACACTCAGCTGATCCTGAGATAGTTACTGACGTTGTTGTATGACGTTTTTATCTGCACAAACAGTGTGCTGTTGTGTTCATTTACTGTTCCATATTTTCTGTATAACAGCACGCATGAGTTTACTGCTTATTCTACACTTCTTTTCCATCTTTGGTCAAATGCATCTATGCACACGCCCATCGGGCGTGCATATGTACTGGTATATATATATATATCATATTTTTCTATAATGAAAAATCCATATTTTCTACAACGAAAAATCTCATTTTTATATTTTCAAAAATCATCTTTTTATAATTTCAAAAATGATGTCTTTACATTTTCAAAAATTATGTCTTTGTATTCGTATTTTCAAAAGCGATGTATATTTTTAAAGACCAATTTAAATTTATATTTCAAAACAATTCGAATTTATATTTTTCCAAGCCAATGTTATATATTTTGAAAACCGATTTTTTTTATATATGCTATTTTATTTTTAAAACTAAACAACGTTTTTCATAAATGAAACTGAATAAAACAATGTTTCATATGAATTAAAAATCATCTTTCTTCATCGTTTCATTCTGGACCGTGTTCGACTGTAGTCCGCAACCTAGGGTTGCATTTTCCGCCGCCATCGTCATCCTTGACGCCGAACTGACCTCACCACGCGATGGAGCTTTGAGCGACACGCCCCTAGGTCCCACTTTCATCAGACTCGGTGGCAGTTGATGGTCCTAAAACGGAGGCGAGCGGCGCAGCTTCAGGGGCTCGATTCGAGCTGGATACGCGGCGATGATCTCTCCGGTTGCGATGGATTTAAAGAGCTCCCCAAGCACTATAATTTTCTCTTAAGGAGTGGCCGATTTTATTGATTGAATCGAAATGATTTGGGGAGGGAAGTTTGGAGCTGTTTTTCGTCGTTCATCGAGGAAGACGGCGGATATTTCTTGGCGAATAGGATTTTAGATATTTAGGGTTTTATTTTCTTTTTATACCCCCTCCCTTTTTATATTTTGTTTATATTTAAATTCCAAAAAAGTTATTGATTGATCCTAACTCCAGTTCAAACCCAACGACTATCGCCCCTAGCTAATCACCCCCATTTCGAACACAATGGGATATGTATCGTAAGCCAGTTCGAACGCTTCGATCAGATTCCATCAAAATTAAAATATAAATCTGTATATATTCAATTTGAATGCACATTTCAAATTACTAGGGTCACATACGAACTCGAAAAATTCCAGAAAATATTTTCTAACTACGTGTTGACGATACGGTCCTAACAAAACTAATTTCGTCGAATTCTGAGACCGTTAGAAAAATGGCCATTTTCCAGTCGATTAAAATCAACTGAAACTGGTCAAACGCGTTTTCCTTTGCCACGCTCACATATTGATTCAGAAAATTATGAAATTTGGAATCTAGCAATAATTTGACGCTACGGATCCAACAAAAGTGGTTTCGTCGAATTCCGAGGTCGTTTGCAAAATTCCCATTTTTAAGGGCATGAATTCCATAGCGACTATTCAGAATTTTCAACTGGACATATCTTTTGATTTCTGCTATGAAATCTAGATTTTTCGGATTCGTTGGAAAGATATTATCAATTAGATCCTAATGTTTTTGGTTTTACTAAAATCCGGATTGTTTTGCACCCGGTACATTCAATTGAAGTTTGAAATCGAATTATCGAACTACCGCGCCATTTTCAATTCCTATTATAATTATATATAATTATTTATATTCTAACGACGGCGTATATAATATATACGTTCGAATTATATTCAAAATAAATTTTCGTCGATATTATTTAAAATAATCTATTTTAAATATTCAAAATTCGCTAAAATAGCCAAAATAAAAATTTTAAACTGGTTTAGAATTTCCGGGTTATTACAGTTCTCTTTTGATTACTAAAAGAAATGGTTGCTTCTTTCAATAAAACTCTTCATGAACATTGACTACTCTTCAACCACTATAAATACATCACAAACTTGTTTATCAAAACACCAATTCTTACCGATTCTATTCTATTTCTTGATCTATATTTCTAAGCACTTTTGCATTCTGAAAAGCTCTCAAACATTCAAATTACTTATTGAATCTTTTAATTTATTTCAAATCTATTGATTCAATAAGTAATATACATCCATCAATCGTCACATATTTATATACTTGAGGGTAAGATTATATGAAGGGTGTACTCAACTATTGGCTATTCAGCGTTGCTCAAGAACACAATCAGAAGTCAAACTCTTATTACTTGTTAAAGTCCAATGTTGGTTCTCAGGTGGGAGATCCGTGTTGGTGCTCGGGTGTATTGTGAACTTGTTCCTTCGGGTGAAGAGAGGGTGTTGATTGTAGAATTTTAGGATTCTGGGACTGGACGTAGGATGGGAAGTCCGAACCATTATAAAATTCTTTGTGTCACTTTACTAACTGCAATTACTTATTTGTGATATCTTATACTACTTAATATTTATTTGCATAACTACTATATTAGACAAGTTAGAATCTAATAGTCAATTCAGTAATATTCCATTTATAAAGATCCTACTCTAAGTCATACGACTTTTCATTTGGTATCAGAGCAGGATATCATTTAATCTTACAACCATTATTTGATACTTATTTAATATGGAAAATAACAATAGTACTAGCACAAACACTGGTTTCAAAGAAAGCCAATCTACTGCACAACCACCCATTTTCAATGGCTTGAATTATAGTTATTGGGCTACACGTATGAGAATATATATGCAAGCTAATGGTTTTGATGCTTGGAATATTACTCAAAAAGAATATACACAACCTACTACACCTTATACTAAATGGTCCACAAATGAAAAAGAAGAGGCTACTGCCAATGCTAAAGCTATGAATATGTTGCAATGTGCCAAGGATAGAAATGAGTTTAACCGAATTTGTATGTGCAATACTACATATGAAATTTGGCGAACACTCAAAGTTACTCACGAAGGGAACTAGCAAGGTTAAACAAAGCAAGATATCCATGCTTAAAAATCAGTTTCAGAATTTTAGAATGAATGATAATGAGTCTATTAATTATATGTATTCACGATGACAAAATATTTATCATTCATTATTGGGCTTAGGAGAAAAATATACTGATTTTGATATAGTATCAAAGATTTTAAACTCTTTGACAGATGAATGGTAAAGAAAGGTTTTAGCTATCGAAGAAGCTAACGATCGTTCAACCATGAAACCCAAAGAGTTGACTAGTAATCTTATTTCATATGAAGTCAGTTTGCAGGCCAAAAAGATTCATGTCCAAGATAAGAAAAATCTAGTCTTTCATGCTGAAAAAGATGAATCGGATTCTGATGAAGAGGACATAACATTTGTTGCCAAAAATTTCTGAAATATAAGAACGGTCAGATAAAGAATATAAAGAAGAATTTTATAAAAGAAAATAAGGTGATCCATCCTTGGTTGAGTGCTTCAATTGCCAAAAAACTGGACATTTTCGGAAAATTTGTCCAGAACTAAAGAAAAATCATGACAAAAAGGATAAATCTAAAAGGCGAGCTTTCTCAGTTACATGGGATAATTCAGATACCTCATCTTCGAAAACGAATAGCAATAGCGACAATGAACAAGCTGATGTGTGCTTCATGGCCAAAGAAACTGAGGTTAGCGATTTTACATATGAAGAAATGGTTGAAATTAATATCGAAATTCAATCTAGAAATAATTATAAAAGAAATTTTAAACAAGCAAATGAAGACAAGAAAAAAAATAGAATTTGAGAGAACATGTTAAAAGACGAAAAAGAGATTTCAGAGGATGAAATTAGAAATCTTCAAGAATCTCTAACGAATGATAAATCTCAACTTTACTTATTGAGTCAAGAAATTGAAACTCAAAAAGAAAAGAACAATCTGCTTGTTTCTTAAAATCATAATTTAAATACTAAGATTAAAATTATCGAATTACATTATTCTAGTCTCAAGCTAAAATTAGATGATATCTCTAAAAATGTTAACAATTTCAATAAAGGAACAGAAATTTTTTCTAGAATTTTAGAAAATTATCAACCTTCTTCTAGCAAAAAAGTACTAGGATATGTATAGAAAATCAGTGCTAATAAAAATTCCAAATCTAGCAAACCTGTTCTTCCAAGTATAAAGAAACAAGTTTTTTTTCAAAGAAAATGTTTTCTAAAAATATTAGTACATAGGTTCTGAAAACAAATAATCATTTGATTAGGAATAAGTATATTAAAAATTTGTTAGAAACTGTGCATAATAATATTATTATATTTTTAAAATGGACACTAAACCCTCATAGCTTTGGTTACCTAAGACCTAACTCTTAGGACCCTAATGGAGGAAGTGGGCACCAACGTACTTTATATATTTTTTGCAGGTCCCACTCAAAAATAGAGGAAAATGGATACTCGACAGTGGTTGCCCAAAACATATGACAGGAGATAAGGAAATGTTGATCAATATTACTCATTCTAAAGGAGGAACTGTCACATTTCGAGATAATACCAAAAGATGTATTATCGGCAAACGCGATGTGAGAAATTACGGCATATCTAATTCTCCTCTTATCTTTGATGTCTTATTGGTTAAAAATTTAAAGCATAATTTACTAAGTATTAGTCAATTTTGCGATAAAGGTTTTAAAATATCGTTTTCCAAGAATAAATGTAGCATATCTGATTCTAATCAAAATCTTATTTTTGAGGTAAACAGAGATAAAAATATTTATGTATTGAATATGGAAGTTAATAATAATCCAAGTATGTGTCTACTAGCCAAAGAAAATATTCCTTGGTTATGGCACTAAAGAATATATCATGTAAATTTTGAAATCATAAACAAGATGTCAAAAAATGATCTAGTAAGAGATTTACCAAAAATAAAATTTAAACCAGATAATTTATGTGATGCATGTCAGTTCGGGAAATTAATATAATCTTCTTTTAAATCTAAAAAGATGATTTCGACATTAAAACCACTTGAATTACTACATATGGATTTATTTGGGCCAACTCAAATTTAATCGATAAATCACAGTAGATATGTGACTGTAATAGTTGATGATTTTTCAAGATACACTTGGATAATATTTTTGATAAATAAAAGTCATATGTTTGAAAACTTTAAAATATTTGTAAAACAAATTCAAAACATAACAAGATTGAAAATTAAAAACATAAGAAGTGATTATGGAGTATAATTTGAAAACGAAAAGTTCGATCCATACTGCAAAAAGAAAGGAATTTTTCACAATCTTTCATTTCCTAGAACTCCACAGCAAAATGAAGTAGTTGAAAGGAAAAATTGAACATTACAAAGATGCGCTAGAACTTTGTTGAATGGGATTTCATTACCAAAACATTTCTGGGCAGAAGCAGTTGCAACATCTTGCTATGTTTTGAATTGTGTCTCCATTCAACCACTTACGAAAAATACCCCATACGAATTTTTTACAGGAAGAAAACCAATTACTTCATATTCTAATGTTATTAATTCAAAATGCTTTACTTTAAATACAAAATATCAGCTTCGAAATTTTGATTCAAAATCTGATGAAGGAATAATTTTGGGTTATTATAAACGAAGCAAAGCTTATCGTACTTAAAATAAAAGAACCGGTAAAATAGAAGAATCACTTCATCTTTCTTTTGATGAAAATTTTGTTCAGATTTCCTTTGAGTCAGACATCTTGAAAAATAGATCTTCTCAAGACGTTGATATTATAATTTATAGAGCAGATGAAAACATTGTTCATAATAATATAAATAACAATACTACAGAAACTCAAGATAATATCGAAAATAACAACCAAAATGTTCATACTAATTAAGTTAGATCTTCACTAAGAATATTACGAGATCATCTAACTCAAAATATTAATGGGGAAATAATTTCAACTGTAAGAACGAGAAGCCAACTAAATCTAGTAAGTAATGTTGCCTTTCCATCTAATATTCAACCGAAAAATCCAAAAGAAGCTGCTATGGATGAAAACTGGATAATTGCTATGCAAGAAAAATTAAATCAGTTTGAACGCAATGAAGTATGGGAATTAGTTCCATGACCAAGTGATCAAACTGTCATTGGTACGTAATGGTTCTACAAAAATAAACCAGACGAATTACGTAATATTACTAGAAACAAAGCTAGCCTCGTCGCATAAGGTTATAATCAAGAAGGAGGTGCAGATTACGAAAAAAAATTGCTCCAGTCGCCTGACTAGAAGCAGTTAGAATTTTATTATCATATGCATGTTATAATAACTTTAAATTATATCAAATGGATGCTAAAAGTGCTTTCCTAAATGGTTATATAAAAAAGAGTGTACATTAAACAACCTCGTCCACTATTCGCTTATGAAAAATATTATGATCATGTTTTCAAATTGAAAACGATGTTATATGGATTAAAACAAGCACCTCATGCTTGGTATGAACATCTTAAAAATTATTTAAATAATCCCGGATTTCAAATAGGAATGGTTGATCAAATGCTGTTTATAAAAAGAGATGGTAAAGATATTTTAATAGTTCAAATCTATATCGATGACAATATTTTTTGTTCAACTAATGAGAAATTATGTCAGGATTTTTCTAGAATAATGACTAGCGAATTTGAAATGTCTCATTTGAGAGAAGTGTCATATTTTCTTGGTTTACAAATTAAGCAACTTCCAAATGGAATTTTTATAAATCAAGAAAAATATTACAATAATTTAATTAAACATTTTGGAATAATAAATACATCAAGTAAACCGACACCGGTGAGTACAAAAACTCATCTCAGGAAGGATGAAAATGGTAAAAGTGTCGATCAGAAATTATATCGTAGTATGATTGGTTCTCTCTTATACTTAACCGCTAGTAGACCGTATATTATGATGAGTGTATGTTTATTTTCCCGATTTCAATCCAATCCAAAAGAATCACATTTACGGGAAGTAAAACATATATTTCGTTATCTTAGCAACACTAAAGATTTTGAACTTTTCTATCTTAAAGATTGTTCCCTTGAATTAGTATCATACAGTGATGCTATTTTCGGAGGATCATGGATGGATCGTAAAAGTATAAGTGGCACTTGTCATTTCGTTGGCAAATCACTCATATTTTGGTTTAGAAAAAAAACAAAATTACGTTTCACCATCAACATGTGAATTTGAATATATATCTGTAGCATTAGCTTGTGCTCAAGTAATATACATGCAATAAATGCTTAAAGATTTCAATATCAACTTGAGTAATTCAACTATTTATTGTGATAACACGAGTGCAATAAACTTATCCAAAAATCCAGTAAATCATTCTAGAACTAAACATATTGATATTAGACATCATTTCTCATGAGATAATATTGAAAAATAGTATAAATTTAGAATTAATAAATTCTGAAAATCAGATTGCAGATATATTTACAAAAACTTTATTAGAAAATACATTTACTAAACTTCGCAGGGAGCTAGGAATTATTTCATTTTCAGACTTGTAGAAGTATCAGCTTGTATTATCTTATTTGGACTTGATTACTGTTTTAACATATTACATATTATTTTTAATCAATGACAAAGGGGGAGAAAATTATGTAGTAGACGCTAACATTTTGTTGCAGGAAATCAAATGGAAAGTATTTTGATATATGCACTAACTACACGTTGCAGAGAAACTTTTTGTTCAGGGGGAAATAAATATATGTAAGCATACATTCAGGGGGAGAAAATAAATAATTCTATACAAGTGCAAGAGGTTATCATCAATAAAAAGGGGGATAATGTTGATTCATGTGTTTTTGATTCAAGATAATGAAGAAATGAAGATCGATGAATAGTTAGTTCATATATATGTGTATGTTTAGTGTATTATATTTATGTTAAAATCTATCCTCATTTATTATAACATAATCACACAAAACACAAATATATGCATATATATATATATATGAAATGGCTTAAAACAGCCATTACTGGGCTTTCTGCCCCGTACCAGTCGACTATTCCATTTCCTACCAGTCAACCGGTAAAAGGTAAAATCCCAATAACGGCTATTTTTTGCCATTTTTCAAATATATATATGATTCATATTTTCTAACAATTGACTGGTTATTTTATATCAATCTTCTGACTCAACAATAACAACCATATTTCTGAAGGGTCACTTTCTTTCCCGAAGAGATCTCTTTTGATTTCTAAAAGAAATGTTTGCTTCTTTTCAATAAAACTTTTATGAACATTGACTACTCCTTAACCACTATATATACATCACAAACTTGTTTATCAAATAACCAATTCTTACTGATTTTATTCTATTTCTTGATCTATATTTATATGTACTCTTACATTTTAAGAAGCTCATAAATATTCAAATTACTTATTTAATCTTAGAATTTATTTCAAATCTCTTGATTCAATAAGTAATAAATATTGTATCTAGCAATTCTATGATTTCTGTTTGATGATAACAAACATATATTTATTATTATAAAAAATGTGTTTGTAAATGTACTGTTATAATACATCACAAACAGAATATAATATTTATATTTATATAGAATATTACTACACAAGAATTTAAATATTCAAACAATATTTATCTGAATATAATATTTTATTTCAACATTTAAATAGCAAAATTTTATAACTCCACTATTTGTACATCTTAGTAGTAAAATACATTTCATATTCAATTTCATATACATATCAGTTCCTCACTAAACCACTCAATCACTCAGTTACACTGTTACATACACTTATGTATATTCATTGCTTATAACATTCACTGACTCACACTTGTGTCTTGTCGTTTGTCTTCTGTCAATCAGCATAGTCAGTCCAGTCTTCTGTTTACCTGTCACAAAGACACACAATGTAATCAGGAAAAGAAATATTTTCATACTCTAGCAAATATAATTTTATTTTTAAAATTTATTTGCCACAGAATTGTGGTGTGTTCCTTATCATTTTCCTGACTTGATCTGAATTATATGTACATCCATCTGTGTCTAGAAAACTAGTGATATTCACAGTGATACACTATAAATAAAAAAAGGCGGAAAATATATTCTAGTGCTCATAGATTAGCCTCAACACATTACACTGTTTGCTGATCAGAACCAACATCATTATTTGTTGATTCTAAACAACAACAACTCAGATATAGTGTTCTGCTAATAAATAATATAAATTACACGTGCATGATATATGTATACACATACTGTTGTATATATATACACATATGTAAATGAGCAAGTGAATATGGTCTGACATGTATGAACCAAAATAGACAAAGCAATGCAAATTGAAATGGCACAAGCACATGGCATCAACAAGGCTACAATATGACATGCAAACTGTAACACCCCATATTTTTAACAATACTAAAAGAGGATAAATTAAATAATAATTAATTTAATAATCCGAATTAAGGGAAATGGACTATGCCATTGCGTCTTTCTCAAAATTCTGTTCAAGATGGTCATTTGGTTTGCGTAAAACAGACACCGTATGAAGAGGTTACGATGTTTTGAATTTGTATATACGCAAGAGATATATATGTATGTATGTATGTATGTATGTATGTATGTATGTATGTATAGGGTCCAAGAATTCAAAATCGGGTCCAGAAAATTCAAATTCGTTTAAATTTCAAAAATTCGGGGTGAGCGGGAAAATTCCAGCCTAGGGGAGTTGACCCCTTAAAGGGGTGTCGACACTAGGTTTGACCCCCTAAGGGGTGAGTCGACCCCCTATGGCTGATGTGGCTAAATTGGTTTCTGGGGCTGGCAGCTATAAATACATTGTTATTTCTCTTGTTTTCTTCATTGGAGATCAATGAAGGCCAAATGCTACTGGTGCCTGAACTAAACGGAACCTTTTTCTTCAACAACAATCAACTTTGCAAATCAAACTTAGAGATTCTAGTGTATCCAACCTTTTCTGTTTTCTACCTTATCTTTTAAACCCAAACACATTGAGTTAGTTACTTTTATATTTAAATGATTAAAAGTAATTTGTGATATGACTATGATATGGATACATACATGGCTTGACTGAATCATATTGGATCTATCATAATTTGTGAATCTATAAGCTTAGAACTTATCATGCTAGATCTATTTTATAGGTCTAATTCTTTTATGGTTAATTAATCATGTCACCTATGTGGATCTTACCTTTTTCTAAGTTTGTGGT
The DNA here is from genome assembly GCA_030737875.1 of Allium sativum. Lineage (NCBI taxonomy): Eukaryota > Viridiplantae > Streptophyta > Magnoliopsida > Asparagales > Amaryllidaceae > Allium > Allium sativum. The sequence continues at coordinate 439,819,499 of CM060926.1, forward strand.
TAATTCGGGATTATCATTATTTGGGCAATTAAACCTTTGTTTAGATCTAGATCATCATGTTGTGATTAATTGAGATCTGTCATTATTGGACATATGAATTCTTATTTGGATCTGTTCATCCTAAGTATGTTAGATCTAGTTTTATAATTTTCACTAGATCTGTTTTTTATATCTACCTTATTATTATGCCAATTACATGTCTATGCCAGTATATATGTTTATGTCACTTTTGTTAGAACGATCACTACTGTCATTTTTTCCATCACCTTTCCCTTTTATTGTTTATGGCTAGGCTACTTTCCAGCCTAGATGCCGCCAAAATATATACGAATGCATTAGTGAGGGAATGGGGAAATTTTTTAGAATTGGCATAACTTAGTTAGTGGATATGAATATGTATATATAATTCACTTTGTACAAAATTTGGGAAAAAGGGGCATGGAACCTATAACCTATAATGACATAGGTGAGAATTTGGATAATAGTGAAATGTCTAAGATTACAATTAGAAATTGTAATTGCACTTATGACATGAGGTTAGGATGCATTAGTGGTGGAAGTCTGCCCGGACCCGACTGGCATATCCAGCAACCACTAGTGTTGAACCTAATGTGAGAGGTCTATGTGCACAAATACGAATCGGGCTACGACATCAGGTTAGGCCCAACTTGCGGAAGAAGTTTGCCCAGACCCGACTGGCATATCCAGCATCCGCAAGATGTAGGCCTAATGTGGGAGGTCTAGTCTGTTATAACCATAAATGAAAATATGGTAATATTTGAAATACTTAACCTAGTGAAATCCATAGGGATTGTGTGAACATGAACATAAATAAGGGGTTAAGTAAACTTGGGGGGAGGGTAAAGTTAAGCATATCTGAGATTGTGGGTAATATCTAAATATAGGCCCACGAAACTTAACCAATTGGGGGTTATGTAATTAAAACGCCTAGTGGTATACATAACCGATGGAAACAATAAAGATATGTAATTAAAGACACCTAGTGGTGTACATAGTCAAATGGAAAACCTATTGGAGAATACAAGACAAATGGAAGATCTTGTATCATATTGTGTGGGACCCGTTTCATCTAGTAACCCAGAGTAGGTATCAAAACATGTACTCTAAACTAGGTCAGAGAAGGAGCACGCTTACTGGACTGATTGTAAGAGATCCAAACGTGGAGGACAGTGTGGGAGGCGCAAACCGACCAGGCCATGTGCGTGCATGAGCCGGGATGAGGGGGATAAGACGACTGTGACACATGTAGATATGGCGTTGTGCATATAAATGAGGGGTTGCCACTTTAGGACGTGATACATCCTATGGTAGGGCCGGCACAGACTATCTACGCGGATTAGGGAGCCGATCGATTAGGGCAGTATTTAGGATACATTTGGACGTATGCTTAAGTCTACCACGTTATAGTGGAAGAGATAATCTCACCCTGGTTATACTAGTAATAGTGTAGAGTAATCATTAGCAGCGTATGCACCCTATCCTGTTCACCTTGTCATACTTTCCTTTTATGTTGTTATCTCTCTCTTATCCACTTTACATGCCTGTCATGCTACTTTTATTTATTTACTTGCTAAAATTAACTGGACTTGCCAGACTTTATGTATGACCCTTTTTGTTTCCTTTTCTCTCTTTCGTTTCCCCTCAGGTTCTCAGGGCGGGAACACTTAGGCTTGACCGTGATTCTGCTTACTTTTGCTGGAGCAGTTGAAATGAATGGCTCAAGCTCCTATCCTTGTTTCTATGGATATATTTTGTTTTTGGGGAAATTGATTTCTTTTATGTACTCTAATATTTTTGAAGTATAAGACAATAACTTTTATGTTGTAATGGGCTTTTGTATTTCAGACATGTGATGTTTTTGGACCATGGTATCTTATGATAAATGAAGTTTTTATTCCGCTGTTATTTTATATGTCAATCTTGTATTATTTATGTTCTGTTAACTATAACGCTTCATGAAACTTAATGCATTCCCTTTGTGAGTGACATTAACGGACGTGGGGTGTCATACTTGGTATCAGAGTTGAAGGTTACCAGATTCGATAAAAGTTTTTAAAAGCTATTTTTTTAAAAACGTTTTAAAAGAAAACATTTTAAAAAAGAAAAGTCTGTTTTGAAAAACATTCCCCCAAAAGCCATAAGTAATATCTTTCGATGCCTTGTCTGAATCTCTTTCCTTTTCTTTTTCAGCATGTCTGGGGAATCTAACATTCTAGATGGCGTTACGATAACAGGATGGTTCCGTAGGCATCTAGAGGCCACGGCGCCTGCCGAAGGCCAAGGAAACGTTCCTCTCCCAGCTACATCCGTTTCTCCTCCTCCTTCTCTACGTGTAGACAACTTCTCAAAGATCTGTAAAGATTTCCGTTCTGTGGAAGGGAAGCCATTCCCTGGAACCGAGACGTTTGTGGAGGCAAGGAACTGGCTCAAGGAGACCGAGTACTTGTTTGTAATCTTTGAAGTAGAGGATTGTAGAAAGATTCAGTTAGCTGCTTGGCTATTGAAGGATTAAGCTTCATTTTGGTGGAAGTTAACCCAAGCAGGTCATCCGGTGGAAATTTGGAATGACTTTAGATAGAGGTTTGAGATGAAATTCCTTTCCCAAGCTGAGGAGAGCATGCAGATTGAGAGGTTCTTAGCACTCAGACAAGGGAACTTGATGGTTAAAAAGTATGTGAACAAATTTAACCAACTGGCAAGATTTGGACTAGAACTGGTAGGTACGCCGCATAAGAAGGCTTTGCAATTTGTTAAAGGGCTAAATGAACCCCTTTAAGGGATATCCATGTCCCATGTCCCAATGAGAGTCACCTTTGAAAGACTTGTTTATATGGCCTTGATGTATGAGGAAGAGAAAGGGGAAAAGAATGAGATTAAAGCTAAGGAAACAACACAAAATAGGAAGGTGTGGCCTAAGATGGGCAACAGCAACAACAAAAGAAGAAGAAAGGTGGAAAGAATGACAAGGCCAAGGATAAGAGGAAATGTCACATTTTTGGGAAAGAAGGTCACTTGGTCAAAGACTGTAAAAGAAGGAAGAACACTTGCTTCAATTGTGGAGAATTCAGACACTTTGCTAGGGAGTACCTAAAGAAATAGGGATCATAGGAACAAGGTCAAAGGGCAGGAACTTCTGGAAGGCAGGTGCATGCTCTCGTGACCAGTGCTCCAGATAGAGGTAGAAAAATTTCTATGGAAGATTTAATTTAATTTCTCTTTCAAACCATCTTATTAGAACACTTTTTTATTCTGGCGCTTCACATTCATTTATATCTAGTTCTGTGGTTGAATCTCTGCACTTAATTACTAATATGGTAGTGGATCTCGTAGTTTCCTCAAACCCCATTAGTGGTTCGGCTCATTTATCTACGATTTGTCGGGGTTTGAAAATATCTGCGTTAGGCATCAAGTTTGAGTGCAACGCGTATATGCTCGGGGTTTATGGGCTATGGGTTGATTCTAAAAATGGATTGGCTTACCATGTATGGTGCTATTCTAGATTGTGAGAAGAGGGTTATTAGGCTCCTGACTTGTCATGGGAGGACCCTTGAGATTTCTTGTGACCCACAAGGATCGGTTATGCTTAGTTTCCTAGAGTATCTTGATACATCTATCGATGATCTGCAATCTATTCCAGTAGTCTGAGATTATTTTGATGTTTTTATGAGGTACGGGGTTTACCTCTGAGGCGCGAGATCGATTTTCGCATATATCTGGTGGACAATGCAAAGCCAGTTGCATTACCAATATGCCATATGGCTCCAAAGGAAAGGAGGGAGCTGAGTAAGCAAGTATGGAAGCTACTTGAGAAAGGATTTATCAGACGAAGCACATCTGAGTGGGATGCTCCAGTTGTATTCGCAACTAAGGCGGATGGATCTCTTCGTTTGGGCATGGACTAAAGAGAATTGAACAAACTCACGAAGAAGAATAGGCCCCCACTTCCGAGGATAGACGATTTGTTTGACCAGCTTGTCAGTGCCTTGGTATTCTCTCAGTTATACTTGGCTAAGGGGTTTCATCAGTTGAGGGTGGTTGAGGAAAGTATAGACATGACTTCTTTTAGGACTCCGGATGGTATCTTTGAATCAATAGTTAAGCCTTTTGGGCTGACGAATGCACCCGCCTATTTTGTCGATCTAATGAGTAGGGTATTCTGGGAGTTCCTAAATAAATTTATCGTAGTCCTTGTTGATGATATTTTGATCCTCTCCAAAAGCGAAGAAGATCATGCCTAGCATTTAGGAGAAGTTTTGAAAACTCTCTGTGCGCATTAGCTTAAGGAAAAGTTCTCCAGATGCCATTTTTGGAGAAAAGAGCTAAGATTCTTAGGGCATGTGGTCTCCAAAGTAGGGGTAGTTGTAGATCCCGCAAATGTAGTTGCAGTACAAGACTGGCAGATTCCGTAAAATGCAACAGAGGTGAGGAGCTTTCTTAGATTGGCAGGTTGTTACAGGAAGTACATTAAGGACTTCGCAAAGATATTAGCCCACCTCACCAGGCTGACGAAGAAGAACTTGGCATTTTCGTAGGATATAGATTGTGATGTTTCTTTCCAATGATCGAAGAGCGCTCTGACAACAACCCCATTCTTAACCTTGCCTGATGGAAGTAAAGTGTTTACCGTTTACACTAGTGCATGTGGTACAGGGCTTGGTGCGGTTCTGATGCAAGAAGGAAAGGTAGTGTTTTATGGGGGTAGACAGTTAAGAGTTCATGAGAAGTACTACCCCACCCATGATCTAGAAGTAGCGTCCATAATATTCGCGCTAAATACATGGCATCATTACTTACTTGGAGAGAAGTTCAAGTTATACACCGATCATAAATCTCTCATGTACTATTCTCACAGAAGGATCTTAATTTAAGGAAACAAAGGTGGATGGAGTTCTTAGCTTCTGATGATTTTGAAATCACTTATACACCTGGCAAGGGTAATGCAGTGGCTGACGCACCACGCAGGTAGAGGATGGCCTTAAGTCCCCTGTTTGTGGAGAGGAGGAGCTTGGAGCTCATATCAACCTTTGATTTTAGACTGTCCATCGGGATTTGGCCTAATTTGTTTGCATCGCTAGAAATACGACCAACTATTATGGATCAGCTAGGAGCCTCGCAGCAAGGTGACTCACAGATTTTAGACATCATGGATATGCTCAGAAAAGGGGAGTCTTCTAGTCACCTCAGTCGATATACCATAGACGAAAAGGGGTGGTTGCGACGAGATGGAAGGCTTTTTGTTCCTCAAACTGGATGTTTGATAAAAACAGTCCTAGAAGAAGCCCACCATTCTAAAATGACTATTCATCTAGGTGGTGACAAGATGTATAGAGACATGAAAAGGGTTTTCTTTTAGGCTGGGGTGAAAAAAGATGTGGCAGAATTTATTTCTCAATGTTTAGTTTGCCAGCCAGTTAAAGTTGAGCAAAAAAAGCTCGGTGGTTTACTTCATCCATTGGAAGTTCCACAGTGGAAATGGGAGAGTGTTTCTATGTATTTCATAGATAGTTTTCCTATATCAAAGAAAGGCAATACCAGTATCTGGGTTGTGGTAGATAGACTCACTAAGAGTGCTCACTTTATTCCAGTTAAGAGCAAGAGGACGACATTATGGTTGGCAGTAATCTATGTCCAAGGGATAGTTCGTCTTCACGGAGTACCTTCCAGCTTCGTGAGCGATCGTGACCCCATCTTCACCAGTGAATTTAGATGATGTAACACCCCACGTCCATTATTGTCACTCGAAAAGGGAATGCAATAACTTCTATGGAGCGTTTTAAGTAAGTATAGAACAGAAACTTAACAACAAGACAGATATAAATAGTACTAAAAGATTTAAAACTTTATTTCATTGCAGCGAAAAACACATATGTTTACTTACATCATCAAAAACCAGAGTCAAAGTACATAATATCCATCTTGACTATCAAAAGTACATAAATTGAAAGATATAATCCCCAACATCAGAATAGCCATAAATAAAAGAGAAGCTGAACTTTACTCCAGCAATCCAAGCAATCTTCTAAAAGCAGTCCAAGATCAAGCTCCACTGGTGCTAGTTCCAACCTGAGCACCTGGGGGGGAGGAGGAAGAAAAGAGGAGGAAACAAAGGGGGTCAGACATAAAGTTTGACGAGTGCGATAATTTTAACAATATAATTAACAAAGTAACTAGGCTAAGGCATAAGTTGGAAAATAAAGAAATGACCATAAACCATTGAATATGGCAGAGTAAATAAGGAAACAAGATGAACAACGATATCGTTAAAGCGCACCTAATCCACTGTAAGATAATTACCAAGCTACACAAACACTATAGGATAATTGCTATACTGCACTACCACTAGTCACCCTAAGGTTGATCCCGCCTACAGACATAATAATGATATTGGTAGTTTCGTGCACTCCTAGCTGCCTTCATAGGTGCCACCTGCCCCTATCTCCACTAGGTGTACCCACTACCCCCAAGCGATCGGCTCCCTAACTCGTAGATACCCGTGTTGGCCCCATAGTGGGGTGTATCACTCCCCAAAGTAGCAACCCGATACAACCAACAATGCACGGCTTATACCTACACGATGCAACAACGTCTTACCTACCAGCCCGTGTCCACACATGCATATGAACCCATTGGACTTGCGTTGCCACCGCTAACCCGTTTTGGCCTCTTACAGTCAAGCCCAGTATGCGTGTTCCGTCCTCGACTTGGGTCGAGCCCACAAAGATATGCATGGGTTACTAGTTGAGATGGGCCCCCATCACTTGACACAAGCTATCCACCTAAGCTTGGTCCCCTCTAGTACATCCCACTTAACCAACTTCTTATTCATGTTTCAATTACATGTTTCAATTTTGGTTAAGTGTTTCTAATCATATCTCCAAATGCCACCCAAGGCACCCACTAGATTCCACATGCCACCCAAGGCACCCACTTAACCCCCTCATGTCCACTACATGTTTATCTGGTTAAGTGTTTCTTAATTCATTAAGACCGTAACCTCATAAAGACCTCTCACACTAGACTGGCATTTGTGGCAGCTAGATTTGCCAGGCGGGTCCGGGCAGTCTTACACCACAAAAGAGCCTAACCTCGTGTCTTTACAATTGTTACGTATTTAATTTATGCCTAAGACCTCTCACATTAGACTGGCTTTTATGGTAGCTGGATTTGCCGGGCGGGTCCGGGCAGTCTTACACCACAAAAGAGCCTAACCTCGTGTATTAGACGATTAATTACTCCTAATTAATCATTCCCCAATTTGAATTACTTTCCCTATTCAAATTGTCAATCAATTCCAAATTTACCGATGTCCATAATTGACTCAATTATGTCCATCCATTTATGGTATGCAAAATCATACCAATTTTCACCACAATTATATTTTATGCCTTTTTAAGGCATTTATGCCAATTAACTCTTTTTAATATTATCCCCTTTACCCCCATGTTGTACGTTTGTTCGTTTAACGTAAAATATACATTAGACTCGAATAGTCTAACTCATGGAATAAAGAGAAAACATCACAATGTACACATAGTGAAAACATAAATCTAAACATAGGGATGAACTTGCATATGTGAATGATGTTCTACATCTAAAACTTGCATAGGCCAAAGTTACAACTTGCATAAACAACATATGTCATGGATCCAAATCTAAAGGTGTGAACTTGCATAAATCATGTATGTCATAGATCTACATCTAAAGGTGTAATCTTGCATAGGCAATAACCCTAAACTTGCATAACATGATTCATACCCCAAACTCATATATTTATAGAAACTTGCATATGTGATTTATGCACCATAACAATGGTGTAAACTTGCATCCAACATGTAAAATATCATGTAGAATTTAGCATATAACTCACATGTCATAGCCTAACTTTTAATCAAATTTTCACATAAACTAAATGTCATAACCATGTAAGGTCACATATAATTTTACCCAACTTGTATATGATTCATGTTTACATAAAAATCTGAACTTGCATACATATGATTTATCATATGAATCGACATAACCAAACTTAGCATATGTACAACATGATGATTCAACTAGACATAGGCTAATCATAGAATTACGACGTGGGTGATAGCATCACAACTTTACATCGTAAATGATAGCATCATAACATAATGTCATATAAATTTCAACACAATTCTACAACATAATTACAACATATGATCAATAATTCACATCACATCCATACAATCCGCATCATAACTTAATCCAATTAAATTACTAATTATTTTATTAAAACGATCGAACTCACAACTCAAAGGCGGTCTTGAGTTCTGAATTCTGATTTCTGAAGTTGAATTAGCTTTCCTTTGAAAAAGATTCGTTGTTAGGTTTGAATAGAACTGATTTGATTTGTTGTTCTTCCTCTCTAATTGGTGGCGGCTACTCTAGGGTTCAAGACGATAGCATGACGGCCATAGTTTTAGTTTTAATTCTGATTTACGGTTTGAGTCTATGGGTCTTTTTATAGAGCTTTGAATTAATTTAAGCCGTCGGATCACTCTAGGATCCATCTAAGCCTTAGAAACTAAGAAATGATGTCAACAGACCAACCAGAAATCGCCACCTAAGCCCTAAAACATAAAATTTTGTCATAGACCATTTAGGGCTGATGGGACCAATTCCAAACCTCCTGAGTCGACCCTGGGGTCGACCTAGCGGGACTCGGGTCCCGTTGGGTCGACCCATAAAATAGGTCGGATTGGTGTTTTTCCTTCCCGCTTCCGCTGTTTTGAATTTTTTTCTTAATTTTTAGGTTGAATTTTATTTTATTTATATATATATATATATTTCTATCTTCCTAATTAACCATTTTCACACTAAACTACTTTTTGAACCGCGTTCACACTAAGCCGCTTTTTAGCCATTCCCCTAAAAAAATATGGCGTTGGCGAGGATCGAACTCTGTACCTCTTGTATGCAAGTCACATGTTCCAACCAAATGAGCTACTAAGTCTTTTGCTTACAAACATTAGAACAATGCTAAACATTTATTCTTTAATTTAGTTAATTCGATTATTCAAAAATCCAGGGTGTTACATTCTCCCCTCCTTAAAGGATTTCGCCCCTGAAATCTCCAAGTTAAGGAGAATGCATATCCTAACATCCAAACAACCATCTACTCAACCATCAAACACAGGAATCCATTGTCCTTATAGAATTTCTAATGATGTATGAACATATGCAAAAAGTGCGTGTATATGTTTCTTATCTAATGCAAAATCAGGCGGTCTACTGATTCAGTTGACCTCCTTAATGCAAACCATGATAGTGCCATGCATCCATTATGTATGCGAAAGAACCCTATCGATACATATTATTTCTACATGTGTGCACAACCATTCACCAAAATGCAATATCCATATGATAGCACAACCATTATACATCCATTATCTTTAATATGCACACACATTTATATGCAATATGCAATATGAAGTCACTGAGCTGATCTAGTGCCTAAAGTGTGTGTATATGCATCCACGAGCAACCACTAGCAAACTCTTGCATCCACATGCATCCATCATACATAACATGTCTCAAACACATGTTTCAATCATAGGACTACCCTATCTAAAGGTCAAACGTACTAACGAGAGGACATACTAAAGATAAGATAAGTATAAGATAAGTATAAGGTAAGCAATAATGGAGAAACTAAAAGATATACCCTCGAAAAGAAAAGGGTATAATGAACGCATCTTCTCTTCCGTCTCCTAAGTAGTGTTGCTTTCATCATCTCCCCATTGAACTTTGACTAGCTTGACCTCTCGATTCCTCAACATCTTAACCTCCGACCCAAGAATGCACGTAGGAGCTCGCCGAATCGTTGCATCACGCTCTATCTCCACCTCTTTATGCAAGCTCGGCTCTACCACTTCCGCGGTCTCGTTCAAGCACTTTCTCAAATGTGACACATGGAATACATCGTGTACGCCACTAAGTCTTTCGGGCAACTCCACTCTATACGCCATCTGCCCAATCCTCTCCTTAATAGGAAACGGCCTTACGAACCTTGGTGCTAACTTCCCAACGGACCCAAAGCGAACGACGTTCCGTAACGGAGACACCTTGACAAAGACCATGTCCCCAATATCAAATTCAAGATCTATCCTCCTCTTGTCCGCATAAGATTTCTGCCTATCTTGCGCCGTCTTCATCCTCCTTCGAATCAAATCGATATTTTCCGAAGTCTCTCTAATCATATCGGGCCCAAGTAAGATCTTATCTATAGACTCCCACCAACATGTAGGCGAACGACACAGTCGTCCATAAAGAGCCTCGAACGGTGCCATGCCAATGCTAGACTGAAAGTTGTTATTATATGCGAACTCCACCAACGGAAGTTGTTCCTCCCATGTACCTCCGAAATATAAGACACACAACCTCAATAGGTCCTCTAGAATATGATTCACCCTCTCGGTCTGGCCATCCGTCTGAGGATGATATGCGGTGCTCAAACATAACTGAGTCCCTACCGCCTCTTGCAAGCTCTTCTAAAATTCGCTAGTAAAGATAGGATCGTGATCGCTCACTATGCTAGAAGGAACACCGTGCAAACGAACTATTTCTCGAATGTATACGGAGGTTAACCATGGAGCAGTCCTCTTACTCTTCACGGGAATGAAATGGGCGCTCTTAGTAAGTCTGTCTACCACGACCCAAATCCCCATGTTACCCATCCTCGATCTCAGTAATCCGTCAACAAAATCCATCAAGACGATTTCCCACTTCCATTGTGGGACCTCCAATGGGTGTAGTAATCCACCGGGCTTCTTTTGCTCTGCTTTTACTTGTTGGCACACCAAGCATCTAGCGACAAACTCTGCCACGTCCTTCTTCATGCCGACCCAAAAGTAAACTCGTCTCATGTCCATGTACATCTTGTTTCCGTCGGGATGGATGGTCATCTTCGAACGTTGTGCATCATCAAGGATGGTCTTCCTCAAGTTCTCGTCCTGTGGTACACAAATTCTACCATCCTTCGTAACCAACCCTTATCATCTAGGGTATACCTACGGAGATGGCTCGATGACTCCCCTCTTTTGAGCTTTTCTACTAACTCAAACAACTGTGGGTCGTCACGCTGTGCCTCGCCAATCCGTCCCAAAAGCATAGATCTGACCTCCAAGGATGCTAGCAAACCAGGTACAAAGTCAACGGAAGGTTTAAAGTCAAACGTAGAGATGAACTCTAAGCTTCGCCACTCAACAAACAACGGACTCAAGGACAACCTTTTTCTACTTAAGGCGTCTGCCACCACGTTACCCTTTCCAGGGGTATATGCTATCTCGAAATCATAGGATGCTAAGAATTCCATCCACCTTTGCTGCCTTAAGTACAAGTCCTTCTGAGAGAATAAGTATTTTAGCGATTTGTGGTCAGTGAATAATTCGAATTTCTCGCCAAGAAGATAATGACCCAAGACTTAAGCGCAAAGACAATAGCGGCCAACTCTAGGTCATGTGTAGGGTAATTTCTCTCATGCACTCTCAACTTCCTTCTACCATAGGCTATTACCCTTCCCTCTTGCATTAAGACTGCGCCTAGTCTTGTCCCACAAGCATCAGTATAAACGGTAAATGGCTTACTCCCATCTGGCGACACTAAGACTGGGGCTGCGGTAAAAGATCTCTTTAGACGTTGGAATGCATCATCACAATCTACGTCCCATGTGAAAACTAAGTTCTTCTTCGTCAAACATGTTAATGGGGCTGATATCTTTGCGAAGTCTTTGATAAACTTCCTATAGTAGCCAGCCAACCCTAAGAAACTCCTCACCTCGATAGCATTTTTAGGAACCTTCCAATCTTGGATGGCCACTATCTTCGCGGGATCCACAGCTATCCCTTCTTTGGAAACCACGTGCCCTAAGAATCGCACTTCGTTCCTCCAAAAGTGACATTTAGAAAATTTAGCTTTAAGGCTATGCGCTCGAAGGGTCTCCAATACTTCCCTAAAATGTAGGGTGTGCTCTTCCTCGCTCTTAGAAAAGACCAAGATATCATCCACAAAGACCACCACGAATTTATTAAGGTACTCCCTAAACACCCTACTCATCAAGTCAACAAAGTATGTGGGGGCGTTTGTCAAACCGAAGGGCATTACAAGCCACTCGAAGAAACCGTCTGGATTCCTAAAGGCAGTCTTGTCTATGCTATCCTCAGCCACTCTCAACTGATGGAAACCAGTGGCTAAGTCCAACTGCGAAAACACTGAGGCGCCAAATAACTGATCGAAGAGATCGTAAATCCTCGGCAGTGGGTGTCTATTCTTCTTAGTAAGCTTATTAAGTTCTCTATAGTCCACACAAAGTCTAAGGGACCCATCCGCCTTCGTGGCAAACACTACTGGAGCACCCCACTACGATATACTACGTCTGATGAACCCCTTCTCAATCAATTCCTTCACTTGCTTACTGAGTTCTCTTCTCTCTCTTGGAGCCATGTGGCGCACCGGTAATGCAACTGGCTTTGCATTATCTACTAGATATATCCGGAAGTCTATCTCACGTTTTGGGGGTAAACCCCTCACCTCATCGAAGACATCAGCGTATTCACGGACTATGGGAACAGAATGTAAATCATCATCGGATGCGTCAAGGGATTCTAGGTAGCTAAGCATTACTGGACCTCTAGGGTCACAAGAAATATCAAGGGTCTTTCCAAAACGAGTCAACAATCTAACTACCCTTCTTTCACAATCTAGGATGGCCCCACATCAAGTTGGCCAATCCATACCTAGAATTAAACGTAGCCCATGCAGCCAAGAACAAAAGCGTTGCACTCAAACTCGACACCCAAGATAAACACTCTCAAATCCTGACAAATCATAGAAAGATGAGTCGAACTACCGATAGGATTTGAGACTACTAAGGGATCAGTAACTAGACTAGTATCATGGTGCAGTGTTTCAACTAATGATGTAGAAATAAACGAATGTGATGCGCCAGAATCGAATAAAGTACGGACAGGATGATCAAACAGAAAAACTAAACTTTCAGTGGAAATTGATCTACCTCGTTCTTGTAGTTGTGGGCCCACGAGAGCGTAAACTTGTCCCCTTGCCTGCCCTGGTGCCATAAGAGCTTGAACCTGTCCTCCCGAGGTAGACCCTGCCCTCTGCCCTTTCTTTGGGCAGTCCTTAATAAGATGTCCCACCTCGCCATAGTGGAAACAACCAGTCTTCTTTTTATTCCTACAATCTTTTCTTAGATGGCCGGGTGTCCCACAGTTAAAGCATCTTTTCTTTCCCTTAGCATTGTTGCCTTTGCCACCTTTCTTGTTCTGTTGTTGCTGTTGCGGCTTCTTTTGATCCCCTTTCTTCTTGGGTGCCTTATTAGCATTGGCAACCATCTCCTCTTCATGCATGAGCGCCATATTAACTAGTCTCTCGAAGGTAGCCCCCATGGGAATGTGGGTCATAGCTAACCCATGAAGCGGCTCGTTTAAACCCTTAACAAATCTTAGAGCCTTCTTTTCCGGAGTATTCACCAAGTCCAAGCCAAATCTTGCCAACTAATTGAATTTTTTGACATACTCTTTCACCGATAGATTCCCTTACTTCAATGCTAGAAACCTTTCCATGTATAGATTATCTTTAGCTCGTGAGAGAAACTTCGCCTCAAACCTCTGCCTAAAATCTAGCCATGTATCGACTGGGTGTCCTCCATTAGTGACCTCCCACCAAAACGAGGCCTCATCCTTCATTATCCAGGCAGCTAACTGGACCTTTCTTCCATCATCCACTTCAAAGATTCCAAATATTTCTTCCACTTCCTTTAGCCAGTTTCGTGCTTCAACAAATGTCTCCGTTTCGTGAAAAGGTTTTCCACCCACTGCCCGAAAGTCCTTACATATCTTAGCAAAAGTATCGACACGAGGAGGAGGGGGAGGACGAGGAGCATTTGCTAGACCTGCGGTGACGGCCCTAGCCTCGAGATATTGACGAAACCAACCGGGTACATGAACACCCTCTGGTGTCTCAGATGCTTTAGACATGCTGAAACGAAAAAGGAAAGATTCAATATAAAAGAACCGATGGAAAGATATATGGCTCTTGGGGTTATGCTTACTAAAATGTACTTTTCTCTTGAAAATACTTTCCTTAAAACATATTTTTGAAGGTACTTCTTTATAAAATTGTTTTTGAAAAACAACTTTTCAAAATTCATATCTGTTCTGGTAACCTTCAGCTCTGGTACCATGTGTAACACCCCACGTCCATTAATGTCACTCGAAAATGGAATGCATTCACTTCTATGGAGCGTTTTAAGTAAGTATAGAACAGAAACTTAACAACAAGACAGATATAAATAGTACTCAAAGATTTAAAACTTTATTTCATTACAGCGGAAAACACATATGTTTGTTTACATCATCAAAAACCAGAGTCAAAGTACATAATATCCATCTTGACTATCAAAAGTACATAGAGTGAAAGACATAATCCCCAACATCAAAAAAGCCATAAATAAAAGAGAAGCTGAACTTTACTCCAGCGATCCAAGCAATCTTCTAAAAGCAGTCCAAGATCAAGCTCCACTGGTGCTAGTTCCAACCTAAGCACCTGGAGGGGGGAGGAAGAAAAGAGGAGGAAACAAAGGGGGTCAGACATAAAGTCTGGCGAGTGCGATAATTTTAACAATATAATTAACAAAGTAACTAGGCTAAGGCACAAGTTGGAAAATAAAGAAATGACTATGAACCATTGAATATGGCAGAGTAAATAAGGAAACAAGATGAACAACGATATCGTTAAAGCGCACCTATCCAACTGTAAGATAATTACCAAGCTACACAAACACTATAGGATAATTGCTATACTACACCACCACTAGTCACCCAAAGGTTGATCCCGCCTACAGACTTAATAATGATATTGGTAGTTTCGTGCACCCCTAGCTGCCCTCATAGGTGTCGCCTGCCCCTATCTCCACTAGGTGCACCCACTACCCCCAAGCGATCGGCTCCCTAACTCGTAGATACCCGTGCTGGCCCCACAGTGGTGTGTATCACTCCCCAAAGTGGCAACCCGATACAACCAACAATGCACGGCTTATACCTACACGATGCAACAACGTCTTACCTACTAACCCGGGTCCACACACGCATATGAACCCGTTGGACTTGCGTTGCCACCACTAACCCGTTTTGGCCTCTTACAGTCAAGCCCAGTATGCATGTCCCGTCCTCGACTTGGCTCGAGCCCACAAAGATACGTATTGGTTACTGGTCGAAATGGGTCCCCATCACTTGACACAAGCTATCCACCTAAGCTTGGTCCCCTCTAGTACATCCCACTTAACAAACTTCTTATTCATGTTTCAATTACATGTTTCAATTTTGGTTAAGTGTTACTAATCGTATTTCCAAATGCCACCCAAGGCACCCACTAGATTCCACATGCCACCCAAGGCACCCACTTAACCCCCTCATGTCCACTACATGTTTATCCGGTTAAGTGTTTTTTAATTCATTAAGACCGTAACCTCATAAAGATCTCTCACATTAGACTGGCATTTGTGGCAGCTGGATTTGTCGGGCGGGTCCGGGCAGTCTTACACCACAAAAGAGCCTACCCTCGTGTCTTTAGAATTGTTACGTATTTAATTTATGCCTAAGACCTCTCACATCAGACTGGCTTTTGTGGAAGCTGAATTTGTCGGGCTGGTCCGGGCAGTCTTACACCACAAAAGAGCCTAACCTCGTGTCTTAGACGATTAATTACTCCTAATTAATCATTCCCCAATTTGAATTAGTTTCCCTATTCAAATTATCAATCAATTCCAAATTTAACGATGTCCATAATTGACTCAATTATGTCCATCCATTTATGGTATGCAAAATCATACCAATTGCACCACAATTATATTTTATGCCTTTTTAAGGCATTTATGCCAATTAAATCTTTTTAATATTATCCCCTTTACCACACGTTGTACGTTTGTTCATTTAACGTAAAATATACGTTAGACTCGAATAGTCTAACTCATGGAATAAAGAGAAAACATCGCAATGTACACATAGTGAAAACATAGATCTATACATAGGGATGAACTTGCATATGTGAATGATGTTCTACATCTAAAACTTGCATAGGCCAAAGTTACAACTTGCATAAACAACATATGTCATGGATCCAAATCTAAAGGTGTGAACTTGCATAAATCATGTATGTCATAGATCTACATCTAAAGGTGTAAACTTGCATAGGCAATAACCCTAAACTTGCATAACATGATTCATACCCCAAACTCATATATTTATAGAAACTTGAATATGTGATTTATGCACCATGACAATTGTGTAAACTTGCATCTAACATGTAAAATATCATGTAAAATTTAGCATATAACTCACACATGTCATAGCCTAAATTTTAATCAAATTTTCACATAAACTAAATGTCTTAACCATGTAAGGTCACATATAATTTTACCCAACTTGCATATGATTTATGTTTACATAAAAATCTAAACTTGCATACATATGATTTATCATATGAATCAACATAACCAAACTTAGCAAATGTACAACATGATGATTCAACTAGACATAGGCTAATCATAGAATTACAACGTGGGTGATAGCATCATAACTTTACATCGTAAATGATAGCATCATAACATAACGTCATAGAGATTTCAACACAATTCTACAACATAATTACAACATGTGATCAATAATTCACATCACATCCATACAATCCGCATCATAACTTAATCCAATTAAGTTACTAATTGTTTTATTAAAACTATCGAACTCACAACTCAAAGGTGGTCTTGAGTTCTGAATTCTGATTTTTGAAGTTGAATTAGCTTTCCTTTGAAGAAGATTCGTTGTAAGGGTTGAATAGAACTGATTTGATTTGTTGTTCTTCCTCTCTAATTGGTGGCGGCTACTCTAGGGTTCAAGACGACAACATGACGGCCATAGTTTTAGTTTTAATTCTTATTTAGGGTTTGAGTCTATGGGTCTTTTTATAGAGCTTTGAATTAATTTAAGCCGTCGGATCACTCTAGGATCCATCTAGGTCTTAGAAACCAAGAAATGATGTCAACAGACCAACCAGAAATCGCCACCAAAGCCCTAAAACATAAAATTTCGTCATAGACCATTTAGGGCCGACGGGACCAATTCCAAACCTCGTGAGTCGACCCTGGGATTGACCCAGCGGGTCTCGGGTCGACCCATAAAATAGGTCAGTTTGGTGTTTTGCCTTCCCGCTTCCGCTGTTTTGAATTTTTTTCTTAAATTTTAGGTTGAATTTTATTTTATATATATATATATATATATATATATTTCTATCTTCCTAATTAACCATTTTCACACTAAACTACTTTTTGAACCGCATTCACACTAAGCCGCTTTTTAGCCATTCCACTAAAACAAAAATATGGCGTTGGCGGGGATCGAACTTTGTACCTTTTGTATGCAAGTCACATGTTCCAACCTAATGAGCTACTAATCTTTTTCTTACAAACCTTAGAACAATGCTAAACATTTATTCTTTAATTTAGTTAATTTGATTATTCAAAAATCCGGGGTGTTACAGATGAGCTTGCAAGAAGCATTAGGTACACAATTGTCTTTGATCACTGCTTATCATCCTTAGAATGATGGGCAGACGGAGAGGGTAAAAAGAATTCTTGAAGATCTTTTAAGGCTGTGTATCCTAAACTTCGGAGGGACTTGGAATGAGCATCTTCGTTTAGTAGAGTTTGCCTATAACAACAGTTATCAAGCTAGCATCGACATGGCACCCTTCGAAACATTACATGGATGACCTTGTAGATCACCAACTTGTTGGTGGGAATCTACAAAAAGGTTATTACTTAGACCAGATAGGGTTAGAGAAACGTCCGAGAAGATTGACCTTATTCAATGATGGATGAAGACAGCCGAAGATAAGCAGAAATCCTACCCAAGCAAGAGAAGGACTGACGTCGAATTTGAAGTGGGAGACTTAGTTTTTATTAAAGTGTCAGCTCTGAGGAATGTGGTTCGCTTCAAATTTGTAGGGAAGTTGGTACCCAGATTTGTGTGTCCATTTCCCATAACTGAAAGGATTGACCAAGTGGTCTATAGAGGAAAGCTCCCAGAAAATCTATGCGGCGTTCATGATGCTTTCCATGTTTCTAATCTGTGGAAGTGCTTACATGACACCGCAGAAGTTGTTGAGCCAAGTATATTAGAGGAAATAGAAGCAGAACGGGAGGCAACAGTTAGATGAGTTCCTACCCATATTCTTGGATCAGAAGTTAAGAAGCTACGCAATAAAGAGATGAAGCTGATAAAGGTTCAATGCAGAGATAACCCAGAGGTTGCGACTTGGGAGACCAAAAACAAGATTCATCTTTATACCCTTTTCTTTTCGAGGGTATGTTCTAAACTCCTTTTCCAAAATTTTATCTGTGCATGTTTCTATCATTTGAATATTTCATATCCATATTATTTTCGATCTTAGATAGGAATCATATGGATGTAAACATGTGTTTGAGATATGTTATGTTTGATGAATGCAAGTGGTTGCAAATGTTTGCTAGTGGCTGTCTGTGGATGTATATACAAACAAATTAGACACTAGATCGGCTCAATCACTCTCATACTCCATATGGATGTGTGTGCATTTTCTTTTCTTTTATGGATGAAAATGGATGCATTAGCATACGGATGTAGTGACACCCCACGTCCGTTAATGTCACTCACTGAGGGAATGCATTAAGTTTCGAGAAGCGTTGTAGGTAAACAGACACAGAATATTACAAGACAGATATAAAAGCAACAGCGGGATTTCAAATTTTTATTTCAACATAAAACATGACATCGTGGTCCAAAATACATAAGTCACAAAATCCATTACAATAATATAACTTCTTTCTTGCACCATCATAGTAAATAAATAAAAAGCATAATTCCCCAAAAAGAGCTAAGCCATAGTAGAGAACTTGAGCTATACTTCGAATGCAGCTCCAACTAGATGAAAACAGAGTGTTTACTAAGCCTGAGAATTCCCTCCCTGCGAACCTGGGAAGGGGGGAACGGAAGAAAGAAGGAGAAACAAAAAGGGTCAGACATAAAGTCTAGCGAGTCTATTTACTTTTAGCAAGTAAATAAATAAAAGTAGCATGACAGGCATATAAAGTGGACAAGAGAGATTGCTACATAAAAGACAGGTGTGACAAGGTAGACATGATAAGGTATATACGCTTCCCTAATGATTACTCTGCACTATTACCAGTATAACCAGAATGTGATGATCCCTTCCACTATAAGGTGGTAGACTTAGGCATACATCCAAATGTATCCTTACTACTACCTTAATCGATCGGTTCCCTAATCCATGTAGATACTCTGTGCCGACCCCATCGTAGGATGTATCACATCTTAAAGTGGCAACCACTCGCTGATATGCATAGCCCCATATCTACAGGTGTCACGGTTGTCTTATCCCCTTCTACCCGGCTCATGCACGCACATGGTCCGGTCGGTTTGCGCCGCCCACACCGTCCTCCACGTTTGGATCTCTTACAATTAGTCTAGTAAGCGTGCCCCTTCTCCAACCTAGTTCGGAGTACATGTTTGACACCTACTCCGGGTTACTGGATGAAACAGGTCCCACACAATATGATACAAACTCTTCCCTTTTTTCTTGTATCCCTCACTAGGTTTTCCATTTGATTATGTATACCACTAGGTGTCTTTAATTACATATATTTATTGTTTCCATCGGTTATGTATACCACTAGGTGTCTTTAATTACATAACCTTATCGGGTTAAGTTTGTAGGCCTATATGTAAATATTAATATTACTCACCTACCCAAGATTTACTTAACCCCTATTTATGTTTATGCTCACACAATCCCTATGGATTCAACTAGGTTAAGTATTACAGACTAACAGGTTATCCTTATTCACATTGGCTGCTTTTTACTTGCCAAAGTTTCACTTGCTTATTAATTTCATATAAATGTATTTTAACCCATTTAAGTTCATTAATAAGCTCCATTACATGTTATTCTTTAGATTGTAATTAACAGAAGTAATCTTACAATCCTTCACCCGTGGATTGTAATTAATGAAAGTAATCTTACAATCCCTTTTGTATTGTCTGTTTCCATAGTTACAATAACATGTTTTACTTAATACTTAATAAAGTATACTTCTTCTCAGTTTATTTGTTTCCTGTTTAACATATCATGACAAATTGACGTTGTTTACTTATTAACTTAGTTTTCTTAACTAATGTTTACTAATAAACTTTCTTTACTTTTATTACAACTTATGTTGTAATTTCCACTTGTACCTAGGATAAGCCTACCTATTATATACAGCAGTTCATTAAGTAATTAATCATAAACGGTTACAATCATTCCTTGTTTACTCCAATTCATTACCATGTCCATTTATGGTTATAGTGGCTAGACCTCCCACATTAGGCCAACAACTTTTGGATGCTGGATATGCCGGTCTGGTCCGGGCAGACTTCTTCCACAAGTTGGGCCTAACCTCATGTCTTAGCCGGTCTCGTATTTTTGCACTCAGACCTCTCAAATTAGATTCACAACTTGCGGTCGCTGGATATGCCGGTTGGTTCCGGGCAGACTTCCACTACAAGTGCAATCAACCTCATGTCATAAGTGCCTTTACAGTTACTGAGTAGTGTAATCCTATGCAATTCAATTATTAATTAATTATACATATTTCTTTTATAGGTGTTATTCCACTTTTTCACTAATTACGTTCATAATTAATATATGCCCAAATTCATGTTCTCATTTGTTACTTAATTTATGCCAAACTTCCCATTTACAATTTATGCCAATTTTACGGTTTTCCCTTCGTCCCCAATCTAACGCATTCGTATAAAATTGGCATCATGCCTAAGCTAGAAAGTATCCTAGCCATACACAATAAAAAGGAAAGATCACAATAGTGATTATTTTAATAAAATTGACATAAACATGTAATTGGCATGGCAATAAGGTGGACATATAGCATGTGATTGTTAACCGGCCTTTTGGTCCGGTTACCAAAAGTACTCAAGACGCGCTCGACTCAACTCATCGCGTAAGGCAGGGCCAAGGGAGAAACTCAGGAAGCACAAGAGGAAGACCGAACAGAGATCGCGCCAGCGAACCTCGACCGCGTCCCTCGCCCAATACACTTCGCACCCAGCCAGGTGCGAAATTTCATACCTGGTAGGTGCGAAATTTCACACTAGATGGATGCGAAATTTTCGCACCAGTTGGGTGCGAAATTCCTAACCAGGTGGGTGCGAAATTCCGCACCTAGCAGGTGCGAAATTTCGCACCCCGACCCAGGTGCGAATTTCTGGTGGTCAACAGCTGGAGGCGCGAATTTCCTATAGATGGTCCCCATTTCTACCTACTCCAATCTAACCTCTACCTAACCACTTCCTATAAATACCCCATGGCCTCACACTTCAAAAGGGAGAGATTCTTCGGCATTGAGACCTCCATAGAGCTTCATTAATGGCATCTCCTCTTTGAGGAAGAAGGGCAAAATTGTCCATTTTACTATTTCTTGCAAATATGACTATTGTAACTTCATGTAGCATAGTCAACAAATGTAATGAGAGGGTCTCGACCTTGTAATCTTTCAAGTGATCAATAAAATTTCAACAACTCTTCAAAGTGGACTTAGGCCCTCACTAAGACCGAACCACTATAAATCTCTTGTGTTATATACTGCTTATGTCCTATTTTATGTTCTTGTCTATGCGACCATATTTATAATTCCTAGTAATTGGGAATCTTCAGTGTTTACGACATTTTTTCCCGTCAACATTTGGTGCTTTCACTGAGAAAACTCGGATATTACGTCTTTCTCTCACATTACCATCTCGACTTTGCCGAGCTTAAGGTTCCTTGCTTAACCTGCCGTCGAGTTCGTTTACGATGGTAAAAAAGTCAAAGAATGCAATAATCGGCTCTGCAGCCGTAGTCGAGGTCGGTATATCTCAACAACCTCAACCAGCGGACATCCCGGCCACTAATTAAAGTGAACCTCCAATTGCTGACCCCGAAGCGCCCGCAACCCAAGCGCAAATCCACATGCTTAATGAAAAATATGAAAATACAGTTGTCGAGCTTAACCAAGCGCTAAGGAATAATATCGACCTTATGCGTCAACTTCAAGAAAGTCAGTGCATCGTCGCTCGACTGCAATTAGCTTGGAACAGTGCTCAACCCCGACCAACAACATTGGGAACTTCCTCTTTCGAGTCCAGGGGCCTGCACCAAAGAAGGAGGTTTAGTCTCATCAACAACGTCGTCATCCGAACAAACGCCCTCGACAACGGCAATGGCAATGGGTATGCCAACGTCAACGGCGACCGGACCACGGTTACTTAGTGAGGGCGCCCAATATCGGGACCACTCTCGCTTAGTCATCAATGAAGGACCCGCTCCTACTAATCAACCTCCTTCTCGATAAGGCTCAACGACCTCTCGTCGAGACAATGAACCTAATGTTTTGGCGGCTCATGCCTTTCCGGAACCGGATCCACGTGACCCTACTCCATATCATCACGCACACTAGGATCCCATTATAGATGTCGAGGACATGTAAGAAGACGATCCTGACATCCACCCTAGAAGTTGCCCTCGTGCCAGAACTTCGGAACATCGCCAAAATCCATGGGTCCCGATGCCGGAACCCCATCCGACCTACCTTCCCGACATGGTCCGAAGAATCATGAGGGAGATGCGAGGGAATGCACATGGTTCATGGGAAGCGCACCTTAGGCGCAACCCTTTCACTTGAAGAGTTAATGAAGCAGAATGGTCGCGACTCTTCAGCATGCCGCAGATGCCGCTCTGTGACGGCACCACTGACCCTTGCGATTTCCTAAACCGTTATGAATGGCAAATGCACTCGAGCATGGGTGATGATCCAGTCAAGTGCAAATGCTTTCCAGTCTTCCTGTCAGGAACCACTATATTATGGTTCTCCCGCCTTCTGCTTAATTCCATCAATAACTTCGACCAATTAGCGACACAGTTAGTTAAGTAATTTAGGATGCATATTCCGACTCCGAAGAATGGCCTCACCCTTTCCAACCTATACAAAGGGCCCGCAGAGTCGCTCAAAAGCTTCCTTTCCAGGTTCAACATCACCATCCCCGAGGTTGAGGATCCAGATCCGCACACCATACTCTTTCAGCTAGCTAAAGGTATCCTTCCTACTTCCGAATTTGGGGGCATGGATCGACCGAAAGCAACCAAAAAGCCTCGATGCTTTCTATGAAAAAGCAGGGTAGTTCTTATGCCAAGAAGAAGAAAGACAAAACCGCATCTTCGAGACCAGTCTCCCAAACATCCCTCGAACATACACCGCTAATAACTGTCCTGGGGGGCGAGAAGCGGGAGGACCCTCCAATCCGAAATGGGGGCAGGACCCCCCAGACAAAGACCAAACACTGTGAGGCAATGTGGTCGGGGCAACAATCAGGTCCAGAAAGAGCCAAGGAAGCCCGACCCTTACCAAGCTTACGAGACATACGCTCCGATGAATTAAGATCCGGAAACTATCTACCTAGAGACATGTAACACTTTGTCGTACAAGAAACCCCGCGTCATGGAGTCAACCGATTCCGGGAAGAACTCGGAGAGAAACTACCAATATCATGATATGTGTGGGCATAACATGAATGAATGCCAGCTAAGGGATGCAATTGAAAAGCTCATCCGCGAAAAGCGACTCGACCAATACCCCCGAAACTAATCAAAAACCTCCAGCGCCAACTCCTTTGACTGCCACCAATACAGCGCAGGTACCATCTAACGCGAGGCAAGGAATCGTGATCAACACTATATGCGGCGGGCCTTCCCCCACGCATGACAGCTTCCGAAAGATGGAGGAATGTGTGGGGTACATTAAACATGCAACCTACGAGGGTTGCTCTGCGCCCGACAAGTCTACCCCGACCAAGCTCCAGAAAACCATGCGGGACGACATTATCTTCAATGGAAGGGAGTCTACAGGAATTGAAATCCTGACCACCGATCATTTGGTTATCACTGCCCAAATTAGCGCTGCAATTGTTAGAAAAATATTGTTTGATTCAGGAAGCTCGGTTAACATCATTTTTGAAGCCGCCTATGACCAGAAGAAGTTAGAAGCAAGAGATCTCAAACCATGCCATTCCGCGATCCACGGCTTTAATGGGGCATCCAGCTGTCCGGTAGGAGTCATCGACCTACCCGTTGAACTTAGTACAGGGGATCGGAGCCGAGTCCGAGTCCTCACCTTCGTGGTTATCGACATCATCTCAATGTACAACGTCTTCCTTGGACGTCCTTTCCTCATAGAATTTTGTGTCTGCCTATCGCCATGGTCCCTTGTAATGAAGTTTCCAACAGAGAATGGGATCGGAACAGTCAAACGCGACCAATTCAATGTTAGGGAATGTTATGTAATAGAATGGAAGAACGCACGCAATAGGGATAAGGGAAAAGTGGCGCCAGCAACCTTTTGCGCCAAGACCATCTCTGCATAGCAATTAGCGGCATTTGGGCCTTGTCTCAAGCGCCACTCCTGTCTTTTCGATGACCTCGATCCAAGGAAAGATGAAGAGCCCAAGTGCGAGAGACCTACTCCGGTCGAGCCCACAGTGGATGTTCCTGTTAGTCTCGACGATCCATCGCGAGTATTAAAGATAGGATCACACCTTCACCCAGTGGTCAAAGACGATCTTGTGGATTTCTTAAAGGCTAATCTAGACGTATTTGGATGGACTCATTCTGACATGAAAGGCATAGACCGAACAATCGCCTGCCATTCTTTATGAATAGACCCTACGATGCCTCCAGTCAAGCAAAAGCGCCGCTTCCTCGTACCTGACAGATCCAGGGCACTCGAAGAAGAGGTAGATCACCTCCTAAACAACAACTTCATTCGAGAGGCTGAATACCCCGAGTGGGTCTCCAATCAGGTTCTAGTCAAAAATACCAATGGTAAATGGCGGACGTGTGTCGACTTCTCTGATCTAAACAAGGCATGTCCTAAGGACAGCTTCCCTCTCCCAAAGATCGATCGGCTAGTTGATTCAACCGCCGGATACCAATTGCTCTCCTTTATGGACGCCTACTCCGGTTACAACTAGATCCCTATGAATCTCCACGACTAGGACCATACCTCCTTCATAACCGACCTTGGTCTTTACTGCTATCGCGTCATGCCCTTCGGCCTCAAGAATGCATGTGCCACATATTAGCGGATGGCAATCAGCTCGGCATTAATACAGCTTGAAGATCGCATTCAACGACCTATTTACTACATAAACAAGCGATTGACGGGGGTAGAAAAGAACTACCAGAAGCTCGAAAAGCTGGCATTCTACTTACTGATCTCCTCCTAGAAGCTTCAGCCATATTTCCAGGCTCAACACATAAAGATTTTCGCCGACCAGCCACTACGTCCGGTGCTACAACGAGCCGAGGCATCCGGTCGACTGCTAAAGTGGAGTATGGAACTAGGTCAGTTTGAGATAACAATTATTCCTCGTCGGACCATCCTTGGACAAGCCCTTGTAGACTTTATAATCGAATTCGCGGCTCTCGAAGAAACTTCAACAGAGAATGCTGAGGCCCCCAACAGTAAGTTGAAGTTATTTGTGGACGGGTCCTCTAGCAACAAGTGTTCGGGAGCCGGCATCGTACTCATCACTCCCGAAGGACACTCGATACACTACGCACTAAAGCTAAATTTCCTTGCCACCAACAATAATGCAGAATACGAGGTGCTGATAGCCAGACTAAGGATCGCGATCGAACTCAATATAAAGATTATTCAGATTTTCTCCGATTCACAGCTCATCATGCGCCTGGTGAAGGAAGAATTCCAAACTAAGGGGAAACGACTTGCTCTATACCTAGCTCAAGTACAGGAACTACTCACTCACTTTGGCCACTTCATTATAACTAACATTCCGCGAGAGCAAAATGAAAGGGCCGACTCACTAGCCAGATTAGCAAGTTCCGAAGATCCGCAGCTGTTGGGGTTCGCCTCCGTCGAGGTGCTCAGCTCCCCTAGTACCAAGCCAATGCAAACTAGTACGGAAATAAGAGCCAAACCCGAGCCGGAATCGTGGATGACACCGATTAAAAGCTACTTGCAGCAGGGGATCCTCCTGAAAAGGCACAAAGAAAGGCGAGCGCTCACCCGCCAGTCAACCCGTTATCACCTTATGGATAGGGTACTCTACGGAAGAGGCTTCTCTGTCCCCTTACTTAGATGTGTGGCCCATGATGACTCCATCAAGATTCTAGTCAGCATACATAAAGGAGAATGCGGTGACCACACCGAGGGGCAAACCCTGGCCAGGAATATACTCCGACATGGCTAATACTGGCCCACACTCGACCAGGATGCCACCGATTATGCTCACAAATGCGACAAGTGCCAACGCTTCGCAAAACTCCCGAGAGCCCCGCCAACAGAACCGATGCAAATGACCAGCCCATGGCCATTCGCCATGTGGGGAATCGACATCATTGGGACTCTTCCCATGGGCCGAGACGGGGCACGATACGCCGTCGTCGTTGTCGATTATTTTACCAAATGGGCAGAGGCCGAAGCACTCGCCACAATCACTACCAAGAAAATGATCAACTTCGTGGTACGCAACATCATTACCCGATACGGGGTACTACAGGCCATCATTTCAAACAATAGCACTCAGTTTGAGAGCGCAGAGTTCAAATCCTTTTGTCAGTGGCACGAAATCGAAAAAAGGTTCTCGGCCGTAGCACACCCCCAGGCTAACGGACAAGTTGAGGCAGTTAATAAAGTTATCAAGTCCATTATCAAGAAGCGCCTCGAGAAGGCTGGAGGCATGTGGGAAGATGAACTTCCTTTAGCCCTATGGGCCTACCGAACAACCCACAAGTCAGCGACCGGGCACACTCCCTTCGCCTCTCCTATGGGTCCGAAGTCGTCATGCCCATCGAGCTCGAGCTTCAATCTCACCGAGTCACCTATTTTCATTCAAAGACGAACCAAGATTTACTTTTGGGATCGCTTGATCTGCTCGAAGAAAAAAGGAACGAAGCTGATCTCCAAGCCGCAGCCCAACAGCAACGAGTCGCCAGTACTTCAACACTCGAGTCTGCCACAAGGACCTCAACATCGGCGACCTCGTCCTAAAACGAGTGTTCCCTTCACCAACGAGCCTTGCTCCTCATTGGGAAGGCCCGTACTCTATAATACGAAGGCTCAATGATGGAAATTTCAAGCTAGCGACTGTGAACGGAGCTGAACTACCAAGGGCTTCGAAAAGTGAACTTCTCCGCCGCTACTTCACATAACTTAGTAGGTTGTTTACGCTTTCCTATGATGTTTTGTAACATTTCAAGGCATTGTAAAGGCTATTCATGCTGAAATTTACTAGTGGAAATGATGTTCAACTTTCCATCTCTTTGTTATGTGTTTACTCCTTACGTGACATGTTTGATTAATCCTGACAGTTAGCTTTCGTGTAAACTGCTGACCGCTGTGTTGACCTCTAGTATAGGGGTCGACACCACCGTCCGGGCCACGAGCCAACCTAGCAGTCTAACCCCATTGGCACCGACCGTCACCCCGAGCATGGGAGTCGGCAACGCTACTCGAGTCACCGACCCACGGCGTGGCAATGTATAAATAACCTCTAACTCGAACCTAGGCCCAAGGCCGAGGATAAATCGTTCGCCCAAGTCCCATGCGAATTGGGGCCACCCAACAGCCAGAAGGGGTGATATAAATTCCCCCTGGACTATAGGTGATGGTCGAATCTTGGCGCAGCACCGAGACCTACCCTTAAATCGTTACTTCCCTGAAGCTCTCAAGGCTAAGGGGTAGCCCACGGACACGATCGGACCCCACAGGCTGATGATCCGGGCTTCTCTTCCCAGGCGAACAACGACACCTACATGCTCGCCTCAACCCGATGAAAAATGGGAGAGCCTACACCGGACGGACCGCACAACGCGACGTCATACACCTTCACTACACTTAGGATTAACCCTGGGTAACCCAAATACAGCAGGCACTTAGCCTGGCTTCGCAAACTACGGGTTTCCTGAGCTGAGGGAAGCTTACTAGAAGCCTACGCACTATCACTCCTCCTTGGAACCATCAATCCAGGGCACAACACTCACAATCGCTTTTTTGTTAAGTGTAACGATAAGTAGGCCTATGTAAGTACGGGACGCCCGAAAACATGGGAAGAACATCCAAACATTTAACAAAAAATGTGATCTTTATAATTCATATTTCTTACAACACACACATACATATTACAACTAGCTACATAGCTAATATCTTGCTTTCTAATGACAGGGTGTACATGGGAACCACACCATGTCTTGAAAAACCAAAAGCGAGGGCCAATCTCGCGTAAACTATCGGCCTACATCTACCTAAATGAGCACTAAACTTACACTTAAGCAACTAATGTTAACCATGCTTCTTCTTTTTGTCCTTTTTCTTTTTCTTCACAGATTCGACACTCGATGGTTCATCCTTGGAGCTGGGCCTTTTCTTGCCAGACCCGCCTTTTCTAATTCGGCTCCTTTGGGAAGTTGTCGACTCGTGAGAGGCTGGAAGACGCCTCTCACCCGCCCCATCACTGCTGGAAATATCAGTGACATCAGAAGGGGCAATAGGCGACAAATGCCTTGGGGCACCCTTGGCAGCGAGACCTATCACTGCGGCACTCATCTCTGGGATAGTTTTCCCTTCCCGTCTAGCTTCCTCCCTGGCTTCCTTAGCTGCTTGTTGCTCAAGAAGCTTTTGGGACTTGTGCTCTGGATCACCGACCATGATTTTTTTTCGCTAGTTTCAGGGGTCCTTCTCTGATCCTCCTCATCCTCTCGCTTCTTCTGAGCCTCGTTCGCCGCCCTCTTCTTCTCTGCTTCATCATCGGCCTTCCTGTGAGCAGCAGTCCGAGCAACCCTCTTCACAGCATCATCCCTAGACTTGGTTATGACCTTCTGCCTGATAGCTTCATCCTGCCTCCACTTTTCCTCCACCTCCTCGCTTTTGGCCACCATCCTAGCTTTCTGGGCATTCACCATGGCGGCCATCGAGGACACATCGGCCTCCACCAGACCTCGGGCAGTCGCACTCTGCCCGTCTACCTCCTCTCCTTCATCAACAAGGCTTTCATAGAGGTTGGGAGTTACCCTTATCCCCAAGAGGGTGCCAAGATGTTCTCCGCTCTCTCCAAACTGAGTCCCCTCAAGTCTTGGCATAGACTCGGTCACCTCATGAATCGCAACGGTAGGATCCAAGGCCGTAGTTAATCATGAAGGGACTGCAAAATGAAAACACAATCTTTTAATCTGCAAATTCGGTGACCACTTCATCCACTGGGATGCATATTAAAGGGAGTTTACCTCCGGTCAAGGATGGCGTAGGGAGAGCAGAAGGGGCACCCGGCGCAACAGGTAATGTACATTCAGTCCATGTTGGCTCTAGATCATGTTCAGTTGAAACCTGAGTCAAACATGTCGGATCACTCACTATAACCAATCCAGTGACTGGCGGCCGATACTCCGTAAAAGTCACTGCTACCGTGACATTATTAGTTTTGGCAAACTTCCCTTTTTCTGCAGCAAGCCTCTCCAACCTTTCCCTCTCCGCGTCCTCCAACAACAACCTTCTACCTTCCTCTAGCTTCTCGCGCTCCTCTTCGGTCAAGAGATCGATCATGAGTTGTCGCTCGTTCAAGGTCCCAACATCCACTCGGCGCAAGAAGGCCTCATACGGAACCAACCTATCCTAGGTTCGAGCAAGCTCACGAGAGTAGTCATCCATCCAAGAAATTCCACGGAATTTTAGGAGCTTAACAAGCATGTCCTTAATATCTTCCTCCATGGACGATTGTACCTAGAATTCTGCATCCACTAGCTCGCCCCTTAAGCGCTCCACCTCTCTCAGATGTTCGGCTTTCATTCCTCGGAGGTGCCTAACACATCCCAGTTACTGGCTTCCGCATCCTCCTTCGCTTTCTTTGCCTCCTCAAGCTCCCTCATTACGCGGGCATTCTCCACTCTCTAAGCTTTGTTTTCCTCTTGAAGCTGCAGGACTTATGTATTATATTTTCTCAATTCGGCACAAACCTTGTCTTCCTCGATCTTTTCCTTCTTTAAGGCAGTATTCTGAGTAGTTAAGTCAGCTATGGTCTCCTTCAGAACTGAGCAAGAATGGTTGGTCTCCTTCTTTAGCTTCTCATACCGATGCTTCCCTCCAGCTGAAAATAGCATGCCCCGGAAGTTAGCAATGTAGAGATATAAGAGGAAAATAATTCTTAGAGCGATAAGAAAACTTACCTATTTCCACAATCAAAGTAGCAATGGAAGTCTGCCTGGCGTCAATAATCGATTGCCGACTAGCGAGTTCTTGATTTTTCTTCCTAATCAGATCCGACAGGTGATGGGAGTACTTGGTAAGCACATCGGCCTGACGATACGTGGCCTTCACATGCTCCCATACATCTCCGGATTCCCTATCAGGAGTAGAACGAAGCTCAAGGACAAAGCATAACTCATCAACGTTTAACCGAAGGAAGTGGTGTTTCACAAATGCCATCTTCTCCTCAATGTCCAGCTCTCGAACTTTAGATTCCATCAAATCTTGCGTTTCTACGATAGTCGCCTTATCCGATCTCGGCTGGGCAAGCGGTGGCTCTCTCCCCTTGGAAGTATGAATGGGAGCCAAAGAAGAAGTGATGGGCGAAGTTGTTGACGACGTATGACTTGACCCTCCTAGATCAAGCCATGAATCTCCTCTGGGCACCTGAATCAAAGGAGTAGGGGGAGGAGTCGTGGAGGATTGAGCCCTATCCTGATGACGACTCCCGCTACCGTGACGCCGTGGGGCAGAACATTTCCATATAAGCTGGGCCCTCCTGAAGGAGCTGATCAAAGCACTCTCGGGGCGATGGCGGCCTCCACGACCTCGTCCTCCACTTCCTCTGGCCATGTCACCTGTCAAATAAATGAAGCAAAATCATTCAAGTAGCACGCACAGGCACTCTTCTATGTGACGTAGTGTGTATAAGTGTATGCCCTAAGTGCTCTCTCAATAGACCATATTATTCCCCAATCAAGGGAGTTAGCCCCTCCACGGCACAAGCTAGATCATGCATACTAGCTACGCTCGGCCATAGAGACAAGTCCACAGGAACGGTATCCAGACCAGCAAACTGATCAACTTTCTCAAGGGAGGAGGTAGCTTCTAGGAGAGTGAGGACTAGCCAACGCTTCTTCCCCCCATCCCTCCATCGGGGGAGGGATAGAAGTGTCGGAAATCCCCTCATCCCGAGCAGACGTCTCCGTGCTACCAGCTTTGCTACCGCCAACATCTTCTTGGAACTTAACGGCCTTTTTTGGTCTGAGCCCATTAGAAGCTATCTTCCTCTTCAGAACAGAAGCAGCAGGGCCTTCCATCGCTTTCCTTGTTAATACACCACTCGCCACCGCTGGCCTGATTATGGCCCTGTTGGCCGGAAGCAACCCAACATGCCGAAGGCGGTCCTGATCCACCACAGTACCCGTCTTATGGGAGTCTTCAGGGATGGCTCAGGGAGCATCGAGACGTTGACGATACTCGTCACCAGTAGGTGCCTCGGGATTTCCTGCCACAATCAGAAAACAATGAGATATGGAGCCCAACAACGTTATAAAAAGAGATCGAAGGTACTCACTTCCTTGTATCCACCTCATCGCAAACCCGGGAGGGCAGCGAATGAAGAACTAGTCATGCTTAATCACAGACGGCCTGGACCACTTTCCAACAAAAAAAATCTAGTTGTGGGAGATGCTTCCAAGAACCATTGGGAGGACGATCCACCAGCTGATGGCCTAAAATGAAAGAGATACCGAATGCCCTCTCTGGTAGGATCCCGATGTAGAAATTCTCGAAAAAGAACGCAAGTAACCAGAAGTGAGGAATAAGCATCCGGGTGCAGCTGCGAAGGTGCGAGGCGGAAGTAGAATAAAATTTCCTGAATGAAGTCATTGGCCGGGGGCACGCACCCCGCAAAGAAAGTATGTCGATTCCAAGCAGTGAAACCATCAGGCGGTACATGGGCATTTCCACTCATTCCAGGGGCATGAGAATCTCCCTTCGGGATGCTAAACTGCAATGCCAAATTTCTAACTGCCGTGGCATCCAAGCACGATTGCACCGAGTCTAGCGGATTGTCTACAATAACTGCGTCAGGAAGCATGTATGGAGCTACTGGGGCAGGAAGTTTGCTACCACCAATGATGTACACATTTTCCATTTCCGCATGTATGACGGTAGAATGTATTCTCTCAATGCGCTCCCTGTGCTCAGACACTTTGGACAAGCTACCCGATTGGAAGGGAACCGATTCTTCAGTAGTCTCAAGCTCGCTGCCGCCTGAGCTGTTGTTGTCTGTAGAGTTAGATGTGGGAGACGATGACAGGGAAGCCTCGACTTCGAGAAGTTTCCTAGTCCTTGATCTTGTTTGCATGGCTCGCTATACTTTAATACACCAGTATTCGACGTCACAGTGAAATAGCCTGTACCCCTCGCGTTGGTGAAAATTAACAAGTGTGTGCGGTGTCATGCAAAAATCAGAATGTACATAGAAACTTTAAATATCCTAACAAGTTCGGTTACAGTCTAGAGATATGCTCTATCCTATGTGACATATTCGAGTCCCTGTCCGTACAGTTATCGATGGGCGCCTTGGTACATTCGCACAATCAAACAGGCAGTATATAAGTCCGAGGGGAGTCAGTCAGGAAATCAAAG
The DNA here is from genome assembly GCA_030737875.1 of Allium sativum. Lineage (NCBI taxonomy): Eukaryota > Viridiplantae > Streptophyta > Magnoliopsida > Asparagales > Amaryllidaceae > Allium > Allium sativum. The sequence continues at coordinate 439,852,335 of CM060926.1, forward strand.
TTCGAAGTGGCGAAAGGCAATACTCTCAAACCTGCCCCAGGGCTCGAAGATTCAAATGCCTAAAGTTCGAAAATCCAAACAAGTACACCTTGAAAATTCAAACCTCTGGAGTTCGAAAATTCAAACCACGGTCGCTCGAAAATTCGAACCCCTCAAGTTCGAAAATTCGAGCCCCAGTTTTTCGATGTTTCGAACCACCAGGGTTCGAGAATTCAAACCCTAGGGGGTCAACGATTCGAACCCCGGGTGGTCGAAGGTTCGAACCCCCAAGGCTCGAGGATTCAAACACCTGAGGGCCGAAGGTTCGAACCCCCAAGGTTTGAGAATTCGAACCCCGGAGGGTCAAAGGTTCGAACCCGTCAGGGTTCGGAAATTTGAGCCCGAAGACTCAAAATTTCGAATCCTTCAGGTTTCGAAGGTTCGAGCCCCATCAGGTTCGAATTTACAAACCTCACACATCAAGCTCAAGAACTCGAGCCTCCTCCAAATATCGCACTTCGACCTCCATTCTTCGTTTCCTCCTTTGACCAAGTCCATTACCTAAAAAAATTAGTTGAAAGGGTCGAGTAACGAAGCTTTCAGAATAGTGGCAGCCAATGACGTAATATAGAAGGAGGAAGAAAAATGAGGGGGGAGGGGCCTATTTATAATAAAAAGGGAAAAAGTCCCTTCGCATTCCGACCCTAGGCTCCAAATTTCGAACCTCCGGGCTCGAAATTTCAAACCCCCAAGATTCAAAATTTCGAGCCTTGTGATTCGAAGTTTCGAGCCACTACGGTTTGAAAATTCGAACCTATGTGGTTTGAAATTTCAAACCCCAGTGGTTCGGAATTTCGTGGGGTTCGAAATTTTGTGCCTCAAAAAAATCCTCTCGACCATTATGCTCGCATACGCCTACTCCCTACAAGTGTTAATCCGCCTAAATCGTGCAATGATGACACCATGCGAATACTTTTCAACGCAAGTGCGACGCCAAAACAACAGCAACTCGCTCACTTTTCCCCAACGAGCGAGCCCGCTAGCTAACATGTTTTTCCCTATAACTTGCAAGATAAATCTGCAATCCAACTATCATCTCAACTTTAATTCCAATGAACATCATGTCAAGATAAGACGTACTTTGGGGCGGCAAATGTTAACCGACCTTTTGGTCCGGTTACCAAAAGAACTCAAGACACGCTCGACTCAACTCATCGCGTTAGGCCAGGGCCAAGGGAGAAGCTCAAGAAGCACAAGAGGAAGACTGAAGAGAGATTGCGCCAACGAAACTCGACCATGTCCCTCGCCCAATACACTTCGCAACCAGCAAGGTGCGAAATTTTGCGCCTACTAAGTGCAAAATTTTGCACCCTGCAGGTGCGAAATTTCGCAACATATAGGTGTGAAATTCCGCACCCAGCAAGTGCAAAATTTCGCACCTAGCAGGTGTGAAATTTTGCACCTGGCATGTGAGAAATTTCGCACCCTTACCCAAGTGTGAATTTCTGGTGGCCGACAGCTGGAGGCGCGAATTTCCTGTAGATGGTACCCATTTCAACCTACTCCTATCTAACCCCTACCTAACCACTTCCTATAAATACCTCATAGCCTCACACTTCAAAAGGGAGAGATTCTTAGGCTTTGAGACCTCCATAGAGCTTCATTAATGGCATCTACTCTTTGAGGAAGAAGAAGGGCAAAATTGTCCATTTTACTATTTCTTGCAAATATGATTATTGTAACTTCATGTAGCGTAGTCAACAAATGTAATGAGAGGGTCTCGACCTTGTAATCTTTCAAGTGATCAATAAAATTCCAGCAACTCTCCGAAGTGGACGTAGGCCCTCACTAGGGTCGAACCACTATGAATCTCTTGTGTTATTTACTGCTTATGTTCTATTTTATGTTGTTGTCTATGCAACCATATTTATAATTCCTAGTTATTAGGAATCTTTGGTGTTTACGACATTTTTTGCCGTCAACAGTGATAATAAAACTAGATCTAACATACTAAGGATATCATAATAGGCATGAATTAATAAGGATTCATATTTCCAGTTAATGATAGACCTAAATTAATTAACACATTGCAGGTAAAGTTTAAGATCCACAAATGTGACATGATAAGTTAACCACAAACAAATTAGATCTATAAGGGTGGATCTGGCATGACATGATAAATTAACCACAAATGAATTAGATCTATAAATGTAGATCTAACATGACATGATAAATTATCCACAAACGAATTAGCTATAAAGGTAGATCTAGCATGACAAGATAAATTATCCACAAATAAATTATATCTATGAAGGTAGATCTAGCATGGCATGATAAATTATCCACAAACGATTTAGAACTATAAAGGTAGATCTAACATGACATGATAAATTAACCACAAACAAATTGGATCTAACATGACATGATAAACTAACCTCAAACGAATTAGATCTAACATGACATGATAATATTTAAGATTAAAGAATGTCATAGATTCAAGATTTATAACAAATCCAAATCACAGTCATATCACGTTTACTTTTAATCATTTAAATCTAAAAGTAACTAACTCACAGTATTTGGATTTTATAAGACAGAAAAGAAATTGTTGGTGTTGAATCTCAGATCTATAATTGAAACGCTTGAATCTTTTTAAACTTGATTTTTGAGAAGAATAGGTGATTTAATTGAGGTTGCAGCAAAGCCTCGCCGTCACCATTATTTTTAATATGAATAAAACTAGGTTTAAGGTCCTTTATATAGCCTAGGGTTCATGAATCTAGCTCTAAAATCGGTCCAAGTTCAGAAAAACGTATACCGCCCAAATCTGCAGAGGAGGTCGACCCCTGGGTCGACCACGGGGTCGCCCTAAGGAGCCTGGGTCAACCCCAAATGGTCGATCATTTCCCTGTTTGGCACGTCGATTTCGTATTTTGCTAAATTTTGAATTTTGTATCTTGAATTATACATATATTCTCCTTATATGCATACAAACTTCAAACTTTAATAACTTCTTCATACGATGTCCATTTTACGCAAACTTGTGTCTATCTTGACCAAAATTTCGAGACGGACGCAATGGCGCAGTCCATTTTACTTAATTATGAATATTTAATTAAGTTTTCCTTAATTCATTGTTAACAGTGTATTTCAAATTAATTGTTCTTTAATTTATCACCTTTAGTGTCGTTAAAATTTCAGGGTGTTACATTCTCCCCTACTCAAAGGATTTCACCCCTGAAATCCCCAAGTTAAGAACAATGTATTCTACCTTCCATTATCCATCTACTCATCCACCAATCACAGGAATCCACTGTCCTTAAATTTTTTTAATGCTTATATGAGCATATGCAAAGGTGTGTGTATATGTCCCAACACTAATGCGAAAGAACTGGCGGTCCACTGATTCAGTTAACCTCCTTAATGCAACGTATGTTAGTGATATGTATGCAAATAATTCTATTATAACATGTAAGTTCTATATGTGTGTACAATCATTCGTCCAAGTGCAACATCCATTTGATAATACTTCCATTTTCATCCATTAAAAGAAAAGAAAAATGCACAAACATCCATATGTAGTATAAGAGTGATTGAGCCGATCTAGTGCCTAATGTGTGTGTAAATGCATCCACAGGCAACCACTGGCAAACACCTATATCCACTTGCATCCATCAAACGTAACATGTTTCAAACACATGTTTACAATCATGGTATTTCCTACCTAATAGTCGAAGATTCAATCGATAGGATATACTCAGATGATAGAAGCAAGTGCGAATAAAAGCTTTAGAATAAGAAGTTAACAATATTCCCTTGAAAAGAAAAGGGTACGTAGCGCAAAATCTAGTCTTCGGTCTCCCAAGTTGCATCTGCTTGGTTGTCTCCACACTGAACCTTCACCAACTTGACTTCTCGTTTGCGTAGCTTCCTAACCTCTGATCCAAGTAAATGTCTTTTTGTAGATCCACACCAACAAGTTGGCGATCTACAGGGTCGTCCATATAATGCTTCGAAGGGTTCCATGTCAATGCTAGCTGATGATTGTTGTTGTAGGAAAACTCTACTAAAGGAAAGAGCTCTTCCCAAGGTAATCTTAAGTCTAGGATACACAGCCTCAAAAGAACCTCTAGAACTCTGTTCACCGTCTCCGTCTGTCCATCTGTCTGAGGATGATAAGCGATGCCCAAACATAACTATGTACCTAATGCTTCTTGCAAGCTCCTCCAAAATTCACTAGTGAAAATGAGATCTTGATCACTTACGATACTGGTAGGTACTCCATGAAGATGGACTATCTCACGAACGTAAACTGCTGCCAACCATGTTGTCATCCTCTTACTCTTAACTCGTATGAAATGAACGCTCTTAGTAAGCCTGTCAATTATCACCCAAATGATGGTGTTTCCCTTTCTTGATCTAGGCAAACCACATATGAAATCCATGGAGACGCTCTCTCACTTCCACTACAAGACCTCTAAAGGATGAAGTAAACCACTGGGCTTTCTTTGCTTAGCTTTGCCTTGCTGGCAAATCAGACATTAAGAAATAAACTTTGCCACATCTTTCTTCATACCATCCCAAAAGAAAACCCTTTCTCAAGTAGCTCCCCTACTTTCTCTTGGAGCCATATGAGGCATGGGGAATGCAACTGGCTTTGCATTGACCACTAAATATATGAAGAAATTGATCTCGCACCTTGGGGTAAACCTCGAACCTCATCAAAGACATCAGGATAGTCACGGACAACTAGAACAAATTTTAGATCATCGATAGGTGCATCAAGTGACTCTAGGAAACTCAACATAACAGACCCCTTGGGGTCACAAGAAATCTCGAGGGTCATCCCTTGGCAAGTCAACAGTCTAGTGACCCTCCTCTCACAATCTAGAATGGCACTATACGTGGTAAGCCAATCCATTCCTAGAATCAACCCATAGCCCATAAACCCTAGCACATACGCATCGCACTCAAACTCGATGCCTGACACAAATATCCTCAAAACTTGGAAAATCATAGATAAATGAGCCGAACCACTAATGGGGTTTGAGACAACTATGGGATCCACTACCATACTAGTAATTAAGTGCAGAGATTCAACCACAGAACTATATATAAATGAATGTGAAGCACCAGAATCAAAAAGTGTTATAATAGGATGATTAGAAAGAGAAATTAAACCTTAAACAAAAAATTTCTACCTCTATCAGGAGCACTAATTGTGAGAGCATGCACCTGTCCTCCAGAAGTTCCTCTCCTTTGAACTTGTCCTTGTGATCCCTGTTTCTTTGGGCACTCTCTAGCAAAGTGTCCGGCCTCTCCACAAACAAAGCAAGCATTCTTCCTTTTCCTGCAGTCTTTGGCCAAGTGACCCTCTCACCCGTAACTATGGCACTTCCTCTTACCCTTAGTCTTTTCATTCTTTCCGCCCTTCTTCTATTATTGTTGCTATCCTTTCTTGGGCCATACCTTTTTATTTTGTCTTTCCTCAACCATAACTTCTTCCTTTTCAGATTTATTTGAACTTTATCTGTGTTCCCTTCCTGGGCCATCATTTTTCTCATCCTTAAGCTGTGCTCCTTAGCCCTAACTCCCTTGTTCTCCTTTTTACCATCCTTGTGTAACAAGCTAACAAGTCTCTCGAAAGTTGCCTCCATCGCACGGAAATCCTTACGAAGCTCAAGAAAATTAGCCATAGGTGATACTACTGCAGCTACAGATGGAGGTTAGGCACTTCATTGCCATTCGACATGTGCTGTAGTTTAAACATGCCAACGACATCATGCCGGAATGGGGACACCATTCAGGAAGAATTGTTTACCCAGATAAAAAGGAAAAAGGAATCAAGCGGAGAGTCTAGAGAAATTACATATGGCTTTGGGGAATATGTTTTTCAAAACAGAAATTTCTTATTGAAAATGCTTTCTTTTAAAACCTTTTTGAAAATAGTTTTCAAAAACTTTATCCAATCTAGTAACCTTCAACTCTGATACCAAGTGTGACACCCCACGTCCGTTATCACTGAGGGAATGCATTAAGTTTTGTGAAGCGTTGTAGGTAAACAGACATAGAATATTACAAGACGGATATAAAAGCAACAGCGGAATTTCAAATTTTTATTTCAACATAAAACATAACATCGTGGTCCAAAATAACTTAAGACACAAAAACCATTACAATAATATAACTTTTGTCTTGCACCATAAGAGCACATAAATAAAAAAGCATAATTCCCCAAAAAGAGCTAAGCCATAGTAGAGATAAGAACTTGAGCTATACTTCAAAAGCAGCTCCAGCTAGATGATAACCGAGTCTTTACTAAGCCTGATAATACCCTCCCTGCGAACCTGTGGGGAACGGAAGAAAGAAGAAGAAACAAAAAGGGTCAGACATAAAGTCTAGCGAGTCTAGTTACTTTAGCAATTAAATAAATAAAAGTAGCATGACAGGCATATAAAGTGGATAAGAGAGATTATTACATAAAAGACAGGTGTGAATCACATGCTTTAAAGGCGATATCTTCATGAAAACCATGTCACACACGCCGAATTCCAAATCCTTTAGATGCTTATCAGCATAGCTCTTTTGTCGATATTGGGCTGCCTTCATTCGTTGTTGAACGATCTCGATACAATCCGAGGTCTCTCTAATCATCTCTGGCCTAAGTACTTACTTATCTCCTATTTCTAACCAATATGCTGGAGAATTACACGACCTACCATGCAACGCCTCGTACGGTGCCATCCCAATGCTAGACTGGTCACTATTGTCATATGCCAACTCAACTAGATGTAGATGGTCTTCCCTTGATCCTCCGAAGTCTAACACACAAGCCCTCAGAAGATCTTCTAAAACCCAGTTATCTCTCTCGGTTTTACCATCCATTTGGGGATGATAAAACGTACTCAAGAACAACTCGGTTCCCAAAGAATCTTGCAAACTTCTCCAAAATCCACTCGTAAATAATGGATCTCAGTCACTCACTATACTCTTTGGGATACCATGGAATCGAACTATCCATTTCACAAAAAGTTCAGCCAATTTCGATGCCGTCCTAGTCGACTTGACAGGAATGAACCTTGCACTTTTGGTCAAGCGATCCACGATGACCCAAATCCCTTTGATTCCTGCCCTGGTGCCAGGTAGTCCAACGATAAAATCCATCGATACTTGCTCCCACTTCCACGTAGGAACTTCCAACGGCTGAAGCAAACCACTCGGCTTTTTCTATTCAGCTTTTACCAACTGACAATTCATGCATGTGGAAATAAACTTTAAAATATCTCTTTTCTTCTCCTCCCAGTAGTAGACTCGCTTCATGTCTTGATACATCTTATTACCACCGGGATGAATCGTCAACGTCGACTAATGACATCCCCTCAAAACCTCATCTTTCAACCCATCGATATTAAGAATAACTAGTCGCCCTTGCTTTCGAAGCCAACCTTCTCGAGCGACCTCAAACTCTTTATCCTCTTATTTAGCTTCTAGATAAATTCGACAAGGTTTGTATCTCGCTTTTGGATCTTACCATTCCTTTCGATAAGAGTAGGCCTTATTGATAAGCTTGCCAACATTTCAGGTTCGAACTCGCTTCGTGGCCTGAAATCGAACCTTGCCAAATACTCGAGGCTCTTCCATTCTAAAAATATCGCTCCTAAGCTTCTGTGTCTTCGACTCAACGTATCTGCACTGCGTTGCCTTTGCCAGGAGTATAGGCTATACCAAAGTCGTACGATGCTAGAAACTCTAACCACCTTGACTGCTGAAGATTCAAATCCTTTTGGGAGAAAAGATACTTCAACGATTTGTGGTCTATAAACAACTCAAATCGCACTCCCAACAGTAGTGTCTCCACATATTCAAAGCAAATATAATCACTACTAACTCCAAATCATGAGTTGAGTAATTCTTCTCATGCAGCTTCAGCTGTCGACTCGCATAGGCCACAATCTTGTCCTTCTGCATCGGTAGCGCTCCAAGTCCAATACCACATGCATCAGTGTATGCCACCATCTCTTCATTCCCACTCGGAATGGTCAACACAGGAGCACTCGTTAGTCTCACTTTTAGGATCCCGAACGCTTGTTCACACTTTGCATCCCATGTGAACACTTGGTTCTTTTTCGTCAATCCTTTCAACAGTGCAGCTACCTTGGATAAATCCTTGATAAACCGTCAGTAATAACCAGCCAATCCAAGGAAACTCCGAAAACCCATTGCATTCTTAGGCCTATCCCATTCTTGGATTGTTGCCATTTTAGTGGGGTCTACCACTATCCCATTTCCAGAAACAACATGGCCTAAGAACCTCACATTACTCTTCTAGAAGTGACACTTTAAATCTTAGCTCTCAGCTAATGCTTTCGCAAAATTACCAACACAACCCTCAAGTGCGTCTTGTGTTCTTTTTATTCATTCTGGAAATAAACCAGAATATCATCCACGAACACAATCACGAATTTGTTCAACTAATCTCTGAAAACCCTATTCATAAGAAACACAAAATATGCTGGTGCGTTAGTCAACCCGAATGGCCTCACCAACCATTTGAAGAAATCAGATGGTGTCCTAAAAGCAGTCTTTGGCAGACTATCTTTAGCCATCCTCAACTGGTGAAATCACGTTGCCGAATCCATTTGAGAAAACACTTCGGCTTCGTGAAGCTCATCAAACAAGTCATCAATCCTTGTCAACGGATACTTGTTCTTCTTAGTCACCTTGTTCAGCCCATGATAGTCCACACACAATCTTAACAAGCCAACTATCTTGGTTGCAAACACGACTGGTGCACCCCATTCGGATACACTCCTCTAAATGAATCCCTTCCCCAGAAGATCATGAACTTGCACCTCTAATACTCGCTATTCCTTAGGTGCTATCCGCCTAAGAGCCATAACAATTGGTCTAGCACCCTCGACTAAATCGATCTCACGATGCAGGGGCAACCCTTTGACCTCGTCAAAGACATCCTCATACTCATTAGCGATCAGCACAGATGATAAGTCTTCCTGTGGAATCACAAGCGAATATAGATAGCTCACATAGACCCTCTCTTTGTGCTTACGTCTAATCAACACCTTTGGCCCTTCCATATTCCCGACTCTCACCTCTAGCTTCTCGCAATTCACTCTTGCTGCATACCTCTTGAGCCAATCCATGCCCAAGATGATCCCAAACATAGCGAAGTTAAGAACAAAGAAATCACACACAAAAGAGCAACCATAACTCAACAATACTAGACCACGACACAAAATGCACAAACTAGGCGAATCCCAACCAGATTAGTCACGATCAATGTTCTATCACAGTTCTCGAGTTCCAAACCTAAGTGACACACAAGCTCATTGCAAATGAAAGAATGCAATGCTCCAATATCGAACAACATACGAACTGAAACACCATTAACTGAAAGAGTACCTTGAACGATGAAACCCTTTCCCTTCTCCTCCGCAGTAGGAGCTATTGAGGAAGATGGCACGGCTTCCAAAGCATATGCCTTCACAACTTGCTTGCCCTTAGCTGAGTCTGGACAGTCTTTCTTCTCATGCCTAGGCTTCCCACACTTGTAGCATTTCTTCTCAGCTTTGGGATTCTCGCACTCGTTCGAGTAATGACCATACTATTGGAAGTTAATTAAAGCAATCCACCTCTTAGGCTTCTGCTGGCCATCCTTTCCTTTCTATTGTTGTTGCTTCCTCTTCTTGTTATTACCGTCTTGTTGTGGTTTCTGTACTTCTTTGGTTGTAGGGAAAACATTTGCTTCCATAGGAAGCAAGCCCTCACGGCGAATAGCTTTTTCCATAATCTTCTCGAATGAATGATCAAGACGATCCACCAACGACCTTCCAACATAGGTTTCCAGACACATAATGAACTTCTCGTTCTTCTGAAACGTAATCAAGAACTGATGTGCCATTCTGCTTTAGCTCCACGAACTTCTTAAAGAGAATGGATTTCTGAGCCGTGGAAATGAATTTTGCTCCAAACTTAGACTGGAATTGCTCCCATGAAATTTCTTCGTTTGGAATCTCAAGCATGACTGAATTCCACCATTCCATAGCCTTACCTTGCAGTTGCATTGATGCAAGCTTTCTCTTGGTTGCACCATCCAAACTCAAGTCTCCAAAGATACGAACACAAGAATCCATCCATATCTGAACCTCTTTAGCTAGCTCAAATCCTGTAATGACCCGGATATTTGACGGTGTAATAATTAACTTATTTAATTATTTACATAACGAATATATTATTTAATCGACGATGTTAGAACGTATAATTATATTATAATTAAAATCGAGTTTGAAATGGCGCGTAGTTCGTAATTTGGCGATTCAAACTTCAACTGAATGTACAGGATTCGTTTTAAATCGGATTTCTGTGAAATAAGAAACGCACGGAGCTGGTGGAGTATATCTTTCTAGTGGAAGAGAAAAATCAGGATTTCATCGTGTAGATTTTGAGATATGTCCAAATCAAATTTTAAAATAATCGTTATAGATTCGTTTATCGACCGTAACGGTTTATTCGATATAACTAAAGATCGGGTTTGAATTTGGACAAGGTTCTTTTGGGAAGTAGTGAAAAAATAATTTTTAGAATTTTACTGTAATTTTTAATTAATTAAATATGCAACTTTTTATTTGGAGTATTGTGCACCCTTAATCGGCGATTTTCGGGTTTCAAAATATGAGTTAATCTACCGGTATTATTGTATTTTTGGGATCGTGGCACCTCACTGGACATGACCGTATTCTCATTTCTGTTCGTAGCAGCTCGGACATGAAAACGATTCTACGTAGCGGAGCACGCTAGTCTCCTTATAACTTAAAACAAAGGTGGGTATTACTTAGTGCGTGACTTTATATAATGAATACAATGGCATTGAAACTCAACTTTATAAGGCATGGACAAATGAAATGAATGTATTGGCGGAATAAAATGAATGAACGTTGACTACATAGCTTCAGGACCAAGCATTTAACATTTTTATACTAAAAACCGACAGCCTGTACTATCAACATCAATGATATCTTCAAATCTGCACACACCCATCTCTTTTCGAAGCTTCTTTCCAACTCAGTGAACTGTCTCGATATGTCACCATCCTACCTAGTTGATGCCCCTACCGCCCTGTACTCTACCCTTTCACTAAATGCAAAAGTCGTGTTCTGCAATTGGCTTAAACGTTAAGGAAAACTAATATATATTATATTGTTTAGTAACGAAATCTATAAATACCCCCTCTTCTAACTCTTATAACCTAATTCCTTCTTCTATAAATACGAGCCGCCACTTCAATAAATTCCTCCATAAATTAAATCCCATCAAATACTGAATTGATTCAAGCAATTTTTGGTTCATTGTCATCGAGTGAGAGGGAGCTTCATCGCAGAGTACCTCGTGTAGAACTCGACACACTTTTCCTGAAGCTCAAAATGGTCAGTCGACTACCTAGGGTTAGCCATCATTGAGGATTGGTGAGCTCGGGAGGGAAAAACAGGGGGTACAATGGTTCGGGGGTTCTCATGAGTCCACTGTCGTTGTTGTGCGATGAGATCCAGGAGGTGGCGTCGAGCATCAAGTATTGGTGTTCGGATAAGAGAGGTTTAGAGGGAGGCAGTGCAAAAAGGTTGATGAGGGGGTGGAAAATGTTGAGTTGCTGTTATTGTGGTTCGGAAATGATGGAGTAGGCGCAAGAATTAATGGTGCGAGTGATAGGGGAGAGGGTGTCGAGTTGTGTGCATTAGTAGCGGTTCAGTTGAGAACCTGACGTGGTGGGTAGGGGAGAACGATGAAGGTATGAAGATGGGTTTACTGTGATGTCGAAGTTCTTTAAATCGAACAGCAGGGAGACGGGATTTAGGGTGGGTAATCACAGTTTGTTTTAATGATTTATTTGGGTTAATCAAATCCTAATTAAGTTGCTAAGTGGTTACAGCTTACTTTTTTATACAATGAATTTTTGTAACAAGTGTGGTTAGAAGTATGGCAACTAGTAAGTGTTCGGGAAGCTGATTGGATACTGGAAAATTGTGTGGCTTTTCTAAAATAGGAATAAGTGATTGGTGGACTCATATGTGGTATTGGAGTTGTAGAATCATTTGTGGAGATGAGTAAATAGTGATGGTTCGATTATCTGGAATTCGGATGTGAAAAGGGAACGGGTTTATTTCCTGGAGAAGAAGGGTATAATGATAATGAAATGGTGAACTTTCCTGTAAGCAGTAGTTTCTTTATTTGTGGAAGGATGAGGAGTTGATACAAGAGGCAGTAGGGAGTGCTGCCGATAGAAGGAGGAGTGGAGTTTGAAAATCACGCCAGTGTTGTTTTCTGGAGTTGGAATTAATCGAAGGAGAAGGAGCTTGAAGACTCCAGTTTGGGTCTTGAACTAATGACGGACAGACTTTAAAAGATTGACGAACCGTAAGTTGCGTTGGGACCGTATGGACGGACACTACGCACTGGAACTGTCTGGAATTGGATTGGAGCTAGTGTTAATTTACGGCGAGATAAATTGTTTGATTCAAATCAAATAACAATTTATCGTTCTTTAATGATGAACTGCCAATGTGAGTAAAACTCACCAACTCTGAACAGTTATACTTTTATAACGTACTTTTAGAACTGTTAGATAATGATGACTGACTGTTGTGTGTTGATTTGGTTGATTGAACTGCTAGTCAGTTAGTTGAAATTATATATATATATATATATATACACACAAATATATGTATATAAACCGTTAAATATATGTTGATGTTGTTTAGCAGGATATTTCATTTCAAAATGAAATATGATATATATTATACTGTGTAACATCTGTTGATGCAGGGAGACAGGTTGGAGGAATCCGACTGGATTCCTCAACAATTATTTTACTGTTTTCACATATTGTGTTATATGATGTGTTATATAATCTGTTCTGGATTATGTGTGTTAGAATGATATTAATTATTGTTATTCGATATTTTACATATCATAAGAAACCCTGAGTTGTGAAATGGAATATTTCAATGTATATTTGAAATAAAGGAATTTTATAAAATCACAGGATTTTATAAAAGGAAATTATTTATAAAACGAACACGGTTTTATAAAAGGAAAGTATTTATAAAACGAATAGAGTTTTATAAAAGGGAAAAATGTTGATAAAACAAATAGAATAGGAAAAAGGAATATGTCAATGTATATCGAAATAAAGGAGTTTTATAAAATCAACCGATTTTATAAAAGGAAACAATTTGAAAATAGAGTATTTATAAAATCACAGGATTTTATAAAAGGAAATGGTTTATAAAACGAACACGGTTTTATAAAAAGGAAGTATTTATAAAATCATAGGATTTTATAAAAGGAATATTTATTTAGAAAATAAATAGAATAAAGGAGAATATTTATTTAGAAAATAAATAGAATAAAGGAGAATATTTATTTAGAAAATAAATAGAATAAAGAAATATTTATTTAGAAGATAAATAAAACGTTATAAATAGAGAATATTTGTAATGGAAATAAAACGTTATAAATAGGAAATATTTGTAACGGTAAACAGAAGTTATAAATAGGAAATATTCGTAACGGTAAATAGAAGTTATAAATAGGAAGTATTTGTAACGGTAATTAGAAGTTATAAAAAAAAGGGAATAGTTGTAACGGTAATTAGAAGTTAAAAAAAGGGAATAGTTGTAACGGAAAATAAACGTTATAAAAAGGAAATTGGCGAGATATAAAAGAGATAATCGAATAGAGTTAAATCGAATTTAGTATTCGAAGGAGCTAATCGAATTAGTTATTTGAAAGAGTTTATTGAATATTAGTTATTCAATTAGAGACAATCAAATAAAGTTAATCGATTAGAGATAATCAAATAAAAGTTAATCGAATTAGTCGAAGTAAGTTAATCGACTGTTAGTTAGTCGAATTTTGGTTAAGCAAATAAGTGTAAATCGACTATTAGTTAGTCGAAGATTAGTTAATCGAATATGAGTTAAACAAATAGGATTAATTGAATTAGAGTTAATCGAATCAGGGTTAATTGAATATTAGTTATTCAATTAGAGTCGATCGAATATAGTTATTCAAGATAGAGATAAAACAGACATAGTTAATTAGGGTAAGTACCATTTAGAACGACTGTTAGCGTAATTCGCAGGGCTGCAGATAGCCTACGGCGGTCGGATGTTTCCTGAGGGAATCAGGCGTAACCATTGTGATCGCTGTGATCTAGAGTCAAGCGAATGGAGTAAATCGAATATTAGTTATTCGAAATAGAGTTAGTTAAATAGAGTTAATCGATTAGAATAATCAACTGGAGTTAATCGATTAGAGTTAAAACAGACATTGTTATTAAGGATGAAGTCAAATCGAATATTAGTTATTTGGAATAGAGTTAATTCAGTAGAGTTAATCAAATAAGAGTTAAGCAGTAAGAGTAAAGCAAATAGAGTTATTCGAATATTAGTTGTTCGAATTAGAGTTAAATAAAAAGGAGTTAATCAAATAGGGTTATTCGAATATTAGTTATTCGAATAGGAGTAATGAAATAGAGTTAAACAAATTAGAGTTAATCGAATATTAGTTGTTCGAGATAAGAGTTAATTAAATAGAATTAACCGAAAAGAGATAATCGAATATAATCTATTTGAAATGAGTTAATCGAATATAAGTTATTCGAAGAGAGTTTATCGAATATTAGTTATTCGAAGAAGAGTTAATCAAATAGAGATTACTCGAAAGGGAGTTATACGGCGAATTCGATTATATCGAATTCGGGGAAAGTATTATTTACTTTCCAGTTTTTAAATCAGGATTTATTTATTTATAAATAAATTAGTTGTTAGATTAATTAATCAAAGTAAGAAATACAAGTTAGACTTATAAGTTAGATATTTCAGAAGTAGGATTTATAACGTTAAACGTTATAATAAATGATTTCATAAAAGAAGTGGATTCGTAATCTGAATCCGAGAATTTGCGTAAGCAAATGGTTTTAGGAATTGAAGTGATGAGCTTTATCTATTGCAAGGTTAAGATCGTTGTTCAGTTAAGGTCTGAGAGGTAATTATACCCCAACTTGATTGACCTCGAAATTTACTAAGGAATAGTTAAAGTTCGATAACAAAGGATGATTAGTAATACAGTTAAGTAATAAACGACTTATGGATTTAGTGGTCGTAACGATGTTCATACAACGTTAGTTGAAATCCATATAAAGGAGATTTGGTAACGTTTTCCAAATATAAATCAAAGATGTTTTCTAAATATAGAAATATGGAATATGAATATATATATATATAGACATATATATATATATATGTTTGATGATTGGATCGATAATTCCATTTGGAATTAAGATCGTTGTTTGTACACCGACATGTTTTCATTTGATAGTTAAATCACAGACTATCCAGTTTTAACCATTTTACGTTGTTAATATGGAGAGACCGGTTGGATTATTATCCATAGAACCACTCCGTATTGACATAAGCGTTGTGATATGGAGAGGCCTCAGTACAACACTCATAGAGCAACTCAAACAGCAGAAACAAATACTAGGTAGTAGTAAAGATAGTACGCCAACCTCCTACTCGCCTTCGCACACCAACATCGTCCTCACTAGTCACATGTCACCTGCTATTTAGTCTGCCCATCCACAATCGGATGAACAGCCCAAGGTAATAAAGGAAACATAAAACCTTGAGTTAGAAAACAGTCTTAGTGAGCGATAAAACAGCTAACAAACTTCAACAATAAAGTATATGAGAATGGATAGATAAACATACTAATCTACCCACAATACCAGAGAAGAACTCAACCCTATCTTCCCCACATTGGACAGTGATAGCCTTTACGATAAACAATTCAATCATTCATCCATGGAAACCAGAATATCCATTCAATCATGGAAAACACTTATAACATCCATATTATATTTATATATATCTTATATAAAACATCTTAATACAATTCAACATCCCTTAAGCATAAACCCCAGAGTCCTAAACCAATCTCAAACAAGCACTCAAGGAACATCTCCTTCGACGTTGGGCAACCTACATGAGACGATACAAATAGAACAACCAATCATCCATGACTGACTTTGGCTATCACCGCCAATCCTGGTTTGAAACCATCGTTAATCGTATGACAGACAACCTTTCCATATATCAAGGGTAATGGTAATCCCAGTTCTAGCATAAACTCCATACGCCTTTCAACAATACATATGTATGCCCAACCTTGAAAAGTAGGCCTTTCTATGGTACCCAGGGTACTCGACCTACAATTGGTCTTTTAGGTGCCCCTATTGTACCCCTGCTTTGAGCCTGCTAGAACTTACGACAAGCATAATCTCTCGGCCTTCTCATCTCTAGTCATCAAACCTGACTACTTTTCATAGCTCAAGAAACCTTCTCAAGCAACCATTATCCACCAACTCACGACCTTTCAGTTGTCATCTCATTCGTTGTTCTACACCGATCAACGAACAAATTCAACACTTTGAATCTTCCTGCTTGAATTCACTTCGAAGTTACACCATCATCGAGCCAAATTACGTCGTTACAGCTAGGGTTTAAGGGTTGCCGTCGAAAAATATTTTTTTCAGGCTCTAGTCTTCAAATCCGAGTCATACCCGAAATATAAAACTTTCATAAATAGCCCCACGATGCACGAACGAACGACCACCCTTGGGATGCTCGATCGTCCCTATAGTTTGACCATACCCTGCTCGAGCCACTCACTGCTCGACCGACCCTTGGCTTTGCTGCTCGACCGACCCGCCTTACCCCAAAACATGACTGACCCAAACAGAAACTAATGAATGACCCACCTCCACGAAAGCAGACCGACCCAACTGGAAGCATCGGGCCGACCCGACTCCTGATAGTAGACCGACCCGACCCAAATGGGACCAGACATGCAGACCTGCTCGACCGACCCTGTACAAAGCTCGACCGACCCACCATGCTCGACCCAAAACCTGCATCCTCTAATGCAATTCCAATTTCGACCAAATCTTCGCCAAAACAATTCATTCGACGAAACCAACTTATCCAATATGACAACAAAAGTGATATGAAGTCAATAATAACACCAATATAGCAATTCCATCAATAATCATGTAAAATTCACCAAAATCACCATAAGTTTACATATGAACAAAATCATGGATTTAACTTGCACATTCTATCATCGAAATTACTTATCTAACCTTGCTAAATAAGACCATAAGGTGATTTACATGAAAATGGACTTACTAATGCATAGATCTATGGAAAACACTTGCACTTGATGAAAAAACATGAACAAACACTCATATGATTTATTGAATCCATGTGAGAGATGCATATTACTCACTGATTCTTCAAAACAATCTAAAATGGCAGAAATAAGAATCCGGACAGCAAGCACCTCGCACCAAATCCCTTGATCTGATGAACTCTTTCTTCAATCAATCTAGATCTAGCCTCTAATGGTGTAGATCTATGATTTCCCTCCTCGGATTTTGATTTTTAATGGTGGGAAGGTGTTAGAAGAAGGAGGAACATAGGCCACCTTATGAGAGAATAGAGAAAGTAAACCATTTCCCATATCTCTCACCCCCTATTTATACCCTTCCACTAGCCCACTAAAAGGCCTTCCCAAATCAGCCCATTGTGGCTCTCCAAACCTGAATAACCAACTGAAAAACCTTTAAACAGCGATTCCTCCCAAACTGCTAAACCGAATCTTTAGTGTAACCACTCTACGGAAAGGCAATCATCAATTCCTTTCCAATGGCACAGGTCTCACCCACTGATTTGACGTAAGTCAAAAGTTATGCCCTGGACAAGACTGATAGGGGTAAAATGGTCACAATATGGACATGTCTCACATCCCCATTAGAAACATATCAAAAGATGAGAATGATCCAACCCTCAGGGAATAAAATAAAAATGTTTTACGATCTTCCGATACGTAAAATGCGGGTTGTTACACTGGGCTCCATATCATGGCGTTTCTTTTTGCTAGATGGGACATTAAATCCCTACCCCTGTGGTCCATAATCCTGTTTTGGCTCATTTCAGGTTGTTAGGTCTGCGAGGTCACGTCATACACAGAGCTACGCATTTAAGCCATGCTTTGATCTTCAACCACAAAGCCCTGATTTTCAACAAAAGCCTTGATCCTTTCCACTTATCATGCCACACTATCATTCTTTAAAACACAAACTGTTATTCACCAACATACAAACTTTGAGCTCGTACGTCTTTAAGAAGGGTGTTAAGAAAGAGAATAAATTCTCCGCCACTAAACAGAAGTATGTTTAGTAAATGTCAATTTGTAATTTATAAAATACGGTGTCAGATGCGAAATCCATCAAGGAATAGGAACAAAACCGAAGACAGTTGATTCCATGTCCCCGCCTGGGAGTGCAAGTCCAAAACCAAATCGCTCCAAGTGCGGTCAGAATGGCCATTACTTTAACCTCATGTGGATCGTCGCCCAAGGCATCAACAGGCCATCCATCCGATGTGAAGAAATTTGGGTCTTCTACCATTGTCCTCGATATCTTGACATCATCATCACGTCGAATAATTATTCGGAATGGGTAAAAACCTGGCCTTTCCAAATAATTAGCGCATCTTCTAAAACTAGTTGGTACAGGATCTCATGAATCTCATTCCAATCCAGAATATTCCTTTATTCAAATATTCATTAAATTGGGAATTATTCCCATAAATTTTATCAAATATTTAATTCATTTAAACGTCTTTTTTAAATTTTTCTTTGGAAACCATTGCAAAAGATATTACTATATCTTTTCTTAATATAAACCAAATTTAGGTTTAATAAGCTGTTAGATGAACACCCGGGTTTTCTTTTGGATCCATTCCAATCCTCGGCCAGATAAATAAATGTTGGCCAAGTAGTTACAACATTCCTTACCTTGTTAAACACCACGTTTATCCTTCCGGATCTCACAATCGGGACAGACTTACTCGTGGTTTCCATATATTCAACCAAATTAGGTGTTTATTATTTAAAACGTTATTCATTTGTCCAAAATACTCTCATTTTCCCCATTATTTCATTATTAAAATAATCATCTAAAATCCAATTTATGGAATGAGACTCATTCAACTCCTGTATAACCCGAGTATTTGGGTATATACAAACATTCAATAAACAAAAACAAGATGTCATATGTCTAACAAGTTGTAACTAAACTCGTTAGTTATTTAAGATCAGATGTCGGTGTCATAATTGGGTTCCATTTTATTACTTAACAACCAAACAGTATTCATAACTATTGATCAAGCTAATCAACGTCACGAATTTATTTAGAAACCTTTAGCGACCATATACCACCAATATAATCAACCCAAATTTCTAAGAGACATTTAATCAAACACTATATGTACATCTCTTTAATTAAAACCCTTTATAAAGTGAATTTTTCTCACCTACTTAAGAGACTACCCAAATTTTACCTAAAGATCTAATCTTTAACAGTTTAATTTTCTTAACCACATCAAATAACTTACTAATAACAAAAACATATTGTCAAAATTAAATCAAGGCATACATATATTTATGATATTCCATAAAGGTGCAACTTTATGAACCTAACATACAGTTTTTCACTCTAAACTCCAAACAAATTGCCATTTTTACTTTATGAACCTCCTTTTTCTTTGTTTTTTATTTCTTTCTTTTATAAATGATTTTCGGCCATGGCCATGAGCTTAAGAAAGAGGGAGGAAGATTAAAGAAGATGGAAGTGAGATTAAAGTGGAGAAGGAAGGTCCTTTTATAGCTTGGAAAGTCGCATGGATTGGTGATTTGTCACAATCTAAGGGAAGAGAAATGAATGGCTTATATTCATCCTTATCCATTTTCATCCTTATCCAAAAGTGTGCTTTCTCATCGACTTTCTGATCTTATTTCGGAATATCAAACGATAACGGTTTTCAAAAATTCTTCCACCATATTGTCTGGTTTCTAATGTACTTTAATCCTACGTGTTCAAATCCAAAATCGGAGTTTGTTTGGATTTTCAAATAATTTATTTTAATTTTGTTTTCTTAATAACCTTCTATATTCGATATGGGATTTTCCCAGACTTCATATATAGCTAATATTCTATGTTCTAAATTTTCCTGGATAGGTCTCAGGTTCCAGTTTTACCACTAGGACTATCAATTTCCAATTATCGTCAAAATTTAGTTTAAATTTTAGCCTTTTATTTTTTTTTCTTTACTACATATAGACGTCGTTTTACGTGAAACTTGCCTGAGTACTAATTTCAATATTCCGGATCCGACGGAGGTGGTCTCATTATCTAGCGATATCCTGTTCTCAAGATTATCTGACGATATCCTGTTCTCAAGTTGTCCTCAAAATTATCTGTGTTTAGTTCAAATTTTGAATCTTTTGTGAATTTACCATATCTAACGGATGCCATTTTTGGCGTAACTAACTTGGTTGGTTACCTAATTTCCATCATTCCAGATTTAATGAAACTAATTCCATCGAAATCCGAGTTCGTTAGCTACTACTTCCTTTGTAAACATACTATTTTTTATACAAAAATCATTCTTTTTGGACTATTTCAATTCCCGTCCAAATCCAAATTAATTCCGATCTTTATGAAATTTGGAAATTTTAAATTAGTTCCAAATTTTCGGGTCGTTACAGAATCGCTGAAATCACATTAACATATTCAAAAATCAAGTCATAGAGTCATATAAAGGAAACAACTCTAACATGTTCTATCACCAAGAAAAATGATAAAGACATTACTAAGCTTCATTAGTGAATAGCAAAATGGTATATAGTACATATAAATAATGCGTCGATAGCCTTCTGCTCATCTCCCGATCAGCTACTTGTGCTCACTCCTAACCTGCCTCTAGTTTGGTCATGTGAGAGCTCCCAGATTAATAAGAAGCAAAGCATAAAACTTTAAGTTAGAAAAAGTCTGTTGTGAGCCATAAAATCTCAAGTACAGAAAATAAATGGAACACATGGCATGGTAAACCATATCTAACCAGTTCCTTCATTCAAAGAGTTAGCACATAGAAGTACATACTACTCTAGTAACTTAGTAATATGGTTATACTCTACATTTGTGTATCGGGATGCATAAATGTCTGCATCTACACTGTTTGTGTATATATCAATGCTACCTACATTTAGTGACATCCTTGAGGGTGATAAATGATTAATAAATCATAGAAAACATCATCCATCATCACATTCACTCATTCAATGCATTGGATATATAGTTGTTTGGTTTTATGGTAACTATACTCTATTTGAGATGAAACAGTCTTTGTCAAACTGACAACCTCTGTCCAGTTGAGAATGAGCATAAGTTGTATTCACAAGTACCTTCCTTGAATAAAAAAATAGCAGTATAGTTGGATATCTCATGAATCCCTTAAACTGGTTACAACCTACGTCAGCTTGAAGACTCGATAGACGCTCAAACTTTCACTCTCTAAGTACCCACCTGAACGTACATATTAATGATCCCTTTTGCATACGCATCTCCTCCTGAATCTACATGAAATGACAGAAATAAGGTATAATAAATCATTTTACTCCTTTATCTCCCTAATTCCATATCCACACTAAGCCTACCTGAAAATGGGCTCAAATGGCTGAAAATAGGCTTTTTATATCTTAGAAATCTTTCAAAAAGCTATAT
Source organism: Allium sativum (assembly GCA_030737875.1). Classification (NCBI taxonomy): domain Eukaryota; kingdom Viridiplantae; phylum Streptophyta; class Magnoliopsida; order Asparagales; family Amaryllidaceae; genus Allium; species Allium sativum. The sequence continues at coordinate 439,874,014 of CM060926.1, forward strand.
TTCCCCAACAGTTTGTTCGTTTTCGACATATAACCACTCGACAAAAAGAGAAACCATTATTCCAATCTAATGAAAGTGATTTCAAATTAAAATTCTATTTCAATCAAAAGTTATGGGCGAAATAAAATTTTGTCAAGGGTAAAACGAACATAGAAAAACAAAAGAAAAATGTTATAAAAGTGAGAAATGCCTTTAATAGCCATACCTCAAAATTATTGAATGATAAGATCTAATACAAAAATAATATTTCATATTTACATGTTAAAAACATGCAATACTATGGATCATTACATTTTCCTTCATTTAAGAATTTCATCCTTGAAATTCAACAAATGAGTTAATAGGGTCATCATGCATTCCTAACAACCATATACAATCATCAAAAGTCAAATATGCATTCATAAAAACAAAAAGTGAAAAAACATGCTAATCCTATTGTAGCATGCAGGATATTGTACTAAGGCACATTAATGACATCTGTTAATCCCTAAAAAATCCACGTGCACATTGAATGAGGAATATGTTGCTAACATCATCAAGGTCGTTCACACACTAAGGCATTCGAAGTATCGGTAACAGACAAGAACGGTCACAAGAGCAAGTGCTGAATGTAAAGCCCAGAACAGATTAGGTCGACCAAGTACAACCGGACGGCATGGTGCAACGTGCGACCCCGAAACTTGGGTCCAAATCACAATTCAGGCACGAAAACTAAGACCAGTCGCTCATGCAAGTACAAGGCCGCGCCAAGCATCGGCGTGAAACAGGTCGCTCATCCAACACGGGCTAGAACGACCACACTAAACAGACGCCAGACAAACCACACCTTGTAGGAGCAATAAGAGGACGAGCACCCTTGAACTAAAGCAACCGGTCGCACAGGAAACAATGGAGAGTCAATTCCAGACTTGTGTCGCGCTCACAGCCATTCTCCTAAAATGATCGCCCGCACATAAGTGCCCACTCTCACGAACCCGCTCAAACTACATAAGGCGTCCGACCCAAAAAGCTATCTACGCATGACAGCCTAAGACAACTAATGACAGCTAGCGACAACTGGCCAATGGCCCGACTGTAATTAGCAGAATTAGAGATTTACAAGGCGGGAAATGGATTTCAAACCGAGGACTCACCTATAAATACATTATGGCTACCACTGAAAAAGAGGAGGAAAGGGAGGAGATCAGAAGAACCACGAGGTGCTGCCAAACTCCGCCAAAAACCACGGATCCAGCCATGGCGTCAAGCTCAATTTTGTGATTTAGAGAGAATAAAGACATCATCAATCTCAATCATCCATTCATCCTCTTTCTCCTCAAATTCAACCATCTTCTTATATAATTTCCTAGATTAAAGTATATAAACAAGGTTGTATTAGGCGAAAATGGAAGAGTATGATACAGGGAGAATTGATGTACATTGTAATTCATATCATGAGATTAGAAATCACCTTCATAGTGGACGTAGGCCTCATTAACGGTTGAACCACTCTAAACCTCGTCTCTATTTTTACCTTTTTTCTGCATTTTCTACTTTGAATTACTGACTGAATACGGCTCTACTTTATTCCCTACCAAACTGGTGAAGTACAGCCTTGTACCTGAGGTGTTTGGACCATTTTTGGTGTAAACATTTTTGGTGCCCACCGTGGGGTCGTGTTCATCTCTTCCCACATTCTCTTTTTAAAAGAAAACGATGTGCTCGCAATCATGAGCATGGCGAGAGAAATTGCAGCTGCTAGAACCAATGGCGTCTTCGGCACTGACTCATCGCCCACCGTCCGTTCCGGAAAAAGGGGGCCGCAAAGAGTCGAGGCGGCCGTAACCAGGAAGGAGTTGGAGGAAGCTGTGACAGAAATAACAAGCCAGATAACTGTTGTGAACGACGCCTTGGTAGAGAAAATCGAGTCGATGTTTGCTACCCAGACCTCTGTAATTAAAGCCACGCCAAGCATTGCAGACCTTTCGTTCGCACAAACAAGTCGTGTAGGCGAAATGAATTCTTCTGCTAAACAAAAAAGTTCTACTACGAGAACTGCCTATTGTGGCTATGGGCCCCATCAAAGATCCGACAAGAAGGAAAGTGTTCATTCCACGCAACGGAAGGAAAAACAGGGATATGTCTCAGACGTGAAAAAAGGAGCCAAGAAGAGCAAAAGGAGATCGCGCTTTTTCAAGGATTCTGAGTTCACTCCCCTCAACGACACCATAGAAAATATCTTCAGGGCAACCAAGGGCACTATAGCATACCCGGTCCCTGAGCGGATGCAAGTCAAGGATGCTGCCATGAAGTCAGGAAAATTCTGTCAATTCCATGATCAACCTGGCCATAGTACCAACGAGTGTATACACTTGAGGTCACTAGTTGAGAGACTGGTCAGGGAGAACTATCTGCAACACTATGTGCAAAGACATCGTCCCACTTATATGCCAGCGTGTGAGAGCAAGCTCCCCAAAGACAGGGCCTAAACTAGCTTGAGATCGATGCACGGCCAAAGATCAATAATTGGCACTCTGGTCGAGGAATTCTTGATTGAAATTCCTGTCACACCGCCCTGCTACTCTATTTCTATCATGCCTGACTTAAGAAATAATAGCTGTTTTACTTTATTTCCCCAGTTGCTACATTCATGTTGAGCAACGAACTACTTGCATATACTATGTATAGAGAAATTATTGTATGCTCGTTTAAATACTGTAGTCATTGCTTCATGCTAAACACCAACTTTTCAAATGTAGGCCTGTTAAAGGTGGCTAAGCATATCCACCCATACCAACTGCAAAGGGAATGTTCCTAAAGCATATCTTGAGCAGAGCGGCCTGAGAGCCATGAGCATCAAAATAACAAACTATTTTGGGGTAGACAACGAGATGAACAGCAGACGAAAAGCTGTGCACATCATCATGGAAAAGGCTGAATGCCCAGCAAGTACCCACTCAAAGGACCATCGTAGAACCCTGTTGCAAACGCAGGGCTATTGCAAAATCTCTCCCCAGAACAAAATTGTTGATTCTGAGGAGATGCCCACTCAGGTGCAGGACATGAATTCCTCAAAACCAGAGTCAAGACCAACAACAATGAGTAACGCTTATCTCTCAGGAATCAATACTGGAGCAAAAGCAACTCAAAACAAAAAGTCCCTCGGATAAAATAGTTGAGCCCTCCAAAGAAACGCCCTCTTGGGTGTAGCACACAGGTCGTTTGGCTTGGGAAGATTTCTTAATTTTCTCAATCAAACGATCAATGTCTATTTCATAGGGCAAGATGCAAAGTCGGCAAAAACCGGCTGGTTCATGAAAACCCTTACCGAAAGGAGGTTTCCAATCCTGTTCTTTGTTGTTAACGAAGTCAAACAAAGCCAGGATTGGATTATAGCAGAAATCCCAGTCGAAAGGGGGTAAACTAGAAATCCTATCCATTTGGGGTATCCAACAAGGTCCTTCCAGTCCTAGAATAATCAGGGCTGACAAGGCCGAAATTGGGTTGAAATCGAAAAGCAAGACCACCCATAGGGGCACCCAAAAGAAAACACCTAATAACCACGCGATGTCTAAAAAAATCACCATGAGTTGATCAATTGAAATCACTATGCGACTCAAAGCAGTTCGTGAAATTAAAAAAAAAAAAACTTTCGTATGGGGACGTCACCATTGTGTAAGAAATCACAAATGCCAATTCAAAAAATACCATTGGTTCTTCGTAAGGACTACTCGAACGATAAAAATCACGCGAACAACAAATTAAAAGTGCGATCACCCACAAAAATGAAAAATAATAAATTCATAACAGCCGCTAAACGAAGCGAGCATAAGAACGCGAAACGAACATCGCTAAGCGAGGGCCGGCACTCGCATAAACAACCGGTCTAATAACGCGACAGGTTGAAGGAAATAAACCAAAATCAAGCCATAGATATTACAAATACTTTCTCTCATGCATAGCAGTGTGAATCAATTATCCAGGTACTCGTTGACCCGTTTTAGAGAACAAAAGGCCTATGATCCTTATCAATCAGCCAACCAGCTACCGTTTGCGCTTCAAAGGGGATACAGCCTTGGTGTTCCAGATCTCATCCTCATCATCTAGATCGGACGCATTTGGTAAAGGCACGTCAACTGTTGAGGATGGAATGAGAGGGCCCATGCGAGGTACCAAAACAGAATCAGCAGCAATGGGTTGAGCAGCGGAATCACAAAGAGCCAAAGAATGCAGCGAAAACACACCTGATGTAAATTCACAAACAGCACTATGATCGCCAGTCTCAAGTGAGGAAACGAGGAAATCTGAATTCAAAATGGAATGGTAGATATCAGCTTTACCTGAAGCCGTCAGATGCATAAAGCCAACCACCTGTTCCTTTTTGCTTAAAGAAGTGTTGTCACAACTTGTACCTTGCGTAGTGATGTCTTCTTGGCTTGAGTGCTCGGTCCAGGGATGAACTCTAACAGCATCTGTAGCAAAGCGATCTGTGACAAGAATGCGAGAACTCGAAGCATCAATTCCAGCAGAACTTGGAGGAGCGCAAACAGTACACAAACACTCTTTTCCAAGCAATGGAGCTCGCTCGTTCGCCAGTAACTGCCTACCTTTAATCAAGGCATTATGATCCTTTTCCTCTAAGAGTTGTCTTTGAAGGAACCCGTCGTCAAAATCCTTGGAATATGAAAGTACTTTCTCCTAGACAAGAGCCAGAGTCCGCGGGAAATATTTATTTAGATAGCTCAAACTCCCTCGACTCATGACGCTGCAAACGTAAAAATGAAACAGGTTGTCGTCAGCCTCAGCTTTGGCTCTGACAAGATCTTCTTGCAATCAGATCTTTTCTTCCTCGGACGTTTTAAGGATTTCATTTTTAGAAGCAAGGCGGCCTTCAAGTGCCATGTTCTCCTGTTCCAAAGAAATTAAAGCCTGCTTTTCTTGGGTCAAACGAAGTTCAGCAAATTTTCGGGCGGACTGAGATTCTAAAAGCTGTGCTCGCACACCCTCCAATTTCTTTCTAAGCTCAGCATTTTCGGCCTCCAAGTCATTCATTCTAACGCTTCCATTCTTCAAGGAAGAGATTTCAGAGTCCTGGGATTCAATCAGATGTACAAAACTAGCTTGTCACTTTCCAAAACCTTAATGTAGCTGAGATGTCGTGCGTTCAAGTCCTGAAATTCATACCCTAACTTCGACCAATCCTCCAGGCGTTTATCAACACTCTGCATGACTAGATTCAATTGTGCTTCAAGCTGACCTTTGACAATGCCAAGCTAGTCGGCCACACTGTTCTTCATAGCCTCCAGGCTTCTTGCATCGTCCTGCCTATCATAAGGATCTAAACCTGGGGCAGAAGACACTTCTCTCAAATCCCAGCAATGGAAGCGATCCTTAAGCACTGGACTCTCAGAAAGAACTCCATAAGGAGGGCGATTACATATTGCTTGAACCTGAACAGGAGTTAGGACAGCAGGTCTCGCAGAAGGACCAATTGATTTAGGTCTCAGAGCCTGACCAGACTCCTCGCATCCTGAAGGATCGGACATGGGAAGCTCAATGATAGGCTGGGCTTGAGAACTGGAAGACGTCTGGGGACGTTTCATATAATAGGAAAGATGGAATTGAATGAGGCTTCTCGGATCAATGAGATCGGCCTGTTGAGAGAAGTTTTCTAATAATGAACAGTCCGCGCTTGCGCTTGGAAAACAAGTAAATCATGCAATTAGCAATCAGCTAAAAGCTGCCCAATTCACAAAGAATTTCCCCACAAAACAATAATCAAAACCAGTCCCAAGGCAAGTTTCGAAAGAAACGTTCTCAGAGCATTGAACAGGGCCGTGGAAATTTCTTATATCAGACACCTCAACATCACCCTAACTCAGATATTTAGCAGAATCCAGGTCCCCTAGGTCTCCAAAGGTCCATGGAGAACTTTCCGGCTGTGATAAGGAGCGTGCAGAACTCTCGGTTGTCGTCCCAGAAGTCACATCAACCCTTGAGCCATGAGCGCGCTCACCAACTCCCCTGGCATTCCTCTTAATAATTAATGTTGAAGACCGACCACTTACTTCAGAGATTGATCTTCTCTTCTTAACAGTTTTACCAATAGAACGTTGAAGATGAACCGAAGCCTTACCAAGGGACCGCGAGGGATCGATCAACCGGTATTCGCGAAGGTTCTCTTCTGTCAGCAACACCTCTCCACTCCTTTCTTTCTGGTCAACAGATATTAAAGAATTCAAAAGAGACTGATCCGGAGTGAGACCCACGACCGAAAGGATCACTACAAGAATCAGATGGAAAGTTAGATCAGAAGAAGAAAAGATGTAAGGATCCCAAGAATAAAATAATAATTACCCCCTTCTGCCCATCGACCAAAAAATTTACTAGGACACATGACGAAGAAATACTGATGCGGGAACCCTTTGGCACCTTCTGTTAAACCCGTAATAATCCTATCATGCACATTATCCAAGAAGAAGAAAAGGGGACCATCAACTTCCCTTCTCTTAAAGCTATATAAAGAACAAACGTCTGCAAATGTAGGTGCCTGCTGCCGGACTTTCATAAAAAGAATGTACAAACTAAGCAGAACCTGATATCCACTAGGGTGCAGTTGGTATGGGGCAATTGCCAGGAGCTTCAAAATAGACTCCGGATAGGGATTAAAGGGAGGAATTTTCCCACTACACAGCATTTGGTAATTAACCGCAACATACCCAGAGGGAGGACAATCAGCCATCTCTCCCATTCTGGGAAACCTGACCTCGTTCTCTGAAAATCCAAAGCGGGTGTACATTTTTTGATATTGCTCAAAAGGAAGCGTCGATTTGTGACAACCGGTCACTACCCTATCAAAGAAGCAAGGCTGAGGATAAGTACGGTCAGCCACCAAATCAAAACCAGTAGCGTTGGCATCTTCCGTCACTTGGTCAAGGCCTTCCTGTTCCCCAGACATCATGAGACGCCTGGAATTGGAATAAATATGCGGTTAGTCGCATGACAACATAATCACACAAAGAAAAGGCGAGAGTCCAAAGGAACAAGGATATTTCGATGATATAGACGATCCTTCAAACACCTAGCTAGGGCACAATGAATTAGGGAATTTCACCTTTATTGGCATTTCAGCAAATGGATTGCCAGCATAATCGAGACTAGGACTTATCGCACAAGATGGAGCCGCCGGAATAAGACTTCCTTCCATAGAACTAAGAGAATCAGTCACAAATCAGAAGACAAAAAAGGGATAATTTTGCTTACAAGTAAAAGTTCGGCTCAAAAAGATGGTTAGACAAGATAACCAGGGAAAGAAGTAAAAGCTGAAGAAGATTAAAGCTTCGGGAAACGATGGTAAGGTCTTCTATGGTGAAATCGTCATTAGAGTGGGTATACCAGAGAAAAATGCAAAAGCAGGAAAACAAATAGGTAGTATCTGAGAAAACTAAGAGCCCCCTTTTTTTCAATGATGCAACAGCCTAATTATGATTTGGTGACCCGGTACGGCATACCCGAAAGATATCCCGCCAAAATGTCCAAAGACCGGCAGTTGTTGGAATATCTGAGCTTCAAAAAAAAATCATAGTAATATAAGCTATCTGGGATTACGTCAAACCCTCTACTGGCAAAGATCAGCGGCAATAAAGTAATCTTAATTTCTTGCGCAAGCAATCCATCAACAAGTCAAAACAAGCCCACTCAACAATGTGCGATCGAATATGTCGAAGCCAGTAATTCCTCATTAAAAGGAATCACAAGCTTTGAGGGGCAAGTGTTAATCCCTAAAAAATCCACGTGCACATTAAACGAGGAATATATTGCTAACATCATCAGGGTCGTTCACACACTAAGGCATTCAAAGTATCAGTTATAGAAAAGAACGGTCACAAGAGCAAGTGCTGAATGTAAAGCCCAGAACAGATCAGGTCGACCAAGTACAACCGGACGGCATGGTGCAAAGTGCGACCCCGAAACTTGGGTCCAAATCACAATCCAGGCACGAAAACTAAGACCAGCCGCTCACGCAAGTACAAGGCCGCGCCAAGCATCAGCATGAAATAGGTCGCTCATCCAACACGGGCTAGAACGACCACACTATACAGCCGCCAGACAAACCACACCTTGCAGGAGCAATAAGAGGATGAGCACCCTTGAACTAAAGCAACCGGTCGCACAGGAAACAATGGAGAGTCAATTCCAGACTTGTGTCACGCTAACAGCCATTCTCCTAAAATGGTCGCCCGCACAGAAGTGCCCACTCTCACGAATCCACTCAAACTACATAAGGCGTCCGACCCAAAAAGCTATCTACGCATGACAGCCTAAGACAGCTAATGACAGCTGGCGATAACGGGCCAATGGCCCGATTGTAATTAGCAGAATTAGAAATTTACAAGGCGGGAAACGGATTTCAAACCGAGGACTCACATATAAATACGCTATGGCTACCACTGAAAAAGAGGAGAAAAGGGAGGAGATCAGAAGAACCACGAGGTGCTGCCAAACTCTGCCACAAACCACGGATCCGGCCATGGCGTCAAGCTCAATTTCGTGATTCAGAGAGAATAAAGACATCATCAATCTCAATCATCCATTCATCCTCTTTCTCCTCAAATTCAACCATCTTCTTATATAATTTCCTAGATTAAAGTATATAAACAAGGTTGTATTAGGCGAAAATGGAAGAGTATGATACAGAGAATTGATGTACTTTGTAATTCATATCATGAGATTAGAAATCACCTTCATAGTGGACGTAGGCCTCATTAACGGTTGAACCACTCAAACCTCGTCTCTATTTTCACCTTTTTTCTGCATTTTCTACTTTGAATTACTGATTGAATATGGCTCTACTTTATTCCCTACCAAATTGGTGAAGTAAAACTTTGTACCTGAGGTGTTTTGACCATTTTTGGTGTAAACAGCATCTCTAATAGAAGTGAAAACGATAAGCACAAAATCTTAGCAAATGAAAAGCTCTGGATACAACTTCCTCATGCTCTCCTCAGTCTCTCAAGCGAAATCATTCTTAATTTCACTCCACCAAACCTTCAATAGGCTTAGCACTTTCCTCCTCAACTGTTTGTATTGAATCCGACAATACGAATTGACCTATAAGGCATCGAAGCTTCTAACTCAGTCTCAATGTCCTCCAATTGATTCAGTGTGATGGTTGTACTAGGATGGTGGGCAAATTTTCTCAATTTAGGAATATGGAATATATTATGCACTCCAACCATGTTCTAAGGTAAGTCTATTCTATAAGAAGGGTTTGCAATCTTCTCTAAGATCGGAAAAGGACCTACAAATTTTGGCTCTAATGTTCTCTTCTACCAAACCGAACAACATTTCTCAAAGGATACATCTTTACAAAAACCATACCACTGATAGAGAACTCAAAATCTCTAGGCCTCCTATTGGCATAGCTCTTCTGTCTGTCCTGAGCAACCTTCATCCACTGTCAAACAAGCTCAATCTTCTCAGAAGTTTCCTTTACCATCTTTAGCCAAAGTGTCGGCTTCTCGCCCGCTTCCACCAACATGAAGGAGCGTTGCACAGGTGTCCATATAATGCCCCCAAATGGTTCCACATCGATGCCAGACTAATAACTATCTTTATATTGAATTCCACAAGATGCAAAGGGTCATACCACGACCCTCCAAAGTCTATTATCAAAGCATGAAGAAGATCCTCTAAGATATGTTTCAGTCTCTCGGTCACACCATTGGTCTAAGTATGATAAGTTATACTAAGGTGCATCCTTGTCCCTAATGCCTCTCTTATAATATTCTGCAAAACCCACAAGTGAATAATGGGCCTCCGTCACTCATAATTCTCTTCAGTATACAATGGAATCACACTATACATTTCACATACAAATCAACTAGTTTGTTTGCCATTCTGTTTGACTTAACAGGTATAAACCTAGGCTCTTGTTCAACCAATCAACTATGACCCAAATGTTGTTGCACCCTAATCGAGTTCTTGACATTCCATCAATGAAGTCCATTGACGCTTGTTCCCACTTCCACACGGGAGCTTCTAGTGGCTGCATCAAGCCACATGGCTTCTTCTGCTTTGCCTTAACCAAATGGTAGTTCATGCACCCTGATATTAATAATCTAAAATCCTTCTTCATCCCTTCGCCAAAAGTATGTATGCTTTATGTCACCGTATATCTGATTACCGTCAATATGTTTGGTCAAACTTGAGCGATGACACTCTCGAAGCACTTCATATCTTGAACCATACACCTTTGAAATAACCAATCTACCCTTCTTAAAGAGGCAATCACTTCGATCAATTCTATATTGCTTTACATTCTTGGACTCACTTCCATTTCTTGATTTTGGCAATGATTTCTATAACGAGCGCCCCGTACCTTCCGCATATACAAAGGAGAAGTGCACTGAAAGATGTGCCAGGCCGATACGGGATGATCATCTGGAGTAGAAAACAAATGTGGGAACCTGTCGTATAACTAATTGCGCATGGAGTAAATATAATAGAACGTATACAACAGGAGATAATTGGGAAGCATAATTGAGTAGAATCTTAAACTTTCATATCAACATGAAAGTATCCATACATCAAACTGGTTTACATCAGTCTATACAATAATCCTCGCTACAGGTTCACTAAGAGTAGTATATATCATCAATATCAGTAGAAACAAAAAGTATGTATAGTAGGAAATAATACATCAGCCTCATGCTCGTCGTCGTTCTACAACATCGTCCTCATCAAGGTCTACTACTTGTTACCTGCTGCTTAGTCTGCCCATCCACAACATGGATGAACAACCAAGGTAATAAGAAGAAACATAAAACCTTGAGTTAGATAACAGTCTTAATGAGCGATAAAACAACTATTAAACATCAGTAATAAAGTATATGAGAAATAGACAGTTCAATCACCCGATCTGTCAACACATCAACAGAGAAGAAACCCATACCCATCTCCTCTCCAACTGATACTGATAGCCTTCCCAAACAATCAGAAAAGAAACAAACAATAGCATTCGTAACAACCAATAATCAAGCATGGACCATTCTAACGAAGTTCAACACCCCCAAGCATAAGCCCCGAAGGTCAAAACCAACATCAGACAAGCGCCCAAGAAATATCTCCCTTGACGTTGAATAATCCACACAAGACGATACAAAAAATCAACATCCATGACTCTAACTATCACTGCCTGCCTTGCCTGGAATACATCATTAATAGTATGACTGGCCCATCTTGCCATCCGTCAAGGGAAAATGTTAACCATGGTTCTAGCAAAACTCCATACGCCATTGTGACTTGTATCTAGTCCCATCGTGACTGCCTAGGGTACTAGACTAATTATCTAGTTTTTTGGGCATCTCGATTATACCCTTGGTTTGAGTCCGCTAGAACCTCCAACTAACGATGATCTCTCAGCACTTCATCACTCTAGTCGTCGTCACCGATCATTATATCCATAAGCCCAAGCGCCTTCTCGAACAACCATTATCCATGACCTTAAACATCCTTGAGTCGACTTCATAACTTCATTGCATTTCATCGATCAACGAACACTTCACTTTGCTTTGAATATTCCATCTGAGTTTACCTCGAAGCTACACCAATCTTTGAACCAAAATAAACATCATTTAGTTCACTATTATGATTTAAGGGTTGGGGCATATAAATATGTAGGCTTAATTTATAAATTAAGTGGAACATGTTATGAAACTATAAACAACATGAGAAACCTGTTTAGATATATAGGGTGGTTATATGAAGCTATTAATTTGTAGTACTTAACATGTATAAATCTGTGGGGGTTATATGAACCTGGTTTGATAGTGGTGGTTAAGTAAACTTGTTTGAATCTGTGGAGGTTAAGTATATCTATTAAATCAGTGGGGGGTTATACGAACCCGTTAAACTTAACATGTTTTATCTGTTGGGGCTATGCGGGCTTGTTAATCTATTAGGCATAACCTGTTAAAATCCTAGTAGTTGGGGATACAAGCCTAGTGGGTGGCTTGAGTCATCTATTGCGTGGGACCCATATCAGTCAGTAACCCATTCTGGTATTAAAGGGGGGGCCCACACTAGGTAGGGGTCTAGGAACGCTTAGTGAGCTGATTATAAGATGTTCATTTGGGCGTCCAACGGAGTTATGTGCATGCATGGGTCCGGCGTGCTTTGGAAAATAAGCCATTGTAACACCAATAAATAGGTATGTGTCCTTCTAGTGGTTGCCACTTTAGGAAGTGATACATCCTACTATGGGGACAGCACAGGGTATTTTTGGGATATGGAGCCGATCAGTCGGGATAGTAATTGGGGTACTTCTAGTCCTGCCTATTTAGGTACCCGTGGTTTTTCTGGTTGGGGTAGCACCCATTATTTTTGTTGGGTTTCCTTTTATTTATGTTTGGGGTAAAACACATTACTAGAATTAAACCTTAGTCTACCAATATGTTTCTATTGGGATCATATCTGTTATACTAGTATTGATGTAGAGAAAAGTATTTGAGAAGCACAATCTGCTCAATTCATTTTTCTTATCCTGTTTAGTTTGTTAGACCTGTTACATGATGTTGTTATCTCTCATCCAGTTTATATGCCTTTCATGATGCTTTTACCTATTTATATGCTAAAAGTAACTAGACTCACCAGACTTTATGTTTGACCCATTTTGTTTCCTTTTCTCTCTTCCTTTTTCCATCCCAGTTTCTCAAGGTAGGAATGCTCGGGCTTGATTAGGAAACTCTCTTCTATTTCTTCTTGGATTTGGATTTGCTTAGATGTACCGCTTTGACTATGTATCTACTTGTTTGTAGCTACTTATGGGGACTATGGCTTTTTACTTATGTACTCTTACGATTTTTATTGCAAGAAAAATGTTTTTATTTGATGTATTTTATTCCAGTATTTGAGTCTGATGTTTTAAGGATTTTAGACCATGATGTTTTTTGTTGGAAAATTAAGCTTTAAATTTCCGTTGCTATTTTATATATCTGTTTTGTGATATTATATTTATGTTTGTGTATAACGCTTTATGAAACTTAATGCATTCTAATAATTAAAGAGTGGCATTAATGGACGTGGGGCACATTTGGTATTAGAGCTGAAGGTTACAAGATCAGTTAAAAGGTTTTGAAAATTGTTTTCAAAAGGTCTAAAAAAAGGAAATATTTTGAAAGGAAAAGTTTGTTTTTGAAAAACATATTCCTGAAATCCATAAGAAATATCTTTCAATTTTCTGTTTGAATCCTATTTACTTTTCTTTTCGGCATGTTTGGGGAACCGAATATTCTTAAGGGCGTTCAGATACCGGCTTGGTTCCGTAGATATCTCGAGGTTACGGCACCTGCCAGAGGCCAAGTGAACTCCCCTCCCCCAGCTGCAACTGATGTTCCTCCTCCTCCACGAGCGGATAATTTCTCAAAGATATCAAGTATTTCTATGCTATGGGAGGAAAGCCATTCCGTGGAACTGAAAGCTTTGTGGAAGCACAGAACTGGCTAAAAGAGACAGAAGATTTTTTGGGATTTTTGAGGTTGATAACCATAGGAAGATTTAGTTGGCCGCTTGGCGCTAAAGGAAAAAGCTTCATTCTGGTGGGAAGTGACGTAAGCAGGGCGTCTAGTTGAAACTTAGGATGATTTCCGACAAAGATTCGAGATGAAGTTTCTTTCTTAGGAAAAAGAGAGTATGCAAATGGAAAGGTTTCTAGCACTTAAGCAAGGAGGCATGTCTTTTAAAGAATATGTTAATAAGTTCAATCAGTTGGCAAGGTTTGGGCTGGAATTGGTGAATACCCCGCACAAGAAAGCTTTGAGATTCGCAGTCGATTGAATGGATCTCTCTAAGGATTGGCATTGTCTCATATTCCGAAGGGGGGTACTTTTGAGAAACTGGTTGATATGGCATTAATGAACGAAGATGGTAAGGATGGGAAAAAGGAGGCTAAGACTAACAACAAAAGCAAAAGAAAGGCAGAAAGAACAACAAAGCTCAAGGAAAGAAGAAATGTCATGGTTGTGGAAACATGGGTGATTTGGTCAAAGATTGCTGAAAAAGGAAGAATGCTTGTTTCTGCTATGGTGAGGTCGGACGCTATTCCAGGGAGTGCCCAAAGAAGCAAGGACAGGGCCAACGGTCAGGATCTTCTAAAGGGAAAGTGCATGCTCTCGAGGCCAGTGTACTGGACAAAGGTTACAATGTTTATGTTGAAGGTTTGATTTCTCTTTCCGATCATCTTGTTAGGACTCTTTTTGATTCTGGCGCTTCGCATTCTTTTATATCTAATTATGTGGTTGAGTTTATGAACCAAGTACTAGTATGGTTTTGGATCCCGTTGTTGTCTGAAACCCCATTGTGGGCATGGCTCATATGTCTATGATTTTTCGGGGTTAGAGGATATCTATGTTAGGGGTCGAGTTTGAGTGTGACACATATCTGCTTGGTTTTATGGGCTATCGGTTGATTCTAGGGATGGATTGGCTAGCCATGTATGGTGTCATTCTAGACTATGAGAGAAGGGTCGTTAGACTTTTAACTTGCCGAGGAAGGACTCTTAAGATTTCTTATGACCTAGGAGGGTCTGTCATGCCTAGTTTCCAGAATCACTTGATGCTTAAATCGGTGATTTGCAATCTATACCGGCAGTCTGTGAGTATTCTGATGTTTTTGAGGAGGTTAAGGGCTAACTTCCGAGGCGGGAGATTGATTTCCAAATATTCTTGGTGGATAATGTGAAGCCAGTCACATTTCCTATGCGCCACATGGCTCCTAGGTAAAGGAGGGAGCTCAGCAAGCAAGTAGGGGAGCTACTTGGGAAGGGGTTTATTAGGCGAAGCATATCGAAATGGGGTGCTCTAGTCATCTTAGCAACTAAGGCGGATGGTTTGCTTCGCTTGTGTGTGGATTATAGGGAGTTGAATGGTCTTTTTTTTCTTCTTTTTTTTAAAAAAGTGAATCTATATAAATAAAGGAACAAAAAGTCCTCAAATTGACAACATGCCTGGCAGGTAACCAATAGAAATAATATGCCTGGAAAATGATTGAATAAGATCACTAAGAAGAATAGGCACCCACTTCCGACGATTGATGATCTATTTGACCAGATTGTTGGTGCATTTGTTTTCTCTCAGTTAGACTTGGCCACGAGGTTTCATCGGTTGAGGAGACAAGACTGCTTTCATAACTCCATACGGTTTCTTCGAGTGGCTAATCATGCCTTTTGGGTTGACGATTGCATCGAGTATTTTGTGAATCTGATTAGTAGGGTGTTCCGGGATTTTTTGAATAAGTTCTTTATGGTCTTTGTGGATGACATTCTGATCTTCTCGAAGAGCAAGGAAGAGCATGCCCTACATTTAGGAAGGTTTTGAAGACTCTCCGAGCGCACCAGATTAAGGCAGAATTCTCCTAATGTCACTTTGGAGAAAGAAAGTAAGATTTCAATGGCACATATTCTCCAAGGATCGGATAGCGGTGGATCCCGTGAAAGTCGTTTCATTTCAAGATTGGAAGGTTCCAAAGAATGCAACGGAGGTGAGGAGTTTTCTTGGTTTAGTGGACTATTATAGGAAGTTTATTAAGGACTTCGCAAAGATATCATCCCCACTTACCAGACTGACAAAGAAGAATCTGACATTTTCTTGGGATATTGACTATGAGGATGCTTCTCATGTTAGAGTTTATGCCCTAGAGGCAATCCATTTGATGTGATATACAACAATGTTGTTGTTGTTATTTTATTTGGAATAAAATAATATTCTATTATATTATATTTACTGCGTAATATAAATATTAATATATTAGAAGTCCTTAGAATAATAATACGGAATTATATAGTTCGAGTACGACTGAACTTGAGATTATATAATGTGGTAAGTATTATAATTCTTAAAAGTCCATAGTCGAGTTTTATTGTTTATACAGGACAACAATAAAGCGTTGAGACTAGTATATTGATTAACTGATGATCACATCTCATTGATCATTAATATACGTGATATTAAAGTCAAGATATAAATACGTATTGGAGAATAACGTATTGGGCTGACCCACCGTGAGATGACTACATGGAATATAATTAACAATATCATAAGTTATTCTCATAATGACAGTGATGTAATGGTCCTCAAACCTGAAATCATTACAATTTTATTCGAGGATATTTATATTTTGATATCATCTAAAGTTATTTCGTAACAGAGTAATGATAACGGTGATTATTGGATATATTTCAAATCGAATGAAAATTATGAATGATCTAGATGGAATTTAACCCTGCGATATATTCGTAGTGATATCCATGGGCCTCTTGATTGAGTGGGACTGTGAAATGCATGGCCGTTCTCAAATATTGATTTGTTTTAAATAGTCTACTCATCGATCAAGAAAAACAGATTAAATTATAAAGAGAATGATACGATCCATGCCTTGAGTTTAATCCTAGATATAGTGGTTAAAAGGATTATATTATATTGTTACACTGGTCATGAAAGGTTGAATCGAATCGTTAATTGATCTTATTATAACTTGGGTAGCAGCGATGTATTACTAGATGCCGCTCACTGTTTATAATTTAAATATGATTTAAATTATTGCCAACATTGTAATAACCTATAGGGTCACACAATTGGAACGTTACAAGGGAGACGTTATTTTCTTTGGGTCCAATAAAACGTCAGTTAGTTGATATTTTATTTGAACTTGGAATTAGTGAATGGGTAGATACCTATTCTATGGTAAACATTTAAAAGGAGATATTTTACATTTCCCCTTTTAATACACGTGAATACCTAGTCGGTAATAAAGTAGATTTAGATCTATAGAAAATGGCCCCGACTAATTCCATTTTAAAACCCTAGAAAATAGTGATGGCGGCTAGTACCGTTCTCCCTCATCCTCTTCAATTTGATTCAAGAGGAAACCGTTCTCGTGGATCACCTGTAGAGGCTCTACACTTGAAGTGTTCCTGATTCGATTCATCGTTCTTCCCATCGTTCCAGATTTGCAGTGAGATTCAATCGATTTAAAATTGGGGTATTTAATCACGGCAGGTATGATTTTATAACCTAAATCTGTTTCGAATTCAATTTTATTGTATAGATCCGCGATTTTAAGTGTGAAATTCATATTTAATTTAGGGTTTCCATTAGATCTAGTTACCCTAATTACTTACAATGGTATCAGAGCCAGGATTGCAATGAATTGTATTTCGAATTCTAATTTAGGTATATATCGTTCGAATCCCTAGATTAATCGATTATATTGTTTATAGAAATTAGTAAATTCAACTCTGGATTGATTTATTATGACTGCTAAATGAATTTTGTTTATGAACAAATATATTTCATTTAAATTCGAATCTGTATTTGATATTGATTATATTCGAATTTTTCTGGGTCAGACTGTTAAATCTTGAAAAACATTGGTTTACCTCAAACATTGTGTTGATCTGTTAATACTAGAAGAGAGTCCTAAAATCATAATCAAAAGCGCTTGATTGATAAATACTTATGAACTGATTTTATCATGCATTCCCTTCTCATGATTAGAATGGGTTTACTGATTGATAAATTAGTTGGATGCTCTTCAGATTGTTTTGATTTAATGAAATCAGCAATATGAAAGTTTGGCAAGGCTGATTCTGATTTGATCAGTACATTTGGAAATGAGAATCAAATCTGTTTGATTCATGGATGTCTAAAACATGAATTCAGAAAATATTTATAAATACGATTCAAGAAGATGAAATTGTATTATTGAAAATTAAATCTGTATTTGATACAGTCTGTAAAACCATTTTACTGAAATAAAGTTTTATATTTGATATGAAATTTTGAAATGGGTTTATCTGAATTTTGATTAAGTGTAAAATTGCTAATACCTTGATTATTTGTAATAAAATGTCGTTGATAGATCAAAACATTTAATTGATCAAAATGACAAGTCATTTTGGATACTCATTTCGTAAAACTTATTATTGATAGTTATCTTAATATGTTTATTAACCTGGTGTGAATGTTAATACTGAAGTCATAAAGATGGATGTGTTATAATGTTTTGTTTATAACGGGAACACATTATAAAACAGAGTATGACTCTGACATAAATGCATGTATATTTGATTTTGATCAAATATCTAATGACTATTCACATTCCAGCATTAATCTGAATGATTTTAAATCATTGCAGAATATGATATAGTAAGGTAATTAAGTTTATGAACTTGGCTGGTCGAATGATGATGCATACCAAACTAATATATATATATGTATGTATGTATATATATATAAACATTTACATAGATGATGACATTTGTTTATATATATGTTACCAATTCTTGTATACACTCACATCTGGATTTCAATTATTCTTGCTTGTTGACAAAGATTATGACTACATATTTGATTTATAGTGATATATATATATATATATATATATATATATATATATATTACAAATCATTTTGGTCATAGCAGGTATGATTTGCTGTTTGATCTAATACAATATGTATTAGTTAAAGTATTAATACTATGCACAATACAAATTTTGATTTGTAATCTCATTTTATTAGAAAGGTAATGCTGTTTTGTTTGGAATTTCTAATATCAATATGGGCTGATTTGTTATAGAAAACAAAACTGTTTTGTTTCTACATTTCGGTTCATCCATAAGTACATATTACAAATTGTGGATTTGGACAACTAAAGCATAAATTATCTTTTATGCTAGATTCAAATTAATGTACTAGTTTTAAATGGCATAAACATTCAAAAGATTGCATCTGGTCTTATGTGATAATTCCAAGTTATATGGTGGTAAACATAGATACTGCTAATATGACATCATTGAATGTTTTACTAGCAATTTTAAATATCCTTTTACACCTGTCTATATAATGTTTTGTAAATTTGTTTGCATTACTTAAGTGCAGTTTTACTTTTCTATATGTAACCTGCACAAAATTACATAGTAATATATATATATAGCACTTGTTTGCAGTGGATAACACGACATATATACATATATGTTTATATATAAAAGGCCACTGCAATTATATGACCAATTTATCCTGTCCAATGTTATCTAAATCAAGCCTGGTTTGTGAAAACTGATTGAAATGGAAATCGAATGTGACAAGATTTCAATTCGAAACCGAACTGGTTTTAGTACAAACTAATATTGTTTAGTTTTAAGATCTGAATAGAGTTATGGTTAATATGTGATATTAATTTTATTTAGTTGCTTATTCCTACTTATTCTAATTGATAATATGTGATTTACAGATCTGATTAAATCTATACCTGTATGGGAATTAGTATTAATAACCAGATCTGATTAAGCTCCTTTATGATAATTAATCAAAATGTTTGATTTTAGAAAAACCAAAACACAACTCTCATGACAGTTGTTTCAGTTTGAAACCAAACAACGACCACAACTTAAATTGTATTAGATACATGTAGATATAAGTCTTCAGCAGATTTAAATCAAGTTAAAATCTGATAGGCATATGTATATGTTGACTTGTATATATATATTTTCAGATCCCTTTTCATATGTTTTGAGTTTGATATCTATAATAAGTTTATCTTATAATACATATGAGATATGAAATGGATTAATTATCCGAATATACAGAAATGTATAAATGTAACGCAAAAAGTTTGCAGTTATAATTATATTACAATTAGACATCATTGACTCATTGCAGATCAATCTTTGTGCCATCTAATTGATTGTTTTCTTTATGATTCATGCTTTATATATAATATACATTACAAGCTATTGATAAATGTGCATATGTATATGTTAGACTATCTAATATATATAAATGTACATGATTTTATTTTGTTTACACTCGAAAGCCAAGGCATGATCTGTATTTATTCATTGCTGAGCGTTGAGATATCAAAAGCATATGAACCCATTCACCATTCTAAATAGTAATTATGTAAGACAAAAGGGGATGGAAATAATTTACTGTTAAAGCACAGTAAATTAATTTTCACTTTCAATCTGACTTGATATATATCATGGTTTATTGAAAGTGCAAAGTTGGCTTTTGAAGCTTCATTTCCATAAAATTTACAATTGCGCATTGTATAATACATTAAGATGTATTGTTAGTTGGACTAACCATATAAATTAAAATTTGAAGCAGCAATTGCACATGTTGAAATGGTTCAGCAGGAAGGGGTTTGAAGATGCCTAAAAGCAGAGATGTATTTGAGATAATGGACAAGTGAGACTTGTCTTGTTTACAAAATGTTTGTATAAATTTTAAGTATTACTGCATGGGTCAATATTTATGTATATATATATATATATATATATATATAAATGTCTTTATGCTGTTCTTCTTGATGTATATGTATGCATTTGTATAAGATGGAACAAGAACAATCTGTATTGCTTTACATATTTGACATGTTCTCTGAAATTGCCTATGCGTTATATTAATACCTATGTAAAATTGTGAAGTCTGTATTGCCTCTACATAGTAATATATATATATATATATATATATATGTATTAGGTACTGGATGACCACCTTGTATGTGTAGTAATAATTGTTATGTGAAACGCGCTATTTAACCTTATATGTACTTGCCTGCGTTGGTTAATGCTACACATGCTATATAAATATTTAACCAGGGCATATGTCTTATTGTCATGGGGTGAAAGTCATATAAATATGGAGAATAAAATTGGTTAATAGATAATTCATTTAAGATTTATGTATTGTATTTGATACAAAATTATAATAACCAATGGTTTTGAAATGTTCAAAAATTATAGGCATGATACCTATATAACTTAAACATATATACATATATTTGGTATATATATATATAACTCTGATATTGTTCGCCATTACGAATTATAAATTCCCTTTAAAAACAAATTATTGTTATATTAAGTCATGGTGAAGTCTTCCAATAATATACTCATCACTGTCCAAGATAATTGGCTGTAACTAACGCCAAAGCGTTGTGCACCTTTTATTTTGGTTATATGCGATGGAGTAAAATGTGGTGCTCCAACCTATTATTGGGTCTGACTTAACTAGGCTGCATAATACGATTATGGCCTTAGAGACAAAAGCATGAATTATTCTATATTTTGAGCAAATGAATAATACTGAACAAAATGTTCAACATGCGATCCAAGAGTTATATAGACGATATAATTGACATAAGATGTCTACCTAAAAGGTTGTGTTTTGAGTTCAGCCAAAGCAGGGTCAAGGCATGACTAGATATGGATCTTGGAATACCATTATATATATATATATATATACCGATATGTATATATAAACAGAGGGATGTTAATTTGAGTGGGAGCGTATTTTAATTTAAAAATTATATATTTATGTTAATATAAATTTTAATTGTCAAAATTTTGTATTAAATAAATATTACAGAATCAGTTATTATTTTATTATCTAATGTAGATATTAAATAATAAATAACTCGATAATTTAAATTTAATCCTTAAGAAGGATATAAATTGAATTAAATCAAATTTCTTAAACTAACATTGAAATTTGAGGATTGTCCTCAAACAAATGAAACGTAATTGTTTTACTATTATCGAAGATCTAAAATAAAAGTTGAAGTATAACTTCAACTGGATAAGAAATAAATGTTATAAAATCTACTTACACATCTCTAGTATTAGATACTGGATATGAATCACGTAAATGTATGTGAATTTAATGAAATTACAAAATACGTAGAAATCTGATAAGACAAGTGGACTTACAATTGGAAATGAAGAAAATGTTGATGGATTATCCATAGAAAGTTGATTCTTATTGATTATACTGGCTTAATTAAATAAATAAAATAATTGTTATAATGAAATTCCATTTAAGATAAATGTTATAATATATCTTGTTCAGACAAGTTTGAATTTCATTTGTAATAAAAGAATAATTGTTATTCATTATATTTAAATGAAATATCGTATGGAATTTCACAAATAGTTAATGATATTTGTAAATCCTTAACTATAATGTACTTGACATTAAAAATGAATGGATTAAATTTAGTGATTTAAATCTAATATACCTTTAGTATTACCGGTTAGCCCAGTAAACAAGAAAGAACATCAAAACTCCATAATGAAGGAATTTTGAGATCATTTAATTTTGAATTAAATGAAGAATATAGATCTTGTTTATTAGGCAAAATAACTGAATCACCTTTCACTTAACACAGAAATTGAGTGATAAGTATTGGGTCTCATGCATAATGATGTACATGGAGCAATGAATACATAAACTAGAGGCAAGTTTTATTACTTCATTATATTTACTGCTGATATCAGTGAATATAGATATGTGTATCTTATGAAATACATATCAGAATCCTTTAAAAGTTCAAAGAATTCAAAGTGAAGTTAGAAACCAAATTTAATAGAAATTAAATACTTTTCGAACGGTTCAAAAAGGAATATTTAAGCCAATAAATTTAATGACTATCTGAATGAGTTTGGAATTGTTTCACAACTTTGTCCACTTAGAACACCATGTTGAAATGGTGTGTCTGGCAAGAAAAATCGCACCTTATAAGATATAGTACGATCAATGATAAGTCATATAGATCTTCTAATAAATTAAATTTTGAACAATTGCATTTAATCCTACTCAAACGATTATGAAGACGCGATATAAGATATAAACTAGAAAATGTTTCAGTGTGTCTATTATGAAGATTTGGGAAGTGAAGCGCTTACTAAACGTCTTGCTTTTGATAAGATCAAATCCAAATCTGATAATTATTTTGTGGATTATCCAAAAGGATATTATTTCTATAAATCCTCATAGAATAAAACGTTTATTGCCCAAATTGGTATCCTTTTAAAGGAGAGTCAGTCTCTTAGATACCAAAGGAAATGAAATAGAATTCGAAATGTCTCGGAAACAACAAAATACAATTGAATCTTGTATAGACAAGAAATTGAGTGGGAGTATCACAATAATTTTAATGTTATATTGATAGCACATTAATTATTGAGAAAAATGTTAATTTTAAAACAAGATATAAATACTGATTCTGAGAAGGAAAATGTTTGGATTAATAAGTTCATGATTGAACTTAATTCATTATTTATCCAATGATATACATTGAGATAACAATACGGCTGTTGCTCAGGCCTAAAATATTAAACTCATTATCGATCCAAACACATATTTAAGAAATCTAATTCCTATGTGAAGTTGTTCACAGAAGAAATGAACATATCTGCAAAAGTTACAAACGTTGTAATGCTGAAGACCTACTGAATTAAACTCCGTCGCAGCAGAAGTTTAATAGTCACACTAGTTTCATGAGTATATGATACGTAAATGATTGACTCTAGTGCAAGTGGGAGATTGTTAGAGTTTATGCCCTAGAGGCAATCCATTTGATGTGATATACAACAATGTTGTTGTTGTTATTTTATTTGGAATAAAATAATATTATATTATATTATATTTACTGCGTAATATAAATATTAATATATTAGAAGTCCTTAGAATAATAATACGGAATTATATAGTTCGAGTAAGACTGAACTTGAGATTATATAATGTGATAAGTATTATAATTCTTAAAAGTCTATAGTCGAGTTTTATTGTTTATACAGGACAACAATAAAGCGTTGAGACTAGTATATTGATTGACTGATGATCACATCTCATTGATCATTAATATACGTGATATTAAAGTCAAGATATAAATACGTATTGGAGAATAACGTATTGGGCTGACCCACCGTGAGATGACTACATGGAATATAATTAACAGTATCATAAGTTATTCTCATAATGACAGTGATGTAATGGTCCTCAGACCTGAAATCATTATAATTTTATTCGAGGATATTTATATTTTGATATCATCTAAAGTTATTTCGTAACAGAGTAATGATAACGGTGATTATTGGATATATTTCAAATCGAATGAAAATTATGAATGATCTAGATGGAATTTAACCCTGTGATATATTCGTAGTGATATCCATGGGCCTCTTGATTGAGTGGGACTGTGAAATGCATGGCCGTGCTCAAATATTGATTTGTTTTAAACAGTCTACTCATCGATCAAGAAAAACAGATTAAATTATAAAGAGAATGATACGATCCATGCCTTGAGTTTAATCCTAGATATAGTGGTTAAAAGGATTATATTATATTGTTACACTGGTCATGAAAGGTTGAATCGAATCGTTAATTGATTTTATTATAACTTGGGTAGCAGCGATGTATTACTAGATGTCGCTCACTGTTTATAATTTAAATATGATTTAAATTATTGCCAACGTTGTAATAACCTATAGGGTCACACAATTGGAACGTTACAAGGGAGACGTTATTTTCTTTGGGTCCAATAAAACATCAGTTAGTTGATATTTTATTTGAACTTGGAATTAGTGAATGGGTAGATACCTATTCTATGGTAAACATTTAAAAGGAGATATTTTACATTTCCCCTTTTAATACACGTGAATACCTAGTCGGTAATAAAGTAGATTTAGATCTATAGAAAATGGCCCCGACTAATTCCATTTTAAAACCCTAGAAAATAGTGATGGCGGCTAGTACCGTTCTCCCTCCTCCTCTTCAATTTGATTCAAGAGGAAACCGTTCTCGTGGATCACCTGTAGAGGCTCTACACTTGAAGGGTTCCTGATTCGATTCATCGTTCTTCCCATCGTTCCAGATTTGCAGCGAGATTCAATCGATTTAAAATTGGGGTATTTAATCACGGCAGGTATGATTTTATAACCTAAATCTGTTTCGAATTCAATTTTATTGCATAGATCCGCGATTTTAAGTGTTAAATTCATATTTAATATAGGGTTTCCATTAGATCTAGTTACCCTAATTACTTACATCTCAGTGATTGAAGGGGCTCTGGAAACGACCCCAATTTTGACTTTGCCTGATGGGAACAAAGTGTTCACAGTGTACACTGATGCATGTGGTACAGGGCTTGATGTCGTCTTAATGCAAGAGGGAAGGGTAGTATGTTACAGTGGTAGACAGTTAAGAGTTCGCGAGAAAAACAACTCTACCCATGATTTAGAGTTGACTGCTATAGTATTCGCGCTTAAGACTTGGCGGCATCATCTATTTGGAGAGAGGTTCGAGTTATACATGGACCATAAGTCCCTCAAGTATCTATTCTCGCAAAGGGATCTCAACTTGAGACAGTGGAGATGGATGGAGTTCCTAGCGTCCTATGATTTTGAGACTTCTTATACCCCTAGCAAGGGTAGTAAGGCGATGGAAGCATTCTGTAGGCAGAGGATGACTTTGAGTCCTCTAATCATAGAGAGGCGGAGCTTGGAGTATATATCGACCTTCAATTTTAGGCCATCTACGGATCTTATGCCTGGTTGTTGGCATCCTTAGAGGTGTGATCTACTCTTGTGGATCTGATAAGACCCTCGCATTGAGAGGGCCCACAGATAGTAGACATCTAGGATAGGTTCAGTAAAGGGGAGACTTCTAGTCACCTTACTAGATATTCCACATATGATAGAGGGTGGTTGTGATGGGATAGAAGGCTTTGTGTTCCCCAAGTTGGGAGTCTGTTGAAGATAGTTCTTCAGGAAGCCCATCATTCTAGGATGGCTATCCATCCAGGTAGTGATAAGATAAATTGGGTTTTCTTTTGGGTTGTGATGAAGAAAGATGTAGTAGATATACCAGCAAGTCAAAGCTGAGCAAAGGAAGTCCAGCAGTTTACTTCTTCCTTTGGAGGTCCCATATTTAAGTGGGAGACCATCTCTATGGATATTATTGATGGTTTGCCTAGATCAAAGAAAGGAAACACAAGTATATGGGTTATAGTAGAAAGGCTTACTAAGAGTGCTCGTTTCATTCCTATTAAGATTAAGAGAATGGCAGCATGGTTGGCATCAGCTTATCCTCGTGAGATAGTCCTTCTACATGTGGTAACTACTAGTAGAGTGAGTGATCATGACCCCGTCTTCACTAGTGAGTTCTGGAAGTTCTTGCAAGAGGCACTTGGTACACAGCTGTGTTTGAGCACCTCAGACCGGTGGGCAGACTGAGAAGGTGAATAGAGTTCTTGAGGATCTTTTGAGGATGTGTATCCTAGACTTCAGAGGGACTTGGGAGGAGCATCTTTGGTTGGTTGAGTTCGCCTACAACAATAGTTATCAGGCTAGTATTGGCATGACACCCTTTGAAGCATTGTACTGACGACCATGTAGATCATCTACTTGTTGGTGGGAGTCTACAGATAGACTTCTACCAGGACCTGAGATGATTAGAGAGACCTCAGAAAAAATTGGTCTTATCTGCAGACGCACGAAGATAGCTCAGGATAGGCAGAAGTCATACGTAAATAAGAGAAGAACCGATATTGAGTTTGAGGTGGGTGACATGGTTTGCATCAAAGTATCACCTCTAAGAAATGTAGTTTTCTTTGGATCTGTAGGGAAACTAGTGCCATGGTTTGTAGGGGTATTTCCCATAGTAGAAAGGATAAGTTAAATGGCCTATAGGGTGAAGCTACCAGAGAGATTGGCGGGTGTTCACGATGTTTTCCATGTTTCTCATTTGTGGAAGTGTCTGCATGATACAACAGAGGTAGTTGAGCTGAGCATGCTTGAGGAAATATAGGTAGAACGGGTGGCGATAGTTAGACGAGTTCCTACCCGTATTCTTAGATCAAAGGTTAAGAAGCTTTGCAATCGAGAGGTCATGTGACGATTGCCCATAACCCTTGCAATAAACAAGAGGAACACTGCACTAAAAGGTATGCCAGGCAGATATGGATGATCATCAGAGTAAGTAAACAACATTGGAATCGGTCATAGAACTCACAGCGCAAGGATAAAATATAATAGAATATATACAACAAGTAATAGTAGTGAAGCATCATATAGAAAAGTTTTCAAACTCTTGCAATATCCTGAAAGATTATCCCAACATCATAGGAAATATCAAGTATGTACATAAGGCCTCAATATAACAATCATAGAGAAACTCAAATAGTGGAAACAGAAATACTAGATAGCAGTAAAAGTAATACGCCAGCCTTCTACTCGTCTTTGTACAACAGCATCGTCCTCACTAATCACCTGTCACCTTCTACTTAGTCTGCCCATCCACAACCGGATGAACAACCCAAGGTAATAAGAGGAAACATATAACCTTGAGTCAGACAACAGTCTTAGTGAGCGATATAACAACTAACAAACTTCAACAGTAAAGTATATGAGAATGGATGGATAAACATACTAATTTACCAACAACACCAGAGAAGAACTCAACCCCATCTTCCCCACATCGGGCATTGATAGCCATTACCATAAACAATTCAACCATTCATCCATGGAAACTAGAACACCCATTCAATCATGGTAGAGCACTCATAACATGCAGATATATATATCATGTAAACCATTCTAATTGAACTTAACATACCTCAATTTCTAGAGGCCTAAAACATCATACAAGCACCCAAGGAACAACTCCTTCGACGGTTGACAATTTACATGAGATGGTTCAAACAAGAAACTAATCAACCATGACAGACTCTGGCTATCGCCACCAATCCTATTTTGAAACCACCGTTAATCATATAATGACCAACCTTGCCATATGTCGAGGGCTAATGGTAACCCCGGTTCTAGCATAAACTCCATACATGTTTCAACGATACATATGTATGTCTAACCTTGACAACTAGGCCTTCCAACGATATCCAAGATACTCGACCTACAACCGGTTTTTTAGGTGCCCTTATCGTACCCCTGCTTTGAGCCTGCTAGAACTTACGATAACAATAATCTCTCGGCCATTTCATCTCTAGTCATCCAACTCGACGACTTTTCATAGCTCAAGCAACCATTATCCACCAATGCACGACCTTTGAGTTGTCACCTCATTCACTATTCTACACCTATCAACGAACGCCTTTCAATACTTGGAATCTTCCTACTTTAATTTACTTCGAAGTCACACCATCACCGAGCCAATTATATCACTGTGCTGCAACAAGGGTTCGGGGGTTGCCCACGATTATTTTTTTCAAACTTTTCTTCAAATCTGAGTCGTACCCAAAAAATATAATTTTTCAAAAAATGACCTTGTGTTCTTAGTGTGACCACCCTACTATGCACGACCGATCTGGCTATTATCCGACCGACCCACCATGGTATGACCGGAATAACCCTTACATCACACGACAGACTAGAGACACAAACCATCCTGACCGACCTGATGCTTGCTCGACCCAACCCTGAGCTCCCCCTGACCCTAAGCTTGACCAGAACCATGCTTGACCGGTGCTCTACTCGACCCAACCAGACCGAACCCCTCTACTCGAGCCCATTCTCGACCCCTCCTTGCACGACCCTGGCCTACTCGATCCAATACTTCGTGCTCGACCTAACATCAACCCATACGACCAAGACCAAGTTGCTCAACCGACCCGGTTTAACCGACCCGACCCACAGCCACCAACTGACCCAGTCTGACTTCTTTCCCAAGACATGATTTGAGACCGACCGACCCAACCATGGCCGACCCAAAACCTTCACTTTCTAGATTAGCTCCAATTTTCACCAAAACTTCGCTAAAACGATAGATTCGACGAAACCAACTTGTTCAACTCATCAAATATGACCACAACATGATATGAAATCAATAACAACATGAAAATTACTATTTCATCAAAATCATACAAAAATCATGCCAAATGAACAAACGATCTAAATTGCGAATCTAACTTGCATGAACATATGAAATAGCATAAGAATTACCGATTTAAACATGCTAACTTAAACCCTAGGTTGGTTCATATGAAAATGGACTTATCATGGTATCGATCTATGAGGAAACCCTTGAATTTGATGAAAAACATGATCAAACACTAGTACACTTCATTGAATCCATGTGAGAGATGTAAACCACTCACTGATTTTCCCAAACAAGCAAAAATCAATGCAATAAGATTTCGGACAGCAAGCAATTGAATCTAAACCCCTTGATTTGATGAATTTTCCCTTCAATTGATGCAGAACTAGCCTCCAATGAGGTAGATCTTTAATTTTCCTCCTTTAAAGGTTGATTTTAATGGTGGATAAGTGTTAGAGGAAGGAGGAACAAAGCTACCAAATGAGAGAATAGAGAAACTAAACCATTTCCCATACCTCCCACCCACTATTTATAGCCTTCCAAAATTAGCCCATTGTGGCTCTCCAAACCTGAACAACCAACTAAAAAACCTTAAAACAATGATTCCTCCCAAACCGCTGAACAGAATCTTTAGTGTGACCACTCTACGGAAAGGCAATCGTCAATTCCTTTCCAATAGCACGGGTCTCACCACCTGATTCGACCTGAGTCAAAAGTTATGCCCTATACTAGACTGACAGGGAAAATGGTCACAAACAAAATTGGTAAAAATTATGGACATGTCTCACATCCCCATAAGAAACATATTAAAATATGAGAATGATCCAACCCTCGGGGAATAAAATAAAAATATTTTACTATCTTTTGATATGTAAAATGCGGGCTGTTCCCTAAAGAATTTCGCCCCCGAAATTCCAAGAAACACAAATAATAAAAATAATTCTGCATGCCTATCATCCATGAGAAGCCAATTCTATCACCCAAACTAGCAACCATCAATCCAAGCATCCATAGCCTTATACTAGCACGTGGATCACAAGATACAACAATATAATGGTGATACGATATCAAAGGGTCCTACCGATGAAGAGTTCTGGATGAGTCACTCTCATTCTCTCTTCTGTCTTCCATGTTCAATCCTCTACATCTTCATTTCATTGCAACTTGACTAGTTTAACCGTCTTCCTCCTAAGCTGTTAAGTGTCATTCCCCAATACACGAAGCGGCTTACGAGTTTTCGCAACTGCGGTCTCTATTTCTAGATCTTCATACTGCTCTGGGGATACCACCACATTCGAATCATGCATAAACTTCCGTAGAAATGACATATGGAACATATTATGCACACTCGACATCTTCTCTGGTAAATCCAATCTATATGTGAGCTTTCCAATTCACTCGACTATCGAAAACGGCCCAACAAACCTAGGAGTTAACTTCCCCTTATTTCCGAGTTGAACCACAAGCTTCAACGGTGAAATCTTTACGAAAACCATGTCACCCAAATAAAATTCCAAATCCTTTCGACGCTTATCAGCATAGCTCTTCTGACGATCGTGGGATGCCCTCTTTCGTTTTCGAACGATCTCGATACAATACAAGGTTTCTCTAATCATCTCTGGCCCAAATATCAAGTTATCTCTAGTCTCTAACCAATATGCTGGAGAATTACATGGTCTACCGTACAATGCCTCGTATGGTGCCATCCCAATGCTCGACTAGTAGTTATTGTTATATGCAAACTTGTTTAACTAGATGCAAATGGTCTTCCCATGATCCCCATAATCCAACACACAAGCTCTTAGGAGATCTTCCAAAATTCGGTTGACCCTCTCAGTTTAACCATCAGTTTGGGGATGGTAAGTCGTACTTAAACACAACTCTGTTCCCAAAACTTCTTGCAAACTCTTCCAAAATCCACTTGTAAATAATGGTTATCGGTCACTAACTATGCTCTTTGGGATACCATGGAATCGAACTATCCACTTCACAAAAAGTTCAGCCAATTTCGATGTCGTCCTAGTCGACTTAGCACGAATGAACATTGCACTTTTGGTCAAGCGACCCACAATGACCCAATTCCTTCGTTTCCTACCCTGGTTCTAGGTAGTCCATCGATAAAATCCATCGATGCTTGCTCCCACTTCCATATAGGAACTTCCAATGGCAGAAGCAAACCACTCGGCTTCTTCTATTCAGCTTTCACCAACTGACAGTTCATGCAGTTGGAATTGAATTTTCCAATATCTTGCTTCATCTCCCCCCAGTAGTAGATTAGCTTCATGTCCTGATACATTTTATTACCACCGGGTTGAATCGTCAACTTCGAATGATGACATTTCTTTAGAACCTCATCTCTCAATCCATCAATATCAGGAACAACCAGTCACCCTTGCTTTCGAAACCAACCTTCTCGATAAACTTCGAACTCTTTATTTGTCGGTTCCAACTTCTAGATGAACTCGGCAAGCTTTGCTTCTCGCTTTTGGCTCTCGCTAATCCTTTTGATGAGAGTAGGTCTTATCGATAAGCTTGCCAACATTTCAGGCTCCAATTCACATCTTGGCCTGAAATCAAATCCCGCAAAGTATTCGAAGCTCTTCCATTCTAAAAACATTGCTCCCAAGCTTCGTGTCTTTGACTCAACGCATCTGTAACTATGTTACCTTTGCCAGGAGTATTGACTATACCAAAATCATATGATGCCAGAAACTCTAACCATCATTGCTGCCAAAGATTAAAATCCTTTTGGGAGAAAATATACTTCATTGACTTGTGATCCGTGAACAACTCGAATTGAACTCCCGACAGGTAGTGTCTCCACATCTTCAGAGAAAACACTATCGCCGCCAATTCTAAATCATGAGTTGGGTAATTCTTCTCATACGGCTTCAGCTGTTGACTGGCGTAGGCCACAACCATATCCTTTTTCATTAGTACCACTCCAAGTCCAGTACCACATGCATCAGTGTACCTAACCATCTCTTCATTCCCACTTGGAATGGTTAACACAGAAGAACTCGTCGGTCTCTCTTTCAGTATCCCGAATGTTTATTCACACTTTACATCCCATGTGAACACTGGATTCTTTTCGTCTATCCTATCAACGGTGCAGCTATCTTGGAGAAATCCTTGATAAACCGTCAATAATAACCAGCCAACCCAAGGAAACTTCTCATGTCTGTCGCATTCTTAGGTCTATCCCAATTCTGGATTGCTGCAACTTTAGCTGGGTCAACTGCTATCCTATTTCCAAAAAGTACATGGCCTAAGAACCTCACTTCACTCTTTCAGAAGTGACACTTTGAAAACTTAGCTCACAGCTGATGCATTCGTAGGATTTACAACACTACTCTTAAGTGTGTCTTGTGTTCCTCCTCGTTCCAAGTGTAAACCAGAATATCATCCATGAACACAAGTACGAAATTGTTTAATTGATCTCTGAATACTCTATTAATAAGATCCAAGAAATATGTTGGTGCGTTAGTCAACCCAAATGGCATCACCAACCATTCGAAGATACCGGATGGTGTCCTAAAAGCAGTCTTTGGCATACTATCCTTAGCCACCATCAACTGGTGAAATCCCATTGCCAAATCCATCTGAGTAAACACTTTGGCTTCATGAAGGTGATTGAACAAGTCATCAATCATTGGAAACGGATACTTGTTCTTTTTAGTCACCTTGTTCAGCTCACGATAGTCTACACACAATCTTAACGAACTATCTGCTTTTGTTGCAAACACGACGATGCACCTCATTCGGATACACTCCTCCGAATGAACCCTTTTCCCAAAAGGTCACGAACTTGCACCTCTAACTCTCACTGTTCCTTAGGAGCTATCCGCCTAAGTGGCATACTGGTTGGCCTAGCACCCTCGACCAAATTGATCCTAAACTCGATCTCACAATGCGGCGGCAACCCATTGATCTCGTCAAACACATCTTCATACTTATTAGCAATTAACACAGATGACAAGTCTTCCTGTGGAATCCCAAGCGAATATAGATAGCTCACGAAGACACCCTCTTTGCGCTTACATCTAATCAACACCTTTCGCCCTTCCACATCCCTGACTCTCACCTCTAGCTTCACGCAATTCACCTTTGTTGCATACCTCTTGAGCCAATCCATGCCGAATGTAACACCCCACATTGCTTAATGTCACCCATATGAGGATTTCATTAAGAAAGTATGGAGCATTGTAGGTATAAAAGCAGAAAAACGTCAAAGAGACTAAGATTTCATAAGACATAAAGTAAATTTACAGCGGAAGAAAACTTTCATTTATTTAACATTTACAGAATGCCATGTCTCAAAATCTCGATCAAAAACAATACCAGAGTAAAATAATGTTACCCCCAAATATAGTCAAAAGATACAACCTTGCGTTGGAAAAAGAGAAGGCAGAAATGAAGAAACCCATTATGATAAAGCTAACAAGCAACTATACACTTCCTCCCTGTAAGCCTGGGGGAAAAGAAAGAGAAAGGAAGAAAGGAAACGGGTCAGACATAAAGCCTGGTGAGCTGCTGGGATTATCAGCCCGACTTACAAAGTTAAGTGAAACAGGTAAACAATTGTTCTAGAAACATATAAGGGTAGATGTCTATACATTTCTAATGGTACAATAGCTTATATAAACTGATAACAAGAACCGTAAATTCTTATACAAATAGACATGGATGATAATACTAGAAATTAGGTGAGACAGATTGACTATTTTGCACTTCTACTATAACATACTAGTCTAACTGAATGAGATGATCCCTTCCACTATAAGGTGGTAGACTTAGGCATACGTCCAATGTACCCTAACCACTACCCTAATCGATCGGATCCCTACTCCATAGATACCCTGTGCTGGCCCCACAATAAGGTGTATCACTCCCTAAAGTGGCAACTCTTCATTTTCTGGATGTGCACAACCATATCTACTGATATCACGGTCGTCTTATCCCCTTCTGCCCGGCCCATCCACGCAGAAGGCCCGGTCGATTTACCCGCCCACACCGTCCATCACGTTTGGATCTCTTAAAATTAGTCAGTAAGCGTGCCCCTACTCCGCCTAGTACGGAGTACTTTGTTTGATAACTACTCCGGGTTACTGACTGAAATGGGTCCCACAAAATATGATACAAGCTCTCCCCTTGTCTTGTATCCCCCACTAGGTTCTCCGCAAGTTATATTTACCCTAAAAGGTGTCTTTAATTTCATAGCCCCAATCTTTCTACCGGTTATGCTTACATATAGGTATCTTTAATACATAACCCTCATTCTTCCAACCGGTTATGCGTACCTATAGGTGTTTTTAATACATAACCCAATTATTTCTACAAGTTATGCTTACCCTAAAAGGTGTCTTTAATTACATAACTTTATTATTTCCATCGGTTATGTATACCACTAGGTGTCTTTAATTACATAACCCCAATAGGTTAAGTTTGTGGGCCTATATATACTAAAATTACCGACCAACCCAAGATGTACTTAACCCTCCCACTGATTCAAACATGTTTATATAACGGTTAAGTTTGTGGGCCTATATATACTAATATTACACACCTACCCAAAATTTGCTTAACGCTCCCACTTATTCAAACATGTTTATTTAACAGTTAAGTTTGTGGGCCTATATATACTAATATTACCCACCTATCCAAAATTTACTTAACCTTCCCATTTAACCCCTAACCAAGTTAACATGTTCACATAATCCCTATGGATTCAACTAAGTTAAGTGTTTCATTTCATTAGCATGTCCAATTATGGCTATAATGGGGTAGACCTCCAACATTAGTCCTGCAACTTGTGGATGTTGGATATGCCGATTGGGTCCAGGCAGACTTCTTCCACAAGTTGGGCCTAACCTCGTGTCTTAGCCTGATTCATATTTGTGCACTTAGGCCTCTCACATTAGGTTCAACATCAGTGGTTGCTGGATATGCCGGTCGGGTCCGGGCAGACTTCCGCTACTAATGCAACCTAACCTCGCGCCATAAGTGCAGTTACAATTTCTAATTGTAATCCTAGGCATATTTACTTTATATTAAATGAAGTATAATCCATATGTACTCTATTAGCATGTTAATTTCCAATACAATTCATTTCAATTAACACGTTTTCCTATGCTAATTACTTAATGTCATATTAAGTATAACTTATTCTTATTGACACGTTTTCACAATAAGATTACTTAGTCACATATTAAGTGCAATTAATGTCTTTTCCATATTGACGTTAATTAATGTACTCTCCAAGCAAACATTGAGTGAACATGTTTCTCACTTTAATGTTAAAATGAAAAATTACATGTCTCCGATATATATGATAAATTGTCATGTTTACAAATCAGTGTCAATTAACATATGATTCCAATATCATGCCATGTTTGCCTAATTAAATTAACATTATCAAATGAACATAAAGATCCAACTAACATAAATGTTTTAATTAACATTTTCCCCAAACTATGATCATAAATAATTTGTTCACATATCATGAAATGAACTGTAACACCCCACCTCCGCTAGGGTCACTCACAAAGGGAATGCACTAGTCTTGGTGGAGTATTATCTAGGTAAACATGCACAGAGATATCATGAGGCAGAACATAAATAAAGCAGCGGTAGAAATTAAAAACCAACTTTTTATTATTTTCCAGAAAAGAGTCTAAAGCTCATATATCCAAGATACAAATTATTCCATTACATCCAGTTCATAATAAAGAAGCGTAAACTTAAAACAGAAGTAATTATTCCCCATAAATAGCAGAAGCAGCCATAGCACAGCCCAGATTAAACCGTACATGAGCTGTCAGAAAGCAAGCTAAGTTCAAGCTAACAGCTAATGTTTCCTCCTTGAGAACCTGGGGGGAAGAAACGAAAGAAAAAGGGGCGAAAGAAAAATGGTCAGTCATAAAGACTGGTAAGCCCTAGTGACTTTCAGTATGAAAACTAGTAAAGGTAACATGATATGAGAAAACTGGAATTAAACATAGGATAATCAAGATAACGAGATAAGTCAAGTCTAGCATCGCATGTTCAAGGTTCGCTGCACCAACTGTACTAGTATTCTAACCCATGTCAAGTATTAACCATGAAATGATCCCTTAGCCCAGTGTCATGAAGTGACCCATTACGGGGTCCTACGGTACGATCTATTAATCGATCGGCTCCCAACAAGTCCTAGCTCGTCATGTGTCTGTGTCATACGGCCCTATCCAAAAATGTAGTTACCTGTGCTAGGTCCACCATAGGGTGTATCAAGTCCTATGGTGCCAACCACCGACACGAATCAAGCACGCACAGTGTAAATCTACGGGTGCCCAATGCCTGCTTTTTCAACTCCAGACTACGTGCACGACCATAGCCCGCCTGAACCTACAATGGCGCACATACTCAGCCATCGTTCTGGTCGCATACAATCAGCCCAGTAATCGTGCCCCACCCTGCCTAGTACCATGGTATCGTGATACATCTAAGTGGGTTACTACTGAAAAGGACCGTGTAACTAGGGTTTCTAATGGGTTAAGTGTTGTCATTCAAATTCGTGACTTAACCCTATCCACATCGTGTATCAAGATGGTTAAGTGTGTTCAAGCAGTTCATGACTTAACCCTATCAAGTCATCGTGTCAAGTTGGTTAAGTATATTCAAGTGGTTCATGACTTGACCTTATCATGTGGCATTAATTCATTAGTGCACGCCAACCACTCACATTAGACTAACTGTTGTGGTTACTGGATTTGCGGGGCGGTTCCGGGCAGATTTACACCACAACATAGTCTAACCTCGGGTCTTTACATACAATATGACCAACTACCCACATTGGATCCTATTGTTTGCAGACACTGGATTTGACGAGCGGTTCCGGGCAGATTTACACTGCAAACTCAACCCAACCTCGAGTTGGCCATTTTCAAGTTTATCTAACTGTCATGCCCACGTTCAAGTTTTCATGTCTAGATTCTTGTCAAGTTTTCAAGTCATGTTTCATGTCAAATCATGTCAAGTTCATGTCCATATTCAGGTTCAAGTCATAATAACGTTCATGTTCAAGTTTAAAGCTAATTTATGTTTTACCTAGTCTACCCAAATCGTATTCCCATCGCACGTAAGTTCGAATCGATACAAATAAATTTAATAGGGAATAACATAAAAAGGAACGGGTATAATGTGGTAAAAGTGATTACTAGCATGGCATGATATGACTTGAAATAAAAGATTAAAATATTACTAGCATATGAAATATTGGCCTCGAACATAAAGATTCCAAATCTAGCAAGATAAGGTACTAGTCAAAATAACAGTTGTCACAAGGTGATAGTATAGTCATGGTAACGACTGTCATAAGGTGATAGTATAGTCATGATACGATTGACATAAGGTAATAGTATAGTCATGTGGCTAATAACATATTCAACATGATAATAAGAGGGGTTTCTTTTGATTTACAACATGAATAGGCCCCAAATCAATGTTATAGTAATATTCAAGAGTCAAGATCCAAGATGAACAAGAATGGATGTAAAACAGTCATCATACATAGGTCCAATTTCAATTTTAAATCATATTCATATTACATTTACAGTTTGAATCTGAAAATAACTGGGGCTTACAGATCGTGGTTCGAGAATTAGAAAAAGAGAGTCGATGTTGAATATGCTTATTCAAGTCCTAATAGAAGTCCCCAAATCAGCAATTCCCTTAACGCAGTCTCAACGTAGTAGAAGCGGTCCCTCTCTCAAACTTTTCAACCAAAATCAGAGCAGCATAAGGTCAGAAAGAAATTGGTGTAGAGAGACTGGTGTTAGGGGATGTATTTATAGGGTCAGGTCAACGAATGTGGACAGAAATGAGGCCAAATATATCAGAGTGAATCCAGCTTCAGAAATGGGTTCGGGCACCAGGTCGACCCCCAGGTCGACCTGGTCCTGGGTAGGTCGACTTCATAGTCGACCCCTAGGTCAACCTGGTCCTGGGCGGGACATTTCCCGCCAGTCCATTTGGAGGTTTGAAATTCGAATTTTTGAATTCGAATTGAGTCTGTTTTGAACTTGAAAATTTCTGAAAACTTCGAATGGTCATAACTTGGTCATATGGACTCCGATTTTCGAAAACTCGGACTCGTTTCCAAGCAGAATTTCGAAACGGACGCAATGGCGCAACCCGTTTCCCTCGATTCTTATTTTAAAAATTAATTCTGCCTTGATTTATTGTTATTATATGTTATAAAAACACGGGTTGTTACATTCTCCCCCCTTAAAGGATTTCGTCCCCGAAATCTCTAAGTTAGGGAGGATGTGTCCTACCATCCAATCATCCATCTACTCAAAGCATCATCCACAGGCAACCATTGTCCTTAAAAGACTTCTAGTGTTGTATGAACATATGTAGAAAGTCTGTATATGTACTTATCTAATGCAAATGATCATGTGGTTACTGATTCAGTAAACCTCCTTAATGCAAAATATGTTAGTGTCATGAATCCAACATGTATGCAAATTCCTAACCTAGTTCATAATCTCAACATGAGTGCACAATCATTCATCCATATGCAACATCCAAGTGATAGCATAACAAGTTCCAACCACGTACAAGTATTAGCACTCATGCATATGCAACATGAAAATGTGACTGAGCCGATCTAGTGTCTAATGTGTGTCATGCATCCACTAGCAACCACTTGCAATCATCAGCCATAACATGTTTTAATCACATGTTTACATCCATATGGTTCTACCTAACGTTCTCAAGATAAGATCGAGAAGATAACAAGACACACATAGATGTTAGAAGCATGATCCGAAAAGGTTTTCAAGTTTATAGGAAAAAGAGATCGAGAATGCACCCTCAAAAAGGAATGGGTAAAGCGCACGTATCTTTTCTTCGGTTTCCCAAGTTGCGTCTTCTTGGGTTTCACTCCACTGCACTTTCACTAGCTTGACTTCTCGATTCCTTAGCTTCTTAATCTCCGTTCCTAAGATACGAATCGGAACTCGCCTCAATGTCGCTTCTTTTTCCACCTCTACGTCTTCAAGGATGCTTGGCTCAACCACTTCGGCTGTCTCATGCAAGCACTTCTGGAGATGCGAGACGTAAAAGACATTGTGTACTCCAGATAACTTCTCGGGTAAGTCTACCTTATAGTCCATCCGTCCAATCCTCTCAACAATAGGGAACGGTCCTACGAACCTTGGTGCTAGCTTTCCGACTGCTCCAAAACGAACTACATTGCGTAACGGAGAAACTTTCACAAAGACCATATCTCCGACTTTGAACTCTAGGTCTGTCCTTCTCTGGTCTGCATAAGATTTCTGTCTATCTTGGGCCATTTTCATCCGTCTCCGTATCAACTCAATCTTATCAGAAGTGTCCCTTATCATGTCGGGCCCAAGTATGAGTCTGTCTGTCGTCTCCCACCAACAAGTTGGCGACTTGCACGGTCTTCCATACAGGGCTTCGAACGGTGCCATTCCGATGCTTGCTTGGTAACTGTTATTATACGCAAACTCCACGAGAGGAAGGTGGTCTTCCCAAGTACCATCAAAGTCAAAAATACATAATCTCAGGAGGTCTTCTAGTACCTTATTTACCCTTTCGGTTTGTCCATCTGTCTGTGGGTGATAGGCCGTGCTCAAGTTCAGTCGTGTTCCCATTGCTTCTTGCAGACTATTCCAAAACTGGCTAGCGAAAATTGGGTCACGATCACTAACTATACTAGAAGGAACTTCATGCAACCGTACTATCTCTCGAAGGTAAATAGACGCTAGCCCTGATGCGGTCCTCTTGCTCTTCACCCGAATGAAGTGAGCACTTTTTGTGAGTCTATCAACTATGACCCATATGCTAGTATTTCCCTTCCTTGACCTAGGCAATCCATCCACGAAATCCATCGAGATACTCTCCCATTTCCATTGCGGAACATCCAAAGGGTGTAATAGTCCACCGGGCTTCTTCGACTCGGCATTTACTTGTTGGCACACCATGCACTTCGAGACGAAGTCTGCCACGTCCTTTTTCATTCTAGCCCAAATGAAAATGCGTTTCATATCCTTGTACATCTTATCCCCTCCGGGATGTATAGTCATCTTCGAGTGATGCGCCTCTTCGAGAACTCTCCTTACTAAGTCTCCCACTTGTGGGATACGTAGTCTTCCATCGCGCCTTAGCCATCCCTTGTCATCTATGGCATACCTACTGAGGTGACTTGACGTCTCACCCCTAATCAGCTTGTCCATGATTTCAACTATCTGTGGGTCTTCCTTCTGTGAAGTCCCTACTTGGTCTAGAAGTGTAGGTCTTAGCTCAAGAGATGCTAACATAGCTGTCAATGACTCAACAGCAGGTGTAAAATCAAAGGTTGCTATAAACTCAAGGCTTTTCATTTCAACAAACAAGGGGCTCAAAGTCAACCTTTTTCTACTTAGCGCGTCCGCCATCACATTACCCTTGCCAGGGGTATAAGCTATATCGAAGTCATATGATGCCAAGAACTCCATCCACCGCCGTTGCCTCAGATTCAAGTCTTTCTGTGAGAAGAGGTACTTAAGCGATTTGTGGTCGGTATACAGCTCGAACATCTCCCTTAGAAGATAATGGCGCCAAGCTTTAAGTGCAAAAACAATCGCGGCCAACTCCAAGTCATGCGTGGGATAGTTTTTCTCATGAACTTTAAGTTGTATGCCCCCGTAGCATATTACTCTTCCTTCCTGCATTAGGACAGCGCCTAATCCTGTGTCGCACGCATCTGTGTACATGGTAAACATCTTACCTCCATCGGGTAATGCTAAAACTGGAGCTGTGGTGAGGTCTCTCTTAAGTCTCTGAAAAGCAGCGTCACATTCTATGTCCCATGCAAAAGGTAGGTTCTTCTTTGTTAATTTAGTAAGCGGGGCTGAAATCTTAGCGAAGTCCTTAATGAACTTCCTTCTAGTACCCCGCCAAACCGAGAAAGCTCCTCACCTCCATTGCATTCTTAGGAATTTTCCAGTCCTGTATCGCAACTACCTTTGCAGGGTCCATGGCTATTCCTTGCTTAGAAACTACATGTCCAAGGAACTAAACTTCCTTCCTCCAAAAATGGCATTTGGAGAATTTAGTCTTTAACTGGTGTGCTCTAAGCGTCTCCATGACTTCCTGGAGATGCCTAGCATGCTCTTCTTCATCTTTTGAGAAGATCAAAATATCATCCACGAAAACTACCACAAACTTGTTAAGGAACTCCCTAAACACCCTACTCATCAAATCTACAAAGTACGAGGGTGCATTCGTTAACCCAAACGGCATGACGAGCCATTCGAAGAACCCATCTGGAGTCCTAAACGCAGTTTTGTCAATGCTATCCTCAGCCACTCTGAGCTGATGGAATCCTGTGACTAGATCGAGTTGAGAGAAAACAGATGCTCCCACAACCTGGTCAAACAAATCGTCGATTCTTGGTAGCGGGTGCTTATTCTTCCTTGTCAGCTTGTTTAACTCACGATAATCTACGCACAGACGAAGCGATCCATCAGCCTTAGTAGCGAATACCACTAGAGCACCCCATTCAGAAATGCTTCATTTTATGAAATTTTTCTCAAGCAACTCATTAATTTGTTTACTGAGCTCTCTTCTTTCTCGCGGGGCCATGTGCCTAACGGGCAATGAAACTGGATTGGCATTATCAACAAGATAAATTCGGAACTCTATCTTGCGTTTAGGAGGTAATCCCCTCGCTTCATCAAAGACATCTGGATATTCTCGGACCACTCTTACAGATTGCAAATTATCGTTGGACGAGTCAAGGGATTCAAGATAACATAACATGACCGAACCCTTAGGGTTACAAGAAATTTCAAGGGTATTACCAAGGCGAGTCATGAGCCTCACTACCCTTCGTTCACAATCAAGAATGGCTCCATAATCGGACAACCAATCCATACCTAGGATCAAACCGTATCCCATGAATCTGAGAACATAAGCATTAAACGTGAATTCTACGCTTAAGATAGAGATCCTCAAATCCACACACATCATAGATAAATGGGCGGAGCCCCCAATTGGATTTGAAACTATAACGGGATCCTCAACCAGACTAGTACTTAGGTGCAGGTTTTCAACAATATCAAAAGAAATAAAAGTATGTGATGCGCCAGAGTCAAATAAAGTTCGAACAGGAAAATTAGAAATGTAAACAAGGCTTTCTACGGAAATATTACTACCTCGGTCAAGAGC
Organism: Allium sativum; assembly: GCA_030737875.1. Lineage (NCBI taxonomy): Eukaryota > Viridiplantae > Streptophyta > Magnoliopsida > Asparagales > Amaryllidaceae > Allium > Allium sativum. The sequence continues at coordinate 439,915,880 of CM060926.1, forward strand.
TGGAGTGGTGCTGAGAGAATGCAACAGCCCTCCAGAAGGTCCTGCTCGCTGGGTCTGCCCTTGCCCCTGTCCTTGTTTCTTAGGGCAATCCATGCTGATGTGTCCAGTATCTCCACAATGAAAGCATTCACACAACTTCCTCTTCTTGCTTCTACAGTCTTTAGCTAGATGTCCAGTAATACCACAGAAGTTGCACTTCCTCATCTCACGTGATTTGTTGTTGCTTTTGTTATTCTTATTATTCTTGTTGTTCCCCTTCTTGAAGTCAGCTTTCTTATTCTGAGTTTCAGCAGGCTTAACCTCCTTCTTGCTATTCTTGTCTTCCTCATGGAGTAGAGCCATATCAACCAAGCTTTCAAACGTCGCCCCCATGGGTATATGAGTTAGGGCCAAGCTGTGTAGTGGCTCGTTCAATCCTCGAGCAAAGCGTACAACCTTTTTCTGGGCTGTGTTGACCAAATCCAAACCGAACCGAGCAAGCTGATTAAACTTATTCACGTACTCCCTCACAGACATATCCCCTTGCTTGAGTGCTAGGAACCTCTCCATCTGAAGGTTCTCCTCTGGTGACGATAAGAATTTGAGCCCAAACCTCTCTCTAAAGTCTGCCCAAGTCTCAATTGGCCTGGTAGCGTTGGTGACTTCCCACCAAAATGCAGCTTCCTCTTTCAGCAACCATGCTGCCAACTGATCTTTCTTTGGTCCTCCATATCAAAGATAATGAACAAGTCTTCTGTCTCCTTTAGCCAGTTTCGTGCCTCAACAAAGGTTTCAGTTCCAACGAAGTTCTTGCTGCCCATTGCTTTAAAGTCTTTGCATATTTTGGCAAAGGTGGTACCACGAGGAGGAGGAACCACAGCTACTGGGGGGAGGAGGAGGGATGTCTGCCATGCCCGCGTCGTTGGCCCTGGCTTCTAAGTACCTTCGGAACCATCTAGGCATGGGTATTCCCTCAGGAAGGTTAAGATCGGCCATGCTGAAAAAAGAAAAGAAAAGATTCAAACGAGGAAACAAAGGGAAGTGCTAATGGCTTCTTGGGGAATAACCTTTTTAAACATAAAACTTTTCTTGAAAAATGCTTCTTTATAAATAGTTTTGAAAACAGTTTCGGAAGGTTTTTAAAACTTTTTCCCAGCCTGGTAACCTTCTGCTCTGATACCAAATTGTAACACCCCACCTCCGCTAGGGTCACTCACAAAGGGAATGCACTAGTTTTGGTGGAGTATTATCTAGGTAAACATGCACAGAGATATCACGAGGCAGAACATAAATAAAGCAGTGGTAGAAATTAAAAACCAACTTTTTATTATTTTCCAGAAAAGAGTCAAAAGCTCATATATCCAAGATACAAATTATTCCATTACATCCAGTTCATAATAAAGAAGCATAAACTTAAAACAGAAGTAATTATTCCCCATAAATAGCAGAATCAGCCATAGCATAGCCCCAGATCAAACCGTACATGAGCTGTCAGAAAGCAAGCTAAGTCCAAGCTAAGAGCTAGTGTTTCCTCCCTAAGAACCTGGGGGGAAGAAACAAAAGAAAAAGGGGCGAAAGAAAAAGGGTCAGTCATAAAGACTGGTAAGCCCTAGTGACTTTCAGTATGAAAACTAGTAAAGGTAACATGATATGTGAAAACTGGAATTAAACATAAGGGTGATAACAAAACTGGTAGGATAATCAAGATAACAAGATAAGTCAAGTCTAGCATCGCATGTTCAAGATTCGCTACACTAACTGTACTAGTATTCTAACCCATGTCAAGTATTAACCATGAAATGATCCCTTAGCCCAGTGTCATGAAGTGACCCATTACGGGGTCCTACGGTACGATCTATTAATCGATCGGCTCCTAACAAGTCCTAGCTCGTCATGTGTCTGTGTCATACGGCCCTATCCAGAAACGTAGTTATCTGTGCTAGGTCCATCATAGGGTGTATCAAGTCCTATGGTGCCGACCACCGACACGAATCAAGCACGCGCAGTGTAAATCTACGGGTGCCCAATGCCTGCTTTTTCAACTCCGGGCTACGTGCACGACCATAGCCCGCCTGAATCTACAATGGCGCACCTACTCAGCCATCGTTCTGGTCGCTTACAATCAGCCCAGTAATCGTGCCCCACCTTGCCTAGTCCCAGGGTATCGTGATACATCTAAGTGGGTTACTGCTGAAAAGGACCGCGTAACTACGGTTTCTAATGGGTTAAGTGTTGTCATTCAAATTCGTGACTTAATCCTATCCAGATCGTGTATCAAGTTGGTTAAGTGTGTTCAAGCAGTTCATGACTTAACCCTATCAAGTCATCGTGTCAAGTTGGTTAAGTATATTCAAGTGGTGCATGACTTAACCCTATCATGTGGCATTAATTCATTAGTGCACGCCAACCTCTCACATTAGACGAACTGTTGTGGTTACTGGATTTGCCGGGTAGTTCTGGGAAGATTTACACCACAACATAGTCTAACCTCAGGTCTTTACGTGCAATATGACCAACTACCCACATTGGATCCTATTGTTTGCAGCCACTGGATTTGCCGGGCGGTTCCGGGCAGATTTACACTGCAAACTCAACCCAACCTCGAGTTGGCCATTTTCAAGTTTATCTAACTGTCATGCCCACGTTCAAGTTTTCATGTCTAGATTCATGTCAAGTTTTCAAGTCATGTTTCATGTCAAATCGTGTCAAGTTCATGTCCATATTCAGGTTCATGTCATAATAACGTTCATGTTCAAGTTTAAAGCTAATTTATGTTTTACCTAGTCTACCCAAATCGTATTCCCATCGCACGTAAGTTCGAATCGATACAAATAAATCTAATAGGGAATAACATAAAAAGTAACGGGTATAATGTGGCAAAAGTGATTACTAGCATAGCATGATATGACTTGAAATAAAAGATTGAAATATTACTTGCATATGAAATATTGGCCTCGAACATAAAGATTCCAAATCTAGCAAGATAAGGTACTAGTCAAAATAACAGTTGTCACAAGGTGATAGTATAGTTATGGTAACGACTGTCATAAGGTGATAGTATAGTCATGATACGATTGACATAAGGTGATAGTATAGTCATGTGGCTAATAACAGATTCAACATGAAAATAACAGGGGTTTCTTTTGATTTACAACATGAATAGGACCCAAATCAATGTCATGGTAATATTCAAGAGTCAAGACCCAAGATGAACAAGAATGGATGTAAAACAGTCATCATACATAGGTCCAATTTCAATTTTAAATCATATTCATATTACATTTACAGTTTGAATCTGAAAATAACTGGGGCTTACAGATCGTGGTTCGAGAATTAGAAAAAGAGAGTCGATGTTGAATATGCTTAGTCAAGTCCTAATAGAAGTCCCCAAATCAGCAATTCCCTTAACGCAGTCTCAACGTAGTAGAAGCAGCCCCTCTCTCAAAATTTTCAACCAGAATCAGAGCAGGATAAGGTCAGAAAGAAATTTGGTGTAGAGAGACTGGTGTTATAGGCTGTATTTATAGGGTCAGGTCAACGAATGTGGACAGAAATGAGGCCAAATACATCAGAGTGAATCCAACTTCAGAAATAAGTTCGGGCACCAGGTCGACCCCCAGGTCGACACTATGGTCGACCTGGTCCTGGGTAGGTCGACTACATAGTCGACCCCCAGGTCGACCTGGTCCTGGGCGGGAAATTTCCCGCCCAGTCCATTTGGAGGTTTGAAATTCGAATTTTTGAATTCGAATTGAGTCTGTTTTGAACTTGAAAGTTTCTGAAAACTTCGAATGGTCATAACTTGGTCATACGGACTCCGATTTTCGAAAACTCAGACTCGTTTCCAAGTAAAATTTCAAGACGAACGCAATGGAGCAACCCGTTTCCCTCGATTCTTATTTTAAAAATTAATTCTACCTTGATTTTTGGTTATTATACGTGATAAAAACACGGGTTGTTACATGAACATAACATATAATCACATGTTTTCTCAAATTAACATTAATGCTCACAAATGTCAAATTGACATGTTCCTCAATTAACATATTTTCCCAAATTAATGTCAACAGATGATAAATTTCCATATTCCTCAAATTAACATATCCTCATTAATGTTAATTAACATGAATGACAGTTTTACCTATTCCTCAAATGAAAATATTCTCTTTTATTGTCAATTAGCATGAATGACTAATTACCATGTTTCTAAATTATATATACCATACTTGATGCCAAGTTACTATGTCTAACATATCCATTTTAATGTCAACATATTTCTTAAATTAACATGTATAGATTAATGCTAATTGCATGATTACATGTCATAAATGATAGCAAGTATGCATATTTACATCAATTTAACGCCAAAAGAACATGTTTTCAAACATCAATACAAATAATCATGTCTACAAATTTAATATCAATAGGTGGCTACCACATCCCTCAAACTACCCTACCCTTTTTAAATGCTAATGACATATCGTACATATTCCCCTTTATGCCATACTAACATGTTCACGATTAATATTAAATTTGTGTTCACACATCATCGGCAAAATTCCATCCTATTCAATGCGTACATGTTCTTCCTTTTGATAAACCCTAATTTATAGCATAAATTCTAATATGCCCCATTTTTTCCTTTTTATTGTTATTCCATCCTTTTCAATTCTATGCAATTTAAAAAGGCATATAATACAGTAAATAAAATGAACAATGGAAAGGGGATAAGGAAGAGGAATACATACAAGTAGATAACAGGAAAATGAATAGGCAATTGACAGTGAAAATAAACTTATAAACACTGGTGCTTTTTAGATCCAATACATTTCTATTGTTAAATATTTTCTTTTTATTTAGATCACTACAACAAATATTGTATCTATTTAACTATAACTTAGAATAAATCTGAATAATCACAGTTGACTCACCATATTTGCAGATTTAGAAACATCATCTAAAGCCTGCTTTTATCTTTTTATTTTGATCCTCTTTCCATTATTTTTATTTAGCAAGTAATCTTCTCACCATGTATATTAAGGAAAATATGGAGAAGAAAATAAGATGCACCATATCAAAAGAGGAAGAAGAAAACTAAAGAAGAGGACGAAAGTTATGTTAAATTTGGCTTGTTTATATGGGAGCTAAAAATTGATTTTGTCCATTCGATTAACCCTAGTAATTCCCAAATTAAATCATAGACGCTCTTTTATTTACTTTGTAATTAAGTAAGATATTAAAATACATCTAATATATCCATTCTAATCTTCGTCCAATCCATGACAAAAAGAGAGATTTGAATATACCATTTAAAATGTGTGATCAATGAATATGTTTTAAAACTTATTAAGAAATTGCGACATATATGAGAATTAATTACTAGTTTTTAGGAAATAAATCCATAAAATTAAATCAATCAACATGTATGTCAATCAGTGCCTAATTAATTCACATATGCAAAACTAACCAACATTTACAAACATGCAAAGTCATGATGACCAATCTCCAATAGCTGCAAAATATGCATATACCTCACAACCATCCATAATTAAGTTATATTTTTCAATTGATGCAAATTGATTGCTAACATATTTTCAAAAGTGGAAATTAAGTGTATAACTTTAAATCCTACTTTTTCTTTTCACTAATTTCCCCATAACGTGCAAAGTCAATGCATAATAAAATTATGAATACATCTATTTATACATGCATAAATCTTTTCCTCCAAAATAAATTGATTGCATTTATCTTCTTCTTCTTTTAATGCATACATCCACACATTTCCTTCCCCTTTTTGTATTAATTGCATTAATTTTTCTTTTACTATAGCCTAATTAATTCCCATGCATGTTTTATTCTTTTCAATACACATTTTAAAACTTGTACCTTCTTAACATAATTGCATACATTCATATATACATATATATATATATATATACATTCATTTTTAATTTTTCTTCTTTAATTTACTAACCCTTTAATTAATTATCTTTACAGTATAGTGTATCTAATTTTGGGGTGTTACATTCTCCCAACTTTGTAACGGCCCGCAAATCCGTACTATCTGAGTTGACTAATAACACCCCACGTCCAACCCAAATTGCACAGAAATACGAATCATTACTAGAAAGAAGTTAGAAGATGAGAAATAGAAACCAAGAAAAGTTAGAATAGAAGAAAATCGAAGAACACAAAACTCACAGCGGAACGAATAAAATATATTAAATAACATAACTTTTGAAATACAAATCAGTAACTGGATATACATACCATTATCAGAGCACAACGGTTATTCTTGGAACAGTTATAAACACCTGTTTCCAGATACAACATAGTACACAGCGGAAATATGATAGTCTACAGCTAACTGGTGAAGCCTCTTGCTTCTAGCTCTTCCAAGTGAATCTGAAAAATCCCGACTACTTGACTGCCCATACAAATTTGGGCACCTAAGAGTTTAGGGAAAAACAAACAAAATAAACTCTGAGTCAGTCATGGGAATGGTGTGAGTAAACTCCAACCATTTGTTTAACTTTCAAAATCCTTTCAAAAGAAAGGATTATAGTAAGACCAGCCCACACATAAACATGGACGGTTTTTACCTTACTATAACCCAAAACACTTTGATATGAAAATCCAGTGATATTATAATAATGTCTAAATCAAATAAATAACAATCTAGCGGAACGCTTGCATCTCATGCTCCATATATAATATAAAATCAAAAACCGCAGGGCGCTTATTGGAGATTGGATTCCGACTATGACAAGGTATGAGACCACCTTCCGATAGTGTATCTCTAGAGGGGAATACACTGGGTTCAACAAGAACATCTTGCAACCCGGCCCACACATGACCGATCATTCATTTCGCTTGAGTGTATCGAATGTATATCACTAACGGTTGGGATCAGCAACCGTTTCCCGAAAAGGGACAGCATCGATAGATTAACGAAGTAAAAGGAATTTCTCTTGACAGGTGATTATACACCCTAATGGGAGCGACCCACAAAGCCATGCTGCTTGCCCGATTTTTGTCATTTCCCAGTTGTTGAGGCCTGAGGCTATGATTTCTTATCATTCATTGATAGCACAATCACTTTGAATGACACATTGTCAGATCCGTTAATCACTAATTGATTTGCACAAATACATTCTGGATATTATGCTAAGAGAATAAATTCTCAACTACAATATATATTTATATAGACCAACATATTCGATCATTGGAAATACTCTGTCAGACATTCGTCCATACACATTCGTTCTGGGACTAAACGAAACCGAAGGCACAATTTCTATTAATAGAAAAAGTCCTTGCACTTTACTCCGTCTTCGATAATCTTCATATAATTTGATTCGCAATGCTACTGCCAATATGGAGTGGTTCACGGATAATAATCCAACCGATCTCTCCATATTGACAACGATATTGGCAAACAATTCGATAGTTGGTTATTTAACTATCAAAGAAAAATAAACAAACATTCCAACCCTCAAACAAATCACTGGGCCTCTTAATAAATATTTCATTAATTAAATTACTTCTTCATTTCCTTACAAATATTTGTTAACCAAATATTTTCAATAATCATCTTGGTCTCTTACGCTGTTTGGAAAACATTTCCATCTTTCACCATCTTTTATTTTCTATACTTAGAAAATATCCTTTATTAATAATTGGAAAATATTCCAATTACTTATCCGTTTCATGACCATTCATTCCATACCTGTTTAACACATGTTCACCAGTTTCCAATTCAATTCAACTCAATCCAATCGTTTGAATTCAGTTTCGCCCATTTACTCTTTAATTAGCATCTTAGTCTATTCCACTTGTTATTTGAACATATCATGTTCGTATGTATTTTTGTTTGCTTATAAATCAATTGAATCCCATTTTCATTTCAGGTTTCATATTCAATTTTGAATATGAAATTCACAAGTCTCATTTACTTATCAAAAGAAATATCTTGATCTAAAATTCGATTAACAAATTATTCTCCCACTTAGTTAATTCTATTCAAAAAAAATAACTGATTTTGTTTCAAAAATCAATCCATTTACTCCACTCGAGTTCATATTTATTTTATAACTCAAGTCTAGATTTTTCAAATGGAAATTCGGATTTTATTTACTTAAAAATCCTTATATTTATTTATATAAACCATTATGGTTTTTAAACGATTTTGGTGCTGCTTTTCTGAAATTTTGATTTTGACATAACTCAAAATCTATCAAACGAAATCTAGAATTTTATCTCTTATTAGAAAACTATTATTCAACTGGTCCTAACGATCCTTGTTTCAAAGAATTCTGACTTAATTTGAGTTCTATATACTCAGTTGAAGTTCGAAACGCCAAATTACGAAAAACCGCGCTGCGGCGAGTTCGTTTTAATTATATTTTAATATAAACGTTTAAACTTCGTTTACAATAAATTCAACTCCATTCTGATATATTTTTAATATATACCAAATTAGTTTCCCAATTCAACATAATACTTTTGATTATCTATAATTGTCGATTTTTCCTTACTCGGTAATATATTTATTGATACTTCAATCTTTTATATTTAATTCCAATTTCTTTTATAAATAAATTATTTGTAAAATTTGATATAATCGAATTTGAATTACAAACCCATTGAATTCTTCCCAAATCAGCTTATGTTCCGAATTCCAAAATGTAATCAATCCTTTTGTTTCAAAACACTTCCCAATTTACTTTTAAATTTCTATTCGAATTTAAATGGTTTAAATTATCCAAATGATAATTTATTTCACCAAATTTATAACACTATTTATAAATTCAGCTTCCTTGTTTCATATATTTAAACAAGTTCCCTTTTCAAATTTCTATTTGAAACTCCATCCTTTTGATATTCCGAATTTCGGAATAAAGACTGTTGTTCCCTTTCGAATGATTTCAAATTCTATTTTTAAATTCATATTTGAATTTAAATATTAAAATTATCTCCTAATAATAAATTCAATATATTTATAAATACCATTTTATAAATTTCCTTGTTTTATATTTAAACAAGTCTATTTCGAAATCTATTTAAAACCAAAATATTATTTTGGAATATTCTATATATTATAACTTATCTGTATAAATACAGATATATAGAATCTATTTTCAAATTTAAATTTAACTTCTATTTAAATAAAATCCTAATATTTTCTAAACATGTTTTAGTTAAATATATTCGAACTATTCAAATTCACATCATAAATCCTTACGGATTTATTCCGGTTTAGTTTATATTCTGAACATTAGAATAAACTTCATCTTTTACTTCTTTAAAACAATTTCCCATTTCCATTTATAAATTCATATTTGAATTTAAATATTCAAATTATCAAATGATAAATTTTCCACTTTATTTATAAACATTGTTTATAAATTCATTTCAATTCCCCTCATTGTTTAATTTATAAACATCGTTTATAAATTCAATACTTGTTTTATTTATTTAAAACAAGTAAATATTTTTAGCACATTCTAAATCCAAATTCTATTTTAATTTTTTTTTTGAATTTTCCTTTTAAATCTCCAAATCTCTTTTCACAATATTTTTATGATTTAACATTTTGGCCCCAGTAATATTTAAACAATCAAACCACTCAATTATCAATCAACACATCATATATGATAATATATGTGAAAGCAAACAAAAAATAATATTTTTGAGGAATCCGGTTGGATCCCTCCAACCTGTTTCCTGCATCCACAGACGTTAGCCAACAGAAATAATACCCATCCTGCTTTGTGGCAGGATATCGCGGTATGAAGGTCATCCACTATCATAGCGTCGGGTGAAACGACCCGAACTTCCCCGGTCTCCGAAGAGAAGAGAAAGAACGGATTGTTTTGAGAACACGACAAAATAGGACGCAAACGGAAGAACATTCCATTGTATATTACAACAATGCACCAAAATACAAGAATATACAGAGTATAAATGAATAAATATTACACAGAAATATCAGAGATTTAAATTACATTTAAATACATCACAGCGGAAAATAATACAATACACAACTAGAAGAGATATGCGGATACAAAGCATTCCGGATATCGTTCCAGCTGTAATCTAGGATCCTGTGAATATAAATCTGCAAAACCAAAACTACTAGCTGCCCGTCTCAAAATAAGGGCACCCAGAGTTTAGGTTAAAACAATAAACTCCAGGTCAGTCATGGGACTGGTGTGAGAACTAAAACAGTTATTAATCTTTATTTTAAAGATAGGTAAATCAAGGGACCACGCCGTATAACACGGAATGGGTTTCCTCCCAAGAATACTAGTGCATAAAACAAACAGCGCAATGCTAAATAAAGAAAACTGAAGCTATTATAAGACCCAGGTCCTATCACACAATGCAACGCAAGCCGGGGGATAGGGTTTTCCTTTATAATAGCCAAAGCATGCTTGATACGTTTAAAAACAGATTATTTGATACTACTATAGTGCATAGTGTATAAAACAACTTCAAATCATAAGTATCAATCATAGACGGCATGGGTACCATATATCATGTCGCCATACTAGGTTATACAATCAAAATCGCAAAGTCACGTATTTGGAAATTGGATTTCCATCTATGAACCGAGGCAAAAGATAGTCCTCAACCGATTCGAGACGCTCTAGCCCGCCCCTCAGGCAAGTACTCAGTCAAGCCTTTGGATCGTCAGGGCCGGTCCACCGATGTGGATTAAAATGCCTGAACATGCGTTTCCCCGCCCTTTGGGGCGTAAATGAGCCAATAAATGACTCCATCGGACCCGGATCGTCCGATCAAACCGAGGTGCCTCGCAACAGCAACAACCACACAGGTGAAAAGTATATAAATGCCAGGGTTGGTAGGTCACTGACACCACCCTAGCTAGAAAGAAACGCATGTCCTCCCTGAGGTCCTTCTCCCGTTTTTGGTTTACAACCGGGGTGTGAGGCTCGCGAATTCCCGTTACACAAAGTTGTGCCACACAGGCTGTGCTTTGATCATCAACCACAAGACTTTGCTTTTCAACAGAAGCCTCGATCAATTGCATCTTAGCATGCCACACAGGCAAACCACTCTATGCAACCGATATCAGTCACACAGAATGAAATCCAATGTCAGACACACAGTCCATTTACATGTCCGTTCTGGGTCTGAACGAAACCGGAGGCACTTTCCTCGCATATCCATCGATCTCCAAGCACATCTGGACGACCACCGATTGATTCCCTCATCTTGGGTGTACAGCCCAATCAAGATCATCAGTAATCACCCAAACGATGTGAAGACTTCCGGTCTTCAACCACCGTCTTCATCTTCGACTTATCGTCGTATCAGTTATTCAGAATGGGATAAACCCGGTCTTTCCGAATAACTCGCGTATATTTTAAATAAGTGTTACACAAACACAACATACGCCTCATTCCAATTCATCAGTCACTAACCGTAAATTAATCAAGAGAATAATTTCCCAAATATTAACCCCGAAGGCCGAAACCAACATCAGATCAATATCCAGAAAACCATTCTGCTTGGCTAACCGACAGTTAGTTTCTAAATTTCACATTCATAGGGAAAGGTTCCCATTAATTTTATCCAAGATAAATTCCTTGAATTTATTCTTTAATCTACTTTTGAATATCAATTCAAACTAGTCGGGATTAATGAACTTTACCGAAGTAATCATTGGTTTTAATTTCCCAATCCCAACCTATTCACCCCATGAAATAAAAACTGGTTATACTTCATATCTAACACCATGGTGTTATCGGTAAATTCTATCACCATTTCACGTTCAAATCTAATTAAAGGTTTGACTAACGCCTGGAGCAAAACTGGTGGTACTCCATTCTCGATCATTTCAATCTAATTAAAGATTCATTAAAACTCCACTTAGTTTTAATCTGTGACTGGGTTAAAGAATCAGTGTCATTTAAAACACGGTTCACGATAAACCCAAAATCACATTCATTAATTATCGAGTTAAAGAACGAGTGTTATTTAAAACACTGTCCACGATAAACCCAAAAATCAATATCAATTCAATTCCAATTAAATATTATTTAATTGGTACACTTCATTAAATCTAAATAAAAAGATTTAATCTTTTCTCAACTGCGTTCAAGAACAGTGTTAGTCAAGACACCATTCACGACAAACCAAATCACATTTGATATTAAATACAAGGCTCTGAATAGAAAATATATCGGCTTATATTCAATATCAAATTCAACGACCAACAGATATCGTACTGGAAATAACGATATATATATATATATATATATATATATATATATATATATCTTTCAAATTTCCATAACAACATCTGTATAATCGCGAAATCCAACATCGAAATATTCCGAAGACAATTTCGATTCAAATCCATTTCAATGCAATCATTGGAAATTCTGGTTATTTTCAAAACCATTTCAAATCCAATTTATTTATTTAAAAAAAATAGAATTTTAATTCTAGTTCAAAACTAGTTCATTTCGATAAAAATCTATTTTTATCTTTTCAAATATGGAGTTTTTCATCCCATTTTTTCCCAAATCATTTCTTATGATTCTACACAAATTATTACTAATTTTAACAATTTTATCAAGGCCCGTACAGTCGATTTCCATCAACGGCCATCGAACTGCACCTACAGCGACCTTTTCCATATTTGATTTGGACATAATTCCAAATCCAACCATTAGATTTCTAATTTATAATATTCGTTAGAAAGCTCTTTTCGATACGAACCCAACGGTTCTGGTTTTAGGATAATCCGACGGTCGGATCTCCCGTAATATCCGTTCGAAGTCAATGGTCGAAATTCGTGAACTGCCGCGGCGCGGCGCGTTCTATTCAGGCCATTATATTATATATATATTATATATAATATATACTTCGTCGATTTCCTTTCGAAACGAATTTTATAAATCGTTTTAAATTCGTTTTCAAAACGGTTTCAACTTCATATTCAATTTCAAATCAAAATTGAATATTCCAATTTAAATTCATTTTAAATTCATTTCAAATTGATTTCAATTCAAATTGATTTCTAATTCAATTCATTTCTATTCAATTTCAATTCGAATTTATTTATTTTCAATTTCAATTCGAATTCATTTCTATTCAATTACTATTCGAATTCTTTTCTATTCAAATTCAATTCGTATTCATTTCTATTCGAATTTCAAATCATTTCGGTATATTTCGAATTTCAAATCCATTTAGTTTAATTCGAATTTCAATTTACTTTAAATATAATACGAATTTCAATTCATTTCAATATAGTTCGAATGTCAAATCTATTCAATTTCAAATCTATTCAATATTCATTGAAGAATGAATAAAATCGATGTAAATATCGTTCACGTCACAACGGCGTCAATCTAACCAACACGACTTCATATGTTTCTATTTTCAAATATTCTATTTCAAATATTTCTATTTCAAATATTTTTATTTCAAATATTTCTTTTTCAAATATTCCTTTTCAAATATTTCTACTTCAAATATTTTTTATTTTAAATATTTCTTTTTCGAAAGTGGAATGAGGCCCAATCAATTACCGTATAATGTTAATTATATGGATTTTCTACAACACATGTATATATCAACAACGATGAATAATCAACCATCATCCAAAGTGCATTCTACACTGTATAAGCATCAAATATAAATATTCAACGCTTATAACAGTCTGTCAATCAATCGATCGACATACAACTAAACAATCGGGATTAGTGTACTTCAAATATCATCCCAATACCCGTGTGGGGTTTCAAACAATCAAACACAGATTTTATTTGTGTAGTTGGGCGATGTGTAAAATTTATCGTCCCAATCAATGTCCTTCAAATAGGTGTACATAAACAAACCGTCCGGTTTGTAAATGAATATTTATTTATTCACATTCACGTTAAAAATTATATTTTTAACGATCAAACTATTTTATTCAACCTATGAATATTCTATTCGGTTCATTTATTAAATAAAATGTTATCTTTATTTTTCTAACTTATTTTTAGAAAATTTCGGCGGCATAAAGGCACGATACTAGAAACGGGACAAGGCCTAGCCATTCACACATCAATCAAATCAATTTCATTTCACCAAACAATTCAATTCAAACCAAATAATCTAACCAACTACACAACCAAACAATTAAGCAAACAAGCCATCCATGGTATGTGGATGACGGGTGTCGGGTGCTACTAAACACCGTCTGCATCCTAGTATATATATAACTAGAAAAAGAAATTGAAGAGTGAGAAGTTCTCACAGAATAGCTAATCCAATGCCACGACTCTTCTTAGGTAGAAATCTTCGTCGTTCTTGCCTCTTGTCACTTTCTTTGCCCGTATTCTCTACATATACAAAAATCGTATTTTTACTTTGTTATTCATTATATAAAAATCGAATTTTTACTTCGCTATCCAATATACAAAAATCGAATTTTTATCGCTTTAACTTCATGTTAAAAATCTGATTTTTATCGCTTTAACTTCATGTTAAAAAAATCTGATTTTTATCGCTTTAACTTCATGTTAAAAATCTGATTTTTATCGCTTTAACTTCATGTTAAAAATTTGATTTTTATTGCTTTAACTTCATGTTAAAAAATCTTGCCTTTTCATTTTTAAAAATCAAATAGATTTCAGTTTTCAAATCTAAAAATCAGTTTTAAAATCAAATAGAATGATAACTGAAAATTTGAAAAATAAATAAAATAAAATAAATAAATAAAACTTACAGACGAAAACTGGAGAGGGGGGGTGTTGCGCGTCAGTCGAGGCAGGGGGGTGCTGCGCGTCAGTCGAGGCAGGGGGGGTATCGCGAGGCTCCAAGAGGGGGGGTATCGCGAGGCTCCAGGAGGGGGGGTGTATCGCGAGGCTCCAGGAGGATAGGGGGGGTCTATCGAACGGCAATCGCGAGAGGGGGGGACTTCGGTCGGCGCGCCGCCTGGGAAGGAGGATCGGCGGTGGGGGATCGATCGGAGGAGCGACGAGCTCCTCCCCCCTTTTTTTCTTTTTTTTCTTTTTTTTGTTCTGAAATGGGAAATGAATCGGGGGGGCCTGAGTAAATAAAGGAGAGGGGCGGAGTTTAATTTTAATTATAATTATAATTTTATTTTAATCCCAAAAGGTAACCTTTTCATTCGACCTCGAAACAAGGCCCACCGCCTGTCGCCCATAGCTAATTACCCCCATTCCGAACACAATGAGATATGTATCGTAGGTTGATTCGCTCGTTTCGATCAGTTTTCGTCAAAATCAACATATAACTCTATATATTGAATTTGAACGCGCATTTCAATTTACCGGGGCCACATACTAACTAGAAAAATTCCCAAAAAATATTTTCTAGCTTCTTATTGACGATACGGTCCTAACAAAACTAGTTTCGTCAAATTCTGAGGCCGTTTGAAAAATGGCCAATTTCCAGTCGATTAAAATCAACTGAAACTCGTCAAACGCGTTTTCCTTTGCCACGCTCACATATTGATCCGGAAAATTATGAAATTTGGAATCTAGCAATAACTTTACATCCCGGATCCAACAAAAGTGGTTTCGTCGAAATCCGAGGTCGTTTGCAAAATTCCATTTTTAAGGGTCTGAATTCCATAGCGACTATTCAGAATTTTCAACTGGACATATCTTTTGATCCCCGCTATGAAATTTTGATTTTTCAGATTCGTTGGAAACATATTATCAAATAGATCCCATCATTTTTGGTTTCATTAAAATCCGGCTTATTTTGCACCCAGTACATTCAATTGAAGTTTGAAATCAAATTATCGAACTACCGCTCCATTTTCAATTCCTTTTATAATTATAAATAATTATTTATATTCTAACGACGACGTATATAATATATACGTTCTAATTCCATTCAAAATAAATTTCTCGTCGATATTATTTAAAATAATTCATTTTAAATGTTCAAAATTCGCTAAAATTGCTAAAATAAAATTTTTAAACTGGCCCAGATTTTCGGGTTGTTACAATCTCCCCCACTTAAAACTTTTCGTCACCGAAAAGGAACAAAGTCGAAAGTGGTTTGATCAGTCAACTCTACGTTCGATCTGGCTTCCGTTCTCCAACTTTTCAGTTTCTGAGAATTTTCAAATTCTTCAAAAATTTGGCTAACACCCTAAATTTTCGAATTTTTTTGCCATAACCTCCCCTGCACCGGGAGCCACGGGAAAATCCCGAAATCGCCATACAGGCCTTCTGATCTCAAAAAGAAAAAGAAAAAGCCAATCGGCTCATAAAATCATCATCACCCAAACAAAACAGTAAATTATGTAGTAAACATGTACCTATTTATCGGGCAAACAAATTTTATTCTCTGCTCTAGCCTCCTTGCTATGACCTGTTCAATGTAAGTACATGTATATGCAAGCAAATGCGACCAAATTTCAATATAATTCACTATTTGGTTCAATTGGGCTATATGGTACAAATTTTTAATTAATCAACCAATAATCAACAACATAACCATCAATCAATTAGTTGATTATCATTTCAAATGCATAACTTTGATATATAGTCAAAAATCAGATTTTTGATGCCAAATCACAACAACAATAAGCCCTATCTAGTTTCGGTTCTCACACCAGTCAATGGGAAATATATAGAAATCTCACTTTCGTAACTCGAAAATAAATACTGGCGACAGTGCCCCATTACCAGAATTATCCCTGGGCACTTGAGTATGATCCTATAACTATCAAATACATTAAAACTTTGAATACACGTTTGCAAGACATATATGCAAAATCTTTATATATTGGATTGTCCAAATCAATATGAAATAAATAATCAAATACGAATAATTGATTTAAATTTTCAAAAAAAAATTGTTTTCACTTTAAAAATATACTCTTCACACTCGTTCTAGGATACTACTGATCCTATCTCTAACGAGTCATTCCCATTGAATATTACTAATCAAATATCTGATGAATTCTTTCGTATGGTTCTAATGTGACATGTTCACTGCTTTGTAAACCAAAGCTCTGATACCACGCTGAAACGACCCGAACTTCCCTGATCTCCGAAGAGAAGAGAAAGAACGGATTGTTTTGAGAACACGACAAAATAGAACGCAGACGGAAGAACATTCCATTGTATATTACAACAATGCACCAGAATACAAGAATATACAGAGTATAAATGAATAAATATTACACAGAAATATCAGAGATTTAAATTACATTTAAATACATCGCAACAGAAGATAATACAATACACAACTAGAAGAGATATGCGGATACAAAGCTTTCCGGATATCGTTCCAGCTGTAATCCAGGATCCTGTGAATATAAATCTGCAAAACCAAAACTACTAGCTGCCCGTGTCAAAATAAGGGCACCCAGAGTTTAGGTTAAAACAATAAACTCCAGGTCAGTCATGGGACTGGTGTGAGAACTAAAACAGTTATTAATCTTTATTTTAAAGATATGTAAATCAAGGGACCAGGCCGTATAACACGGAACGGGTTTCCTCCCAAGAATACCAGTGCATAAAACAAACAGCGCAATGCTAAATAAAGAAAAATGAAGCTGTTATAAGACCCAGGTCCTATCACATAATGCAACGCAAGCCGGGGGATAGGGTTTTCCCTTATAATAGCCAAAGCATGCTTGATACATTTAAAAACAGATTATTTGATACTACTATAGTGCATAGTGTATAAAACAACTTCAAATCATAAGTATCAATCATAGACGGCATGGGTACCATATATCATGTCGCCATACTAGGTTATACAATCAAAATCGCAAAGTCACGTATTTGGAAATTGGATTTCCATCTATGAACCGAGGCAAAAGACAGTCCTCAACCGATTCGAGACGCTCTAGCCCGCCCCTCAGGCAAGTACTCAGTCAATCCTTTGGATCGTCAGGGTCGGTCCACCGATGTGGACTAAAATGCCTGAACATGCGTTTCCCCGCCCTTTGGGGCGTAAATGAGCCAATAAATGACTCCATCGGACCCGGATCGTCCGATCAAACCGAGGCGCCTCGCAACCGCAACAACCACACAGGTGAAAAGTATATAAATGTCAGGGCTGGTAGGTCACAGACACCACCCTAGCTAGAAAGAAACGCATGTCCTCCCTGAGGTCCTTCTCCCGTTTTTGGTTCACAACTGGGGTGTGAGGCTCGCGAATTCCCGTTACACAAAGTTGTGCCACACAGGCTGTGCTTTGATCATCAACCACAAGACTTTGCTTTTCAACAGAAGCCTCGATCAATTGCATCTTAGCATGCCACACAGGCAAACCACTCTATGCAACCGATATCAGTCACACAGAATGAAATCCAATGTCAGACACACAGTCCATTTACATGTCCGTTCTGGGTCTGAACGAAACCGGAGGCCCTTTCCTCGCATATCCATCGATCTCCAAGCACATCTGGATGACCACCGATTGATTCCCTCATCTTGGGTGTACAGCCCAATAAAGATCATCAGTAATCACCCAAATGATGTGAAGACTTCTGGTCTTCAACCACCGTCTTCATCTTCGATTTATCGTCGTATCAGTTATTCAGAATGGGATAAACCCGGTCTTTCCGAATAACTAACGTATATTTTAAATAAGTGTTACACAAACACAACATACGCCTCATTCCAATTCATCAGTCACTAACCGTAAATTAATCAAGAGAATAATTTCCCAAATATTAACCCCGAAGGCCGAAACCAACATCAGATCAATATCCAGAAAACCATTCTGCTTGGCTAACCGACAGTTAGTTTCTAAATTTCACATTCATAGGGAAAGGTCCCCATTAATTTTATCCAAGATAAATTCCTTGAATTTATTCTTTAATCTACTTTTGAATATCAATTCAAACTAGTCGGGATTAACGAACTTTACCGAAGTAATCATTGGTTTTAATTTCCCAATCCCAACCTATTCACCCCATGAAGTAAAAACTGGTTATACTTCATATCTAACACCACGGTGTTATCGGTAAATTCTATTACCATTTCACGTTCAAATCTAATTAAAGGTTTGACTAACGCATGGAGCAAAACTGGTGGTACTCCAATCTCGATCATTTCAATCTAATTAAAGATTCATTAAAACTTCACTTAGTTTTAATCTGTGACTGGGTTAAAGAATCAGTGTCATTTAAAACACGGTTCACGATAAACCTAAAATCACATTCATTAATTATCGGGTTAAAGAACGAGTGTTATTTAAAACACTGTCCACGATAAACCCAAAAATCAATATCAATTCAATTCCAATTAAATATTATTTAATTGGTACACTTCATTAAATCTAAATAAAAAGATTTAATCTTTTCTCAACTGGGTTCAAGAACAGTGTTAGTCAAGACACCATTCACGACAAACCCAAATCACATTTGATATTAAATACAAGGCTCTGAATAGAAAATATATCGGCTTATATTCAATATCAAATTCTACGACCAACAGATATCGTACTGGAAATAACGATATATATATATATATATATATATATCCTTCAAATTTCCATAACAACATCTGTATAATCGCGAAATCCAACATCGAAATATTCCGAAGACAATTTCGATTCAAATCCATTTCAATGCAATCATTGGAAATTCTGGTTATTTTCAAAACCATTTCAAATCCAATTTATTTATTTAAAAAAATAGAATTTTAATTCTAGTTCAAAACTAGTTCATTTCGATAAAAATCTATTTTTATCTTTTCAAATATGGAGTTTTTCATCCCATTTTTTCCCAAATCATTTCTTATGATCTTACACAAATTATTACTAATTTTAACAATTTTATCAAGGCCCGTACAGTCGATTTCCATCAACGGCCATCAAACTGCACCTACAGCGACCTTTTCCAAATTTGATTTGGACATAATTCCAAATCCAACCGTTAGATTTCTAATTTCTAATATTAGTTAGAAAGCACTTTTTGATACGAACCCAACGGTTCCGGTTTTAGGAGAATCCGACGGTCGGATCTCCCGTAATATCCGTTCGAAGTCAATGGTCGAAATTCGCGAACTGCCGCGGCGCGGCGCGTTCTATTCAGGCCATTATATTATATATATATATATATTATATATAATATATACTTCGTCGATTTCCTTTCGAAACGAATTTTATAAATCGTTTTAAATTCGTTTTCAAAACGGATTCAACTTCATATTCAATTTCTAATCAAAATTGAATATTCCAATTTAAATTCATTTTAAATTCATTTCAAATTGATTTCAATTCAAATTGATTTCTAATTCAATTCATTTCTATTCAATTTCAATTCGAATTTATTTATTTTCAATTTCAATTCGAATTCATTTCTATTCAATTTCAATTCGAATTCATTTCTATTCAAATTCAATTCGTATTCATTTCTATTCGAATTTCAAATCATTTCAGTATATTTCGAATTTCAAATCAATTTAGTTTAATTCGAATTTCAATTTACTTTAAATATAATTCGAACTTCAATTCATTTCAATATAGTTCGAATTTCAAATCTATTCAATTTCAAATCTATTCAATATTCATTGAAGAATGAATAAAATCGATGTAAATATCGTTCACGTCACAACAGCGTCAATCTAACCAACACGGCTTCATATGTTTCTATTTTCAAATATTCTATTTCAAATATTTCTATTTCCAATATTTTTATTTCAAATATTTCTTTTTCAAATATTCCTTTTCAAATATTTCTACTTCAAATATTTTTTATTTTAAATATTTCTTTTTCGAAACTGGAATGAAGCCCAATCAATTACCGTATAATGTTAATTATATGGATTTTCTACAACACATGTATATATCAACAACGATGAATAATCAACCATCATCTAAAGTGCATTCTACACTGTATAAGCATCAAATATAAATATTCAACGCTTATAACAGTCTGTCAATCAATCGATCGACATACAACTAAATAATCGGGATTAGTATACTTCAAATATCATCCCAATACCCATGTGGGGTTTCAAACAATCAAACACAGATTTTATTTGTGCAGTTGGGCGATGTGTAAAATTTATCGTCCCAATCAATGTCCTTCAAATAGGTGTACATAAACAAACCGTCCGGTTTGTAAATGAATATTTATTTATTCACATTCACGTTAAAAATTATATTTTTAACGATCAAACTATTTATTCAACCTATGAATATTCTATTCGGTTCATTTATTAAATAAAATGTTATCTTTATTTTTCTAACTTATTTTTAGAAAATTTCGGCGGCATAACGGCACGATACTAGAAACGGGACAAGGCCTAGCCTTATCCCCGGTCTAGTGAAGGCCCACGCCATTCACACATCAATCAAATCAATTTCATTTCACCAAACAATTCAATTCAAACCAAATAATCTAACCAACTACACAACCAAACAATTAAGCAAACAAGCCATCCATGGTCTGTGGATGACGGGTGTCGGGTGCTACTAAACACCGTCTGCATCCTAGTATATATATAACTAGAAAAAGAAATTGAAGAGTGAGAAGTTCTCACAGAATAGCTAATCCAATGCCACGACTCTTCTTAGGTAGAAATCTTCGTCGTTCTTGCCTCTTGTCACTTTCTTTGCCCGTATTCTCTACATATACAAAAATCACATTTTTACTTTGTTATTCATTATACAAAAATCGAATTTTTACTTCCCTATCCAATATATAAAAATCGAATTTTTATCGCTTTAACTTCATGTTAAAAATATGATTTTTATCGCTTTAACTTCATGTTAAAAAATCTGATTTTTATCGCTTTAACTTCATGTTAAAAATCTGATTTTTATCGCTTTAATTTCATGTTAAAAATCTGATTTTTATCGCTTTAACTTCATGTTCAAAATCTGATTTTTATCGCTTTAACTTCATGTTAAAAATCTGATTTTTATCGCTTTAACTTCATGTTAAAAAATCTTGCCTTTTCATTTTAAAAATCAAATAGATTTCAGTTTTCAAATCTAAAAATCAGTTTTAAAATCAAATAGAACGATAACTAAAAATTTGAAAAATAAATAAAATAAAATAAATAAAACTTACAGACGAAAACTGGAGAGGGGGTGCTGCGCGTCAGTCGAGGCAGGGGGGTGCTGCGCATCAGTCGAGGCAGGGGGGGTATCGCGTGGCTCCAGGAGGGGGGTTATCGCGAGGCTCCAGGAGGGGGGTGTATCGCGAGGCTCCAGGAGGAGAGGGGGGTCTATCGAACGGCAATCGCGAGAGGGGGGGGGACTTCGGTCGGCGCGCCGCCTGGGAAGGAGGATCGGCGGTGGGGGATCGATCGGAGGAGCGACGAGCTCCTCCCCCCGTTTTTTTTGTTCTGAAATGGGAAATGAATCGGGGGGCCTGAGTAAATAAAGGAGAGGGGGGAGTTTAATTTTAATTATAATTATAATTTTATTTTAATCCCAAAAGGTAACCTTTTCATTCGACCTCGAAACAAGGCCCACCGCCTGTCGCCCATAGCTAATTACCCACATTCCGAACACAATGGGATACGTATCGTAGGTTGATTCGCTCGTTTCGATCAGTTTTCGTCAAAATCAACATATAACTCTATATATTGAATTTGAACGCGCATTTCAATTTACCGGGGCCACATACTAACTAGAAAAATTCCCGAAAAATATTTTCTAGCTTCGTATTGACGATACGGTCCTAACAAAACTAGTTTCGTCAAATTCTGAGACCGTTTGAAAAATGGCCAATTTCCAGTCGATTAAAATCAACTGAAACTCGTCAAACGCGTTTTCCTTTGCCACGCTCACATATTGATTCGGAAAATTATGAAATTTGGAATCTAGCAATAACTTTACATCCCGGATCCAACAAAAGTTGTTTCGTCGAAATCCGAGGTCGTTTGCAAAATTCCATTTTTAAGGGTCTGAATTCCATAGCGACTATTTAGAATTTTCAACTGGACATATCTTTTGATCCCCGCTATGAAATTTCGATTTTTCAGATTCGTTGGAAAGATATTATCAAATAGATCCCATCATTTTTGGTTTCACTAAAATCCGGCTTATTTTGCACCCGGTACATTCAATTGAAGTTTGAAATCAAATTATCGAACTACCACGCCATTTTCAATTCCTTTTATAATTATAAATAATTATTTATATTCTAACGACGACGTATATAATATATACGTTCTAATTCCATTCAAAATAAATTTCTCGTCGATATTATTTAAAATAATTCATTTTAAATGTTCAAAATTCGCTAAAATTGCTAAAATAAAAATTTTAAACTGGCCTAGATTTTCGGGTTGTTACATCGGGCGTATAGGGTCATCCGCTAATGATACTGCAGGCATCCGCTAATGGTACTGCGGGAACAATCCAACCACCTAATATATATATGATAGCCAAGCCTAAATAACTAATATATAATAGGCACAAAAATATTTAAATGCATCCAAACAAGCAACAAACAATTATTTTTAATTGATAAAAATAATTATAAATAAAATGTGAGTGAGATTTACTCACCGGAATTTTCCATTGCTAAATATCCTGGTTTAATTCTGTATCCTCGGCTATGAACCCACTCAAATGAAATTTATCGTGTACCTAAGATTATTTATTTTAATTTTACAATTAAACAATTATTTAATTAAATTAACTACTAACAAATAAATAAATTAATCTTAATTGCTATACTAGTTAAATCCTAACCGATATACTAACTAAATTCTAAGTGATATACTAATTAAATTCTAACCATTTACTAATTAAATTCTAACCATTTATTAATTAAATCGATTTCCTATATTATTTAAAAATAAAATAAAATTTCCTTAATTCTTCTCACTATTTTTGCATTTACAGGAAAAATAACCCCTTCTCCTTCGCTCTCTCACCTGCTATCCCCTTCCACAATCCAACATCATCTGCAGCATCCAGCTCGAACAATCTTCACCATCACGACATGGCTCCATTTCTAAGAATCGGTCACACCCTACATCCCATACACCAAGAACTCTAGTGCAAAAATCCCTAGTTCAACGAACTCCAGTTCGCACCCCACCTAAGTCTAGTATTGGCTTCATCCCAAAATGAAATGTCCTTCCTCAAATCACATACCTCACAACAAGGCTGACCCCTCTGCCAGTCCCAGAACAACCGGTGTTGAACCCTAGTCTGTCACTTGTTCCACCATTATAACTTCGAACTACATCTAAAAAAACACACCATTCCAGCTTCCATCAGACTCCAGACCGCACACAGTAAAACTCATGCCTCATCCCATCGCACTCTGGAGCCCATTGCAACTCTAGATCGCTGTCACCAGTGATGAACGCTTCTCCCCAACTCGAATTGCCAGAAATGTCGCATAAGTTAAACACCTCTGCACTCTTCAAAATCCTAGAAAACGAACTCCGACCATCAATGAAAACGCGATTTTGACCCTGTAGTAGTGCATAGAAAGGGATTCAACCCCATGACGAACTCGCTATTACCTATTTCAAAGTCGACTTCGGCCATTAGTTGATCGCGATTTCTCAAAAAGGGGTAAACGGGGGGTCTCGATTTTATATACAAATGATTCTGAGAGGAATAGCTCTACGATTTTATAAGTGAATTGGGGGTGGACCAATATCTTTGAAGTTTCAGGTTTGATTGCAATTTAAAGGAAGAAGTGCGACATTTTATTTTAGTGGAAGCATTCGATTTTATTGTCTATGAAGAAATGAAATGGCAAAGAGAAGTGAACGCGATTTATAGAAGATGGATACTTCACTGTTAAGGAATAGGTGGTAGGTAAAGGTACATATAAATTAAATGTGATTTGATTTCGTATTTAATTCAACTTGATATAAAGAGATTTTTTTACCTATTTTAAACAGATTCTGATTTGATTTCGATCCTATCCACAATCAAATATTTCGGGGTTCGTTAATTGAAAACACGAACCGCTATTCTAGCATACCGACCGACATTTCAATGTAATAACCCTATTCTGAACTCTACAGTAAATATTTTGAAATTTAATTTCAACATATATACCATATTAAATTAATATAATTTAAATTCGAAAACCACAAATTCTTTGATAATAAATTATTATTAATTATCGTATATATCAAATAAAATTCCTACTTATCATCTGAATCGTTTTGGTTCAGTTTTTAACTTTGATTTCAATTATATTTCGAATTAAAATAATTCGATATACTCTAAATTAAATTGTATTCAATTATTAAATCGATAACTCAATATTAACATCGATTTATATTAACAACTAAATACATAAAATAATTATTAAAATTTAAAAATAAATCGATAAAAATATGGGTCGTTACATTCTTCCCCCCTTAAAATAATTTCGTCCCCGAAATTACTAAGGTAGAAAATGCTACAAACCCATTAACTTTTTTAAAACCCATTTATTTGAAACTCAACACTTCATGTTTCTACAACTTTAGTTCCACCAAAACATTTGGTTTTCATTCATTCAGTTCGAATGATCTACAAACCATACATTCACACATTCTAATGTTTGTTTCATTCATATGCGTCCAATCTCAATTCAAATTGATTCTAGTCAATTTATTTACTTCAATTCATTTAACTTTCTTAAGTTAAATTTAAATTCCATAATTCTAATTTCTGGGTTTTCATTTCAAATCCTTCTGAAATTACATAAATATATACACATATATTTATTTCCATTTAAAATTCAAACAATTGAATTTTCAAACCAACTTGTTCTCTTTCAAACAAATTTCCACCAAACTTTTCTAAGATAGAAATTCATCACTTAGAAACTCAAAAATGAACCCTGATAAAGCTGCAGTCCTCATCAGAATTATTTTCTAGCCACTGAAGTGAGTTCAGTGCTTTATCACTTTCAAAATCCATCTAAAAATGGTTTTTATTCAAATATCCCTTTGAAGCAAAGCTATATTATTCGAATATACTTCAGAAAATATTTTCCAATCTTCCCAGAATTTTCAATTCTGAATTCGGTTTTGAATTCAATTCTTGTTCATCTTATTTGTATATTTAAGCATATACAAATTCTTTTTGGTTATACATGTAACCATTCCAATTTTATAATCTCATTTGATTATAATAACAATCAACACATCCATATAATATAATAATTTCAGAAAATTATTAATTTTCTATCAAAATAGAAATTTTGGGTAAAATTATTCCATTTACCCACTTAAAAACAATATCATGTCGAATTTTTCTATTCAAGTGTTTAGAAATTCCTATCGACTTTGTGGCGTCCCACAATTCGATCAGAATTCATAAACCACTCAACAGACTAGCCAACACAATATAAAACAATTTTTATATCAATTTACAAATATGCTCTCTCGTATATATATACTCAACTCATTCTAGGGTACTGCTGACCCTATCTCTAATGAGCACAATCCCACCAACACATAGGTATTCGCTCAACCTAAGCTCTAATACTAACTGTAACGGTCCGCAAATCCATACTGTCTGAGTTGACTAATAACACCACACGTCCAACCAAAATTGCACAGAAATACGAATCATTGTTAGAAAGAAGTTAGAGGATGAGAAATAGAAAGAAAGAAAAGTTAGAATAGAAGAAAGACGAAGAACAAAAAACTCCCAGCAGAACGAATAAAATATATTAAATAATGTAACTTTTGAAATACAAATCAGTAACTGTATATACATACCATTATCAGAGCACAACAGTAATTCCTGGAACAGTTATAAACACCTGTTTCCAGATACAACATAGTACATAGCGGAAATATGATAGTCTATAGCTAACTGGTGAAGCCTCCTGCTTCCAGCACTTCCAAGTGAATCTGAAAAATCCTGACTACATGAATGTCCGTACAAATTTGGGCACCCAAGAGTTTAGGGAAAAACAAACAAAATAAACTCTAGGTCAATCATGGGACTGGTGTGAGTAAACTCCAACGATTTGTTTAACTTTCAAAATCCTTTCGAAAGAAAGGATAATAGTAAGACCAGCCCACACATAAACATGGACGGTTTTTACCTTACTATAACCCAAAACACTTTGATACGAAAATCCAGTGATATTATAATAATGTCTAAATCAAATAAATAAAAATCTAGCGGAACGCTTGCATCTCACGCACCATATATAATATAAAATCAAAAACCGTAGGGTGCTTATGGGAGATTGGATTCCGACTATGACAAGGTATGGGACCACCTTCCGTTAGTGTATCTCTAGAGGGGAATACATTGGGTTCAACAAGAACATCTTGGAACCCGGCCCACATATGACCAACCACTCATTTCGCTTGAGTGTATCGAATGTATATCACCAACGGTTGGGATCAGCAACCATTTCCCGAAAAGGAACAACATCGATAGATTAAAGAAGTAAAAGGAATTTCTCTAGACAGGTGATTATACACCCTAATGGGAGCGACCTACATAGCCATGTTGCCTACCCAATTTTTGTCATTTCCTGGTTGTTGAGGACTGAGGCTACGATTTCTTATCATTCATTGATAGCACAATCACTTTGAATGCCACATTGTCAGATCCGTTAATCACTAATTGATTTGCACAAATACATTCTGGATATTATGCTAAGAGAATAAATTCTCCGCTACCATTTATATTTATACAGACCAACATATTCGATCATTGGAAATACTTTATCAAACATTCGTCCATACACGTTTGTTCTGGGACTGAACGAAACCGAAGGCACAATTTCTATTAATAGATAAAGTCCTTGCACTTTACTCCGTCTTCGATTATCTTCATATAATATTATTCGCAACGCTACTGCCAATACAGAGAGGTTCACGAATAATAATCCAACTGGTCTCTCCATATTGACAAACGATATAGGCAAACACTTCGATAGTCGGTTATTTTACTATAAAAGAAAAATAAACAAATATTCCAACCACCAAACAAATTACTGGGCCTCTTTATAAATATTTCATTAATTAAATCACTTCTTCATTTCCTTACAAATATTTGTTAACCAAATATTTTCAATAATCATCTTGGTCTCTTACGCTGTTTGGAAAACATTTCCATATTTCGCCATCTTTTATTTTCTATACTTAGAAAATATCCTTTATTAATAATTGGAAAATATTCCAATTACTTCTCTGTTTCACGACCATTCATTTCTATACTTAGGAAATATTTATTTTTATATTTCCAAAATTCCACTTACTTGGGTTAAAATGAATGCTATGTAAAACATCGCTACAACAACCCAAAATACTGCATTCGACTAAATTTCTTTAAACATTTCTCTTCGAGGCTGAATCTTGCTATTTATCAGCTAATAATGAAATCAATCGAGTTGGGGTATAATTACCTCTCAGACCTTGACTGAAAATATTATTAACTTCAAAACAGACAAGTCCGCTAACTCGAATAATCAACACCATATTAAATCAATTTTCCATTTCTAAAACGTATAGACATTTCTCTTTCTATTTTTACCATATTTAATTATAGATTTCATTTTTGTTTATAATATTCTATTTTTAAGTTTGTTTCCTTATCGAATTCTATATATATATATATATATATATTGATACATTGATTTCTAATATTCTAACTCCTTAAATATCCGGAAAAATTCGCCATAACTTCCATTGTACCGGACAATAGTTCAAACCTCAACTCGCCTCTCTAGGCCCTTTCCATTCAAAAAGAAAATCAAAAAGCCAAGTGGCTTGCTGATTCGGTGCATAAAACCTCATATGGAATTTAAACATGTACCTTATTGTCGAGCACTAAATTTATAAACTTCATTCTCTTCATTCCATACCTGTTTAACACATGTTCACCAGTTTCCAATTCAACTCAATCCAATCGTTTGAATTCAGTTTCGCCCATTTACTCTTTAATTAGCTTCTTAGTCTATTCCACTTGTTATTTGAACATATCATGTTCGTATGTATTTTAATTTGCTTATAAATCAATTGAATCCCATTTTCATTTCAGGTTTCATATTCGATTTCGAATACGAAATTCACAAGTCTAATTTACTTATCAAAAGAAATATCTCGATCTAAAATTCGATAAACAAATTATTCTCCCACTTAGTTAATTCTATTCAAAAATAAATAACTAATTTTATTTCAAAAATCAATCCATTTACTCCACTCGAGTTCATATTTATTTTAAAACTCAAGTCTTGATTTTTCAAATGGAAATTCGGATTTTATTCGCTTAAAAATCCTTATATTTATTTATATAAACCATTATGGTTTTTAAACGATTTTGGCGCTGCTTTTCTGAAAATTTGATTTTGACCTAACTCAAAATCTATCGAACGAAATCCAGATTTTTCTCTTTCATTAGAAAACTATTATTCAACCGGTCCTGACGATCCTTGTTCAAAGAATTCCGACTTATTTTGAGTTTTATATACTCAATTGAAGTTCAAAATGCCAAATTACGAACTACCGTGCTGCGGCGAGTTCGTTTTAATTATATTTTGATATAAACGTTTAAACTTCGTTTACAATAAATTCAACTCCATTCTGATATATTTTTAGTATAAATCAAATCAGTTTCCCAATTCAACATAATACTTTCGATTATCTATAATTGTCGATTTTTTCTTACTCGGTAATATATTTATTTATATTTCGTTCTTTTATATTTAATTCCAATTTCTTTCATAAATAAATTGTCTGTAAGATTTGATATAATCGAATTTCAATTATAAACCCGTTGAATTGTTCCCAGTTCAGCTTATATTCCGAATTCTGAAATATAATCAATCGTTTTGTTTCAAAACACTTCCCAATTTACTTTTAAATTCCTATTTGAATTTAAATGGTTTAAATTATGCAAATGATAATTTATTTTACCAACTTTATAACACTATTTATAAATTCAACTTCCTTGTTTCATATATTTAAACATGTTCCCTTTTCAAATTTCTATTTGAAACTCCATCCTTTTGATATTCCGATTTTCGAAATAAAGACCGTTGTTCCCTTTCGAATGATTTCAAATTCTATTTTTAAATTCATATTTGAATTTATATATTCAAATTATCTCTTGATAATTGATTCATTATATTTATAAACATGATTTTATAAATTTCCTTGTTTTATATTTAAACAGGTCTATTTCGAAATCTATTTAAAACCAAAATCTTATTTTGGAATATTCTATATATTATAAGTTATCTATATAAATATAGATATATAGAATCCATTTTCAAATTCAAATTTAACTTCTATTTAAATAAAATCCTAATATTTTCTAAACATGTTTTAGTTAAATATATTCGAACTAATCAAATTCACAACATAAATCCTTACGGATTTATTTCAGTTCAGTTTATATTCTGAACATCATGATAAACTTCATCTTCTACTTCTTTAAAACAATTTCCCATTTCCATTTATAAATTCATATTTTAATTTAAATATTCAAACTATCAAATGATAATTTTTCCACTTTATTTATAAACACTGTTTATAAATTCATTTCAATTCCCCACATTATTCAATTTATAAACATCGTTTATAAATTTAATACTTGTTTTATTTATTTAAAACAAGTAAATATTTTTAGCACATTCTAAATCCAAATTCTATTTTAAAAATATAGAATTTTCCTTTTAAATCTCCAAATCTCTTTTCACAATATTTTTATAATTTAACATTTTGGCCCCAGTAATATTTAAACAATCAAACCACTCAATTATCAATCAACACATCATATATGATAAATAAGTGAAAGCAAACAAATAATATTATTTTTGAGGATTCCAGTTAGATCCCTCCAACCTGTTTCCTGCATCCACAAACATTAGCCAATAGAAATAATACCCATCCTTCTTCGTGGCAGGATATCGCGGTATGAAGGTCATCTATTATCATAGCGTGTGGCGTATAGCTTCATCCGCTAATGATACTGCGGGCATCCGCTAATGGTACTGCGGGAACAATCCAACCACCCAATACATATATAATAGCCAAGCCTAAATAACTAATATATAGTAGGCACAAAAATATTTAAATGCATCCAAACAAGCAACAAATAATTATTTTTAATTGATAAAAATAATTCTAAATAAAATGTGAGTGAGATTTACTCCCCGGAATTTTCCATTGCTGAATATCCTGGTTTAATTCTGTATCCTCGGCTATGAACCCACTCAAATGAAATTTATCGTGTACCTACGATTATTTATTTTAACTTAACAACTAAACAATTATTTAATTAAATTAACTACTGACAAATAAATTAATTAATCTTAATTGATATACTAGTTAAATCCTAACCGATATACTAACTAAATTCTAAGTGATATACTAATTAAATTCTAACCATTTACTAATTAAATTCTAACCATTTATTAATTAAATCGATTTCCTATATTATTTAAAAATAAAATAAAATTACCTTAATTCTTTTCTCTATTTTTGCATTTACAGGAAAAACAACCCCTTCTCCTTCGCTCTCTCACCTATTATCTCCTTCCACAGTCCAACATCATCTACAGCATCCAGCTTGAACAATCCTCACCATCACGACTTGGCTCCCTTTCCAAGAATCGGCACACCCTACAGCCCATATACCAAAAGCTCCAGTGCAAAAATCCCTATTTCAATGAACTCCAGTTCGCACCCCACCTAAATCCAGTATTGGCTTCATCCCAAAATGAAATGTCCTTCCCAAATCACATACCTCACAACAAGGCCGACCCCCTCTGCCAATCCCAAAACAACCGGTGTAGAACCCTAGTTGGTTACCAGTTGCACCTTCAGAACTTCGAACTCCATCTAAAAAAAGCGCACCATTCCAGCTTCCACCAGACTCCAAACCGCACACAGTAAAACTCACGCCTCATTCCATCGCACTCTGGAGCCCATCGCAACTCTAGATCGCCCTTACTAGTGATGAACGCTTCTCCCCCAACTCGAATTGCCAAAAATGTCGCACAAGTTAAACATCTCTGCACTCGTCAAAATCCCAGAAAACGAACTCCGACCATCAATCAAAACGCGATTTTGACCCTGCAGCAAAGCATAGAACGGGATTCAACCCCATGTCGAACTCACTGCTACCTATTTCAAAGTCGACTTCGGCCATTATTTGATCGCGGTTTCTCAAAAAGGGATAAACAGGGATCTCGATTTTATTTAGAAATGAATTTGAGAGGAAAAGCTCTGCGATTTTATTAGTGAATTGGGGGTGGACCATTATCTTTGATGTTTCAGGTTTGATTGCAATTTAAAGAAAGAAGTGTGACATTATCTTTTAGTGGAAGCTTTCAATTTTACTGTCTGTGAAGAAATGAAATGGCAAAGAGAAGTGAACGCAATTTATAGAAGACGGATACTTCACTGTTAAGGAATAGGTGGTAGGTGAAGGTACATATAAATTAAATGTGATTTGATTTCATATTTAATTCGACTTGATATAAAGAGATTTTTACCTTTTTTAAACAGATTCTGATTTGATTCGATCTTATCCACAATCAAATATTTCGAGGTCCGTTAATTGAAATCACGAACTGCTATTCTAGCGTACCGACTGACATTTCAATGTAGTAACCCTATTCTGAACTCAATAGTAAATATTTTGAAATTTAATTTCAACAAATATACCATATTAAATTAATATAATATAATTTAAATTCGAAAACCATAAATTCTTTGATAACACATTGTTATTTATTATCGTATATATCAAATAAAATTCCTACTTATCATCTGAATCATTTTGATTCAGTTTTTTACTTTGATTTAAATTATTTTCGAATTAAAATAATTTGATATATTCTAAATTAAATTGTATTCAATTATTAAATCGATAACTCAATATAAATATCAATTTATATTAACAACTAAATATATAAAATAAATATTAAATATTTAAAAATAAATCGATAAAAATACGGGTCGTTATATACTTAAAAGATTTCGTCCCTGAAATCTCCAAGTTTAAGAAGAATGTTACTATCCTAACAATTACAACCATCTACTCATCCATGATCCATAGGCATACATAGTCCTTAAGAAAAATCCTAATGCTTTTATGAACATATGCATAAGTGTGTGTATATGTTACTATATTCTAATGCAGAAATCAGGCAGTCTACTAATTCAGTCGACATCCTTAGTGCAATGTATATATGTGCCATGTATCCAATATGTATGCAAAAGAATCCTAATGATACATATAAATTCTATATGTGTGCACAACCACCACCAATATGAAATATCCATCTGATGAGTCAACCATTTTGCATCCATATAAAAAAAATTAAAATGCACACATCCATATGCAATATGTAAGTGATTGAGTCTATATAGTGCCTAATGTGTGTGTATATACATCCACTGGCAACCACTAGCAACCACTTGCATTCACCTGCAACCATCAAACATAACATGTCCCAAACACATGTTTCAACCATATCCTATTTTCTATAAGCTCAACTCGATCTACACTTTCCAAGGATATACAAAAGGAAAGCTCCTTATCAAAGGAAGAAGCGATATGTTGATTATCAAAGAGAAAAGAAAGAAATACTTGTCTTAGTTATTTCAAGGAAAAAATCTCTAGTGAACTAATCCAAAAACGTATGCTAATCTTACATGTAAAGTCACACTTTTTCCTTTACACCATGTGCTTTATCCAAAAATACTACAAATTTAGCATTCACACAAAACAGATCCGAAAACCAGTCTCTCATTTTCAAGACCATATGTCATATGAGGCCTAACCATGGCAACCTTATCTATGCCCAAATAACAAGATCTTAGTTTCAACCCCGACTTACCACAAATAATCAAGCCAATCCCTACGGGGTTTTGCAAACTACCGCTGGGCCTAAGTGCAAAACAGTCACTAATGCTATCAAAAGGGAAAAGGAAAAAATATTCCTAAACCAATTAGGAAAAACAAGGACAGATAAAGAAAAATCTTTCTCTCACTAACATTTACCCTTTCCTTAATCATTCTTGATCAACACTCTTCCTCATAATCCTTTAGACATTAGTATACTCATGTTGATCTTTTACTTGTCATCCTTAAATTCCCCTTTTTGGAAGTTCCCTAATTAATTGGTTACAGAAAACGTATAAAAATCTATTTCCATATCTTCAGAAAGTATATTTTATAGAAACCCGTGACTGCAAGTACTCTCTTTTTTTTTGGCGGTGAGTGCATAACATGATAAATCCTCTTATTCCGCACCAACCCTTTTCATTCTTGCAATAATGTTTTCTACTTTAAACCAAACTATGGAAATACACCCCCTTTTCTTTAACCAATTAATCTTGGTTTTTTCTTATCTTCCAAACTACCCTTTTGTATCACTAAACTAACAAGATAGTCCTATCCATGATTAACTTTTCTTTTAGTATACATCCAGTAACAAGTTCCTTTTTAACATCGACTGTTTCCAACTACCAAGCTAAACAGGTTTGTCCACTATAGAACATTGACAACTCAACTAAAAGATAAAGATTTATAAAGAGTCAAAGGAAGGTTGTAACTGACTATTGGGGATACTTTATTCTCAAAAGAACTTTGATTTTTGAGAAATGCATTTCCTTTTGAAAATTCTTTCTTTTTTAAAAACAAAATTTTAGTGATCTTAGTAACCTTAGGCTCTGATACCCATATGATGATTTCATTAAGAAAGTACGGAGCATTGTAGGTATAAAGATAGAAAAATGTCACAGAGACTAATATTTCACAAGACATAAAGTAAATCTATAGTGGAAGAAAACTTTCATTTATTTAACAGTTACATAATGCCATATCTCAAAATCTCAGCCAAAAACAATACAGAGTAAAATAATGTTATCCCAAAATATATTCAAAAGATGCAACCTTACCTTGGAAAGAGAGAAGGCAAAAATGAAGAAACCCATTATGATCAAGTTAACAAAGAACTATACACTTCCTCCCTATAAGCCTGGGGGAAAAGAAAGAGAAAGGAAGAAAGGAAACAGGTCAGACATAAAGCCTGGTGAGCTGCTGGGATTATTAGCCCGACTTAGTAAGTTAAGTGAAACAGTTAAACAGTTGTTCAAACAACATATAAGGATAGATGTCTATACATTTCTAAGGGCACAATAGCTGATATAAACTGATAAAAAGAACTATAAATTCTTACATAAATAGACATGGATGATAATACTAGAAATTAGGTTAGGTAGATTGACTGTTTTGTACTTCTATTATAACATACTAGTCTAACTGAATGAGTTGATCCCTTACACTATAAGGTGGTAGACGTCCAATGCACCCTAATCACTACCCTAATCGATCAGCTCCCTACTCCGTAGATACCCTGTTCTGGCCCCAAAATAGGGTATATCATTCCCTAAAGTGGCAAATCTTCATTCTCCGTGTGTGCACAACCATATCTACTGATGTTACGGTCGTCTTATCCCCTTATGCCTGGCCCATGCACGCACAAGGCTCGGTCTGTTTGCGCCGCCCACATTGTCCATCACATTTGGATCTCTTACAATCAGTCAGTAATCGTGCTCCCTTCTCCGCCTAGTACGGAGTACTTTGTTTGATACCTACTTTGGGTTACTGACTGAAATGGGTCCCACACAATATGATACGAGCTCTCCCTCTTGTCTTGTATCCCCCACTAGGTTTTCCACATGTTATATTTACACTAAAAGGTGTCTTTAATTTTATAACCCCAATCTTTTTACCAGTTATGCTTACCTATAGGTGTCTTTAGAACATAACCCCCAATCTTCCAACCGATTATCTTACCTATAGGTGTCTTTAATACATAACCCTATTATTTCTACAAGTTATGCTTACCCCTGAAAGGTGTCTTTATTTACATAACTTTATTATTTCCATTGGTTATGTATACCACTAGGTGTCTTTAATTACATAACCCCAACAGATTATGTTTGTGGGTCTATATATACAAATATTACCCACCAACCCAAGATGTACTTAATCCTCCCACTGATTCAAGCATGTTTATTTAACGGTTAAGTTTATGGGCCTATATATACTAATATTACCCACCTACCCAAAATTTTCTTAACTCTCCCACTTATTCAAGCATGTTTATTTAACAGTTAAGTTTGTAGGCCTATATATACTAATATTACCCACCTACCCCAGATTTACTTAACCTTCCCACTAAACCCATAACCAAGTTAACATGTTCACATAATCCCTATGGATTCAACTAGGTTAAGTGTTTCATTTCATTACCATGTCAAATTATGGTTATAATGGGCTAGACCTCCCACATTAGGCCTAAAACTGTGGATGCTAGATATGACGGTTGGGTCCGGGCAGTCTTCTTTCACAAGTTGGGCTTAACCTCGTGTCTTAGCCCGATTCATACTTGTGCACTTAGGTCTCTGACATTAGGTTGAACATTAGTGGTTGCTGGATATGCCGGTCTGGTCCGGGCAGACTTCCGCCACTAATGCAACCTAACCTCGTACCATAGGTGCAGTTATAATTTCTAATTGTAATACTAGGCATATTTACTGAATATTAAATTAAGTATAATCCATACGTCCTCTATTTGCATGTTAATTTCCAATACCATTCATTTCAATTAACATGTTTTCTCATACTAATTACTTAATGTCATATTAAGTATAACTTATTCTGATTGACA
This sequence comes from Allium sativum, assembly GCA_030737875.1. Classification (NCBI taxonomy): domain Eukaryota; kingdom Viridiplantae; phylum Streptophyta; class Magnoliopsida; order Asparagales; family Amaryllidaceae; genus Allium; species Allium sativum. Next base: position 439,952,466 of record CM060926.1, read on the forward strand.
CATTTTCGTAATAAGACTACTTAATGTCATATTAAGTGCAATTAATGTCTTTTCCATATTGATGTTAAATTAACGTACTCTCCAAGCAAACATTGAGTGAACATGTTTCTCACTTTAATGTTAAATGACAAATTACATGTCTTCGATATAGATGCTAAATTGTCATGTTTACAAATCAGTGTCAATTAACATATGATTCCAATATCATGCCATGTTTACCTAATTAAATTAACATTATCAAATGAATATAAACATCCAACTAACATAAATGCTTTAATTAATATTTTCCCCAAACTATGATCATAAATAACTTGTTCACATATCATGAAATGAACATAACATATTATCACATATTTTCTCAAATTAACATTAATGCTCACAAATGTCAAAATGACATATTCCTCAATTAACATATTTTCCATAATCAATGTCAACAGGTGATAAATTTCCATATTCCCCAAATTAACACGTCCTCATTAATGTTAATTAACGTGAATGACAATTATGCCTATTCCTCAAATGAAAATATTCCCTTTTATTCTCAATTAGTATGAGTGACTAATTACCATGTTTCTAATATATATATATATATATATATATATATATATATATATATATATATCATCCTTCATGCCAAATTACTATGTCTAACATATCCATTTTAATGTCAATATATTTCTCAAATTAACATGTATAGATTAATGCTGATTGCATGATTACATGTCATAAATGATAGCAAGTATGCATATTTACATAAATTTGACACCAAATGAACATGTTTTCAAACATCAATACAAATAATCATGTGCACAAAATTTATTGTCAATAGGTGGCTACCACATCCCTCAAACTACCGTAACCTTTTTAAATGCTAATGACATATTCTACATATTCCCTTTTATGCCATATTAACATGTTCACGATTAATATTAAATTTGTGTTCACACATCAATGCCAAAATTCCATCCTATTCAATGCCTACATGTTCTTCCTATTGGTAAACCCCAATTTATAGCATAAATTCTAGTATGCCGCATTTTCCCCTTTATATCGTTATTCCATCCTTTTCATTCTATGCAATTCAAAAAGGCATATAATACGGTAAATAAAATGAACAATGGAGAGGGAATAAGGAAGAGGAATACATACAAGTAGATAACAGGAAAATGAATAGACAATTGATAGTGAAAATAAACTTATAAACACTGGTGCTTTTTAGATCCAATACATATCTATTCTCAAATAATTTCTTTTTATTTAAATCACTGCAACAGCTATTGTATCTATTTAGCTATAACTTAGAAGAATCTGAATAATCACAGTAGACTCACCATATTTGTAGATTTAGAAAAATCTTCTAAAGCCCACTTTTACCTTTTTGTTTTGATCCTCTTTCCATTCTTTTTATTTAGCAAGTAATATTCTCACCATTTATATTAAGGAAAATTTGGTGAAGAAAATATGATGCGCCATGGAATTTTCAAAAGAGGAAGAAGAAAACTAAAGAAAAGGATGGAGGTTATGATAGATTTGGCTTGTTTATATGGGAGCTAAAAATTGATTTTGTCCATTCGATTAGCCCTAGCAATTCCCAAATCAAATCATAGTCGCTGTCTTATTTACTTTGTAATTAAGTAAGATATTAAAATTCATCTTATATGTCCATTCTTATTTTCATCCAATCCATGACAAAAAGAGATATTTGAATATACCATTTAAAATGGGTAATCAATGAATATGTTTCAAAACTTATTAAGAAATTTCCACCTATAAGAGAATTAATTACTAGTCTTTAGGAAATAAATCCATAAAATTAAGTCAATCAACATGTATGTCAATCAGTGCCTAATTAATTCTCATATGCACAACTAACCAACATTTACAAACATGCAAAGTCATGACAACTAATCTCTAATAGCTGCAAAATATGCATAAACATCACAACCATCCATAATTAAGATATATTTTTCAATTGATGCAAATTGATTGCTAACATAGTTTCAAAAGTGGAAAATAAGTGTATAACTTTAAATCCTACTCTTTTCTTTTCACTGATTTCCCCATAACGTGCAATGTCAATGCATAATCAAATTATGAATACATCTATTTATGCACGCATAAATCTTTCCAATAACACCCCGAGTTTTAACGACACTAAAAGAGGATAAATTAAATAATAATTAATTTACTATTAAGAATTAGAGGAAACGGATTGCACCATTGCGTCCATCTCGAAACTCTGGTTAAGATAGAGACTTGGTTCACGTAAAACGGACACCATATGAGGATGTTATGAGGGTTTTAATTGTGTATACGCATAGAAAAATTATAAACATATGCATGAGTCAGAGATGAGTAAGAGCTGAGTCAGAATTCTATCCAGAACAGTTCGAATTTGAAAAATTCATCTGAGCGGCAAAATTCCCGCTCTAGGGGGTCGACCCCCCTAGAGGGGTGTATCGACCTAGGGGTCTACCAACCCACAAAGGTGTCGACACCCCTAGAGGGGTGTGTCGACCTAGGGGTCTACCAACCCACAGGGGTGTCGACACCCCTAGGGTTGAGGTGGCAGTCGATTTCGTAGGGCACTGTAGCTATAAATACGTGCTCAAATCTCTTATTTTCTTCATTGGAAATCATGGAGGCCATATGCTGCTGGAGTGCGAACTGAACAGTTTTCTACAACTGCGTACTTTGCAAATCAAATTCAGAATTCAAGATCCGTTCTTTCTCAATTCTCCAAGCCTAAGCTGTGAGTTTCTAGATTACTTTTAGGTTTAGATAAATGAAAGTGAATTGTTAAAGACTGTAAATTGGATATGTTGTAAAACATGATTCTGTGCTAGTATTAAATCCTATAATATGTCATGATAGATCTATTTCCCCAGATCTAATATAACTGTTGTTATTCTATTATGTGTTTATGTGGATCTTGACTTGTAACTGTATTGTGGTGAATGTACATCTATTAAATTGGATAGTTGTGACATTGTCTAGATCTAATTCCTTATGAAATCCCCTTTTCACTTGTCATATTGTGATCAATCTAGATACGTTGTAAACTTGACAGGTGAAGCCATCTTTAGATCTAAACATGTTACCATGACACCTTAATTATTCTAGATTTAAATTGTTAGACATCTAAGTCGTTAATTAAATCTCATTATGCTTGCTTTAACATCGTAGTAATTTCTACAAGTTATCAATTTTATGTCCACCTTGTGATGATGTTAATTACATATCCATTCACTTGTTATCATGCTAGTTTATGCCAAGATATGTTGAAACTTTCACCATTCCCATATTCCCTTTTCATTGTTATGGCTAGGCTGTTTTATAGCCTAGGTGCCACCAAAATACGTGTGAAAGCGTGAGTTAGGAAACAGGGAAATGGGATTTATAATTGGCATAATTTATGTAATATATATGTAAATTAGACATCTAATTCAAATGGGGAAACATAGAAATAATTACCTATAATGACATAGGTAGATTTTGATAAAAATGGAATACTTAGTAATTACAATTAGGAATTGTAATTGCACTTATAACACGAGGTTAGGTTGCATTAGCGGTGGAAGTCTGCCCGGAAAAGACCGGCATATCCAGCAGCCACTAATGCTGAATCCAATTTGAGAGGTCTAAGTGTGCAAATATGAATCGGGCTAAGACACGAGGTTAGGCCCAACTGTGGAATAAGACTGCTCAGACCCAACCGACATATCCAGCATCCACACGTTGTTGGCCTAATGTGGGAGGTCTAGCCCATTTTAACCGTAGTTGGACATGGTATTGAATTGGACTACTTAACCTAATTTAATCCATAAGGATTGTATGATTATGAACTTAAGTTAGGGTCAAGTAAAATTGGATGGGTAGTGGGTGGGTTAAGTAAATTAGAGGGGGTTGGTAATATTTACATATAGGCCCATGAACTTAACCTAATAAGGTTATGTAATTAAGGACACCTAGTGGTATACATAACCTGTGGATAATGTTATAAAGTTATGTAATTAAAGACACCCTTTAGGGTAAGCATAACTGGTACAGGGCTATGTAATTAAAGACACCTAAGGGTATACATATTTAGTGAAAAACCTAGTGGGGATACAAGACATGGGGGAGAGCTTGTATCATATTGTGTGGGACCCATTTCAGTCAGCAACTCAGGGTTGGTATCAAGTAAAGAACTCCATACTAGGTGGAGAAGGGGCACGCTTACTGATTGATTATAAGAGATCCAAACGAGACAGATGGTGTGGGCGGCGCAAACCGACCGGGCCATGTGCGTGCATGAGACGAACAGAAGGGGATAAGACGACCATGACGCCAGTAGGTGGTTGTGCACACCTTATTGGTTGCCACTTTAGGAAGTGATACCTCCTACTGTGGGGCCAACACAGGATATCTACAAGGTAGGGAGCCAATCGATTAGGGTAGTGGCTAGGGTACACTCGGACGTATGCCCTAAGTATACCAACTTATAGTGGAAGGGATCATCTCATTTTTAGTTATGCTAGTAATAGAGCAAAGTAATCATTAGTGTGGCGCATACACTTTATCTTGATTACCTTGACACACCTGCCATTTATGTAGTGATCTCTCTTATCCACTTTATATGCCTATCATGTTACTTTTATTTATTTACTGGCTAAAAGTAACTAAACTCGCAAGACTTTATGCTTGACCCTTTTTGTTTCTCCTTCTTTCTTCTGCCCCCCCCCCCCCTCCCCTAGGTTCTCAGGGAAGAAACACTCAGGCTTAGTCAAGACTCAGATATCATCTTGCTAGTAGCTACTTCTGAATTATGTCTTAAGTTCTTGTCTCTACTATGGCTTAACTCTTTTAACTGGGGAATTATGTTTTTCATATTCTTATGTACTCTAATGATGCAAGACAGAAGTTTTTTTATTGTAATGGTTTTTATGACTTATGATATTATGGAGCACGGCATTATGATTTATGTTTGAATTTTTTTTAAAATTTCCACTACTATCTTATTTATATCTATCTTGTAATTATTCTGTGTCTGTGTACCTATAACGCTTCACGAAACTTAATGCATCCCCTTAGCGAGTGACATTAACGGACGTGGGGTGTCACACTAGGTATCAGAGCTGATTGTTACCAGATTAGATAAAAGTTTTTGGAAATTATTTTCAAAAAGGTTTTAAAAGAAAGCATTTTCGAAAGAAAAGTCTGTTTTGGAAAACATTGCCCAAAAATCCATATATAGTATCCTTCGGTCCTTTATCTAAATTTCTTCCTTTTCCCTTTTTCAGCATGTCTGGGGAGCAAAACATCCCTAATATCCCAGAGGGCGTTACAATGCCCAGATGGTTCCGTAGGTATTTGGAGGCCACAGCGCCTACCAAAGTCCAAGGAAATGTTCCTCCCCCAGCTGCACCAGTTATTCCTCCTTCTCCCCCTCCAAGAGTTGATAACTTTGCCAAGTTTTGCAAAGACTTCCATGCTATGGGAGGAAGGCCATTCCATGGGAACGAGACATTCGTAGAAGCTCGGAATTGGCTTAAGGAAACTGATGACTTATTCGTAATCTTTGAAGTGGAGGACCCAAGAAAGATTCAGTTAGCTGCTTGGCTATTAAAGGATCAAGCCTTATTTTGGTGGGAAGTCACCCAAGCTGGACGTCCGATGGAAACTTGGGAAAATTATAGACAGAGGTTCGAAATGAAATTTCTTTTCCAAGCTGAGAGTAGCATACAGATGGAGAGGTTCTTAGCACTTAAACAAGGAAATTTGACGGTAAGGGAGTATGTGAACAAGTTTAACCAACTAGCAAGGATCGGCTTAGAGTTGGTGGATGCACCGGACAAAAAGGCTTTGCTGTTTGCTAAAGGGCTGAGTGAGCCTCTGCATGATTTAGCTATGTCCCATATTCCAATAAGGGCCACCTTTGAAAAGTTTGTTGATATGGCCCTAATGCATGAGGAGGACAAGGGAGAAAAGAAGGAAACAAAAGCTGAGGGCACATCGCAAAATAAGAAGGGGTGGCCCAAGAAGGGGCAGCAACAACAGCAGAAGAAAGGAGGAAAAGATGACAAAGGCAAGGATAAGAGAAAATGTCACAATTATGGGAATGAGGGTCACTTGATCAAAGATTGTAAGAGAAGGAAGGCCAACTACTTTAATTGCATAGAGTTCGGACACTTCTCTAAAGAGTGCCCGAAGAAACTGGGATCGCAGGGCAAGGTCAAAGAGCAGGGACTTCTGGAGGGCAGGTACATGCTCTCGCGATCAGTGCTCCAGAAAGAGGTGAAAAATTTTCGTAGAAAGTTTAGTTTCTCTTTCAAACCATCCAGTTTGAACACTTTTTGATTCTGATGCTTTGCACTCATTTATATCAAGTTCTGTAGTTGAATCTCTACACTTAATTACTAGTATGGTAGTAGATCCCGTAGTTGTTTCAAACCCCATTGGTGGTTTGGCTCATTTATCGATGATTTTTTGGGATTTGAAAATATTTGTGTTAGGCGTCAAGTTTGAATGTGACGCGTATGTGCTCGGGTTTATGGGCTACTGGTTGATTATAGGAAATGTAACGCCCCACCTCTGCCAGGGTCACTCTTGCAAGCGCACTAGCATTGGAGGGGCGTTAAACGAGGTAAACATGCATGCAGATATCACAAGACAGAACATATAAGTGTAAACAGAGTAAATAAAGCAGCGGATAAAAGTTAACATTTGAAAACCATAGTCAAGTTACATCAAAGTACTGAGTCATTATTTTCCAACTACTGCAAGTCTAGAAAACATAAACTGAAAACTGGAAATAACATAAAGTAAAGTATTCCCCAAAGATAACAGTAGTGTCGCCATAGCAAAGCTCAAATCCAAACCGTACATGAGCTATCAAGAAAGCAAGCTAAAGATCCCTGCTAGGTGCTAGTATTCCCACCCTGAGAACCTGGGGGGGGAACGGAAGAAAAGAGGCGAAAGAAAATGGGTCAGTCAAAAAGACTGGTAAGTCCTATCTACTATTAGTATAAAAACTAATAAAGTTAACTGGACATGTGTCACAGAGATGAATCATATGGTGATAACTGGCATGGTGAAAAGTTAACAAGATAGATCAAGTGTGGCATCGCATATACAAGGTTAAGTTGCACCAGGTGTGTACTAGTATTCCAATCCATGTCAAGTATAAACAAGACATGATCCCTTGGCCCAAAGTTGGCCCAACATCATGAGATGACCTAAATCAAGGTCCAACTACTCGGTCTAGTCGATCGGCTCCCTATAAGCCTAACTCGTCGTGTATCGGTGTCATACGGCTTAATCGTGGATTGTAGTTAACTGTGCAAGGTCCACCCCAGGGTGTATCCAGCCCTAAGGTGTAAACCACAGACACAATTCAAGCACGCACAGTCTAAACCTACTGGTGCCCATGTTCAACTCCGGACTTAATGTGCACGACCATGGTCCGCCTGAACAACCGATGCACCCTTCAGCCGTCTCTTTTGGTCTCTTACAATCAGTCCAGTAATCGTGCCCCACCCTAGCCTAGTCCAGGGTACCCATGATACTTCCAAGTTGGTTACTGCTGAAAAGGACCACGTAACTAGGATTTCAAGAGGGTTAAGTGTGGTTAACCCTATCCTAACCATGTATTGAGTTGGTCAAGTGTATTCAAGCAGTTCATGACTTAACCCTATCAATACATCGGGTTTAATTGGTTAAGTATTCAAGTAATCCATGTCTTAACCCTACCAATCCATCGTGTTTAATTGGTTAAGTATATTCAAGTAGTCCATGACTTAACCCTACCAATCCATCGTGTTTAATTGGTTAAGTATATTCAAGTAGTCCATGACTTAACCCTACCAATCCATCGTGTTTAATTGGTTAAGTATATTCAAGTAGTCCATGACTTAACCCTACCATGTGGCATTAATTAACTTAATGCACCCCAACCTCTCACATTAGACCTTGTTGTGGTTACTAGTTAAGCCAGGCGGGACCGGGTAGCTTTACACCACAACCTAGTCTAACCTCGGGTTTTAAGTGCGATATGACCAACTACTCACATTGGGTCCTATTGTTTGTAGCCACTAGTTAAGCCGGTCGGTTCTGGGTAGATTTATGCTACAAACTCAACCCAACCTCGAGTTGGTCATTCTCATGTTTTCTAGAAGGCATGTCCAAGTCCATGTTTTCAAGCATAAACACATGTCAAACTTTCATGTCATATTTTCAAGTCATGTTCTCATGTTATTTAAGTTTGCCCAACTACCCATAACGTATTCCCATCGCACGTAAATTCGCATTAACGCAAATAGATCAAAGAGGGAACATAACTATATGACAAGGTGGGCATAAGACGGCAAAGTCTATCACAAATTAAACATGGTGATATTTGAGGCCAAAAGGGGTTCAACATACTAGCATATGGCCTCAACATGTATGATAGCATAAAAGGTGACTTGGCCGCAAACATATCAAATAGCATAAGGGTGATTTGGCCACAAGCATGCATAATAGCATAAGGGTGATTTGGCCACAAGCATATTAAGGAACATGAGGGGTTAAGGTTTTGCCACAAGTTAAACATGGTGGCATATGAGGCAAATGTGTTCATAAACTTGCATATTACATTATAAGCCTCAAAACATGCATGATATCAACTTTAGCAAAATAGGTGAAACATGGCCATAAATAACATGGGATGATAGCAAGTGATTTGCATATAACATCATATGCAAGTTAACATAAGGTTTATGAGAGTTTCTATGTTGCTTTATGCAACATTTCAAATCAAAGTTCATAGCTTTCTATGCACAAAGTCAAGGTGATAGCTTTACAAACATGCATAGAATAAATCTATGCATAACATGATAGGATCAAAGCTCATAGTTTTCTATGCACAAAGTCAAGGTGATAGCTTTAAAAACATGCATAGAATAAATCTATGCATAACATGATAGGATCAAAGCTCATAGTTTTCTATGCACAAAGTCAAGGTGATAGCTTTACAAACATGCGTAGAATAAATCTATGCATAACATGATAAAATCAAAGCACAAATCATACTTAGGCCCAAACTCAAACTTGCTACATGTCATATTTAACTTCATAGTTAGAATCTAAGAGTAGAATAGGGCTTACAATGCTATGAAGACCTATGAAATAAAATAAGATTGAGACGAAGCCACTAGCAACTCTAAAAACCCCAAATGGATACAAGCTCCAAGTTGTCTTGAGAAACAAGAAGCTCCCTTTGATTTGTATGAAGAAAGATCCTTGTTTTGATGAAGAAAGGTGGCTCTTGTACTAGCTTAGGACACTCAAATTTTCATGAAGAGGGTGGAGGCCATGTTATGAAGATGGAGGCCATGATCAAGAAACATTTTGGCATAGTTTAGTTGTAGGAATGATTAATGAGGGTTTAGGCTAGGTCTTAGGGTCTTTTTATAGAAGATTAGGTTAGTTTAGGCCATAGGATTAACCCTAGTTCAGATTTGATCCATTAAAATCCGTCACCAGCCCTAAAGCATGTCTTGAAGAACAAGTCAGGTGCACCCAGGCCAGACTGGCCGACCACCCAAGTCGACAGGGGTGTCGACTGGGCAGTCGACACGGCCTGGGGTGTGTCGACTCGCAAGTCGACTCCCCAGTCGACTCGCAAGTCGACTCCCCAGTCGACTTGGGGTGGCGGGAATTTTTCCCGCCTGCCATGCCCAGCTGAATTTGAATTTCTGAATTCAAATTTGAACTTGAAATTTTCTGAAAACTTCTACGGGCCTTAACTGGGTCATACGGACTCCGATTTTCGAAAACTCAGACTCTATTTCGCGTATTTTTCCGAGACGAACGCAATGGCACAGCCCGTTTCCCTTGATTCGGATTTTTTCATTTAATTATGCCTTTTTATGTTATAACATGTTATTTAAAAAAAATCCGGGTTGTTACATTCTCCCCTCCTTAAAGGATTTCGTCCCCGAAATCTTCAAGTTAGGAAGAACATATCCTACCATCCATCATCCATCTACTCAAAACATCATCCACAAGTAAACATTGTCCTTAAAGGATTCTAAATGCTGTATGATCATATGCAAAGGTGTGTGTATATGTACTTATCTAATGCGAAAATCAGGTGGTTACTGATTCAGTAAACCTCCTTAATGCAAAGTATGTTAGTGAAATGAGTCCATATGTATGCAAATTGCTAACATAATTCATAATCTCTATATGAGTGCACATAACATTCATCCATATGCAACATCCACGTGATAGCATAACAAGTTTCATCCATGAATAAGTATAAGCACTCATGCATATGTAATATGAAAGTGTGTGAGCCGATCTTAGTGCCTAAGGTGTATCATGCATCCACGAGTATCCACTTGCAAACACTTGCAACCACTTGCAAACATCAAGCATAACATGTCTCAAATACATGTTTCATCCAAAGGGTTTCTACCTAAGGTTCTCATGACAAGGTTAACGAGATAACAAGATAAACATGGATAGTGAAAGAAAGATATGCTGGCTAGGAAAAGAGATCGAGAATGTACCCTCAAAAAGAAATGGGTGAAGCACGCGCATCTTCTCCTCGGTTTCCCAAGTTGCATCCTCTTCGGCTTCACTCCATTGAACCTTTACTAACTTGACTTCTCGATTCCTCAGCTTCTTAATCTACGTTCCCAAGATACGAATCAGAGCTCGCCTCAAGGTCGCCTCTTTCTATACCTCCGTGTCTTCAAGAATACTTGGTTCAACTACCTTGGCTGACTCATGTAGGCACTTTCGGAGATGCGAGACATGAAAGACATTATGCACTCCGGTTAGCTTCTCGGGCAATTCCACCTTATAAGCCATCTTTCCAATTCTCTCTATGATAGGGAAGGGTCCTACGAACCTTGGTGTCAGCTTCCCAACTGCTCCAAAATGAACCACATTTCGCAAAGGAGAAATCTTCACAAAGACCATATCTCCAACTTTAAAGTCTATCCTTCGCTTGTCTGCATAGGATCTCTATCTGTCTTGGGCTGTTTTCATCCGTCTTCGAATCAATTCAACCCTCTCGGATGTGTCCCTTATCATGTCGGGCCCAATTATAAGCTTATCCGTCGTCTCCCACCAACATGTTGGTGGCTTGCACGGCCTCCCATACGAAGCTTCAAATGGTGTCATTCCTATGCTTGCTTGGTAGCTGTTATTATAAGCAAACTCTACAAGAGGAAGGTGGTCCTCCCAAGTACCACTAAGTTAAGAACACAAAGTCAAAAGATCTTCTAGCACTCTATTCACCCTCTTGATTTGGCCATTCGTCTGGGGGTGATAGGTTGTACGTAGATTCAATCGCGTACCCATCGCTTCTCGCAAACTATTCTAGAACTGGATGGTGAAGATTGGGTCACGACCGCTAACTATGCTGGAAGGAACTCCATGCAATCGCACTATCTCTCGAAGTTAAATAGATGCTAAACCTGATACAGTCCTCTTGTTCTTTACTGGAATGAAATGGGTACTCTTCGTAAGTCTATCAACCATGACCCATATCCCATAAAGCCCAAATAGTTTGGTCATCTTAATGGACATCTTCACCCCAACTATAAATCACAAACATGCGAGTCATACTCCTTCTGGGGTTTGCAACAGAACTAAGATTGAGAATAGGACCGAGAGGATATACTTAAAAGATAGCATGCGAGTAAGCTCTACAGAATAATAGGGATCAAGGATATACTCTTAGAAAGAGATATAATGCGCGTATCTAGTCTTCAATCTTCTAAGCCGCATTTTCTTGTGCTTAATCCCATCGTGCCTTGACCGTCTTTCAATTTCGTAGCTCTTAATTCTTATTTCCAAAATATGAGTTAGAACTCATTTCACCGTTGCCTCTCGTTCCACTTCCACTTATTCTTTTCCTAAAATACTTGGCTTAAACATAACTGCGTGCTCATGGATTCATGCAAGCTTTCCAAAATTCGTTAGTGAATCCTGGATCTCGTTTACATACCATACGGTATTTCACGCAGAAGAACTATCTCTTGAAAACAAATGCCACTCTACGTTCCCAAATGTTCTTACTAGGGTGATTTCTATAACCCATGCTTAAGCGTAATGGACTATCCACCTTAGTGGCGAACACTACTCGATTGGATTACAAATTTCCAAAAAGTGCCAAGGGATTCTAGATAACTAATCAGGACGGAACCCTAAAGGTCACACGAGATTTCGAGGGTATTACCGAGGCGAGTCATGAGCCTTGCAACCCTATGTTCGAAGTCAACAATGGCTCCATAACTGGACAACCAACCCATGCCCAAAATCAACCCGTTTCCCATAAACCCGAGAACATAAGCATCACACACGAATTCTACGCTCAAGATAGAGATTTTCAAATCCATACAAATTGCAGATAGATGGGCGAACCCCCAATCAGATTTGAAATACTAACGGGATTTTCAACTAGACTAGTACTTAGGTGCAAACTTTCAACAAGATCAGAAATAAAACTATGTGATGCGCCAGAATCAAATAAGGTATGAACAGGGAAATCAGAAATGTAAACATGACTTTCTATAGAAACACTACCTCGGATCCAAAGCTGGAAGAGCGAGGGGAGCCTGCAACTGCCCTCCAGAGGGTCCTGCTTGCTGAATTTGCCTTTTCCCTTGTCCTCGCTTTTTCGGGCAATCCTTACTATAGTGTCCAGACTCTCCACAATGAAAGCATTCTCCCAACTTCCTTTTCTTCTTCCTACAGTCTTTGGCTATGTGCCCAGTAATCCCATAGAAGTTGCACTTCCTCCTTTCTCTTGACTTGTTGTCCTTGCTGTTGTTGTTCTTGCCTCCTTTTCCGGAATCTACCTTCTCGCCTTGAGACTCATTTGCCTTGACCTCCTTCTTGCCACTCTTATCTTCTTCTTGAAGCAGGGCCATATTCACCAAACTCTCGAAGGTCGCCCCCATGGGTATATGAGATATGGCCAAACCGCGCAATGGCTCATTCAATCCTAGAGCAAAGCGTAGGGCCTTCTTCTGAGCTGTGTTAACCACGTCTAGACCGAACCGAGCAAGTTGATTAAACGTATCCACGTATTCCCTAACTGTCATGTCCCCTTGCTTTAGAGATAGGAACCTCTCCATCCGAAGGTTCTCTTCTGTCGATGATAGAAACCTCAATCTGAACCTTCTCCTAAAGTCATCCCAAGTCTGAATTGGTCTAGTAGTGGTGGTGACTACCCACCAATATGCAGCTTCCTCTTTCAATAACCATACCGCTAACAGAACTTTCCTACGGTCTTCTATATCAAAGATAGCAAAGAGGTCTTCAGTTTCCTTTAACCAGTTTCTTGCCTCAACAAAAGTCTCCGTCCCAATAAAATTCTTGCCACCCATTGCCTTAAAGTTTTTGCAAATCTTTGCGAAATCTGCTTGTGGATGCTGAGGAGGAGGAGGAGGGGGAACCTCATCTACGGGAGAGGGAGGAATGTTAGCCACGGGGGAAGGAGGAGGAATGTCCGCGGGGCCGGCTTCATTCGCCCTTGCCTCCATGTACCTTCTAAACCAAATAGGTACTGGTACGCCCTCCAGAATGGCAAAATTATTGGCCATACTGAAACGAAGAAAAAGATAAATTAAGAACGAGGAAACAAAGGATAGTGCTAATGGCTTTTGGGGAATAGCCTTTTAAAATAAACTAGACTTTTCTTGGAAAATACTTAATTGGTTTTGAAAATAGTTTTTTCAAAAAGGTAAGTTTTAAAAACCCGTTTTGCTCAGATCTTGTAAACCTTATGCTCTGATACCAAATGTAACGCCCCACCTCCGCCAGGGTCACTCTTGCAAGCGCACTAGCATTGGAGGTGCGTTAAACGAGGTAAACATGCATGCAGATATCACAAGACAGAACATATAAGTGTAAACAGAGTAAATAAAGCAGCGGATAAAAGTTAACATTTCAAAACCATAGTCAAGTTACATCAAAGTACTGAGTCATTATTTTCCAACTACTGCAAGTCTAGAAAACATAAACTGAAAAATGGAAATAACATAAAGTAAAGTATTCCCCAAAGATAACAGTAGTGTCGCCATAGCAAAGCTCAAGTCCAAACCGTACATGAGCTATCCAGAAAGCAAGCTAAAGATCCCTGCTAGGTGCTAGTATTCCCACCCTGAGAACCTGAGGGGGGGGGGGGGACGGAAGAAAAGAGGCGAAAGAAAACGGGTCAGTCAAAAAGACTGGTAAGTCCTATCTACTATTAGGATAAAAACTAATAAAGTTAACTGGACAAGTGTCACAGAGATGAATCATATGGTGATAACTGGCATGGTGAAAAGTTAACAAGATAGATCAAGTGTGGCATCGCATATACAAGGTTAAGTTGCACCAGGTTTGTACTAGTATTCCAATCCATGTCAAGTATAAACAAGAAATGATCCCTTGGCCCAAAGTTGGCCCAACATCATGAGATGACCTAAATCAAGGTCCAACTACTCGGTCTAGTCGATCGGCTCCCTATAAGCCTAACTCGTCGTGTATCGGTGTCATACGACTTAATCGTGGATTGTAGTTAACTGTGCAAGGTCCACCCCAGGGTGTATCCAGCCCTAAGGTGTAAACCACAGACACAATTCAAGCACGCACAGTCTAAACCTACTGGTGCCCATGTTCAACTCCGGACTTAATGTGCACGACCATGGTCCGCCTGAACAACCGGTGCACCCTTCAGCCGTCTCTTTTGGTCTCTTACAATCAGTCCAGTAATCGTGCCCCACCCTAGCCTAGTCCAGGGTACCCATGATACTTCCAAGTTGGTTACTGCTGAAAAGGACCACGTAACTAGGATTTCAAGAGGGTTAAGTGTGGTTAACCCTATTCTAACCATGTATTGAGTTGGTCAAGTGTATTCAAGCAGTTCATGACTTAACCCTATCAATACATCGGGTTTAATTGGTTAAGTATTCAAGTAATCCATGTCTTAACCCTACCAATCCATCGTGTTTAATTGGTTAAGTATATTCAAGTAGTCCATGACTTAACCCTACCAATCCATCGTGTTTAATTGGTTAAGTATATTCAAGTAGTCCATGACTTAACCCTACCAATCCATCGTGTTTAATTGGTTAAGTATATTCAAGTAGTCCATGACTTAACCCTATCATGTGGCATTAATTAACTTAATGCACCCCAACCTCTCACATTAGACCTTGTTGTGGTTATTAGTTAAGCCGGGCGGGTCCGGGTAGCTTTACACCACAACCTAGTCTAACCTCGGGTTTTAAGTGCGATATGACCAACTACTCACATTGGGTCCTATTGTTTGTAGCCACTAGTTAAGGCGGTCGGTTCCGGGTAGATTTATGCTACAAACTCAACCCAACCTCGAGTTGGCCATTCTCATGTTTTCTAGAAGTCATGTCCAAGTCCATGTTTTCAAGCATAAACACATGTCAAACTTTCATGTCATATTTTCAAGTCATGTTCTCATGTTATTTAAGTTTGCCCAACTACCCATAACGTATTCCCATCGCACGTAAATTCGCATTAACGCAAATAGATCAAAGAGGGAACATAACTATATGACAAGGTGGGCATAAGATGGCAAAGTCTATCACAAATTAAACATGGTGATATTTGAGGCCAAAAGGGGTTCAACATACTAGCATATGGCCTCAACATGTATGATAGCATAAAAGGTGACTTGGCCTCAAACATATCAAATAGCATAAGGGTGATTTGGCCACAAGCATATTAAGGAACATGAGGGGTTAAGGTTTTGCCACAAGTTAAACATGGTGGCATATGAGGCAAATGTGTTCATAAACTTGCATATTACATTATAAGCCTCAAAACATGCATGATATCAACTTTAGCAAAATAGGTGAAACATGGCCATAAATAACATGGGATGATAGCAAGTGATTCGCATATAACATCATATGCAAGTTAACATAAGGTTTATGAGAGTTTCTATGTTGCTTTATGCAACATTTCAAATCAAAGTTCATAGCTTTCTATGCACAAAGTCAAGGTGATAGCTTTACAAACATGCATAGAATAAATCTATACATAACATGATAGGATCAAAGCTCATAGTTTTCTATGCACAAAGTCAAGGTGATAGCTTTACAAGCATGCATAGAATAAATCTATGCATAACATGATAGGATCAAAGCTCATAGTTTTCTATGCACAAAGTCAAGGTGATAGCTTTACAAACATGCATAGAATAAATCTATGCATAACATGATAGGATCAAAGCTCATAGTTTTCTATGCACAAAGTAAAGATGATAGCTTTACAAACATGCATAGAATAAATCTATGCATAACATGATAAAATCAAAGCACAAATCATACTTAGGCCCAAACTCAAACTTGCAACATGTCATATTTAACTTCATAGTTAGAATCTAAGAGTAGAATAGGGCTTACAATGCTATGAAGACCTATGAAATAAAATATGATTGATACGAAGCCACTAGCAACTCTAAAAACCCCAAATGGATACAAGCTCCAAGTTGTCTTGAGAAACAAGAAGCTCCCTTTGATTTGTATGAAGAAAGATCCTTGTTTTGATGAAGAAAGGTGGCACTTTTACTAGCTTAGGACACTCAAATTTTCATGAAGATGATGGAGGCCATGTTATGAAGATGGAGGCCATAATCAAGAAACATTTTGGCATAGTTTAGTTGTAGGAATGATTAATGAGGGTTTAGGCTAGGTCTTAGGGTCTTTTTATAGAAGATTAGGTTAGTTTAGGCCATAGGATTAACCCTAGTTCAGATCTGAGCCATTAAAATCCTTCACCAGCCCTAAAGCATGTCTTGAAGAACAAGTCAGGTGCACCCAGGCCAGACTGGCCGACCACCCAAGTCGACAGGGGTGTCGACTGGGCAGTCGACACGGCCTGGGGTGTGTCGACTCGCAAGTCGACTCCCCAGTCGACTTGGGGTGGCGGGAACCGCCTGCCCTGCCCAGCTGAATTTGAATTTCTGAATTCAAATTTGAACTTGACATTTTCTGAAAACTTCTACGGGCCTTAACTGGGTCATACGGACTCCGATTTTCGAAAACTCGGACTCTATTTCGCGTATTTTTCCGAGACGAACGCAATGGCACAGCCCATTTCCCTTGATTCGGATTTTATCATTTAATTATGCCTTTTTATGTTATAACATGTTATTTAAAAAAAATCCGGGTTGTTACAGGAAAGGATTGGCTTACCACGTACGGAGCCATTCTGGATTGTGAGAGGAGGGTTGTTAAAATCCTGACTTGTCATGGGAAGACCCTCGAAATTTCTTGTGACCCCCAAGGGTCTGTTATGCTAAGCTTCCTAGAGTCTCTAGATGCATCCATAGATGATTTGCAATCTATTTCAGTGGTTCGAGATTATTCCGTTGTTTTAGATGAGGTACGGGGTTTACCTCCAAGGCGCAAGATTGACTTCCGCATATACCTGGTGGACAATGCAAAGCCAGTTGTATTACCAATGTGCCACATGGCTCCAAGGGAAAGGAGGGAGCTGAGTAAGTAGGTAGGGGAGCTACTTAAGAAAGGGTTTATCAGAAGAAGCATATCTGAATGGGGTGCTCCAGTAGTATTCACAACTAAAATGGATGGTTCATTTCGTTTGTGTGTTGACTATAGAGAATTGAATAAGCTCACCAAGAAGAATAGCCACCCAATTCCAACGATTGATGATTTATTTGATTAGCTTGTTGGTGCCTTGGTATTTTCTCAGTTGGACTTGGCTACGGGGTTCCATCAGTTGAGGGTGGCTAAGGACAGCATAGACGAGATTGCTTTCAGAACTCCGGACGGTTTTTTTGAATTGCTAGTTATGCCTTTTGGGTTGACATATGCACCCGCCTATTTTGTTGTTTTGATGAGTATGGTGATTCGGGAGTTCCTAAACAAATTTGTAGTAGTCTTTTGTTGATGATATTTTGATCTTCTCCAAGAATAAAGAAGAGCATGCCCAACAATTGAGAAAAGTTTTGAAAACTCTCTTTGACCATCAGCTTAAGGCAAAGTTCTCCAAATGCCCTTTTTTGGAGAAAAGAGGTGAGATTCTTAGGGCATGTAGTCTCCAAAGAAGGGATGGTTGTAGATGCTGCCAAGGTGGTTGTAGTGCAAGATTGGCAGATTCCTAAAAATGCAACCGAGGTGTGAAGCTTTCTTAGGTTGGCAGGTTATTATAGAAAGTTCATTAAGGACTTTGCAAAGATATCAGCCCCTTTCACCAGGCTGACAAAGAAGAATTTGGCATTTTCATAGGACATAGACTGTGACGTTGCTTTTCAACGACTGAAGAGGCCTCTGACAATGGCCCCAGTCTTGACCTTGCCTGATGGAAGTAAAGTGTTTACTGTTTACACTTATGCGTGCGGTACAGGGCTTGGTGCGGTTCTGATGTAAGAAGGGAAAGTAATATGTTATGAGGGTAGACAGTTGAGAGTTCATGAGAACAACTACACCACTCATGATCTAGAGCTAGCAGCCACAGTATTAGCGTTAAAGATGTGGCATCATTATTTACTTGGAGAAAAGTTCGAGTTATACATCGATCATAAATCTCTCAAGTATCTATTCTCACAGAAGGATTTCAACTTAAGACAACAACGGTGGATGGAGTTCTTAGCTTCATATGATTTTGAGATTTCTTATATCTCTGGCAAGGGTAATGTGGTGGCAGATGCACTAAGTAGGCAGAGGATGACCATGAGTCCTCTGTTTGTGGAAAGAAAGAACTTGTAATTCATATATGTTTTTGATTTTAAACCCTTTATCAAGGTTTTGCCTGATTTGTTTGCATCCTCGGAGATACGACCGACCCTTATGGATCAGGTAGGAGCTTCACAACAAGGTGACCCACAGATTCTAGACATCATGGATAAGATTAGAAGAGGGAAGCACTACAAAAATATGGACTTTTCTTAGCACGAATGTACAGCATTCCTGCCAATTCCCCATTCCCCCATTCCCCCCTCCCCCCTTAAACGCTATTCGATCTGACTTTTCCAATGTAGTTCACTAAATAAATATCTTGGTTTTAATGCTATACAATGGAAAAGGAAGAAGACGAAATTTGTGCGGGAAATAAATGAAAAAAGCAAAGCGTGTACTGCCTTTGCCAGGAATCCATAAAATAATCTTTCATCCATCATATCACTTTTAGAAAACAAAAGCTATGTGAAATCCCAATTGCTTAACATAAATCTTGTAACCCTAACCACCATCATCGATAGTTTATCGATGCCATAATCTCTCTCACACAGTCGATCGATCCCAATCCCTAAATGCGGAAACTATCATGCTTCTTCGATTTCAACCGCCATAAAAGATATTATTATATATTTATAAGTTAATTTGTTTAGAACAAGCTTTTGTAGTCTTTACAAGAGCACGCCAGTGGTTAAGTACGATTTAGATTAGCTGGCTCTTATTATATCTAGACACTGAAAATGATTGGATTTAAGACTGAATGTAAACATAAAATGTTGTAGTTAAAATTTTGCAAGTTAAGATATTCATGTATATGCGAATTGCAATAAGTTGCGCCAAACTTTGATGATAATCTGTTTTTGAGAAACAACCTGAGGGTGCAGGTGCTGCTCAACTCCTTAACCTCCAAATATGAATGCAAGTATCGAACTGCTGTCTGTGATGGTGATGAGAAATGAACGGGTCATAGTCTTTGCTACATTGATGGGTTATAGATATGATATGAAAAAGTGTAAACATTTTAATTTGTGAGTTAGTACTTTAACTCATTACAAACAAAACTGCTGAACAGTTTTAGCTAATTCTCCAACTATTTTGGTTTTGTTATTATATACTCTCTTCCCCTAATAGAGCAACTGAGCCCACTATTGAAACAATTTAGTTTTATCTTGCCTCTTTTAATCCTTAAACGTTTTCTTTTGTGAGTGGATTGAAGGACTAAAACAGTAATAAAAAATGGATAAATAATATAACAAAACAATATTGCTATAATAGTGAAGTTGACAGTGGTATAAGGTTCTATGTAAATAAATCGAAGAGGAGGATGAGCTTTTGCATATTTAAATGACCTCTTAAAATGGTATTCAGATCTTTATGTTTTGATTTACTTTGTATTCCTATAAAATAAAATATTAATTCTGGCATGTAGCAAGGATTTAAGCATGATTTCGACTATAAAATTACTTTATGATATGAACATTATAATCACATTAATAGGATTATGACTATGATTCAATGGACAATAAAAACTAAGTGTTTGAAAACTATCAACAGAAAAAACGTTTTCTTTATAAATGTAATTTACTTCAAAACTAAATGGTTTAACTTGGATCGGGTTTTAATCAAACAAGTTAAAGGAAAGAGTATTGAGAGTGGATAAAAAGAAGAATCTATCACATATAACAAACATAAGTGGCTGGTACGAGAACCAACTAATATTCAAAAGTCTGAATATTTAGAGTTCTCCGTGATTGTAGTAAAAGAGGCCCTAACTTTAGCCGCAAATTTTTTTCCTCAAGTGATCTCTTGGATACTCTAACAAATATTTTCGGACATGTATGATTCTTTTCATCGTTTTTCCGTGAAGTACTTGGAAATTTTTTTAACACTGTGTTAATACACTACAAAAATAAACTACTATAGAGACTGAAGTATTAAAACCGATGTATATCTGTCCTTAATATGAAATGGAAGGAAAGACCAAAATAGTCAGTCTATACTTTTAAACAACAGAAACTGAATGAAAGTTACCATTCGGTCTTTGATATCTGGAACCGGTTGGAGTATGAGAACTGTTAACTTCATTTCTCAATTGGACATCTGATGGTTTGTATTTGTCCTTTTTATTTAATCTTACGGCTCAGTTTACTGATCCACACCATAGCAGTTTCTGGATCCACGTGAGAGTTTATTTATCCTTCTTATTTAATCCTACGGCTCAGCTTACCTATCTACACCATTGCAATTTCTGGATCTTATGCCACGTGGGAAGAAAAACTCTCATCTCCAACCGTATCCTCCACTAAACGCACTAAAGTAAGCTGGTACTTCTTTATTTTCTACCTCTCAACGTCAAATCCACACATTGAAAATTATTTCTTAGGCGATTGTGAAGCTCACAGACACTCTTTTGCTCAATCCTTATTTCCTTTTAGTTATTGCCTATGTTTTCTCTACCAAGGTAAGTATGGTTAAAATAATTGCCTTTCTATGCTTTTGTTTTATTTTCAAAATGATTCTTAGGCTCTTAGCTTCTCTGAATTAAACCCGATTATATAAAATGACAACTAGTCACTAGTGATTGGAATTTCGAATCTGATCTCACTTTAAGTTTTTCAGAAATGGATATCCTCTAAGACATATAAAATGAGGACTGGTTGTGAACATAGATTGCTAAGAAAAGAGTTGGAGACTCACTGAAGGCTTAGGTATGAGCAAAAAGAAAAGAATTGTTTTAATAATTTTTTTTTTTAACGTTATTCATCTATACAATTTTCTGAAGAATGGGGTGCTATGCTTGATTATTGATACACTGAAAATTGTGCTGTTGCAGGCTCATTTGATGACAAAGGCTATCAAAGCTATCTACAGTTGCTTGGTTGAAGTTATGAAGTTTTAATGTTCTGTTTTTTCATTTATTGTGTAACGAAATGTTGTGTTTATACTATTACTTGGATGTTACTTAATGTCACTTTGGTGCTACATTCCGTCTGATTTGTTTGAAAACATAGAATTGAACGACGTTAACTGTATACATATGAATTGTGTGGCACAAGTATTTCTTATGTTTTAATCATATTAGATGAAATTCAATGCTAGTTAAATTAAATGCGATCTTTTTTTTTTTTTTTTTTTTTTTTGGAATTTAAGACTGATTATAAACCATGTTTCAGTCTTTAGAATTTAGTCCAAAAGATATTTGAGACTGAAACATCAGTTTCTACATTTTGAAACCGACACGTCAGTCTTAACGTAATTTAAGACTTGAAGTTTAAAGACTGTAGGTTTCAGTTTTTGATCGGTCTCAAGATGTTATTTAAAGACTGAACTGGTTTAGTAAAAACCGAATTTTGCGGTGTTTAAATTGATTATTTTTTGTTCTGATATTTAGTTGCAGTAGATGAAAGAAAATCCCATGACTATTTGCTTGTTGTTGCAAGTGCAAGACTGAATCAGCAGAGGATAGGGGTACAGACAGTTTCGTTTCCCATCGAGTTTTATTCACTTGTACCGTTCAAAGCAATGCTAAAGTCTCTAAATTTTAAGTGTATATCTGTTTATGCATGTGACTATGCACATACATGTATCCATAATATGAGATAAGTATGCTTCTAAACCCCAAAACAAAAACAACACTGTAAATTTAGCATAAGTTTTTGTGTTTGTGCCAGAATGAATCATGACATCTGAATGTGACGGATATGCTAGACTACTATTGTTAAGATTTTGTCATATATCGACATTGGTTACTTATTTTGACCCAGATATACTTCCAATTGATGTAGATTATCGATGTAGTTTTTGCTGCCAGATTTAAGTACAATGCTTGTACTGCAAACGTGTTGACCGGTCATGTGCTATATCACAAAATTTTTTGTCAAAGAGAATATATTGACCTCGTGACACATAAAAACCATGCAAATTCTTTACTTGATTCAGTTTTTTGGCTTAAAGTTTTTTATATAATCTACGTTTGTAGAACATGTAATTCAATGCTATATGACAAGCTTCGGGATATCCATATAACCATTAGGGGCAGTGAGTTTTTTAATATTGATAATGAAAATGAATGTTGTCATACTTCCTAACTTTACTGTTTTTGTTTTGAATTGGGTATCAGAATTCTACATTTTGATTCAAGAATCCAAATCAGGTGATTCCATTCGCTCATTTCTTGGCGCTTTTTTTTTTATGTTTGGCTCTATCTGTGTCATAATTCATACAGCCATATACAGAAACCGTTTGTTTCAGCTTAAGGCTTCGTTGAGTTATTCACTCTATTATAGTTTATACAACATCAGATAAAGGAGAAATTCTGTATATTGTCTTATTCTACTTGTAGCAGAGACGGAACTGCTATGGTGGCAAGTGGGGGCCATGGCCCCAAGTTTAAAAATAATAATAATAATAATAATAATAATAATAATAATAATAATAATGATAATTAATTAATTAAGTAGTATGTTGAATTTTCAACTATGCTGACTTTTGCTCCCTTATTTTACACGTTACCTATTATACCTTGCTGTCACTTTGCTGCAGCATTCATTTTCTTCTTCTTGCGGGCTTGCTCCTCTGTTCTTCCAATTCCCAGGTTTACAAAAGCATTCGGTTGTCCCTCTCTAGTCAAGGTATTTCTTTTATGCTTTTAATTTTTTGTATGTAGGTTAATGCAATGTTATGATCTAATTTCATTATTCCATTTCCCAGGTTTCAAAAAGTGAAAGAAATCAATTCAATTTTGGAAAATTGAGGTACTTAGGGTCCGTTTGGTTTAAAATGAGTTTTGAGTTTTCAAAATTAATTACAAAACATTAAAGGTGTGAAAAGAGGAATGGTAGAATGGAAGGAAGATGAAGGGGACCGCGGAGGGGATGTAGCAATCATGGAAGGAAGAATTGGTCTCCATGTTTCTCTTATCTCAAAACATGAAAAATAGATAAAAGTTGTTTTTTATTTTGTGTGTTAACTTTGTTTTCTAAAATGGTTGTTTTTCATGATATGCATGTGTTGTGCACATTATTGTATGGACGAAAACCCAAAACTTAAAACGGTAAACCAAATACTACCTTAGTTCTTGCTACTTTAATTTTCAATTTTTAAGGTTTCAACTTATTGTGCAGACTGTGGTCTTATGAATTATAAAACATGAATTCATCAAAAAAAAATTCAAATACGAATTAAAATGCAATTTATTCATATCTTGTTCCTTTTTGAATTTTAGATATATTGGGTATCATGGTTAGATCTTCTAAAATACACGACTTTTTTAAAAGAAAAGTTACTGAAACTGGAGAATTTATTGGATCTTCTTCAATCTCCAATAATGATTGTCAAACTCTGGATGCTTTTCCAACTCCAAAATATCAAAGAATTGAGATTACAGAGATTGAAGAAAATGCTTTAGAGCGTGATCCTGGATTGCGCTCACAAATATATGATTATCCTTTACATAAACAAGATGAAATTAGGCGTGCTTATGTTAATATGAGAACTTATCAACCTATACTTAAAGAGTTTCCATTGTCCGGAAAAGAAATACATCTTCGACGGTTTAATGGTTCTTGGTATAAATTGTTTCCATGGTTGGAATATTCCTCCGCTAAAGATGCAGCATTTTGTTTACCATGTTTTATTTTCAATAAGAGAACGACCGATCGATATAGATCAAATGCATTCACTGTCGATGGCTTTCGAAATTGGAAGAAGGTCCATAGCGGTAGTGATTGTGCTTTTTTAAATCATGTCGGAAAGTCTGCTAACTCAACGCATAATGCTGCCGAACAATCTTGCAAAGATTTAATGAAATCCTCTCAACATATTGAAACTATTTTGGAGAAACAAACCGAAGAGCAAGTATCTCAAAATAGATTAAGACTTTCAGTATCTATTGACACCGTCCGATGGTTAATGTTTCAAGCATGTGCACTTCGTGGAAATGATGAAAGTCTTGATTCTAAAAATCCGGGTAACTTCACCAATTTATAAAAGCCATAGCCTCTTACAATGAAAAAGTTGCAGATGTTGTCTTAGAGAATGCACCTGGAAATGCTAAGTATACTTCACCTAAAATTCAAAAGGAGATTTTACACATTATTGCAACAAAAGTTAGAAATTTTATTTGTGAAGAAATTGGAGATGCTAAATTTTGTATCATTGTTGATGAAGCACGGGATGAATCAAAAAGAGAACAAATGGGTCTTGTTTTAAGATTTGTTGATAAAGAAGGATTTGTGCGTGAACGTTTTTTCAATATTGTTCATGTTAAAGACACAAAAGCGGAAACTTTATCAACTATTTCTGAACTTTGTCAAGGATTGGCTTGGACAAACAAGTCAAATATTTATCCCTTGATAGATCGATTAATTCGTCTTGTATTGACTTTTCTGGTTTCCACGGCGACCACTGAAAGAGCATTTTCAGCTATGAAGCTAGTTAAAACTAGTCTTCGCAACAAAATGGAGGATGAATTTCTTGCAGATAGTATGACGGTTTACATTGAAAAAGAGATTGCAATTCAGTTCAATAATGATTCAATAATCGAAGAGTTTGACAAGATGAAAACCCGTCGAGTGCAGCTTATGCAGAAATAAGTTAATCAAATATGTATGTAAATGTGCCTTATTAATATTTGCTTTTAAGCTTTGTGTGCAATTAAATATAAAATAATCTCTTTTTACCATGTAGCTTTTGGTGTTGCTGTAACTCCGGCAAGCTATGGGCGTACTTTTAAAATTATTTCTTTTGGTGCTCTGTATTTTTGCGTACAATCAGGTATAAAATTATTTCTTTTGGCTTTTCATGTAACTTTTGCTGTTAAGTTAACTAATGTTGTAGCTTTTGGTGCTTTTTGTGTAGTGTGGCTTTGATCACTTTGTTGCTGCCAATTAATGCCTAATTAATGAGCCTTGATCACTTTGTTGCTGTCAATCAAGGAAACTTGACCATTTTGTTAATGAAACCGGACCTCTGCTTTCATCTGGTTTGTCTTTTAATCTTTTATTTTAAATTGTTTTTGTATAATTTGTTGGTAACTGTGCAAATGAACATGCTGGTAAACTGTTTTAGCATTTGTTTTCAACTGTGTTTGTAAAAATGGGGCATGGGTATTTTCATTTCTTTTATGAGCAGCCTGTACGAAACATGATATATAGTAAAATCGAGCATGGATATTGTTGTTTGATTTTGCCCCCCCCCCCCCCCCCCCCCATCGTCTATTTCTTGGTTTCGTCCCTGCTTGTAGCTAGTCTCATTTGATGTTATATTGTTATAAAACCCACTGGTTGCTCTGTTCCATACTTCTTGGGAACATTTTGGATTGCAGTGATGTACATAGATGGTTCTGTATGATTAATTTAGCAGGAAATCTACTTCAAAGTGAGGCTAAAATCTTGGGTAGCAGCTGCCATTAGTTTGCATCATAATATACTATCATCATCAGAGTTTTGCTCTTTGGATATAATTCAATACATTATAACCGAGTTCTGCATTTTTTGTGTTTAACATTGAATTTGCTTTAATATGCATTTTCGAAACTTTATCATGTTTTATATTAAGAAATGTGCTAACAAGTCTGATGTTAAAAAAAAATCAATTATATTTTTTCATATTTTTGTGTATATATACCATGTATACACAGAAAATATTTAAACAAAATATACAGAGTTCTACAAAACTAGATCTATCATCTTCAATCTGAATCTTATTGCAACATCATGTATACCTCATCCTTGCAAACAATCCCTTTTTTCCAAAGAAGAGCAGTAATTTCAGAAAAATAAAAATAATCAACGATTGTAGTCATATCCTATTCATAAGAAAAATGTACTGCACTTATGCCCCACTGGTGCAGCTATTGTCTTTATCACCAACAATGACAGGGGAGATAGCCTTGGCTAGCATGGCAGTGAACCCTAGGTTAGTCGTAATAGCCACAGTTGCAACAGTTGTGGGATCAGCGAAGCTTTCATCCTGATTGGACGGCATCCCCATTATATGTGCGATGAGCTGCATCGGATTAATGTTATCTAGACCCTACAGCACGGAAAACTTGGACAGCATAAACCTGTGGCTGGGAGCACTGGAACTGGAGTAAGGAGTTCATATTTTGGGTCAGGTCGAGGGTGATGGTGGGAAAGTGGGCAGAGGCGGAGGTCGTTACGAGGGAGGAGCAGAAGGGGAGGATGGTGTAGGTTAGGAAGCTGCTGTTGCTATTATTGAGAAGGGAGTCAGAGGAAGACATATTGAACATTTTGGGCACTAAAGATTTTGAGCCTCCCGAGGTAGATGTTATTGATATGCTTGCTGAACTTATGGGAGGAGAAGCTACAATTATCAATTTTTGAGTATGTAGTGCTGAGGATTACTATTGTTGTGTCACTTCGCAAATGCTAGCATTAATTTCTATTTTGGCTTTGCTACTTTCTATGTTTGAAAACTATCATTATCAACTATTATCCTACTATTTTCCAACATGCAATCTTATAAAGTTTCTTCCTTTTGATTGAAATGGGGTCCTTTGTTACCAAGTATGGATACCGGTTCCATGCGGCAGCAGGGGCTGCTGCAATTGTCTATTCGCAGTTGTCCATGCCACAGATGTTACCAATTGATGCACATATTAAAGTAGCCCAGGAGTATTGGACTAAGATTGGGCTGTTAGAAATTTCATACTGTGGGTTGTTAGTAGCAAATGCATATCCTTTTATTTTATTTTTCATGTTATCTTTCTGTTATTTGTATTTTCCATATTGTTAGAAAAAGTTGCCTTACAGGCTAGCAACAGCAAGCCACCTCAGAAAGTAGGTGTGAAAAACCTCTATATATGTAAAGGAAACGAAAGGAATGGGATAGAAAGGAATGGGATAGAAAATTTATTGCTGAAAAATTCTTACAGTTTCCTTCTTCTTACATCTCTTCTTCTTCCTCATTTATCACCTCTTTCCTGCTCCTACAGCCGAAGTCGTATCACCAATCCTGGTATGAAATTAGTTTTTCTTTGTCATTGACTTCATAATATTTCAGTATATAGTAACATTCAAGCAAAGTGATTTTTATTTTGCTTGTAGTGGAACTATCCACTGCATTTCCAAAGCTTGTAGAAATTTATGTTGAGTTTAATGTAATTGTACACGATGCAGGTGTTGGTGTTATAGACACAAGCTTCATGAAGATGATACGGATGGCATTAGTTCATGGAGGCGCATTATAAATATAAACTTCCCTGCTCTTGTTGGTTGCACTCGTGTTCCGGTACTATCATGCTTCTCCCCTAGTTATCATTCTTATAATACAATGTTTCATATAAATAAATTATATAATTGCAGATGCAAACTACGAAAAAATTGAAGAAGCCTGGGGCTGTGAAGAATATGGGTTCAGCAACGGTCTTCACCCAGTTCCTGCTGAGCCTATACACTCAGCAGGTAAAGGAGGTGCTATTTGGTTTACTAGGTCATATGCCTTATTAGGCTGGAAAGGCATCCGTGTCAATGCACTTTGCTCTAAGGTGTATAGGTATTTCTTGTTCTTACAGCTTCTTTCATGTAGTAAAAAGCAGCAAGTTACTAATATACACTTGGTGATCATGTATGTACACAATTTGCGAATACAAGTGCAAAGACATCCTCGCCATTCTGTTGCCAAGATCAACATACATGAACATTTTTTGTAGGATGTGATGTCAATTTGGATATGAATTTTTTCCCCTTTTTCTTTGGCATTTTCTAGGATTTGAATTCACTAAATATTTTGTGGCTAGGTGCAATTCAATTTCCATCTCAATACTATGGGAATAAAATTTGATTTCTGTGAATGTTCTAATTTTTGGGTGTGTTCCGAAAGGGTAAAATCTATTTTTGAATTTTTGTTGCATAAAATTGTAGATTGTGCTATTCTAATTTGGTTTAATATTTACTTTTAACATCACTAATGCAAGTATTATAATTTTAGGAGTACATCGAATCAAATGTTAAAATGGTGACTTTCTACCCCAGATTAGGATTTCACAATGGCCACAGATATAGAACAGCGCTTCTTTCTACAAGAAAATCAAAAAGAAGAACATAGTCTTCTGTAATCAACAAGAAGCAGATTGTAGAGTACATAGCAAGAAAGTCAAAGAAAAAGGTAGTTTATTATTATTATTATCCAAGAAAAATCATTTGCATTTCAAACATCTGATTATTTTTATTGATTCCTTGCATGTGTTTTCACTTTTCAAGCAATGAAGATTGCAAAAAAACTAAAAACGCAAGCAATGTTAGGATACTCAAGTTGTTCAAACACCTTTGGTGATTCTAATTTAAGTGAAAAGTAATAATTTTAGTTTCATTTGAATTATATAAGTTGGTATTCATGTATACACCAATATTATTATCAAATTTTGAAATCAAAACAATGCCTTTCTAGGCATAACCAATTTTCGTTGCATTGGTTTAAATATTTATAACTGAGAACAAAAAAGATCGTTTCATACAACACGTCATGCATATGCGTAGATTATTGTGGGGTATGAAGTGTGAAAGTTAACTGTTTATCCTATATACTTTACAATAGGTGTAAAATATAAAAGTCATAAATGTCTATTTTATGGTTCAACCTCATAACTTAGCAAACAAAAGCTATTTTCAAGTTGTTTATATCATTTAAAAATAGTTTGATTATTGTCCAATATTATTGATATTCAACAAATAAATTTTGTGATTCAGAATATAAAATATGTAGATTTTATGCTAATGTTCATGCTGGAAGAGATATGCTAATGTTTATGCATGATAGTAGGAACGGAACAGTTAAACTCGCAGCATTTAGTACCCTTAGTGGGAATAACAACAGTTCTTGTATGTATGCCTTTCATAGTGGGAATAACTGTTCCCTTGCAGTGTTATACAAACAAGTAATTATGTAGTTATAGTGCTGTATGCTTATTGGGAATTACAGTAATGCAATGTTGGGCCATGATGAATACAGTCCAGTATAGCCAAATGGAGTTTAATCAAATAGAATGACTTGAAACATTGATCCAACACTATCCAAATGGTGCTGGTATCACTTACTTGAATGGATGAACTGACATGACCGAAGCTTGGTTTCTTGCTTTATTGCAGGGTGATAGACAGGACGCATGCAGGTTTTGCTACATGCAGCAGTTGGAAGGAAATATGTTGAAATAAAAACTGCAGGGGGTAACGTGAAGAGAATATACTACAAAGAAGTCACGCACTGAAACATTGATAACTGCAACATACATTACTGAAGCAGCACCACTATGTTGGGTGGTGGACAATCCATTTTCAGATTAGCATGTTGGCAGCCTTTCATATGAGAATTGGCTTGAAAATGGTGCAAATGGAGTATTGCAATGTGCTAAATCTACTAAAGCTTTGTGGCTACACTGGAAGCTTCACAAGGAACCGACGTGAATTGCAATATGAATTGCGAGTGCATAGGCCAGCAAAGACCAGGCAGATGTAAATTGAGATAGGTAGGGATGGATAGGTAAAACCGTAAAAGAGTTGCATGAAATATGAAGTGACATGTGTTATAATA
Source organism: Allium sativum (assembly GCA_030737875.1). Lineage (NCBI taxonomy): Eukaryota > Viridiplantae > Streptophyta > Magnoliopsida > Asparagales > Amaryllidaceae > Allium > Allium sativum. The sequence goes on from CM060926.1 coordinate 439,982,717, forward strand.
TGCGATAATATATGGTAGATTGAAGTGGTCGAAGATAGCTTCGCATAGGAGAAAATCGTTCGCAAATCGGAGTTCGCACGAGGAAGATATGAGCAGAAATGAGTAAGATGTTTTATGTACAGTGCGACAGACGTTTGTCGTACGGGACGACAAACGTCTGTCACTACAGGGGTTTTTCCCGAAAGTTTCCACAGACGTCTGTCATCCCCACGACAGATGTCTGTCATCCCCACGACAGATGTCTGAGAAGGGTACAGACGTCTGCCATGGATGCGACAAACGTCTGAGCTGAGAGCTGGAGCCCAAATAATTCCCTGGGAAGGACAGACGTCTGTCACCTCCCACGACAGACGTCTGAATATTGAATTGGGCTATTTCAGGCTGGAAACCTTGTAAGTTGATTTGTGAAGATACGGGGGAAATTTGGGTAACTGGCCTATCCCTATATAAGCTATTTTCTGAGCTGTTAGTGGGAGGAGCTTGAAGACTTGATTTCGGATCAAGGGTTTATTCTCAAGGGAGAATTAGGGTTTATAGCCTAATTCCAATTCTTCAATTCTATTCTTCTCAAACTCTTTTTTATATTGAAATATAGTGATTATTGGATCAATCTCTTGTATTCCTTTCATCGTGGTAATAAAATACTCTCTCCAAAGTGGATGTACACTAACAAGATGTTAGTGGAACCACTATAAATCCTTGTATGATTTATTTTTGCTACTTTGTCATTAGTTTCTTGCTTGTGATTGAGATTTGGATTGTTCGTGATTGGTTGATATTGGTTTTGTGACTAGAGTTATTACTTTGATTGTTTTTGCAAGTCTAACAATGATCTAGTCTTCCGCTAGCGCATTGTGGTTTAGATATCGGATTCGAGTGGTCTTGAATAGGATTAATCACAACGGTTTCAATAGTTGGTATCAGAGCTGTTTTGGTGCTTGTTAGGTGTTTGTGAAAATGCCAAAGATGGATAGTAGCTCGGTAAGTCCTTCAACTGGAAGTCCGAATAGTGTGGCGCTATATGTACGGGGTTCGTATGCGGCGTCTGGTTCTCAACTGGTTATTGACAAGTGGAATGGTGATAATGACTTAGAGAAATGGCAATGGAAAATGAAAGCGGTTCTTAGGCGGAATCGGATGCACCGAGTAATATTTGATACTCACTTATTGCCAAGTGATATCTCGGATGTTGAGAGAGGGGAGATGGAGGAATGGGCTTACACTACTCTTCAACTTGCTATGGGGGAGAATGTGATCTCCGAAATTAGTGGTGAGACTACCGCTAAAGGTATTTGGGACAAGTTGGACGAACTTTATATGAAGAAGTCGCTTACTAATCGTTTGATCTTGTTGCGTACGTTTTTCACCTTCAAAATGAAGGAGGGTAATACGCTTAAGGCACATTTGAATGCCTTTGATGATTTGCTCATGAAGATAAAGGCTGTTGATTTGAAGATTGAGGAAGAGCAAAAGGCGATGATATTATTGTGTTCATTGCCGGACCGCTATACGGATTTCTCAAATAGTTTGATCTATGGACGGGATACCTTGACTCTAGATGATGTCAAGACGGGTCTTCTTAGTGAGTAGTTGAGAGATCAAATGAAGGAGATGAGTGAGGGTAGCAGTGGAGCTAGTAATAGTCACGGGTTATTTGTGCAGAAAGAAAAGAATGTGAAGAAAGGAAACCGGGGGCGTTCTAAATCAAGAAAACCCGGTGAAAGAGGTAAATCGAAAGAGAGAAATGGCAAGTGATTTATATGTAAGAAACCGGGACATTGGAAGAATGAATGTCCGGACAAAGATAAGAAGGAAGTAGCGTCTTCATCCATGGCAGTGGAGAGTGGGGATGGTGAAGTAGATGAGAACGTGTTGACGGCGGTAGCAACGAGTGTTTCGGGTAACGAATGGGTTCTCGATTCGGTTGCGTTGTATCATATGACGCCATATAGAGATTGTTTTTCATCCTTTGAGGTCAAAGAGGGAAATGCAATTGCTATGGGAAATGGTGCTATTTGCAAGTCAATTGGTAGTGGCTCCGTGTAAATAAGGATGTTTGATAGAGTTGTTCGCACGCTCACCAATGTTCGCTATGTTCCGGGACTTAGAAAGTCGCTTATATCTTTGGGGAAATTGGATTCTCTAGGATGCAAGATCACTATCGAGAAGAATTGCTTGAGGGTTTCGAAGGGAGCGCTTGTGGTTATGAAAGGTGCTAGGACACATGGTATATATTTGCTTCAAGGAAAGGAGGTGAGACTTGTGTGGGTGTTGATAGTTCTCGTGACTTGGATGCGACACAGTTGTGGCATTTGAGATTGGGTCACATCTCGGAGAGGAGTTTGGATATTCTTCGAAAGCGGGAGATGATCGAGGGTGAGAGTTTCAACAAACTAGAGTTTTGCGAGGAATGTGTCATGGGGAAGCAAACACGGTTACCATTCGATGAAGGCAAGCATGACTCAAAGGAGGTTCTTGAGTATGTTCATTCAGATGTTTGGGGACCGACACCAGTTGCTTCTTTGGGAGGAGCAAGGTATTATATCTCTTTCATTGATGATTTGTCTCGCAAGGTATGGGTGTATGTAATGGGGGCCAAGTCGGAGGCATTTGCTAAATTCGGAGTGTGGAAGGCTCTTGTTGAGAATGAGAGTGGTAAGACTTTGAAGGTGTTAAGGACGGACAATGGCGGTGAATATGTCTCGCGTGAATTCTTGGAGTATTGTAAGCATCACGAGATCCGAAGACATTTTACTACACTAGGAGATCCACAATCTAATGGAGTAGCGGAGAGAATGAACCGAACTCTACTTGAGAAAGCTCGATGCCTGAGATTGACATCGAGTTTGTCTAAGGGATTTTGGGCCGAAGCTTTGTCAACCGCAGTGCATATTGTAAATCGAATTCCGTGCTCGGCCTTTGGTAACAAAATTCTAGAGGAAGTGTAGAAAGGGAAGAGTGTTGACTTGAGATATCTTCCCGTGTTTGGTAGCCCGGTTTATGTGCATGATCCGGGGAATGATAAGCTTGGAGCTAGGGCATTCAAGGGGATCTTGCTTGGTTTCACGGATGGCATGAAAGGCTATTGGATTTGGAATCCGAAAACGAAGAAGGTTTTTAATTCTCGTCATGTCACTTTTGATGATTCGGCTTTATTCAACGTGAATAAGAGCTCATCGGACGTTCCGGATTTGGTTCATGGTGAATCAAAGGAGAAGGAAGTCATTCCCACATTCCATCCAAGTGGTAGTAGAGTTGAACAAGCTCGTGGGGTTGAAGCGGTTGATGAAACATCACATAGTCCACATGGTTTCTCTAGTGATGATGTTGGTGATGTACATGATACTAGAGAAGTTTCGACTCAAGGTGGAGTAGAAAGGGGTTTGGGTGATAGTATTGCTACTCGGGTTGGTCGACGTGCAATAAGGCCTCTCGAAAGATATGGTGATTGGAACTACCTTAGCTTTAGTGATCATTTGGAATGTGCTCTCAATGTAGTCCAAGATGAGCCAATGGACCTTGATGACGTCATGGAGTCGAGAGAGAGCTCGAAGTGGATTTGTGCCATGGAGGAAGAAATGCAATCGCTTATGAAGAACCGAACTTGGGAGTTGGTTCCACTTTCCTCAAGGAAATCGTGCTATAGGGTGCAAATGGATTTACAAGGTGAAGGATGATGGAAGGTACAAAGCAAGGTTAGTGGCAAAGGGGTTCTCACAAAGGAAAGGAAAGGAGTATGATGAAATTTTTGCACCAGTGGTTCGTCATACATCTATCCGAGTTTTACTACCGATATTTGCTATCCATGACTTGGAGTTGGAGAAACTTGATGTGAAAACCGCCTTCTTGCATGGAGACTTGGACGAAGACATCTACATGGAGCAACCGGAAGTGTTTGTCGTAGATGGTAAGTCTAATATGGTTTGCATGTTGAAAAAATCACTATATGGGTTAAAGCAATCACCTAGACAATGGTACAGGAGATTCGATCATTTCATGCTTGAAAGTGGCTTCCATCGAAGCATCAAGGATGCTTGCGTATATTTCAAGAGGTTGGGAAATGATTGTTGGGTGTATTTACTCTTGTATGTGGATGATATGATCATTCTTTCCAAGGATCGAAATGAAATCAACAAGTTAAAAATGCTTTTGAAATCGGAATTCGAGATGAAGGACCTTGGAGAAGCAAGAAAAATCTTGGGCATGGAAATAGGAAGGGACCGAAAGCGTTTTGATTTAAGATTGACTCAAAAGAAATACATTAAGAAACTGCTTTGCTGGTTTACAATGGACGATGCAAAGGCGTTAAATACACATTTACCTTTGCATATGAAGCTTTCAGAGAAGGGATCACCAATCGGGGATAAATACAAGGCTTATATGGCAAAGGTGCTATATGCAAGTGCGGTTGGTAGTTTGATGTACGCAATGGTGTGTACAAGGCCCAATGTTGCAAAAGCCGTCGGGGTGGTTAGTCGGTATATGGCTAATCCGGGGAAATCGCATTGGGAAGTTGTAGAGGCTATTATGAGATACTTGAAAGGCACAGCATCTCATGGACTTGTCCTTGGTGGTAGTGATGATAGGAGTTGCAAGTTGGTTGGTTATTGTGACTCGGACTACGCCGGTGATAGGGATCGGAGGAAATCAACTTCCGGGTATGTCTTCACACTTGGCAGTACAGCCATTAGTTGGAGATCGCGATTGCAAATCGTAGTTGCTTTATCCACTACGGAGGCGGAGTTGATTGCCGTTGTGGAAGCGGCCAAGGAGGCACTCTACTTGAAGCGATTGTTATGTGACTTGGGTTTCAAACATGAAAGTGCTGATGTTCGATGTGATAGCCGAAGTGCTATCCATTTGGCAGAGAATTTGGCATTTAGCTCACGGACCAAGCATATTGAGGTGAGGGAGTCATTTCTTGTAGCCATGGATGAGGGTAAGCTAGTATACCTTCGAAAAGTGCACACAAGGGATAATGCGACGGATATGTTCATGAAGGCATTGCCGTATGGGAAGTTCGAGCATTGCTCGAACTTAATTCGCTTGTTGAGTTGCCAGGTACCACGGGGTGGAACGAGGTGGAGAGAGTGACTTTTTTTGTTGATGGAAGGAATAGCGGTGAGAGATTGAAAATCTATCTTCATGGTAAGTACTCGTTACACTCCCGAGTACATTGTCTTTTGGTGAGACGGTTTGTGGTTTGAATGTTTTCAACACTACATTGACGGGTGGGGGCTTTGCCTGAACTCGTTGGTGCAGTGCAATGGGCGGTGGCCATGCCGGAGCTCATTGAGGAAACATTCAAGTTTGCTTGGTCGAAGGTAGAAGGAAATGCTTGGGTGCTTTGGAGTTGATATGGTTATAGTATCGAGGTAGAGTGTTGTAGTATGCGATACTATATGGTAGATTGAAGTGGTCGAAGATAGCTTCACACAGGAGAAAATTGTTCGCAAATCGGAGTTCGCACGAGGAAGATATGAGCAGAAATGAGTAATCTGTTCTTTGTATAGTGGGACAAAGGCCTGTCGTATGGGACGACAGACGTCTGTCACTACAGGGGGATTTTCCCCGAAAGTTTCCACAGACGTCTGTCATCCCCACGACAGACGTCTAAGAGGGGGTACAGACGTCTGTGATGGATGCGACAGACGTCTGAGCTGAGAGCTGGAGCCTAAATAATTCCCTGGGAGGGACAGACTTCTGTCACCTCCCGCGACAGACGTCTGAATATTGAATTGGGCTATTTCGGGCTAAAAACCTTGTAAGTTGATTTGTGAAGATACAGGGGAAATTTGGGTAAATGGCCTATCGCTATATAAGCTATTTTCTGAGGTGTTAGTGGGAGGAGCTTGAAGACTTGATTTGGGATCAAGGGTTTATTCTCAAGGGAGAATTAGGGTTTATAGCCTAATTCCAATTCTTCAATTCTATTCTCCTCAAACTCTTTTCTATATTGAAATATAGTGATTATTGGATCAATCTCTTGTATTACTTTCATCATGGTAATAAAATACTCTCTCCAAAGTGAATGGACACTAAAAGATGTTAGTGGAACCACTATAAATCCTTGTGTGATTTATTTTTGCTACTTTTTCATTAGTTTCTTGCTTGTGATTGAGATTTGGATTGTTCGTGATTGGTTGATATTGGTTTTGTGACTAGAGTTATTGCTTTGGTTGTTTTTGCAAGTCTAACAACGATCTAGTCTTCCGCCAGCGCATTGTGGTTTAGATATCGGATTCGAGTGGTCTTGAATCGGATTAATCACAACGGTTTCAACAACATGAATGTTGCCTAAGCATGTATCTTGACTGATGTTGATGTGTAGTGCTGCTGAACTACTTGCAGTGGATAAGCATGAAATAGGTCAACACACATTGTAGTGACATGCAGATATGATAACCCTGAAGTAGAAGGCAAGGCTGCTACATATTAATAATTGAAAATTCTTTAGATTTCATGCGGAATTTTGGTGGAGGTATTACTTAATGCGAATCTATCATGTAGCATTTGTGAATCCTTTTTATACACATCATTGTTACAAGCAAAATATAAAAATTTGTACTTCTTATTTTGCTTCTGATTATGAAGTACTAATCATGAGTACAACCCTTTAATTACTGTGACTTTGTTACTAATCAAGTGGTCATTCAAATTGTACATACTGTTATGAAAGTCGAGTGGGAAAGCCGTAGGAGGAAGGGGAAGAAGAAATGTGTATCAATTTGTTGATGTAACTATGTATGGCATTTAAGTGACACGAAAAACTTGATAAAACAATGTTCATGAAATGCAAGTTGGCATGTGAAAAGTTTTTTGGATGATATGTATGAGATACTAAATTAGGATATATAAAAATTGTTTGAATGATATGTATGAAATATTTTGCTAGAATTTACATATTTGTTGTGTTTCAAAATATGTTATATCTACATGCATATAAGAAATTGATAAATCTATATGCGAATGAGCTGAAATGCGGGTATAAATCAATATACCATATTATAGCGTTTTAAAAACGCTGTTGATTGAAGAAACGCTATAGAATCAGAAAATTGTAAACTTTATAATATCACTAAGTAAACGCTAAGGAGATATACAGAAATGCTATATTAATATGTTAATAAACGTTATATAATTAAATTGCCAAACGCTATAGTACATGGCCATAAAACGCTATAGAAACTTGATTTTACATAGCGTTTTTGTTATTGCTATTCAAAACTGAAAGTCTAACATAGCATGTCGTTACATGGCGTTCTCTGAAATGCTACGGAAAGATATAATAGCGTTTTTCAAACGCTATAAAAAACCCTTTTTTTGTAGTGGAGACTTCTAGTCACCTCAGTAGATATGCTATAGATGAAAAAGGGTGGTTGCGACGAGATGGAAGGCATTGTGTTCCTCAAACTGGAAGCTTGATAAAGACAGTCCTAGAAGAACCCATCATTCTAAGATGACTATTCACCTAGGTAGTGATAAGATGTATAGGGACATTAAGAGGATTTTCTTTTGGGCTGGGATGAAGAAAGATGTGGCCAAATTTGTTTCTCAATGTTTAGTCTGCCAGCAAGTCAAAGCTGAGCAAAAGAAGCCCGGTGGATTACTTCATCCGTTGGAGTTTCCACAGTGGAAATGGGAGAGCGTCTCAGTGGATTTCAAGATGGTTTTCCTAGATCGAAGAAGGGTAATACCAGTATTTGGATGGTAGTGGATAGACTCACTAAGAGCGCTCACTTTATTCCAGTTACGAGTAAGAGGACGACATCATGGTTGGCAGCAATTTATGTTCGTGAGATAGTTCGTCTTCATGGAGTACCTTCCAGCTTCGTGAGTGATCGTGACCCCATTTTTACTAGTGAATTTTGGAGAAGCTTGCAAGAAGCATTAGGTACACAGTTGTGTTTGAGGACTACTTATCATCCCCAGACCGATGGGCAGACGGAGAGGGTGAACAAAATTTTTGAAGATCTTTTAAGACCGTGTATCCTAGACTTCGGAGGGACTTGGGAAGAGCATCTTCCTTTAGTAGAGTTTGCCTATAATAACAGTTATCAAGATAGCATCGACATGGCACCCTTCAAAGCATTGTACGGGCGACCCTGTAGATCGCTAACTTGTTAGTGGGAATCTACAGAAAGATTATTACTTGGACCAGATATGGTTAGGGAAACATCCAAAAAGATTGACCTTATTCGACGGTGGATGAAGACGGCTCAAGATAGGCAGAAGTCCTATGCAGACAAGAGAAGGACTGACATCAAATTTAAAGTGGGATACTTGGTTTTTATCAAAGTATTGCCTTTAAGGAATGTGGTTCGCTTCGGATCAGTAGGGAAGTTGGCACCTAGGTTTATGAGACCATTTCCGATAACCGAGAGGATTGGCCAAATGGCCTACCAAGTACAGCTCCCGGAAAATCGATCCGGTGTTCATGACGTTTTTCACGTCTCTCATCTGTGGAAGCGCCTGCATAACACCGCAGAAGTTGTTGAACCGAGTATGTTGGAAGAAGTCGAAGTAGAAAGGGCGACGACAGTCCGACGAGTCCCTACCCGTATTCTTGGGTCAGAAGTTAAAAAGCTATGCAATATGTAGATCAAATTGGTAAAGCTTCAATGGGGAGATAACCCAGAAGATGAAACTTGGGATACCAAAGACAAGATTCGTGCTTCGTAACCTTTTCTTTTCGAGGGTATGTTCTTAACTCATTTTTCCTAAGTTTTATCAGTGCTTGTTTCTGTCAATAGAATGTATCTTATCCATCATATTTCGACCTTTAGATAGGAATCATATGGATGTAAACATGTGTTTGAAACATGTTACGATTAATTGATGCAAGTGGAACCAAGTGTTTTCCAGTGGTTGCCTGTGGACATATATACACATATTAGGCACTGAGATCGGCACAATCACTCTCATACTGCATATGGATGTGTGTGCATTTTCTTTTCTTTTATGAATGGAAATGGATGTGTTAGCATATGGATGTTGCATTTGGACGAATGAATTTGCACACATATAGAACTTATATGATATGATTGGTTTATTTGCATACATATTGGATTCATGCACTAATATACATTGCATTAAGGAGGTCAAATGAATTAGTAGACTGCCAGATCTTTGCATTAGTGTTAGGACATATACACACACCTTTGCATATATTCATATAAGCATTAGAAATCTTTAAGGACAATGGATGTCAGTGGTTGGTGGACGATATATGGATGATGGATGGTAGGATATGCATTCTTCTCAACTTAGAGATTTCGGGACAAAATCCTTTGAGTAGGGGAGAACGTAACACCCCGAATTTGTACCGACACTAAAAGAGGATAAATTAAATAATAATTTATTTAATATTCAGAATAAGAGGAAATAGATTGCCCCATTGCGTCCGTCTCGAAATTCTAGTCAAGATAGACACTTGGTTTGCGTAAAACGGACACCGTATGAGGAAGTTATGAGTGTTTTAAGTTTCTATACACGTAGAAAAATTATATACATGCGCATGAGTCAGAGATGAGTCAGAGCTGAGTCAGAATTCTATCCAGAACAGTTCGAATTTGAAAAATTCATCTGAGCGGCAAAATTCCCGCTCTGGGGGGTCGATCCCCCTAGAGGGGTGTCGACCTAGGGGTCGACCTACCCACAGGAGTGTCGACACCCCTAGGTCTTAGGTGGTAGTCTGTTTCAGAGGGCTCTACAACTATAATACGTGCTCAAATCTTTTATTTTCTTCACTGGAAATCATGGAGGCCATATGTTGCTGGAGTGCGAACTGAACAGTTTTCTTGAACTATATACTTTGCAAATTAAATTCAGAAGTCAAGATCCGTTCTTTCACAATTCTCTAAACCTAAAGCTGTGAATTTCTAGATTACTTTTAGGTTTAGATAAATGAAAGTGAATTGTGAAAGACTGTAAATTGGATATGTTGTAAAACATGATTTTGTGCTAGTATTAAATCCTATACTATGTCATGATAGAGCTATTTCCCTAGATCTAAAATAATTGTGGTTATTCTATTATGTTTTTATGAGGAGCTTGACTTATAACTGTATTATGGTGAATGTACATCTATTAAATTGGACAGTTGTAACATTGTCTAGATCTAATTCCTTATGAAATCCCCTTTTCACTTGTCATGTTGTGATCAATCTAGATATGTTGTAAATTTGACATGTGAAGCCATCTTTAGATCCAAACATGTTACCATGACACCCTAATTATGCTAGATCTAAATAGTTAGACATCTAAATGGTTAATTTAGATCTCATTATGCTTACTTTGACATTGTAGTAATTGCTATAAGTTATCAGTTTTATGTCCACCTTGTGATGATGTTAATTACATATCCGTTCACTTGTTATCATGCTAGTTTATGCCAAGATATGTTGAAACTATCACCTTTGACATATTCCCTTTTCATTGTTATGGCTAGGCTACTTTATAGCCTAGAAGCCGCCAAAATACATGTGAATACGTGAGTTAGGAAGTAGGGAATAGGGATTTATAATTGGCATAATTTATGTAATATTTATGTAAATTGGACATTTAATTCAAATGGGGAAACATAGAAATAATTACCAATAAAGACATAGGTAGATTTGGATAAAAATTGGAATATTTAGTAATTACAATTAGGAATTGTAATTGCACTTATGACATGAGGTTAGGTTGCATTAGTGGCGGAAATCTGCCCGGACCCGACCGACATATCCAACAGCCACTAATGCTAAACTTAATGTGAGAGGTCTAAGTGCGGAAATACGAATTGGGCTAAGACACGAGGTTAGTCCCAATTGTGGAATAAGACTGCCCAGACCAGACCAGCATATCTAGCATCCATATGTTGTAGGCCTAATGTTGGAGGTCTATCCCAATATAACCGTAATTGGACATGGTATTGAATTGGACTACTTAACCTAATTTAACCCATAAGGATTGTATGATTATGAACTTAAGTTAGGGTTAAGTAAAATTGGATGGGTAGTGGGTGGTTTAAGTTAATTAGAGGGGGTGGGTAATATTTACATATAGGCCCATGAACTTAACCCAATAAGGTTATGTAATTAAAGACACGTAGTGATATACATAACCGGTGGATAATGTAATAAAGTGTTGTGATTAAAGACACCCTTTAGGGTAAGCATAACTGAAATAGGGCTATGTAATTAAAGACACCTAAGGTTATACATAGTCAGTGAAAAACCTAGTGGGGATACAAGACAAGTGGGAGAGCTTGTATCATATTGTGTAGGACCCATTTCAGTCAGTAACCCGGAGTTGGTATCAAGTAAAGAACTCTGTACCAGGCGGAGAAGGGGCATGCTCACTGATTGATTACAAGAGATCCAAACGAGACAGATGGTGTGGGCGGCGCAACCCGATCAGGCCATGTGCGTGCATGAGCCGGGAAGAAGGGGATAAGACGACCATGACACCAGTAGGTATGGTTGTGCACACCTTATTGGTTGCCACTTTAGGAAGTGATGCCTCCTACTGTGGGGCCAACACAGGATTTCTGCAGGGTAGGGAGACGATCGATTAGGGTAGTGGCTAGGGTACACTCGGACATATGTCCTAAGTCTACCAACTTATAGTGGAAGGGATCATCTCATTTTTAGGTATGCTAGTAATAGTGCAGGGTAAACATTAGTGAGGCACATACACTTTATCTTGCTTACCTTGTCACACACGCCATTTATGTAGTGATCTCTCTTATCCACTTTATATGTGTATCATGTTACTTTTATTTATTTACGGGCTAAAAGTAACTAGACTCACCAGAATTTATGTCTGACCCTTTTTGTTTCTCCTTCTTTCTTCCGTTTCCCCTCCCTGTAGGTTCTCAGGGAGGAAACATTCAGGCTTAGTCAGGACTCAGATATCATCTTGCTAGGAGAAAATTCTGAAGTATGGCTCAAGTTCTTGTCTCTACTATGGCTTAACACTTTTAATTGGGGAATTATGTTTTTCATATTCTTATGTACTCTGATGATGCAAGACAGGAGCTGTTTTATTGTAATGGTTTTTGTGACTTATGGTATTATGGACCATGGCATTATGATTTATGTTTGAAATAAAAATTAAAAAAATTCTGCTGCTATCTTATTTATATCTATCTTATAATTATTCTGTGTCTGTTTACCTATAACGCTTCACGAAATTTAATGCATTCCCTTAGTGAGTGACATTAACGGGCGTGGGGTGTCACATTTCCCTCCAAAATAAATTGATTGCATTTATCTTTTTTTTAATGCATGCATCTACCCATTTCCTTCCATTTTCTGTATTAATTGCATTAATTTTTCTTTTACTATAGTGGGACGGCCCGCCCCACACCAGCTGACATTTCCAATGAAAATGCGCTGTGCCAATGCTTGACAAGCATGGAACGGTCGCTAAGGAAAGGAATTTGAACTAACAAGGAACTTGTAGTATATCTCACAGTGCATGGAATAAAATATAATAAAAACATACTTCAACATAAAATAGGCGAGATAGTGCATAAGCTGGAAACTAAACCATCATAGTAGCGGAAATCCAAATTACAGCTTATCATCCAAACCAACATTATTACAACTTTGAGACGCTTTCTCTAAAGCAAAAGAAAGAGGTACACTACTAATGCCCAAAGTAGTGACCAGCAACAACACAGGGAGAATATATATATATATATATATATATATATATATCATACGTGGAAGCCTCCTGCTCGTCTCCGGTACAGCTATTCGTGCATAATCGCCTGACCTGTCTCTAGTCTGCCCGTTTAGGAGCACCCAAAGTAAAAAGAAGAGACATAAAACTCGGGGTCAAACAAAAGACTGGTATGAGCGATAAGCAACAAAAAAGAATAGTAACAGGTATACAAACCAAAAACTGAACCTGGACCTGCAACCAAAGAGTTAGCACAACAGGATGTACAATACTCTAAGGTGACACTAACACATGGTGTGAAAATAATGGGGAGGGGGTGTGCATGTCATGGTGATAGCAAACATCAAATATAGCAATCATCCTCACATCTCTCACTCAGTGCGTAAAGTATACAATATCCACTACTTTGATCACCCAATTCTTTGTTACAATCACTCTACCTCACAGAGTCATGACGGCTCCACTGCACTGATCCGTAACCACTAATACTTTACTATGTCTACTCTGCCCCCATGGAGTCATGACAGCCCACTGCACTGGCTCATAGCCCTGGTACGATCTCTTTTCCCCATGAAGTCACGACAACTCCACTGCACTGATCCATAGCCAATATCCGTCTCTCAGTGGTAAGTCAAAGCTATAGACATCGATAATCCCTTTGCACACATCCCGTAGCAAAGTCCAATTTATGAAGTTAACTCGTTGGTTCCCATCTGGATCCTGAGTTCTACTTCCTATTTGGACTTCCTTGGCATCTCGGGTTTTGGTCGAATTGGAGTTGGTCTTCAGAAGAGTCACCGCGTAAAAGTAGGAACATACGTTCGATTCGGTTTGGCCATCCGGTTCGATATGTGGACGCTTCCATGTAACATAGGTTCGGTTCGGTATATGGTACTTAGGTACAGGTTCGAAGTACTTTGCTTCGGTTCGGTTCGGACATATGGTCTGGTGCTTTAGCTTCGATTCGAATGTGTCATGCCCAAGCTCCCTGTTCGGTTCGGCTCCTTTGGTTCGGTTCGGCTACGCCAAACCGATCCCATCCCCACTCTTCTTTGCCTTCTATTTACTCTCCTCTAGTCCCAGCTAGTTTACTCCAATCCGATCTGGGCTGTCCTTATCGCCCTTGCATCCTTTTGTTCTAAGTCTCAGTCTGGTTCGAATTTCCTTGCCCGGTCCTCGGACTCGACCCGAGCCCTCTAACCCGATCTGCTCCGAAACCCTGCACATTTCCTACAACTTTTCCAGCGACTGTTTTACGCCATACGACGGCATTTTCGACCATTCTAACTTTTCTAATCAATCACAAAGCATACCATACAGTCATATCAACATTGAGAATCAACAATAAACACCAAACAACAATTTAATATGTCAATATGGATCAAACGTACCCAAAAACCTATGTTTTCCCCTTAATCCCCCTTAATCATGTTTAATCATGCAATTAGCAAAACTTATCCAAATTAGCCCAAATTTCTAACAGAACCCTAAAATAATATTTTAGAATTTCTACACATTTTTCCAGATTTTTATAAAGCATAATTTCGCAAATTAACACTAATCACCCCTAATTAGCCGTAATTAGTGAAAAACGATGCAAATCACTCACCTAAGCCATAAATTACTTATAGATCTGAAAGTATCTCTAATATGGGTCGAATCTCTATGAAACACTATAACACCCCATGTCCGTTAATGTCATTCACAAAGGGAATGAATTAACTTCCATGAAGCATTATAAGTAAATAAAACAGAATATTACAAGACAGATACATAAAGTAGTACTTGAAAATTTATAACTTTATTACAGCAGAAACAGAAATAAGTTTGGTTACATCCTTCAAAATCACAATACCAAAACCCAAGTACACAAGTATTAGTCTTATACCAAAATCCTTCAGAATGCATAATTTTAAAACCATAATCCCCAACATAAACTGCCATAAGAAGGTAAAGTCAAAGCCAAGCAATACTTCAAGCACTTCGAGCAGAGAGAATATGAATCAAACTCCTATGTTTCCACCCTGAGCACCTGAGGGGGGAGGGGATGGAAAGAAAAAGAGGCGAAAACAAACGAGGTCAGACATAAAGTCTGGCGAGTCCAGTAACTTTCAGCATATGAACATATAATAGTATCATGACATGTAAATAAAGCTGGATGAGAGATTACAACAACAGGAGTAGCAGGTATGCTTAAGTTAAACAGAAGAAACAGAATGATATAGACCAAGATATGCTTCTTACCTATATATTACTTCTCTGCACTAATACTTTGTATAACATGATTAGGTGTTACCCTAATGTCTAAACTGAAACAGAAACGGAAACAGGATAATCTCCACAGAAACAGAATGCTAGTAATGGGCCTTTACCACCCCAATAGAGACAGAAGGTGCAGAAACAGAATGCTAATAATGGGCCTTTACCACCCCAACTAATGGGCCTTTACCGCCCCAACAGAAACAGACGGTACACCAACAGAAACAAACAGAACTAGGTGTACCCTAAATTCTACCCCAAGTAATTGGCTCTCTAATACATAAATACCCTGTGACGGCCCCACAGAAGGGTGTATCAATCCTTTAAGTGGCAACCTATAGACAAAGACCTATTTACAGATGTCACGGTGTCTTACATCCTCATAGCATACCAGATCCATGTACACACATGACCCGGTTGGAATACGCCATCGACACCCCTCGCCATTATCATAGTGAACCTCTTACAATTAGTTCAGTAAGCATGCCCGGACCCCTTCTAGTGTTGGGTCATAGTTTTGATACCAGAAAAGGGTTACTGACTAATATGGGTCCCACACAACAGATGACACAAGTAATTACCCCTCATAACCTTGTTTCCCCAGACTAACAGATTTCATATTTACTTGCTTTCAGATTTCAGATGTAGAAAGTTCAGATATACTAGTTCTCAGATCAGACATATAGGTTAACAAGTTTTTAGACTAACGGATCAGACATACAAATTAACAGACTTGCAGATGGTTTCACCTAACCTTGTATTGGGCCTACTGATTTACGAAACGGGTTTACTAGATTCATCCGCCCAGTTGATTAAACCTTATCCACCCAACACGTTTTAGGCATTATATTTATCCTAGATTTGCATTAATTAATTACTAATGCACATACCTTTCACATTAAGTCGGTAGCTTGTGGCCGCTGGATGTGTCGGGCAGTTCCGGGCAGACTTCTGCCACAAGCCAGACCTAACCTCGTGTCTAAGCATCTTTTAGTTATGCCTACGACCTCTCACATTAGACCGTCAGTTTGCGGTTGCTGGTTAAGCTGGTTGTGTCCGGGCAGGCTTCTACAACAAACAGAGTCTAACCTCGAGCCTCAGGATTCTTATTATTAGCTAAAGTATTCATTCATAGATTATGCTAGTATCAGACTAATTATGCCAATTCAACAAATTAAACTTCTTTACAAGTTATAACAGATTATTCAAAGTTCCATTAACTTGTTTTGCTCAATTTTAGATCGAGCCTACAGATTCTCATACCCCAAATTTACCATATTCAGTTTCAGCAGATTTAGTAGATTAGGCAATTTAACAGATTTAGTCATAAAATTAAGCCTAATTTTACATGCCCAAATTATGGTCATAATTCACAACATAACATATGCCCCAAATTTTAGTTAAATTTACAGGGTACAGAATATCTTCCAAAAACCCCAAATCATGATACACAATAAGAATTATGCCAAATTATAGCCTTTGATTTCAGCGTATGCCTAATATCCAAAATCCCCATTTAGGCGTATTCACATTTAATAGTTATCCTATTATAATATAGATCTTTGCGCCTACATCATATGCACAATAGTTCTCCTTCTTCCAAATCACAGACTATCATATATAGTATGCCCAGATCAAGATCTTAAATTACAACATATGTTCTTTTCTCAAATCAGTCATAAATCAGTCATGTCTAATTGTGCATCATTCACTATTTTTCCCAAATTTAGCGTTAGTGCGTCAATCTCTTATGAGATTTAGCTTAGGATCGTGGTAGCCTGGCTATAGAACAGAAGGAAGGATGAGATACATAATAGTTACTCTAATATTAATAAGATAGATCTACACAGAAAAACAGAACTGATAAAAAATAATGTTCATAATCTCAAATTCATATTCATAGCCATGTTAAGATCATAATTAAATTTCATATCTGAAAATAACTGTACTCACCTTGGTTGGATTCTAAAAGAAAAAGGATTGTAGTTGTTCTCTTTTAATTCTATTCAGATTGGAAGAAGAAGAAGCACTAGTTCTAGCTTAGGTTTCAGCAGAGCAGAGACGCCATTGATTTATTTTAATTGGAACTGAGGCAACATAGCGTTATAATGGTTTGGTGTGCAGAGAAAGTGGGGTTTGGGGGTGTTTAAATAGCATAGGGATCAACGAATCTGGTCAGAACGGGCGTCCAAATACAGAAAAACGAACCAGTCCTTAGATCTGGAAATATGGGGGAGGTCTACCCCCAGGTCGACCTATGTGACCCAGGTCAACCCCCTGGTCGGCCTATGTGACCCAGGCCGACCCCCTGGTCGACTGGGTCTTAGGCGGGAAATTTCCCGCTCAGCCCGGGTGTGTAATTTAAATTTCAAACTTAAATCTAAGCTGTTTTAATTTATTTAAATTCTTGAAACTTCTGAGGACCATAACTTCCTCATACGAAGTCCGATTTACGAAAACTTGGACTCTATTTCAAGCAGAATTTTGAGATGAACGCAACGGCGTAACACGTTTCTCTTAATTCTTCTTTTAAAAATTAAGCATACTTTGTTTTGATACTTTTATGTTCATAGAAAATACGGGGTGTTGCATTCTTCCCTCCTTAAAGGATTTCGTCCCCGAAATCTTCAAGTTAGGAAGAATGTGTCCTACCATCTAATCACCCATCTACTCAACCATCATCCACAAGCATCCATTGTCCTAAGAAAACTTCTAATGTTGTATGAACATATACAAAAGTGTGTGTATATGTCTCTTATCTTATGCAAAGATCAGGCGGTCTACTGATTCAGGACCTCCTCAACGCAAATTATGTTAGCGCCATGAGTCCAATTATGTATGCAAGAAATCCTATTTTATACACATCATTTTTATATGAGTCCATAACCATTCATCCAAATGCAACATCCATGTGATGAGTCAATCATTTTGCATCCACAAAAATTCAAAAATGCGCACACATCCATATGCAGTATGAGAGTGCTTTTGAGCCGATCTAGTGCCTAGTGTGTGTATATGCATCCACGAGCAACCACTTGCATCCACTTGCAACCATCAAACATAACATGTCTCAAACACATGTTTACACCCATTAGTTTCTACCTAAAGGTCGAAGAATCGATCGATAGGATACAGTCGAGTGATAGAAGCAAGTACAACTAAAACAAAAATTCTGTTCCCATAAGACATCGGTTAAGAGAATAAATCTCTAAGTATCAACCCAAAGACCGAAATCAACATCAGATTGACACTCATAGACTTACTCCCATTAAACAATGTCAAAACTGGAAATCTTCTTCATGCTTCGAGTAAAAACCCCTATTCTTTTCAAAAATATTCAGATACTTACAGACTACTAGTACACATAAGATTATCAAATGATTCTTAGGAAACTAAGCATGATAAAACCCCACCATATCCCACAAAATCCAGAATGTATGTGTTATAGTCAACTTAATGCCTAACACAGATACCCTCAAACCCCAAATTATCACAAACAGATGAGTCGTAAACCTTATGGGGTTTGAGACTATAGCGGGATTAGAAACATGACTTGTATTAAAGTGCAGAGTCTCAATTACAGAATCAAAATGCCAGAACCAAAAAGATTTTTAACTTAATAATCAGATAAGGAAATTTAAACCTTCTACATAAAATTTTCCTATCTCTATCCTATCCACCAGCCACGAGAGCATCCACCTGCCCTTCAGAAGTAGGTCATGTCCTCTACCCTTGCCCTCTTTCTTCGGGCAGTCCCTAGTGAAGTGTCCCATCTCACCACAGTTGAAGCAAGTGCCCTTCCTCTTTATGCAATCCTTGTTCAGATGATTCAAGCTTCCACAAGTAAAGCACCTTTTCCCCTTCTTATCTTCAGACTTTTCATCCTTCTTTTGTGTTTCCTTTTTGGGCCACGCTTTCTTGTTTTGTGGTCCTTCAAGCTTTTCCTCTTTTTTCTCACTTTTGGCTTCCTCTTCATGCATCAATGCCATGTCAACCAATTTCTCGAAGGTAGCCCCCATAGGAATGTGGGTCATAGCCAATCCGTGTAGTGGCTCATTCAAACCTTTAACGAATCTCAAGGCCTTATCAGGTGTGTTCACCAAGTCTAAGCCGAATCTCGCCAATTGATTGAACTTGTTGACGTACTATTTCACTAATAAATTCCCCTGCTTCAACGCCAAGAACCTCTCCATGTATAAATTCTCTTCTGCTCGTGAGAGAAATTTCATCTCGAACCTATGCCTGAAATCCATCCAAGTCTCCACTGCTCGTTCTCCATTTGTGACCTCCCACCAGAATGAGGCTTCGTCCTTAAGTAACCATACAGCCAACTGTATCTTCTGCCTATCATCCACTTCGAAGATAACGAATAAATCTTCAGTTTCCTTGAACCAGTTTCTTGCTTCCACGAATGATTCAATCCTATTAAAGTTCTTTCCGCCCAAAGCTCAAAAGTCTCTACATGTCTTCGGGAAAGTATTCACGTGCGGAGGAGGAAGAGTGAAGGGTACAGCTGGAGGAACGTTTCCTTGACCTTCGGCGGGTGCCGTAGCCTCCAAATATCTACGGAACCATCCAGGTATTATGACTCCCTCTGGGATATAAGGGATGTTCTGTTCTCCAGACATGCTGAAACAAAAGAAAAGAGATTCAAAAACGGAGAATCAAAAGAAAGATATATGGCTTTTGGTGATTATGTTTCTTTTTCAAAACAAACTTTACTTTTGAAAATACTTCTTTTTTAAAACCTTTTTGAAAATAGTTTTCAAAAACTTTTTATCAAATCTGGTAACTTTCAGCTCTGAAACCAAGTGTAACACCCCATGTCCGTTAATGTCATTCACAAAGCGAATGCATTAACTTCCATGAAGCATTATAAGTAAAAAGAACATAATATTATAAGACATATACGTAAAGTAGTACTTTAAAATTTTATAACTTTATTATAGTAGAAACAGAAATAAGTGTGGTTACATCCTTCAAAATCACAATACTAAAACCCAAGTACGCAAGTATCGGTCTTATACCAAAATCCTTCAGAATGCATAATTTTAAAACCATAATCCCCAACATAAACTGCAATAAAAAGGTAGATTTAAAGCCAAGCAATACTTCAAGCACTTCAAGTAGAGAGAATATGAATCAAGCTCCTATGTTTCCACCCTGAGCACCTGGGGGGGTGGGGACGGGAAGAAAACGAGGCGAAAACAAAAGTCTAAAGAGTCCAGTAACTTTCAGCATATAAATTGATTGTAGTATCATGACATGTAAATAAAGCTAGATAAGAGATTACAACAACAAGAGTAGCAGGTATGCTTAAGTTAAACAGAAGAAATAGAATGATATAGACCAAGATATGCTTATTACCTATATCTTGCTTCTCTGCACTAATACTTAGTATAACATGATTAGGTGTTACCCTAATGTCTAAACTGAAACAAAAACGGAAACAGAATAATCTCCATAGAAACAGAATGTCAGTAACGGGCCTTTACCACCCCAACAGAGACAGAAGGTGCAGAAATAGAATGCTAGTAATGGGCCTTTACCACCCCAACTAATGGGCCTTTACCACCCCAATAGAAGCAGACGGTACACCAACAGAAACAAAAAGAACTAGGTGTACCCTAAATTCTACCCCAAGCGATCGGCTCCCTAATGCATAAATATCCTGTGCCGGCCCCACAGAAGGGTGTATCATCCCCTATAGTGGCAACCTATAGACGCAGACCTATTTACAAATGTCACGGTGTCTTACATCCTCAGAGCAGACCGGATCCATGCATGCACATGACCTGGTTGGAATGCGCCATCGACACCCCTCGCCATTATCAAAGTGAACCTCTTACAATTAGTTTAATAAGCATGCCCGGACCCCTCCTCGTGTTGGGTCATAGTTTTGATTCCAGAAAAGGGTTACTGACTAATATGGGTCCCACACAACAGATGACACAAGTAATTACCCCTCCTAACCTTGTGTCCCCAGACTAACAAATTTTAGATTTACTTGCTTACAGATTTCAGATGTACAAAGTTTAGATTAACTAATTCTCAGATCAGACATATAGGTTAACAAGTTTTCAGACTAATGGATCAGATATATAGATTAATAGACTTACAGATGGTTTTACCTAACCTTGTATTGGGCCCACTGATTTACGAAACGGGTTTATTAGATTCATCCACCCAGTTGATTAAACTTTATCCACCCAACACGTTTTAGGCATTATAATTATCCTAGTTTTGCATTAATTAATTACTAATGCACAGACCTCTCACATTAAGTCGGTAGCTTGTGGCCGCTGGATGTGCCGGGCAGACTTCTGCCACAAGCCAGACCTAACCTTGTGTTTAAGCATCTTTTAGTTATGCCTGCGACCTCTCACATTAGACTGACAGTTTGCGGTTGCTGGTTAAGCCAGTTGGGTCCGGGCAGGCTTCTACCGCAAACAGAGTCTAACCTCGTGCCTCATCATTCTTATTTTTAGCTAAAGTATTCATTCATAGATTATGCTAATATTAGTCTAATTATGCCAATTCAACAAATTAAACTTCATTACAAGTTACAACAGATTATTCAAAGTTCTATTATCTTGTTTTGCTCAATTTTGGATCGAGCCTACAGATTCTCATACCCCAAATTTACCGTATTCAGTTTCAACAGATTTAGCAGATTAGGCAATTTAACAGATTTAATGATAAAATTAAGCCTAATTTTACATGCCCAAATTATGGTCATAATTCACAACATAACATATGCCCCAAATTTTAATTAAATTTATGCAGTACAGAAAATCCTCCAAAAACCCCAAATTATGATACATAATACGAATTATGCCAAAATATAGCCTTTGATTTTCAGCGTATGCCTAATATCCAAAATCCCCATTTAGGCGTATTCACATTTAATAATTATCCTATTATAATATAGTTCTTTGCGCCTAAGTCATATGCACAATAATTCTCCTTCTTCCAAATCACAGACTATCATATATAGTATGCCCAGATCCAGATCTTAAATTACAACATATGTTCTTTTCTCAAATCAGTCACAAATCAGTCATGTCTAATTATGCATCATTCACTATTTTTCCCAAATTTAGAGTTCGTGCGTCAATCTCTTAGGAGATTTGGCTCAGCCTCGTGGTAGCTTGGCTATAGAATAGAAGGAAGGAAGAGATGCAGAATAGTTACTATAATATAAATAAGATAGATCTACACAGAAAAACAGATCTGAGAAACAAGAATATGCATAATCTCAAATTTAGATTTATGGCTATGTCAAGATCATAATTAAATTTCATATCTGAAAATAACTGTACTCACCTTGGTTGGTTCTAAAAGAAAAAGGGTTGTAGTTGTTCTCTTTTAATCCTATTTAGATTGGAAGAAGAAGAAGCGCTAGATCTAGCTTAGGTTTCAGCAGGGCAGAGACGCCCTTGATTTATTTTAATTAGAATTGAGGCAGCATAGCATTACAATGGTTTGGTGTGGAGAAAAAGTGGGGTATGGGGGTGTTTAAATAGCATAGGGATCAACGAATCTGGTCAGAACGGGCGTCCTAATGCAGAAAAACGAACCAGTCCTCGGATCTGGAAATAAGGGGGAGGTCAGCCCCCTGGTTGACCTATGTGACCCAGATCGACCCCCTGCTCGACCTATGTGACCCAGGTCGAACCCAGGTCGACCCCTGGTCGACCTGGGTCTTAGGCGGGAAATTTCCCGCCCAGCCCGGGTGTGTGATTTGAATTTCAAACTTAAATCTGAGATGTTTTAATTTATTTAAATTCTTGCAACTTCTGAGGGCTCTAACTTAATCATAAGAAGTCCGATTTATGAAAACTTGGACTCTATTTCAAGCAGAATTTAGAAACGAACGCAATGGCGTAACCCGTTTCCCTTAATTCCTCTTTTAAAAATTAAATATACTTTGTTTTGTTACTTTTATGTTCCCAGAAAATACGGGGTGTTACAAACACAGTAGCTCCAACTCAGATTTGATGCTATTTTAACTTGATTTGATGTTGATTTGCTTAATCCTTGATTAGAAAGTGATTAGAAGTATTTTTAGGAGGTAGAAGCCATTACTAGGGTTAAAGAAATGAAAGTGGCGGCTTCAAAAATGACAAAGAAGGTTTCTCCAGTCCCTTTCAGTCCTTAAATACCCCTAGTCCTGAAATCCCCCAATAGGCCCAGCTGTCAATTACCCAACTAAGCCCGATTAAGCTGTTTTTCACCTTCTAAACCTTAATTCAGCCATATCTCCCAAACGGTAAGTCCGTTTGATTAATTGTTCACTCTACGGAAAGGTGAACCATCATCGGATCTAATGGAAGCGGTTTCAGGTCAAAACTCCTTACTAATCAAAAGTTATGGGCAAAACAAGATTCGTTAGGGGGAAAACGATCATTTAAAAATCAGCAAAGATCGTGAAGATGGAAAATGACCCTAATAGTCGTTCCCCAAAGTTACACGACCATACGACTTCATATGAAAATGAAATAAATATCCTACGATCCTTCGATATGTAGAATGCGGTTCGTTATACCATTCCCCCTTAAGAAATTTCACCCTCGAAATTCCTTAACCAAAAACATACAAAGGTGTTCCGCAGGCCTATCAGTCATTCACAAACAGTCAAACATACACAACAAGCACAACAAGCCTACCCTAACATGCGGTTTACTAACAAAGGAAGCAACTATCACTATTAAAATCTTACCAGGCAAAGAGTTTTGGTTGCGATTCCCTTATGCTCTCCACTATTTCCTAAGTACAGTTACTCTCATTCTTGCCCCACTGAACCTTGACCAATTTCACTGCCTTTCTTCGAAGTTTCTTCGTATGGCTCTCGACAATGCGGATCGGCTTGCAATTCCCAACTGCCTCGGGTTCTACTTCCATGTCATCCAACTGATCCAGTGAAATAGTCATATCGGTGTCGTGCATGAACTTCCTTAACTGGGAAACATGAAACACGTTATGAACTCCCGCCATCTTGTCTGGCAACTCAACTTTATATGCCAAATTCCCAACTTGCTCGAGAACAGGGAATGGACCAACAAATGTTAGTGCCAACTTGCCTCTCCTACCAAATCGAATCACGCTCTTTAACAGAGAAATATTGACAAATACCAAGTCGCCAATGGAGAATTTTAGATCTATTCTCCTCTTATCAGCATAACTCTTCTGCCTATCTTGAGCAGCCTTCATTCGCTATTGGATAACCCTGATCTTGTCTGAAGTTTCTCTTATCACATCTGGCCCAAGCACAAACTTCTCACCAGTTTCTAACCAACATGATGGTGAGTTGCATGGTCTTCCATACAAAGCTTCAAATGGAGCCATACCAATAATGGATTGATAACTAT
Organism: Allium sativum; assembly: GCA_030737875.1. Taxonomy (NCBI): domain Eukaryota; kingdom Viridiplantae; phylum Streptophyta; class Magnoliopsida; order Asparagales; family Amaryllidaceae; genus Allium; species Allium sativum. The sequence goes on from CM060926.1 coordinate 440,007,019, forward strand.
TATTATATGCAAACTCCACTAGATGCAAATGGTCATCCCAAGACCCTCCAAAATCCAATATTCAAGCTCTCAAGAGATCCTCCAATATACGATTCACCCTCTCTGTCTGACCGTCGGTTTGAGGATGGTACGTGGTACTGAGATGTAATTGTGATCCTAAATTCTCTTGTAAGCTCTTCCAAAATCCACTAGTGAACAACGGATCTCAGTCACTTACAACGCCTTTGGGTACTCCGTGAAATATCACTACCCACTTTATATACAGTTTCGCTAACTTAGCTTCCATTCTATTTGATTTGAAGGGTATAAACCTTGCACTCTTGGTCAATCGGTCCATAATCACCCAAATGCTATCGTGGCCCGATCTAGTTCTGGGTAAACTATCAATGAAATCCATTAAGACTTGTTCCTATTTCCATTTGGGCATTTCTAATGGTTGCAACAAACCACTAGGCTTCTCTTTCTCAGCTTTAACTAGCTGGCAATTCATGCATTTGGATATAAACTTCCCAACGTCTCTTTTCATCCCTTCCCAGTAGTAGGTCAGCTTCATGTCTCGATACATTTTTTACCACCGAGATGTATAGTCATTTTTGAGTGATGACATTCTCTATGCACTTCATCTCTCAATCCATTAACATTGGGTGCAACTAATCTCCCATTCCTTCTAAGCCATCCATCTCGATCAAGCCCATACTCATTCATCTCCTCGTCGATACCCATCCCTAACTTGGAGATTATTTCCAATAGGTTAGGATCGTCCCTCTGACTTGAACCAATCCTCTCAATCAAAGTGGGTCAGATCATCAACTTGTTTACATTTCTGGATCCAATTCGCACTTTGGTCTAAAATCATACCCAGTGATATACTCCAGTTGCTTCCATTCTACAAACATAGCCCCTAAAGTGGCATGTCTCCTACTCAATGCATCGGCTACCGTATTGCCCTTTCCTGGTGTATATGCGATATCGAAATCATAGGAAGCCAATAATTCTAACCATCTTTGCTGTTGGAGATTTAGATCCTTCTGAGAGAAGAGATGTTTCAATGACTTATGATCAGTAAACAACTCGAATCTTTCTCCCAAGAGATAATGTCTCCACATCTTCAACGCGAATACGATTGCTGCCAATTCCAAATCATGGGTAGGATATCTTTTCTCGTGCGGTTTCAATTGCCGACTAGCATAAGCCACAACCCTACCTAATTGCATCAGTACAACACCTAGTCCAATACCACAGTCATCCATGTATACTGTCGTCTCCTCATTCCCTTTACAAATGACACTGGTGCACACGTCAACTTTTCCTTTAGGATCTTGAATGCATTTTCACACATTTCGTCCCAAACGAACGCTTGATTATTCTAAGTCAACTGAGTTAACGGTGTTGCTATCTTGGAGAAGTCTTGGATAAACTTACGATAATATCCAGCTAATCCCAAGAAACTTCTTATGTATGTTGCATTCTTAGGCGTAGACCAATCTTGTACCATAGCCACCTTCGCAGGATCCACGGCAATACCATTCTCTTAAACAATATGGCCTAAGAATCTCACTTCCCTCCTCCAGAAGTGACACTTAGAAAATTTCGCTTTTAATCTGTCTTTCCTCAACATCTCCATCACTATCCTCAAATGTTCCTTGTGTTCTTCCTCTGTCGTCGAGTAAACCAAGATATCATCCATGAACACAAGAACAAACTTATTCAATTGTTCCCTGAATACCCTATTCATAAGATCCACAAAATATATTGGTGCATTGGTCAACCGAATGGCATGACCAACCACTCAAAGAATCATCACGGCGTCCGAAATGCCGTTTTAGGAATACTCTCATCTGCTACTCGGAGCTGATGAAATTCTGTCGCGAGGTCCAATTGGGAGAACACCCTTGCTCCCTCCAGTTGATCAAACAAATCATCTATCCGCGGAAGAGGATACTTATTCTTCCTAGTCATTTTATTCAACTTGCGATAGTCCACACATAAACGAAGGGAATAATCTGCCTTGGAAGCGAATACAACTGGTGCTCCCCTAATCGGAGACACTTCTTCTGATAAATCCCTTCTTTAAAAGATCGCTTACATGCACCTCGAGCTCTCGCTGCTCCCTTGGTGCCATACGACGAAGTAGCATCACTGTAACTCTGGCATCTTTCACTAAATCAATACGGAACTCAATCTATCGGTGTGGTGGAAGTTCGGTCACTTCCTCGAAGATTTCCGGATACTGGCCAACAACGGGAACCCCTGATAACTCGTCATGCGGGATGTCGAGGGAGTTTAGAAAACTATCCATTACCTTATCACTAGGTAGGCCACCGAACACTACCCTCCGCCCATCATCCACCCTAGTAGTCACCGAAAATCCCTCGCAGTCTACCACCACCCCGTACCTTTGCAGCCAATCGACTACTAAGATAATGCCAAACCCAGTAAAGCCCAAAACAAAGCAATCACAAGCAAACATACATCCATGACTCAATAAAACCACATTACGACAAATCATACTAACGCTAGTCGAACCACCAATCGGGTTCGTCAACCCTAAAGGTTTATCGACTATCTCAGGTTCCAATCCCAAACTATCTACCAGGTCACTAGATATGAAGGAACGGGAAGCCCCAGTATTAAACAGTACTCGAACAGGAATATTATAAATAGAAAGCATACCTTGATGACGACATTCTTTCCTTTCTCCACCGCAGTTGGGGCATTCGACGAAGAAGGAACAACATTAATAACATATGCTTTCACAATCTGCTTCCCTGTAGGGGGTTGTAGACATTTATCGTTGTGTTGTTCCACTTGGCCGCAGTTGAAGCACTTCCTGTTCGCTGGCTTTGCTCGACATTATTTAGCATAATGGACCTTCTTGCCACAGCTGAAGCACTCAATGTCTTTCTTATTCTTCTTCTGACCATCCTTAGCTTGGTTCTGACTCTGCTTCCTTTTATTCTGAGAATTATTCTTGCTTGCTTGCGGCTTTTCCCCCTCTGCAGATGCAACAGTAATTTTAGCCTTGGACCTAGGATAAAGGCTCTCTGATCTTAATGATTTCTCAACAATTGATTCAGAAGTCTCATCAATATGGTTTATAAGCCTTTCCCCCAAGTACTGATCTAAGCCCGTTATTAACTTCTCATTCTTCTTCTCGAGAGTGTCAATGAGGGATAATCCATGCTTCGATAACGTATCGAACTCAGCAATATACTCCGAGACTCCTACCATTCTGCTTAAGCTCCATGAACTTCCTAAACAACTCTGACTTCTGAGCAGTTGGGATAAACTTATCACTGAATTGGGCCATAAACTGATCCCGAATAACTTGATCGTCAGGAGTAGCTGCCTTAATAGCATTCCACCAATTCTTAGCCCGTCCTTGTAGTTGATGGGATGCTAGCTTCCTCTTCATCGCATTATTGATCCCTAATTCCTCAAAGATGCGCTCACAACTATCAAGACAATCCTGAACTTCTGTAGGCAATTCCGTTCCATGGAACGACTTCCCACTAAGACTAGTGTAGTCCTTACAGATCTTGGCGAAATCGGCCCTAGGCGTCTGCACCACTGCACCATCACCATTTGCAGCATTAGGAGCTGCTCTATGAACATCCCTAAGCATCTCTTTTATGAAGTCAGCGAACATCGCCCTCATATCAGGAGCTTTCCTATTATTGGCTCCTGAACCAGGATACCTCGTATATCGGCTCATCTTTCAATCTGTAAGGAGAAAACGATTAACCATCTCTTCAGTGGTGCCAGTGCAGTGCGACTCCATCCTGAGATATACTAATAGTATATATACATACATATATATAGCTCTTAAAAATCAAAATATCAAAAATACGCACTCTCATATACGTACTATCCCTCCTTGGTGTCTTTCCCTAGGTTAACTATGCAACCTAGAGCTCTGATACCAAGTGTGATGGCCCGCCCCGCACCAGCCGACATTTCCAATGAAAATGCGTTGTGCTAATGCTCGACTAGCACGGAACGGTCGTCAAGGAAAGGAAAAGAAAGGAATTTGAACTAATAAGGAACCTGTAGTATATCTCACAGCGCATGGAATAAAATATAATAATAACATAACTTTGACATAAAACAGACGAGATAGTGTATAAGCTGAAAACTAAACCATCATAGCAGCGGAAATCCAAATTTCAGCTTATCATCCAAACTAACATTATTACAACTTTGAGATACTGTCTCTAAAGCTAAAGAAAGTGGTACCCTACTAATGCCAAAGTAGTGACCGCCAACAACGTAAGGAGAATATATATATCATACGTGGAAGCCTCCTGCTCTTCTCTGGTACAGCTACTCGTGCATAATCGCCTGACCTGTCTCTAGTCTGCCCGTTTAAGAACACCTAGAGTAATAAGAAGACACAAAAAACTCTGGGTCAAACAAAATTCTGGTTTGAGCGATAAGCAACAAAACAGAACAATAACAGGTATACATAACCATACCTAAACATGGACCTGCAACCAAAGAGTTAGCACAACAGGATGTACAATACTCTATGGTGACACTAACACATGGTGTGAAAATAATGGGGAGGGGGTGTGCATGTTATGGTGATAGCAAACATCAAATATAGCAATCATCCTCACATCTCTCACTCAGTGCGTAAAGTATACGATATCCACTACTTTGATCATCCAATTCTTTGTTACGATCACTCTGCCCCATGGAGTCATGACGGCTCCACTGCACTAATCTGTAACCACTAATACTTTGCTATGTCCACTCTTCCCCATGGAGTCATGACAGCTCCACTACACTAGCTTATAGCTCTGCTACAATCACTTTGCCCCATGGAGTCACGACAACTCCACTGCACTGATCCATAGCCAATATCCGTCTCTCAGTGGTGAGTCAAAGCTATAGACATTGATAACCCCTTTGCACACGTCCCGCATCAAAGTCCAATTTATGAGGTTAACTCGTTGGTTCCCATCTGGATCCTGAGTTCTACTTCCTATTTAGATTTCCTTTGCATCTCAGGTTTGGTCGAATTGGAGTTGGTCTTCAGAAGAGTTGCCGCGTAAATGTAGGAACATACGTTCGATTCAGTTTGGTCATCCGGTTCGGTTCGGTATGTGGAGGCTTTCATGTAACATCGGTTCGGTTCGGTATATCGTACTTAGGTCCTAGTTCGAAGTACTTTTCTCTGGTTTGGTTCGGATGTATGGTCTGTTGCTTCAGCTTCAATTCGAATGTGTCATGCCCAAGCTCCCTGTTCGGTTCGGCTCCTTCGGTTCGGTTCGACTATGTCGAACCGATCCCATCCCCACTCTTCCATGCCTTTTGTTTACTCTCCTCCGGTACCAGCTAGTTTACTCCAATCCGATCCGGGCCCTCCTTATCACCCTTGCATCCTTTTGTGCTAAGTCTCAGTCTGGTTCGAATTTCCTTTCCCTGTCCTCTGACCCGACTCGAGCCCCCAAACCCGATCCGATCCAAATCCCTGCACATTTCCTGCAACTTTTCCAGTGACTGCTTTATGCCATACGACGGAATTTTCGACCATTCTAACTTTTCTAATCAATCGAAAAACATACCATACAGTCATAGCAACATCAAGAGTCAACAATAAACACGAAAACAACAATTTAATATGACAATATGGAACAAACATACCCAAAAACCTATGTTTTCACCTTAATCCCCCTTAATCATGCAATTAGAAAAACTTATCCAAATTAGCCCAAATTTCTATCAGAACCCTATAATAATATTTTAGAATTTCTACACATTTTTCAAGATTTTTATAAAGTATCATTTAGCTAATTACAACTACTAGCCGTAATTGGTGAAAAACAATGCAAATCACTCAGCTTAGCCATAAATTACTTGTAGATCTGAAAGTATCTCTGATATGGGTCGAATCTCTATGCAGCACAGCAGCTTGAACTCTGATTTGATGTTGATTAGCTTAGTCCTTGATTAGAAAGTGAATAGAGGTGTTTGTAGGAAGTAGAAGCCATTACTAGGGTTGAAGGAATGAAAGTGGCGGCTGCAAAAATGACAAAGAAGGGTTTCTATAGTCCCTTTCAGTCCTTAAATACCCCTAATTCCAAAATTCCCCAATGGGCCCAGTTGCTAATTACCCAATTAAGCCCGGTTAAGCTGTTTTTCACCTTTTAAACGTTAATTCAGCCATATCTCCCAAACGGTAAGTACGTTTGATTAATGTGACCACTCTATGGAAAGGTAAACTATCATCTAGATCTAATGGAAGTGGTTTCAGGTCAAAAACTCCTTACCAGTCAAAAGTTATGGGCATAGCAAGATTCGCTAGGGGCAAAACAGTCATTTAGAAATTGGCAAAAATCGTAAACATGGAAAATGACCCCAATAGTCGTTCCCCAAAGTTACACGACCATACGACTTTGTATGAAAATGAAATAAATATTCTATGATCCTTCGATACGTAGAATGCGGGTTGTTACGTATAGCCTAATTAACTTGCGTGCATGTTTTCTTCTTTTCAATGCACATTTTTAAACTTGTACCTTCTTAACATAATTGCATACAATCATATATATATATATATATATTCATTTTTAATTTTTCTTCATTAATTAATTAACCCTTTAACTAATTATCTTTACAGTATAGTGTATCTAATTTTGGGGTGTTACACCAAGATGATCCCAGATCCAGGGAAGTTAAGAATAAAGCAATCACGCATGATAGAGCAAACATGACTTGATAACAGTAGACCATGACACATCATGCACAAACTGGACGAATCCCCAACAGGATTAGTCACGATCATTGGTCTATCACAAATCTCGGGTTCCAAACCCGAGCGGCATGAAAGCTCATTGCAAATGAACCAATGTGATGCTCCAGTATCAAAAAGCATACGAAATGAAACACCATTAACAGAAAGAGTACCTTGCACCATGACACCCTTTCCCTTCTCCTCTACAACAGGAGCTCTTGAAGAAGTTAGCACGGCTTCCAAAGCATATGCCTTCACAACCTTTTTGCCGTTAGCTGATTCTGGACAGTCTTTTTTCTCATGCCCAAGCTTCCCATATTTGAAGCACCACTTCTCAGCTTTGGGATTATTGCACTCATTAGCAAAATGGCCATTCTGTTGGTAGTTAAAGCAAACTACCTCACTGTTAGGCTTCTTTTGGCCATTCTTCCCTTTATGTTGTTGTTGCTTCCTCTTCTTATTATTACCACCCTGCTGTGGCTTCTGTTATTCCTTAAGTGCGAAAACAGACATCTTTTTAGGAAACAGATTTTCATGCCTCAAAGCCTTCTCGACAATCTTCTCAAAGCTGTCATCGAGATGATCCACAAGCTGATACCCAAAATATTCATCCAATCCCAAGACAAACTTCTCATTCTTTTGGTAAGGGGTATCCACATATGAATGAGCATACTTCGTCAAAGCCTCGACGTCAGAAATATATTCAAGAACTGGGCGACCATTTTGCTTAAGCTCCATGAATCTCTTAAACAGAATTGACTTTTTCAAAGTGGAGATAAACTTTGATTCAAACTTAACTTGGAAAACCTGCCATGAAATATCCTCTTCAGGGGTCTCAAGTGTGATAGAGTTCCACCAGTCCATCGCTCTGCCCTCTAACTGCCTTGATGCAAGCTTCCTCTTTGTTGCATCAACAATGCCTAAGTCCTTGAAGATCCTTACACAAGTATCCAACCATCTCTGGACTTCTTCAACTGGTTCAGTGCCCTTGAATTGCTTTCCTCCCAATGAAGAAAAGTATTTTCATAGCTTTGCAAATTCTACAGCTCTAGACACTGGAACTCCAACATCAACCATAGCTGCCACTAGATCGAGAACCCTATTCATGATCGCTGCCGCCGTGGCCTCAACATGGCTGGGTAGTCTTGTTCGCCACCATTTATCCCTCCAGTATTAGCTTCCCTAGCAGCGTGTCTTGATGGAAATCTACTTATTCTAAATGTGCAATTTAGAATAATTATCCATTTCCAAGATAAACTGTAAAAGGAAAACAATCGTTGAGCATCCAACCGAAAATCTACAAGCACGTCTCCCATATGTAATTACGTCTTCGAACTTTGGCTAAAATCGTTAACCGGAGCTCGGACCAAATGCGATGTCGGCCTATAACCCCTGCACTAAACAAGAGGAACAATGCGCTGAAAGGTGTTCCAGGCAGCTATGGACGATCATCAGAGTAGGTAAACAACATCAGAACCTGTCATAGAACTCACAGCGTAAGGATAAAATATAATAGAACATATACAACAGGCAATAGTAGTGAAGTATCGTATAGCAAACATTTTAAACTCTCCTGAAAGATTATCCCAACATCATAGGAAATATCAAGTTGTACATGAGGCCTCACTACAACACTCATAGAGAAAATCAAACAACGAAAACAGAAATACTAGATATAGTAAAAGTAATACTCCAGCCTCCTACTCGCCTTCCTACAGAAGTAATGTCCTCACTAATCACCAGTCACCTGCTAATTAGTGTAACAACCCGAATTTTTAATAACATGTTAAAACAAGAAATCAGGGCAGAATTAAATCATAAGTTAAGAATCAATGGGAACGGGTTACGCCATTGCGTTCGTCTCGAAATTCTGCTTGAAAACGAGTCCGAAATTTCGTAAATCGGAGTCCGTATGACCAAGATATGGCCCATAGAAGATTTCAGAAAATTCAAAATTCAGCCCGAAATTCAAAATCAGCTCCAAACAGTTTGGGCGGGAAAATTTCCCGCCCAACCCCAGGTCGACTGGGGAGTCGACCTGCCCCAGCCCAGGTCGACAGCCCAGTCGACTTGGGTGTCGACCTGGGGGTCGACCTCCCTAGTCGGCCATGTTTCCCTGGTGCACCTGTTTGCTCCTTTGGTCTGGTCAGTTGGCCTGTGACGGGATTTGATGGTTCAGATCTAAACTAGGGTTAATCCTATGGCCTAAACTTGTCTCTACACCTATAAAAACACCCTAAGACCTAGCCTAAACCACCACAAATCACCCTAACAACTAAATTCTGCTAAAATGCTCCCTAATCATGGCCTCCATCTTCATCTTGAGAGCTTCTAAGGCAAAAAGGAGCAATCTTTCTCCATCAAATCAAAGGAGCTACTTATTTCTCAAGGCTTCTAGTGTTGCTACATCATTCCTAGAGCTTCTACAACGTCTCTATCTTGTTCTATTTGGTTCTAGTTCTCATAGCCATGATTTGTAAGCCCTACTCTACTCTTAGATTTAAACTATGAAATTAATATGAACATGTAGCAAGTTGAAATGGGATTTTTTGTGCAATACTTGTCTTTGGTCTATCATTGTATGCATAGATCCATTCATGACTCTTTTGATCTATGCTTGTGGAACTATCATGAACCTAGTATCATTCACCTTGATTTTTAGGTAGAAAGCTATGAGCTTTATTTGGGGATTATGCATAATGCAACATAGAACCCCTCATAACCTTGATGTCAACTTGCCTATGATGTTGAACTACATGCTACCCACAAGTTTATCACTCTATGTCAACTATTATCATGTTATCACCTCTGCCTATGATGTTGAACTACATGCTACCCACAAGTTTATCACTCTATGTCATCTATTATCATGTTATCACCTTTGCCTATGATGTTGAACTACATGCTACCCACAAGTTTATTTGCTAAGTTTGATGTCATACATGTTTTGAGGCCAAAAATCCTATATGCTAGTTGTGATGAACACCTTTGCCTCAAATATCATCATGTTTAACTTATGACCAACTTTACCACCTTATGCCCATCTTGGTCATATTTTTATGTTCCTTGATTCACTTGTGTTGATGCGAATTTACGTGCGAATGGGAATACGTTATGGGTAGTTAGGCAAACTTGAAATGACATGAAAAACATGACTTGAAATGTGACATGAAACTTGATTATGCTTGAAAACGTGAATGTGGTCATGACATGTAGAAAACCATAAAGTGGCCAACTCGAGGTTGGGTTTAGTTTGTAGCGTAAATCTGCCCGGAACCTCCCGGCAAATCCAGTGGCTACAAACAATAGGACCCAATGTGAGAAGTTGGTCATTTCGCGCTTGAAACCCGAGGTTAGACTAGGTTGTGGTGTAAAGCTGCCCGGACCCGCCCGGCATATCCAGTAACCACAACAAAGTCTAATGTGAGAGGTTGGGTGCATTAAATTAATTAATGCCACATGTTAGGGTTAAGTCATGAACCACTCGGATACAATTAACCAACTTGATACATGATTGGATAGGGTTAACCACACTTAACCCGTTGGAAACCCTAGTTACGTGGTCCTTTTCAGTAGTAACCCTCTTGGATGTATCATGATACCCTAGGGACTAGGCTAGGGTGGGGCACGATTACTGGGCTGATTGTAAGCGACCAAAAATACGGCTGAGTAGGTGCACCAGTGTAGGTTCAGGCGGACTATGGTCGTGCACATAGTCCGGAGTTGAATAAAACAGACATGGGCACCAGTAGGTTTAGACTGTGCGTGCTTGATTCGTCTCAGTGGTTGGCACCCTAGGGCTTGATACACCCTAGGGTGGACCTAGCACAGTTCGACTACATTCCGTGATTGGGCCGTATAACACCGACACTCGACGAGTTAGGCTTATAGGGAGCCGATCGACTAGACCGTGTAGTTGGACCTTGACTTGGGTCATCTCATGATATTGGGCCAAGGGATCATTTCTTGTTTATACTTGACATGGGTTAGAATACTAGTACTATTGGTGCAAAAACTAAACCTTGTATATGCGATGCCACACTTGATCTACCTTGTTATCTATTTATCATGTCAGTTAGTTACCATCTTTATGTTTCATCTCAGTTTCTCATGTTTAGTTAACTTCATTAGTTTTTATACTAATAGTAGGTAGGGCTTACCAGTCTTTATGACTAACCCTTTTTCTTTCGCCTCTTTTCTTCCGTTTCCCCCCCAGGTTCTCAGGGAGGGAACACTAGTGCTTAGCTTGGACATTTGGCTTGCTTTCTTGATAGCTCATGTACGGTTTGGACTTGAGCTTGCTATGGCTTCACCATATCTATTTTGGGGATAGTTTAGTTTATGTTATTTTCAGTTTATGTTTCTAGACTTGTGGTAGTTGGAAAATAATGACTAAGTATTTTGATGTAAGTTGACTTTGGTTTTGGAAATGGTTAACTATGGTTTTTAAATTTCTACCGCTGCTTTACTTATTTATTTATCTATGTTCTGTCTTGTGATATCTCTGTGCATGTTTACCTAGATAATACTCCACCAAAGCTAGTGCATTCCCTTTGTGAGTGACCCTAGCGGAGGTGGGGTGTTACATTTGGTATCAGAGCATAAGGTTTACTAGACCGGACAAAAGTTTTAAAAACCCTTGTTGAAAAACTATTTTCAAAACCAATTAAGTATTTTCCAAGGAAAGTCTAGTTTATTTTAAAAGGCTATTCCCCAAAAAGCCATTAGCACTATCCTTCATTTCCTCGTTCTAAATCTATCTTTTCCTTTTTCATCATGGCCGATCTTAACCTTTCTGAGGGAGTACCCATACCCGGATGGTTCCGAAGGTACTTGGAAGCTAGGGCCAACGATGCGGGCCCAACAAACACTCCCACTCCTCCTTCTGTACCTGAGGTTCCTCCTCCTCAGCGTCCACAAGCGGATTGCGTGAAGATTTGCAAGGACTTTAAGGCGATGGGTGGCAAGAATTTTGTTGGGACAGAGACTTATGTTGAGGCAAGAAACTGGTTAAGGGAAACTGAAGACCTTTTTGCTATCTTTGATGTGGAAGATCGTAGGAAAGTTCTGTTGGCAGTATGGCTATTGAAAGAGGAAGCTGCTTATTGGTGGGAAGTCACCAACGCTACTAGGCCTATAGAGACTTGGGCCGACTTTAGGATGAGGTTTGGGCTTAAGTTTCTATCATCTGCTGAAGAGAATCTGCAATTGGAGAGGTTTATATCTTTGAAGCAAGGGGACATGACCGTGAGGGAGTATGTGAATAAGTTTAACCAGCTTGCTCGATTCGGTTTAGACATGGTTAACACACCTCAGAAGAAGGCTCTACGCTTTGCTCGAGGATTGAATGAGCCATTGCAAGGTTTGGCCATGTCTCATATACCCATGTGGGCCACTTTTGAGAGCTTAGTGGATATGGCCTTGCTTCAAGGAGATGATAAGAATGGCAAGAAAGAAGTTAAGCTTAATGAGACTCAAACCAAGAAGGCGGACTCCAAGTGGGGAGGCAACCAGAACAATCAGAACAACAAGAACAACAAGAACAACAAGGGTAACAAGGCCAACAACAACAAGGCAAGGGAGACAAGGAAGTGCAACTTCTGTGGGATTACTGGACACATAGCCAAAGATTGTAGGAAGAAGAAGAGGAAGCTGGGAGAATGCTTTCATTGTGGTGAGTCTGGACACTATAGTAAGGATTGCCCAAAGAAGCAAGGACAGGGGCAAGGACAGACTCAGCGGGCAGGACCTTCTGGAGGGCAGATTCATGCTCTCAACACTACTCTAGCTCCGGACCGAGGTAGTATTTCTGTAGAAAGCCTTGTTTACATTTCTGGTTTTCCTGTTCGAACTTTATTTGATTCTGGCGCATTGCATACCTTTATTTCTTCTAACATTGTTGAAAGTTTGCACCTAAGTACTAGTCTAGTTGAGGATCCCGTTAGTGTTTCAAATCCAATTGGGGGTTCCTCCCATCTATCTATGATTTGTATGGATTTGAGGATTTTTATCTTGACCGTAGAATTCACATGTAATGCTTATGTTCTCGGGTTCATGGGATACGGGTTGATTTTGGGCATGGATTGGTTGTCCAGTTATGGAGCCATTCTCGATTGTGAGCATAGGGTAGTCAGGCTTATGACTCGCCTTGGAAATACCCTAGAGATTTCTTGTAACCCTCTGGATCCCGTCATGTTATGTTATCTTGAATCCCTCGACTCGTCTATTGACAATCTTCAATCTGTGAGGGTGGTCCGAGAATATCCTGATGTTTTTATATGAGGTGAAGGGGTTACCCCCTAAACGCGAGATAGACTTCCGTATTTATCTTTTTGATAATGCCAAGCCAGTTTCATTGCCTGTTAGGCACATGGCCCCGCGAGAAAGAAGAGAGCTTAGCAAGCAAGTCAAGGAGTTGCTTGAGAAAAATTTCATTAGGCGAAGCATTTCTGAATGGGGTGCTCCTGTGGTATTCGCTACTAAGGCGGATGGTTCGCTTCGTCTATGTGTTGATTATCGTGAGTTAAACAAGCTGACAAAGAAGAATAGGCACCCGTTACCGAGGATTGATGATCTCTTTGACCAGCTTGTTGGTGCTTCTGTTTTCTCTCAGTTCGATCTAGCCACCGTATTCCATCAGCTTAGAGTGGCTGAGGATAGTATTGACAAGACTGCGTTTAGGACTCCAGATGGATTCTTTGAATGGCTCGTCATGCCGTTCGGTTTGACTAATGCACCCGCATACTTCGTTGATTTGATGAGTAGGGCGTTTAGGGAGTTCCTTAACAAGTTTGTGGTTGTCTTCGTGGATGATATTCTGATCTTCTCTAAGGACAAGGAAGAGCATGCTACACATCTCAAGGAGGTTATGGATACGCTTAGAGCTCATCAGTTAAAAGCCAAGTTCTCCAAATGCCATTTTTGGAGAAGGGAAGTTCGGTTCCTTGGGCATATAGTTTCTAAGCAAGGCATAGCTGTGGATCCCGCTAAAGTAGTAGCAGTACAAGACTGGAAAGTTCCGAAGAATGCAACTGAAGTGAGAAGCTTTCTCGGTCGGGCAGGATTTTATAGGAAGTTCATTAAGCACTTCGCTAAGATTTCAGCCCCTCTTACTAAGTTAACGAAGAAGAACTTAGTCTTTGCATGGGACTTAGAGTGTGAGCTTGCTTTTCAAAGGCTTAAGAAAGCCCTCACCACAGCTCTAGTTCTAGCATTACCCAATGGAGGGAAGTTGTTTACCGTGTACACCGATGCACGTGGAATGGGATTAGGCGTTGTCCTGATGCAAGAAGGGAGAGTGATATGCTTTGGGGGTAGGCAACTCAAAGTTCATGAGAAGAACTATCCCACTCATGATTTGGAGTTGGCGGCGATCGTATTTGCACTCAAATCTTAGCGCCATTATCTTCTAGGTGAAAGGTTTGAGTTATATACTGATCACAAGTCGCTCAAGTACCTCTTCTCGCAGAAAGATTTGAATCTAAGACAGCAGAGGTGGATGGAATTCTTGGTATCATATGACTTCGATATAGCTTATACCCCTGTCAAGGGTAATATTGTGGCGGATGCGCTAAGTAGAAGAAGGTTGACTTTGAGTCCCTTGTTTGTTGAGATGAAGAGCCTAGATTTCTTGGTAACCTTTGATTTTACACCCGCTGTTGAGTCGATGACTGGTTCGTTAGCATCTCTTGAGCTAGACCTACACTTCTTGATCAAGTTGGTACTTCACAGAGGGAAGACCCACAGATAGTTGAGATCATGGACAAGTTGATTTGTGGTGAGACGTCAATTCACCTCGCTAGATATACTATTGATGACAAGGGGTGGCTAAGGCGTGATGGAAGACTATGTGTCCCACAAGTGGGAGACTTAGTAAATAAAGTTCTTGAGGAGGCTCATCACTCGAGGATGACCATACATCCCAGAGGGGATAAGATGTACTGGGATATGAAGCGCATTTTCTTTTGGGATGGGATGAAAAAGGATGTTGCAGAGTTTGTTTCTAGATGCATTGTTTGCCAATAAGTAAAGGCCGAGTCGAAGAAGCCTGGTGGGTTACTGCATCCATTGGAGGTCCCGCAATGGAAGTGGGAAAGTATCTCTATGGATTTTGTGGATGGATTGCCGAGATCAAGGAAGGGGAATACTAGCATATGGTCATAGTGGATAGACTCACGAAGAGCGCTCATTTCATTCCAGTAAAGAGCAAGAGGACCACATCATGGCTAGCATCTGTTTATCTTCGGGAGATAGTGCGATTGCATGGAGTTCCTTCTAGCATAGTGAGCGATCGTGACCCAATCTTCACTAGCCAATTTTCGAGTAGTTTGCAAGAAGCAATGGGTACGCGATTGAATCTAAGTATAGCCTATCACCCACAGACTGATGGTCAGACCGAAAGGGTGAATAGGGTACTAGAAGATCTGTTGAGGCTATGCATTCTTGACTTTGGTGGCACTTGGGAAGACCACCTTCCTCTCGTAGAGTTCGCTTATAATAACAGCTACCAATCAAGCATAGGGATGGCACCATTCGAAGCTTTGTATGGGAGGCCGTGCAAGTCACCAACATGTTGGTGGGAGACGACGGATAAGCTTATACTTGGGCCCGACATGATAAGGGACACATCCGAGAAGATTGAGTTGGTTCGAAGGCAGATGAAAGTGGCCCAAGACAGACATAAATCTTATGCAGACAAGCGAAGGACAGACTTAGAGTTTGAAGTTGGAGATATGGTCTTTGTGAAGGTTTCTCCCTTGCGAAATGTGGTTCATTTTGGAGCAGTTGGAAAGCTAGCACCAAGGTTCGTAGGACCCTTCCCTATCGTCGAGAGGATTGGGCAAATGGCTTATAGAGTGGAATTGCCCGAGAAGCTGGCTGGAGTGCACAATGTCTTTCATGTCTCGCATTTCCGAAAATGCCTACATGAATCAGCCGAAGTAGTTGAGTCTAGTATTCTTGAAAATGTGGAGGTAGAGAAAGAGGCAACCCTGAGGCGAGCTCTGATTCGTATCTTGGGAACGGAGATCAAGAAGCTGAGGAATCGAGAAGTCAAGTTAGTAAAGGTTCAGTGGAGTGAAGCCGATGAAGATGCAACTTGGGAAACCGAGAAGAAGATGCGTGGGCTTTATCCATTTCTTTTTGAGGGTACGTTCTCAATCTCCTTTCCTAGTTAGCATATCTTTCTTTTTCTATCCATGTTTATCTTGTTATCTCGTTAATCTTGTCATGAAAACCTTAGGTAGAAATCCTTTAGATGAAACATGTATTTGAAACATGTTATGCTTGATGGTTGCAAATGGTTACAAGTGTTTGCAAGTGGTTACTCGTGGATGCATGATACACGTTAGGCACTAAGATCGGCTCACACACTTTCATATTGCATATGCATGAGTGTTTATGCTTATTAATGGATGAAACTTGTTATGATATCACGTGGATGTTGCATATGAATGAATGTTATGTGCACTCATGTAGAGATTATAAATTATGTTAGGAATTTGCATACATTTGGACTCATTTCACTAGCATATTCTGCATTAAGGAGGTTTACTGAGTCAATAACCGCCTGATTTTCGCATTAGATAGGTGCATATACACACACTTTTGCATATGTTCATACAGCATTAGAAATCTTTTAAGGACAATGATTACTTGTGGATGATGTTTGAGTAGATGGATGATGGATGGTAGGATACGTTCTTCCTAACTAGGAGATTTCGGGGACGAAATCCTTTAAGGTGGGGAGAATGTAACAACCCGAATTTTTAATAACATGTTAAAACAAGAAATCAGGGCAGAATTAAATCATAAGTTAAGAATCAATGGGAACGGGTTACACCATTGCGTTCGTCTCGAAATTCTGCTTGAAAACGAGTCCGAAATTTCGTAAATCGGAGTCCGTATGACCAAGATATGGCCCATAGAAGATTTCAGAAAATTCAAAATTCAGCCCGAAATTCAAAATCAGCTCCAAACAGATTAGGCGGGAAAATTTCCCGCCTAACCCCAGGTCGACTGGGGAGTCGACCTACCCCAGCCCAGGTCGACTTCCCAGTCGACTTGGGTGTCGACTTGGGGGTCGACCTCCCTGGTCGGCCATGTTTCCCTGGTGCACCTGTTTGCTCCTTTGGTCTGGTCAGTTGGCCTGTGACGGGATTTGATGGTTCAGATCTAAACTAGGGTTAATCCTATGGCCTAAACTTGTCTCTACACCTATAAAAACAGCCTAAGACCTAGCCTAAACCACCACAAATCATCCTAACAACTAAATTCTGCTAAAATGCTCCCTAATCATGGCCTCCATCTTCATCTTGAGAGCTTCTAAGGCAAAAAGGAGCAATCTTTCTCCATCAAATCAAAGGAGCTACTTATTTCTCAAGGCTTCTAGTGTTGCTACATCATTCCTAGAGCTTCTACAACGTCTCTATCTTGTTCTATTTGGTTCTAGTTCTCATAGCCACGATTTGTAAGCCCCACTCTACTCTTAGATTTAAACTATGAAATTAATATGAACATGTAGCAAGTTGAAATGGGATTTTTTGTGCAATACTTGTCTTTGGTCTATCATTGTATGCATAGATCCATTCATGACTCTTTTGATCTATCATTGTGGGACTATCATGAACCTAGTATCATTCACCTTGATTTTTAGGTAGAAAGCTATGAGCTTTATTTGGGGATTATGCATAATGCAACATAGAACCCCTCATAACCTTGATGTCAACTTGCCTATGATGTTGAACTACATGCTACCCACAAGTTTATCACTCTATGTCAACTATTATCATGTTATCACCTCTGCCTATGATGTTGAACTACATGCTACCCACAAGTTTATCACTCTATGTCATCTATTATCATGTTATCACCTTTGCCTATGATGTTGAACTACATGCTACCCACAAGTTTATTTGCTAAGTTTGATGTCATACATGTTTTGAGGCCAAAAATCCTGTATGCTAGTTGTGATGAACACCTTTGCCTCAAATATCATCATGTTTAACTTATGACCAACTTTACCACCTTATGCCCATCTTGGTCATATTTTTATGTTCCTTGATTCACTTGTGTTGATGCGAATTTACGTGCGAATGGGAATACGTTATGGGTATTTAGGCAAACTTGAAATGAAATGAAAAACATGACTTGAAATGTGACATGAAACTTGATTATGCTTGAAAACGTGAATGTGGTCATGACATGTAGAAAACCATAAAGTGGCCAACTCGAGGTTGGGTTTAGTTTGTAGCGTAAATCTGCCCGGAACCGCCCGACAAATCCAGTGGCTACAAACAATAGGACCCAATGTGAGAAGTTGGTCATATCGCGCTTGAAACCCGAGGTTAGACTAGGTTGTGGTGTAAAGCTGCCCGGACCCGCCCGACATATCCAGTAACCACAACAAAGTCTAATGTGAGAGGTTGGGTGCATTAAATTAATTAATGCCACATGTTAGGGTTAAGTCATGAACCACTCGGATACACTTAACCAACTTGATACATGATTGGATAGGGTTAACCACACTTAACCCGTTGGAAACCCTAGTTACGTGGTCCTTTTCAGCAGTAACCCTCTTGGATGTATCACGATACCCTAGGGACTGGGCTAGGGTGGGGCACAATTACTGGGCTGATTGTAAGCGACCAAAAAGACGGCTGAGTAGGTGCGCCAGTGTAGGTTCAGGCGGACTATGGTCGTGCACATAGTCCGGAGTTGAATAAAACAGACATGGGCACCAGTAGGTTTAGACTGTGCGTGCTTGATTCGTGTCAGTGGTTGGCACCCTAGGGCTTGATACACTCTAGGGTGGACCTAGCACAGTTCGACTACATTCTGTGATTTGGCCGTATGACACCGACACTCAACGAGTTAGGCTTATAGGGAGCCGATCGACTAGACCGTGTAGTTGGACCTTGACTTGGGTCATCTCATGATATTGGGCCAAGGGATCATTTTATACTTGACATGGGTTAGAATACTAGTACTATTGGTGCAAAAACTAAACCTTGTATATGCGATGCCACACTTGATCTACCTTTTTATCTATTTACCATGCCAGTTAGTTACCATCTTTATGTTTCATCTCAGTTTCTCATGTTTAGTTAACTTCATTAGTTTTTATACTAATAGTAGGTAGGACTTACCAGTCTTTATGACTGACCCTTTTTCTTTCGCCCCTTTTCTTCCGTCCCCCCCCCCAGGTTCTTAGGGAGGGAACACTAGTGCTTATCTTGGACATTTGGCTTGCTTTCTTGATAGCTCATGTACGGTTTGGACTTGAGCTTGCTATGGCTTCGCCACATCTATTTTAGGGATAGTTTACTTTATGTTATTTTCAGTTTATGTTTCTAGACTTGTGGTAGTTGGAAAATAATGAATAAGTATTTTGATGTAAGTTGACTTTGGTTTTGGAAATGGTTAACTATGGTTTTTAAATTTCTACCGCTGCTTTACTTATTTATTTATCTATGTTCTGTCTTGTGATATCTCTGTGCATGTTTAGCTAGATAATACTCCACCAAAGCTAGTGCATTCCCTTTGTGGGTGACCCTAGCGGAGGTGGGGTGTTACAATTAGTCTGCCCATCCACAACCGGATGAACTGCCAAGGTAATAAGAGGAAACATAAAACCTTAAGAAAGACAACAGTCTTAGTGAGCGATAAAACATCTAACAAACTTCAACAATAAAGTATATGAGCATGGATACATAAACATACTAATCTACCCACAACACTAGAGAAGAACTCAAACCCATCTTCCCCACATCGGACAGAGATAGCCTTTACCATAAACAATTCAACCATTCATTCATGGAAACCAGAACACCCATTCAATCATGGTAGAGCACAATACCCATAGGCCTAAACCAATATCAGGCAAACAACCAAGGAACATCTACTTCGATGTTGGATAATCTACATGAGACAATTCAAACAAGGCAACTAATCAACCATGATAGACTCTGGCTATCACTGCCAACCCTGCTTAGAAACTATCGTTAATCGTATGATGGACAATCTTGTCATATGTCAAGGGCTATTGGTAACCCCGGTTCTAGCATAAACTCCATACGCCTTTCAACGATACGTATGTATGTCCATCCTTGACAACTAGGCTTTACAACTATAACCAGGATATTCGACCTACAACCAGTCTTTTAGGTGCCCCTATCGTACCCTTGCTTTGAGCCTGCTAGAACTTATGACAATGATAATCTCTCGGCCTTCTCATCTCTAGTCATCCAACTCGATGACTTTTCATAGCTCAATTAACCTTCTCAAGCAACCATTATCCACCAACTCACAACCTTTGATTGTCACCTCTTTCGCTGTTCTACACCGATCAATGAACACCTTTCAATACTTTGAACCTACCTGCTTGAATTTACTTTGAAGTCACACCATCACAAAGCCAATTGCATCACTGCACTGCGGCTAGGGTTCAGGGTGTTGCCCCCAAATTTTTTTTCATGCTTTTTATTTAAATTTGAGTCGTACTCGAAAAATATATTTTTTCCGAAAATGACCCTGTGTTCTTGGTGCGACCAACCTAGCCATTGTCTGACCGACCCACTATGGTACGATCAGAACCACCCTTACATCACACGACCGACCAGAGACACAAACAATCCTCATCGAGCCGATGCTTGCTCGACCAAACCCTGAGCACGTCCTAACCATAAGCTCGACTAGAACCCTGCTCGACCCAACCAGACCGAACCCCTCTACTCGAGCCTTTGCTCAACCCCTCCTTGCACGACCCTGGCCTACTCGATCCAACACTTCGTGCTCGACCCAACATCAACCCAGACCGACCAGCACCAAGCTGCTCGACCTACCCAGTTTAACCGACCTGACCTGTAGCAACCAACCGGCCTAGTTTGAGTTCTTTCCCAAGACAGTATTTGAGACCGACCGGCCCAACCTTGGCCGAACCAAAACCTGCATTTTCTAATTCAGCTCTGATTTTGACCGAAACTTCGCCAAAACGATAGATTCGATGAAACCAACTTGTCCAACTCATCAAATATGACCGCAAACATGATATGAAATCAATAACAATATGAAAATGACTATTTCATCAAAATCATACAAAAATCATTCCAAATGAACATATGATCTAAATAGCGAATCAAACTTGCATGAACATATGAAATAGCATAATAATTACCAGTTTAAACATGCTAACTTAAAGCCTAGGGCGATTCATATGAAAATGGACTTATCATGGTATAGATCAATGAGAAAACCCTTGAATTTGATGAAAACATGATTAAACACTCACACACTTCATTGAATCCATGTGAGAGATGTAAACCACTCACCGGTTCTCCTAAACAAGCAAAAATCAATGCAATAAGATTCCGGACAACAAGCAATTGAATCCGAACTCCTTGATTTGATGAATTCGCCCTTCAATTGATGTAGGTCTAACCCCCATTGGTGTAGATCTTCAATTTTCCTCCTTTAAACACTACTACAAAAGTGGGCATATTCGACACTAATTTGTGTGCGTTGCATGAAAAGTGTGGCGAAAGCTATGCTTTCTTTGATCTTCTGCAACAATACTCATATGTTGTTGCATTACACGTGAATGCACTGTTGCGATTGAAATTCTAGTGTATTGATGTGCAACACCAGTTAAAATCGTTGCATTACACCAGTTAAAAGTACAACTCATCAATCTTTGTTCCTATAAATGTAAAATCACAACCGTATATCCACATTTATCAATCCATGTTACCCTTCCTCTATTTCCCACTAAGATTTTCATTCCCGCCATACTTCTTTTCACTTCGTTCTCGCCAAATCCCCAATTGCTACCATAGTATGAATTTCTAATATGTCATATCCCTAAACCTTTCATTCTTCCTCATAAAAAAATTTCACGATCCTTTCATTCTTCCTCATAAAAATTTCACGATCCCCAAATTGGGGAATCATGAAACTAGATCGTGCAATCAGCGATCGTCGGTCGAACGACGACGATCTCCCTGATGGCGACCATTTAAATCCCTATTTTTTAACTGGTAAGCTACGCTCTTTTGCATTTATTTTATCATCATCTCATGATTCGTATCAGTATCAGTGTTTACAAGATTTTGATCAACGGTATGAGTATGAGTGGAGATAATCTTCTATTTGTAAAAAGTTCTTAAATTAGTATGAGTATGAGTTGGCTAAACTGCAGTTGATTAAGCAACTGCTAACTTTACGACTTTCAGTGGATTCACTCTTTTGAATATCACTGATAGTCGATTAAGAAGCGGTTGATTCGTACATTCAGAAGATTGTCTCCACTCATACTAAAAGGACCAAAAGCTAGCAGCACTTGATTCTGTAAACTTTAGAGTGGAGACAAGCTAGCTCTCATCATCCCTTCATATAGTTTTCGATCTTCAGCAATATGGATAGAATATTGTACTTCAAGCTGATGCTAAAAATTCTGCAGTGCTTTTCAGGCAATAACTTGATGCTTATGTTGAGAAAATATATGGTATTATTCATGATAATGTGAAAATAGGAATAAGTTCTTTGATATCCTCATGTATCCAGGTGATTCTTTTACATTCAGTAATCATTTCATACCAGTTTAAAGATGCTATTGGTATTATTATTTGTACAGCTATTTCAACACATTATTATTGGTACAACTATTTCAACACATTATTATTTGTACAGCAACCCCTGAAGGGGGCAACCATCAGGAAGTGTGCTAGTAAATGAGTAATGAATTAATATAAATTTAAAAAGTTTATACATTGGTAGAAAAATAGTTCTATAGCCTTCACTTTCTTATCTATACAATAAGGTTAATCCTGCAGTGAATCGCTCCATGTGTCCACTATATCCTAACCATTGAATATTTCATCATCACCATTATTTGGACGTTGTGAATTCTGTATGTGAATTTTGAACTAAAAAAGTGTGATGTGTAGGCTATAGCTGTAGTTGTGATTCGAGAGGTAACAGGGACAGAGAAGGGGGAATTTATAAACTCTATATATAAACTTACAAGCATCCCAAGGATAAAAGGCATCCTAGAAATATAGCCTCACTATAGCATCAACTAACCAGTCTCTTCTCGATCCCTCTATTACAAAGAACAATAACTCTAGCTACATCAAAATCTTCCTATCAATATCCATTTCACTTGCTATCCTTGTATGCATTGCTACAACAGCAACAATCTTTAATCCTTATCAGTCTCAACTATTTGATCCTTGCACCTGCTCTCCCAACCTGTGAAACATGTGAGGTTACTAGTTACTGTGGCAAGGTTTATCTTATTTTTTCTTCTATTTTTTCTTTAAAATTAAATACTTGATTTATAGTTATATTCAAAGAGGTTAAAGATCACTCATGATGACGGCTCTGTGGTATTCCATGATGGATGGTCCGTTCATGTTGATGTTATCATGCATTGCACCGGGTATGCTTTCTATGACTCCTGCTTTATTTTATAAGAACCTTGTATCGGCAATAAGATGTTGAATAACCTGTTCATGTAGAGTGTCTCATTAGCATACAAATGTTTTTATGCATGCTAGTAATATTATCTAACATGTGTGGATCTCTTGTTATTTGAAGTAATTGTACAATGAGAACCATTTGATAATAATAAATGGATTTTTAATTGTTTAGTAATTGCACGAGTGGATCTCTTGTCATCTGTATTACCAAAGTTGTCTTTCATGAGTGGATTTTGAAAAGGTATTCAGTCACAGCAAGTTGTAGTATTGATCTATTCCTTTATTTAAACTCTCTAAAACTCTTGAGTAGTTTGGGAAACAAGTTTACGATTTGAAGAAGTTTGTAGCTGTAGGGTCGAGTGGGCAAACACTAGCTGTTATCTAATATAAATAACCAGAGAGTAATTGTTGCTATGTTTATTAGTTTGTTACTTATTGTTGTACCCTTTAAACAGAGTTATACTAAATGCTAAGAAGTTTTTACTATAGTATGTATACATTGAGCACTTCTTTTTACAGTAACTATGATGTTATCGATCAAATGCACTATCATGATTATTCTTATTATTTTGTGTGTGCATATGATGATATGTAAATGTCTCGAGTATACTTTGCCAGTGAAATTTTATAGTTTAAAATACAATGCTAAACTGCTTTGAGGAGGTTATAACTAAGTAAAAAATCGAGCTCTTATTTGATTCGTATTTCATGAGCTTTATAGGAAAGGAAGCAGCAAACATATATTTCATAGGAAAGGAAGCAGCAAACACATATTTCATGAGCTTTATTCTTGATGTTGCTAAGGAACTCAGAATCGTGGATGTGGATGTTTGTGCTATTTTTACTTTGATGAGCTCACTAAAAGAGGGTATACTCCCAGCAAGGTAAATATGATTCAGATAATTTGATTTCTCAGATGATGGGTCCAAATGGAGTCAAGTGAGGAAAGAGACATGCTGTATTTGTTGTGATACTCACGTCCATTATGCCGTGCACCTATTCTTAAAGTAGTTCGAGCTTACTATATAAAATGAAGAAAACGGACATGTAACGTTGCTGATTTTTTGAGTATTGATATTTGGATAATACATAAATCATTGCTTTTTTGTACGTTTGTTGTGGTTTTTATATGTTTAGTTAGAACATATGTTTTAGATGGGTTTCTTCTATGTACAAAAATTGTATTGCAAAATTTTTAATTAAAGCGTTGTATTTGCTTTTTTCTAATGTAGCATTTGCATTCTTCTACTATTGCGTTTGCTTTTTTTCTAGTGTTGCATTTCAAGATAATAGTGTTGCATTATATAATATAGTGGTGTTGCATTAAATAAAATATTATTAATTTCGCATGGTAAGTGGGTCCCACAACTAACATGACATGTGATGCATGGGCAGCTGATGTGGAGAGCCGATGTGGCATGTGACATGTGGGCAGCTGATGTGGAGAGCTAACGTGGCGTATGACACGTTGGCAGCCGACGTGGAAGCTAGGCTCTGACTTCTGCTTAAGGAAACGCTATATGTTGTTGCATTACTTGCAAGTGCTGTTGCAATAGGGTTATAATGCAACACTTTCTTTTCGTGGCAGTAGACGGGCAAAAGCATTGCCTTAGAGGGCTAATGCAATGGCCACAGATGCCACGCCCCTCTGGTGTTGCCTATTTGAAAAAATGGCCTAAGGCAGTGCTTTTTCGATCTACGGCCACATTAAACTAGTGTCGAATATGCCCACTTTTGTAGTAGGGTCAAAGGTTGATTTTAATGGTGGAAGGAGGAACATAGGCTACCTAATGAGAGAAAAGAGAAACTAAACCATTTCTCATACCTCCCACCCCTTATTTATAACATTTCACTAGCCCACTAATGGGCCTTCCCAAATCATCCCATTGTAGCTCTCCAAACCTGAACAACCAACTGAAAAACCTTAAAACAACGATTCGTCCCAAACCGCTAAGCCAAGTTTTTATGTAACTAACCTATGGAAAGGCAATCGTCAATTCCTTTCTAATGGCATAGGTGTCACCACCTGATTCATCCTGAGTCAAAAGTTATGACATGTACAAGACTGACAAGGGCAAAATGGTCACAAGCAAAATTGGTAAAAATTATGGACATGTCTCACATCACCATAAGCAACATGTTAAAATATGGGAATGATCCAACCCTCAGGGAATAAAATAAAAATATTTGACAATCTTTTGATACGTATAATGCGGGTTGTTACAGGTTAAGTTGATGAATGTTCAATGGGGAGAAGACCGCGAAGATGCAACTTAGGAGACTGAAGTTAAGATTCGCGCTTCGTACCCTTTTCTTTTCATTGGTGTGTTCTTAACTTCTTTTTCCAAGGTTTTATTCTTACTTGCTTCTGTTATTTCAGTATATCCTATCGATCGAATCTTCTACCTTTAGGTAGAAACCCAATGGATGTAAACATGTGTTTGGAAATGTTAAGCTTGATGGATGCAAGTGTTTGCTAGCAGTTGCTCGTGGATGCATATACACTCAGACTAGGCACTAGATTGGCTCATTCACTTACATATTGCATATGGATGTGTGTGAATTTTAAATTTTATGGATTGAAATGGGTGTATCGTCATATGGATGTTGCATTTGGATGCGTGGTTGAGCACACATATAGAGTTTTACTAGGACTATTTTGCATACATGTTGGATTCATGGCACTAACATACATTGCATTAAGGAGGTCGACTGAATCAGTAGACTGTCTGATTTTTCACATTAACATAGAGGCATGTACACACAACTTTGCATATGTTCATACATGCATTAGAATTATTTTAAAGACAATGGATGCATGTGATTGATGGATGAGTAGATGGTTGATGGATGTTAGGATATACATTCTTCTCAACTTAGAGATTTCTGGGACGAAATTTTTTGAGTATGGGAGAATGTAACACCCCATAATTTTAAAGAACACTATAATGATAAACTAAAGAGTACTTAATTAAATATTGGGAATTAAGTAAAATGGACTGTACCATTGCATTCATCCTGTAATTCTGCTTAAGATAGACTCCAAGTTTGTGTAAAAGGTGCATCGTATGAGAATGTTGTTACGCTTAGAAGTTTGTTTATGTATAAGAGAATTATATATATACAAAACAACTCAGAATTTTCAAATTAAATCAAGCAGCGAAGGAAGAGGGAGAAATGGGATCGACCCACTGGGGGGGGAGGTCGACCCATGACCTGGTTGGGTCAACCCATGGGAGGTGGGTCGACCCAGATCGGAGTGGGTCGACTCAATGCAGATCCAAGCGAATTCTTTAGGCTGAATGTGGACTTGTTATGTGGCTTGGATCATTAGAAGCAGGCTCTATATAGGACCTCATTTCTATTGTTTTTACACATAAAAAACAATGGAGACAACGAGATGCTGCCCCAGCTTGGATTGAACTAGCCAATTTTCTTCAACAATAGCTTATATGCATTCAAGAATTTCTTCTACAACATCTGCTTGTTATTCTATGTTCTTTAGATCTAGTCTCTGTGAGTTCATGTTATTTTTAGATATAAACATTTAACAAGTAATTGTGACATGTTTATAAATTTGGACCTAAACCTATGCCTGTTAAGAATATGATTCGTATCTAAACAGATCTTCGATTACATGTATTCCACTGTATGCTTGATCTACTGTTCATCTCTTATGTGCCAGTTTCTGATATGCCCATTTCTAGTATCATATGCCTATTATGTTATTATGCCTATTTATGTTGTCTTCTCTCCCTCTTTTCCTTTTTATAGCCTAAGCTACCTTGGAGCCTAGGCCTATCGTTGAAATATGCGAACGAGCGAAATTGGGAATGGTTGGGAAGGATAAAATGGGGGATATCTTGTAATACAAATCATGACTAGGATTCCAGGGCATAACCTATAGCGTGAAGTATGACAAAAATTTGGGGGATATCGTATACGGTAAATTATGTCTTAAGGTTTGGGGCATGTAAATCTGTAGGCTTAATTTATAAATTAAGAGGTACATGTAATGAAACTGTAAAAACATGTGAAACCTGTTTAGATCTGTGGGTGGTTTTATGAACCTATTTAAATCTATGGGGGTTATATGAACCTGTTTTGATAGTGGGGGTTAAGTAAACTTATTTGAATTTGTGGGGGTTAAGTAAATCTGTTAAATCTATGGGGGGTTATAGGAACCCATTAAACTTAACCGGTTTTATTTGTAGGGGTTATGCGGGCTTGTTAATCTATTAGGCATAACCTATCAAAATCCTAGTAGTTGGGAATACAAGCCTAAGGGTGGCTTGTCTCATCTATTGCGTAGGACCCGTATCAGTCAGTAACCCCATTCTAGTATCAAAGGGGGACCTCGCACTAAGAAGGAGTTAAGGCATGCTTACTGATCTGATTATAAAAGGTTTATTTGGGTGAAGGTATTCTGATGGCGCATTCTAACAGAGTCATGTGCGTGCATGAGTCCGTCTTGCTTGGTAAAATTAGCCGCTATAACACTAGTAAATAGGTCTATTTCCTTTTAGGGATTGCCACTTTAGGAAGTGATACATCATACTATGGGGCCGACACAAGGTATTTACGGGATATGGAGCCGATTGATTAGGGTAGTAATTATTATACATTTAGTCCTTCCTGTTTAGGTTGCCGTGGTTCTGGTTGGGGTAACACCCACTACTTCTGTTGGGTGCATGTTATTTCTATTTGGAGTAAAACCTATTACTTAAAGTATACCTAAGTCTACCAGTATGTTTCTGTTAGGATCATATCTGTTATACTTGTATTGGTGCAGAGAAAAGTATTTGAGAAGCACAATCTATTCAGTTCATTCTACTTATCCTGTTCAGTTTGTTATACCCGTTACATGATGCTGCTATCTCTCATCTAGTTTATATGCATGTCACGATGCTTTTAAATATTTATATGCTATAACTAAATGGACTCGCCAGACTTTATGTTTGACCCATTTTGTTTAATTTTCTCTCTCTTCCTTTCTCCCCACCAGGTTCTCAGCGTGGGAACACTCAGGCTTGATTAGGATTCTATCTTCTGTTTCTGTTTGGATTTGGATTTGCTTATATGTACTGCTTCGACTATCTATCTACTTATTTTATGGCTACTTATGGGGACTATGACTTTTTACTTCTGTACTTTGATGGTTTTTAGCGCAAGACAGATGTTTTCATTTGATGTATTTTATTCCAGTATTTTAGTCTGGTGTTGTAACTGGATTTGAGACCACAGTGTTTTCTGTTGGAAAATAAAGTTTTCAATCTCCGTTGCTATTTTATATATCTATTTTGTGATATTCTGTTTTTTTACCTATAACGCTTCACGAAACTAAATGCATTCTGATAAAGAGTCATATTAACGGACGTGGAGTGTCACAACTTCCTCTTAGTTGCATCACCAATACCTAAGTCTCTGAATATCCGAATACGAGTATCTAGCGACCCTTGAATCTCAGTAGTTGCTTTGTCCCCTTAAACAGCTTCCCACCAAGAGAGGTGAAGTTCTTACACATCTTTGTGAAATCACTCACCCTAGGCACCTGCACCTGAAACCCAACATCTACCGTTGTTGCTTCTAAAGCGGGTACCTGCCTAATGATCACTACCACCATGGCTTCGAACATAGCTGGTTAATTTGGTAAACCACCATCTCCCCCTCCACGAACAGGCTCTTTCCGAGCAGTACGTCTCGAAGATCTACGAATAGTTCTAAATTTGAAAATAGAATGATTAGTCCACACATGAGAAAAATTGCAATGGAGTTCAAGTGATACTATACACTATAATAACAACATAGCTATCATCTCATATTGTATGACTGGCCCATCTTGCCATCCGTCAAGGGCTAATGGTAAAACTAGTTCTAGAAAAACTCCATATCGCATCGTGAATTATATCTACACCCATCATGATGGCCCAGGGTACTTGACTAATCATCTAGTTTTTTAGGCATCCCCATTATACTCCTGCTTTGTGTCCACTAGAACCTCCGGCTAATGATGATCCCTCGACACTTCATAACTCTAGTCTTCATCACCGACGACTCTATCCATAACCCAAGGCTTTCTCGAGCAACCATTATCCACAAGCTCAAACATCCTTGAGTCGTCTTCAAAACTTCGTTGCATTTCATTGATCAGCAAACACTTCACTTTGCTTCGAATATTCCATCTCAATTTAACTCAAAGCTATTCCCATCGTTGAACCAAAATAAACATCATTTAGTTCGTTATTAGATGGATGGCCCCCTATGGATCCCTCGCCGATCCATATGGATCGCACCCGATCCATAGCCGCCTTGCTTCACCAACATTCCACATTCGGTCGATACATCATACTTGCATTCCACCCATCACTTTCTCCAGACTGACCTAATACATATGCACTACTAGAAGATCCACTGATCAATCGGTCCCAGGCCAATTCACTGATCCATCATACCCAGGCCAATCCACCGATCCATGCTTTTAGCCATGTTTCAACCGATCCATACATTTTCACGATCAAAGAAATCCCGAGCAAATACCCAATGTTTTGCCACCGATCCATCTTCGGCTGATCCTACCATTTCTTACATAACACCCCAGGCGATCCATCAAGCCAACCGATCCACCACGAGATTTAATTTTTAAAAACCGATCCACACTTTCCACATATGCATCAATCCGATCCATCCTTCATGATGCAATCTCGACCATAAACACTCATCGATCCATACAATCTATGCTTTAACGTCGAACATTTATGCATCCCTCTAATCCAAATTGACAAATTTTGACCAAACGATTAATAACACAACAATCAATTATCAACAAACATTAGCACAGTAATTACACATCATACAATCATATGAAATTCATCAAATCGTAATAAAACAATAAACGAAGAACGACCTTTGAATCAATCATTTTGATGCGATCTAACCTTTTTCTATGTTGATCTTCAATATTCTTATGTAAATCTGTGAATTGAAATGAAGTGGAGAGGTATTTGGTTGAGCTGTTGAATAACAGTCACCTAACCAAATGAGAAAAGAAGAAACTCCACCAATGAAATTGATCTCGGCTCCTGATTCGATCCCAGTCAAAAGTTATGCCCTAAACAAAAATAATAGGGGCGAAATTGTCATAAATAAAATTGATAAAGATCATGGACATGTCTCACATACCCATGAACAACGTATCAAAATATTAGAATGATATGACTCTTGGAGAATTAAATAAAAATATTTTATGATCCTCCGATACGTAAAATGAAAGTCATTACAATCTTAACCAACTTAGGATCATGCCTTTGACTACCTCCAGTCTTATCTATCTAAGTAGGCTGATAGTCAAACTTGCCAACATCTCTGGATCCAACTCACATCTTGTTCGGAAATCATAGCTTCAATATATTCAAACTGCTTCCATTCAATGAACATGGCCCTTAAACTAGCATATCTTCGACTGAAAGCGTCATCGACTGCATTACCCTTCTCTTGCATGTATGCTATTCCAAAGTCATAGGAAGATTATAACTCCTACCATCGCTGTTGGCGAACGTTAAGATCCTTTTGTGAAAAGATGTATTTTAACAACCTATGATGGGTAAACAACTCAATACTCTTTCCTAAAAGATAGTGCATCCATATCTTCAGTGCAAACACAATTGCTGCTAAACCCAAATCATGGTTATGATAGTTCTTCTCATGAGATTTTAACAGTTTGCTAGCATAAGCTACAACCTTACCTTTTTGCATCAATATTGCTCCTAATCTGGTAGGACAAGTATTTATGTATACCGTCATCTCCGCGTTCCCATCCAGAATAACCATCATTGGCGCACTTGTTAACCTTTCTTCAGACTCTCTAATGCATGCTCACTTCTAGCATCCCAAGTGTAACAACCAACCGATTCCAACGGGCCTGAATTTTTTGCAAAATGCTAAAATCCGAGTCCATTGAAAATCATGGTTGTTTATCTGGTATCCTGCGGAAAGGAAAAAATAAATATATTAAAGCTCACGATAGAATATCTCATAGTGGGGGTGAGTTAAATATAATAAGTAAATACTCACCACAATAATGACACTGACTAGCAAGTGTTTCTAAGTTGTAAAATCTCCGTCACTTTTTTAACATGTGGGTTTGTTATAAGAAGAGGGCAGAACAAAAGTTTTGGTGAATGGAAAAATTGTATTTCTTAAAGATAGCAGTACACGTATCATTCTATCATTAATTTACTTTTATTAGGTTGTTACTGTTTATAACACACCCACCTCTATGCGCACATCATACCCATTTACTGCCCAGTAGATCAAACCTAATAATCCATATATATATATATATATATATATATCTAGTAACTACCCATAGTACCCTTCTTGAAAGGTCTCCGTCACCACGCTACGAGAGCATGCTAGATCTCCATCGTCACGCTACGAAAGCACACTAGATGCCCATCACCACTCTATGAAAGCATACTATCCACTATCTGAGATCCTCTATCAGGCTAAACCCTTGCACGAAGGTAATACTCAAACACCCATGATGCACCAAGCAGTGCATACACCATAGACCTGTTTTCGATCGAACTATCCACTCTCCGAGTTCCTCTATAAGGCTAAAACCTTGTAGGAACTCAGTCGAGGGGTTTCTACATCTACCTACGATACAAATGCCCATAGATTGGTCTGTTCCTTTTTATTGGTGGCTATGGCCCCACGCACCCTCCCCATGAACTAAGGAAAGACCATTTCAAGCGCAAAGTGACAGTGCCCTTAACAAATAATCTAAACATCCAGTTGGTATTGTCCCTCATTCAATGTCTTGATAGTGAAATACCATTGGTATATTGGTTTAGCTCCAATCTTTTCCATATACGCTCTGAATGACAGGTATCTGATGATCTACTATTCTTATTTGGTCCCGACCACGAAGCCTTCTCCTAGAGCTAAGGCAACCACCGAATCCTAAAAATCATCCGATTAGTCTTCTGGCTGCTCTTAACGCAAATGCAAACAAGGCATACTCTATGGATGGAATGGTAAAGACTTACCTCTGGGATAGCTGACCATGAGCCTACCCCATAGGGCCGTCTCAGAGTATCCTCACATTACATAGAAGTATCAAACTTTCTTCCTTTGGGGCTTAGCTGAACATAGGCCTTTCCCAGAGGTCTTTCTCCAGTCTTGTCAAATATTAAGTTGGAAGTGCTTCCATTATGTCTCTAGACACCTGCTATGATCTGCACTGTTGGGCTCATTATTCAAAATTCCTTCGGACTGGTCCAAACGCATCTCGTTATTTTATTAGACCCTATGTCTAACCTTTCGTTATGTGTTTACCCCACTTTTCTTTTTGCTAATTATCATTATTGTTCAATTCATTAAATTTGAACTTTAATTACTTATTTATCAACTTTATTAGCACTATAGTACCACTTAATAACCGTAGAATGCCTAATCACAAGGGCAACATGGAATGGAATGACTAATCAAAAGGCCACCATGGAAAAGAATGCCTAATCACAAGGCCCCCATATAATTTTCTTATTAAACTTAATTCACACTTTCAAGTTTATTCATAATAAGCTTTCTTATTTCACTCCACTTTTAATTACAACTTTCAAGTTATTATATTACTTTCACCATAGAACCATAGTCATGGAGTTATGCTTATTATACTTAATTAACATATTTTAAGCTTACTCATAATAATCCTTATTTATCTCATTTCACTTTTAATTATAAACTTCATGTTATATTCATACTTACACACATATCAAACCGCATATTATGATTCATTTCCGTGTCTACAAAATTATCACAAGGTTATTTTTGCCAATATGTTCACCTTGTCATGTTATGATCCATTTATCTTTCCGTACAATTATCATAATAAGTTATATTTTTGTGTATTGCACGTCATCTTGACTTCTTAATCTTTTTCTTTACACAAAGCTTTTAGTTATGTTACTCTTTTACTTACCATCTTTGAAAGTTCATCTTTTAGGAAATTATGCTTATTCTTAATTGGTTGGTCACTGAAAATGTACATAAATATATTTCCATAGTATAGGACAATTGTGTCACTAGAAGTCCATAATCGAAGACATTTCTTTTAATTATTTGTATGCTATTGTATATTGCGCAATACGGCTAGATTCCTATTTCACACTAATTTGTATCCTTTTTCTTTTATTTTTGCAATTATGTTCTCTATTTGAATTACATACCAAACTATGGAAATATATCCCATTTTCTTAACTAACCAATCTTGGTTATTCCTAACTGCTTATTTTAATAGGGACACATTAATTCCTATTCTCAATTCTTTTTCGCAAATTTAACAGTAAATTTGTACATAGTAGGGCTTATACTTGTAATACTCCTCTCAAAAAGTTAACACAAAGGCTCCTTAGCCCGGTTGGTTAACACATTACATTACCTTCTAAGAGGTTGGGGGTTCGAATCTCACTATTGTCATATTTTCTTTTATTTAATTATCATGTCCTATATTTGTCCAAAATGAATTCCAAACAATTAATTCCTATACATACATACATACAACTTTGTCAAATTTACAATCTAATTACATATTTATAGTAAATAATCCTAATAATAATATGTCAAATTAATTTACAATAGGAATTAAACTACTGCAAATAAACCTAATTAAGTTATACCTAAATTTAACAGGAAAATAAATTACTACCAATAATTCTAAATTAAACTGTTTATGAATTAAACTAAATTAACATGAGTTAAACGAAAAGAAATAATATCATTACTAAAAGAATAATTTAAGTCCACTCACCCATCGTTCCAAGCTTTAATCCTTAGCTGCTAAGAATTCCGCCTCCAAAGTAAGATTATATAGATACTTATTATTATAAAACTCTTCCCTTAAAATTTTAAAATTTAGTTTGGCATGTCTCAAAAATAAAAGACTAACAGTTCCTTCTCTAAAATAAGAGAAAAAACCAAGGCGAGGAAAAGATTGTATTGTGAAGAATTAGCTAAGCCTAGGGGTCTATTTATATGTCAGGCTAGGGAACTTAAACCGTTAGATTTCTAGATTAAATCTAGGCCAGCCACATCGTCCATCCAATAGAAACTCTCCATGTCAGCCTAAATTTGAAAATAGGCCAATAGAATCTAGCCACGCAAGCAATACATCACTACTTCATATCCAGAAATATTAATGGCTAGGTTCATGGATGTGTTTACATGGACATGGTATAAGTTGACATTATTTCAAAAGTGTTACCAGTGTAGGTAAAGCATAAACTTGAGGTCCTAGGTTTAAGTGCCAACAGCTGCATGGTTTTTCTCTTATTTCTGTTTTTCATATTTGTTTTTAAAACTCATTTAATCTTCTTCGTTTTAAGTCCATCTTTTGTAAACCATAGGTCTAAATTGATCAGAAAATCACCACGGATGCAATGACGCAAGTTTTGTGATGAAATCCTAAAAATAATTGAATTTTATTTTATTATTCAATTTAAAGTATGAGGTGTTACACCAAGTAAAAGTATGATTCTTCTTAGTCAAATTGTCCAACGATGTTGCAATCCTGTAGAAGTCTTGGATAAATTTCTGATAATATCCTACTTTTCCCAAAAAAACTCCTTACATTTGTAGCACTCTTGTGTGTAGTCTAATCCTATAAGGCTGTTATCTTTTGCAGGATCTACAGGGATACCGTGTCCCAAAACAACATGACCCAAGAACCTCACCTCTCTCCTCCAGAAGTGACATTTAAAATTTTCTTCTTTCTGCTTATGTTTTTTCAACACGTCAAGAACAATCCACAAACGTGTCTTGTGTTCCGCCAATAACCGAGAACATACAAAAATATCATGTAACGACCTTTACTTCCATGAGAATGCTAGCCCTGATCCGAATTATTTTGTTTTGCATTATGGTTCGGGTTAGATCAATTATAACAGCTTTTGATTCACTTTTGGAGTACGAAGTTATATTTGGATTTGCTCACCCGTGTCTACTTATCTGGTTGTTCCAGCTTTCAGTTATTCCTGTTGTTTCTGCTTCAAACTGTTATCGTTTATTCCTCTATTAGAATTCATTTGTGTTAGACTTCTATTATATTATTTATGTAAATTCTATTGTAAAATTTTATGTATTTTCCGCTGCGAGATATCATGTAACTCTATATCCGTGTCAGTGATTATGTGATTTATTCTATTTACCTTAGAAGTTAAAGCTTTGATAAACCAAAGCTATGATACCAACTGTAACGACCCGCCATTTTCGATCCTGGGACCTATGGGTTATCGACCCACCACGCTTCCGCTGTGCTAACATAGTGTGGCGCTGCGGAAGCGTGGTGGGACCATAACCCACAGGTCCTAGGATCAAAAATGGCGGGTCGTTACATATCATTTATGCACAAAAGTACAAACATATTTAAA
This sequence comes from Allium sativum, assembly GCA_030737875.1. Taxonomy (NCBI): domain Eukaryota; kingdom Viridiplantae; phylum Streptophyta; class Magnoliopsida; order Asparagales; family Amaryllidaceae; genus Allium; species Allium sativum. The sequence goes on from CM060926.1 coordinate 440,042,661, forward strand.
TGATCTTTAAAGACACGATTCATAAGATTCAAAAATTTGGGAGTTCATTTCAGTCCGAATGGCATCACCAGCCACTCATAAAATGCAGACGGCATTCGAAATTACGTTTTTGACACACTCTCTCTGGCCACTCTAAGTTGGTGAAACCTAGTAGCAAGATCTAACTAAGAAAACACTCTCACACCATGAAGCTGATCAAAAAAATCATCGATACATGGGAGAGGGTACTTAATCTTCCTTGTCAACTTATTTAGCTAGCGGTAATCAACACAATATCTAAGGGAACCTCCCACCTTCATTGCGAACCACTAATGCCCTCTATTTAGATACACTCTTCCGAATGAAGCCTTTCCCCAAAATATCCTTCACCACAAGCTCTCTTTGCTATCGAGGTATCATCTTTCTCAAAGGCATCACTATTGATCTAACATCCATTATTAAGTCAATACAAAATTCGATCTCTCTGTGCGGTGGAAGTCCAGTCACTTCTTTGAATACCTCCGTATATTCCTTAACGAATGGTATTATCGACAATACATCATCTGGAACCTACAGAAAATGTGGATAACTGGCCATTACCTCCTTAACTAATAAATATCCTACCATTATTCTCTGCTCATCATCAGTCCCTATAATCATCGACATCCTCTCGCAATCCACTACTACTCAAAACTTACTTAGCCAATCAATCCTTAGTATGATACCAAAACCTACAAACCTAGAAACAAAGCAATTAAAAACAAAAAAGCATCCTTGACTCGATAAGACAAGGTTATGACAAACCATACTAAAATTGGTGAGGTCGCCAATGAGGTTTGTTACTACTAAAGGTCTGTCAATGATTTCGAGTCCCAATTTATCTGCAAGTCTCTAAATGTGAAGGAAGGAGAAGCCCCCATATCAAATAAAAAGCGAATCAGAACATTGAAAATGGAAATAATACCTTGATGGGTGACGCCCTTTCCCTTTTCCTTTGGCGAAGGGCATTCGAAGAACCGGGAATAACATGGATGTCATACACTTTCACAATCTTCTTGGCCCCATTTGGGCAATCCTTCTTAAGATGTTTAGCCACGTGATAGAGATGGAACTTCCACTCACCATCAAGACACTGATACTTATAATAGCCCTTTTATTAACAGTTACAGCTTTACTCCAGACTTGGCCTTCTTCTTATATCCACCCTTATTCTGAGCGGCTTCCTCTTGTTGATCCATTTCTTCTTGCCTCTCACGCTCGTACAAGGCTTTGGATCTTCCTTAGGAGCAATATCCACTACAACCATCGATTTTGGGATAACTAATCTCGTGCCTATAGCTATCCCGACCACTGACTCAATGGTCTTCTCAATCATGATTAAAGAGCTTCTCTCCAAAATGATTGTCTAAGCCAAGAATAAACTTCCCATTCTTCTTCTATGCGATGTCAATAAGAGACGCCCTATCCATTGACAAAGTATCAAACTTAGCCACATACTCGGAGACGGACATGTCCCCTAGCATCAACTCTTGAAACTTCCTATACAAAGCTGACTTATACTATACTATATATATTATAGTATTACATAGTTTTGAAAACTAAATTATTTTCTACGTGCTCATATACACGCACACACACTCTCTCTCTCAATTCATCCAATGTTAAATGTGCTTTGATACCGACTCAAGCGACCACCCTACATTTCCAACACTGAAACCTAAAAAATGCTCTACTATAGCAACTAGACAGTGTAAGGCGACCATTTACATAGGAAACAACTAAAGTTATACAAAACATGTTGTATATCTCACAGCACACAGAATAAAATATAATAGTAAAACATATCGATATAAAATATGATAGAAAGTAAATAGCTAAAATGAATCCCAAAAATCATATTAATGGATCCAAATAGCGAACCACAATGTCAAGAGTGATACAAGAAAATAACTTCAACAAAACTACCTCTAAGAAAAATGATAAAGATACTACTGCACACCATAGCAGTGAACAATGAAATGAGATTGAGTACATATATATAATATGTGGATAGCCTCCTGCTTGTCTCTCGAGCAGCTACTCATGTTCACGATAAACCTACCTATAGTCTGCTCATATAAGAGCATCTTGAGTAATAAGAAGCAAACCATAAAACTATATACTAGATAAAGTTTGGTGTGAGCGATAAAATCTCAAGTGTAAAAAATAAATGGAACGAACAGAATGGTAAGCCATATTTGACCCGTTCATGCATCTAAAAAGTTAGCACATAAAAGTATATATTACTCTTACAAACTCAGTAATATGGTTGTACTATACATTTGAGTATTGGGGTGTCTAAAAGTCTACATATACACTATATTTGTCTGTGTCAACGCTACTGACGTCTTTTGACATACCTGATGGTGATAAATGACTAAATAAGCAAAATAAACATCATCCATCCTAACGTTCACTCACTCAATGATTTGGATATATTATACGTTTGATTCCACGGTAACTAAACCCTATTTGAGCTGAAATAGTCTACGTTGGATTGAAAACCTCTGTCTACTTGAGAATGAGAATAAGTGGTATCCATGAGTCCCCTCCTTAGATAAACAACCTATAGTCTGGTTGGTTATCGCATGAGGATCCCCCAAATTGTCTTACAACCTATGTTAGTTTAAAAACTCGGTAGAAATGCTCAAACTTCAAATCTCCAAATACCCACTCGAACCTATACATTAATAATACCCTTCACATACGTATCTCTAGTGCAGAGCTATTATGGTTCTGTCTTTGTACTTCGCCTTAAATATTCTAGATAGAATTTCTTAGATACATCTATCGTCCAACTCTTCTCCCTAATGCTCCTGACAACTACCTTACCTTGATCCATAGTTTACTGCTCTGGTCCTTGAAGTTCGATTAGTCATCCATAGAGTCTTACTTTTCAAGTTGAATGGTTCTTCAAGCTACAGAAAATGAGAATTATTCATTTCGTATGTCGTTGTGAAGTAGGCCTTCCTTGAACTACCATTATCCATCATAAATGTCATGTCATAGTAGTTGTGGATCACGTGGGATCATAAGACCTCAACGTTTCTACATTCAGGTCGGTACCGATCTGTAACAACTGCCCCGTACCTCCTTTCAAACCGAGGATAAGTGCGCTGTATAACGTGCCAGGCATATACAGGATGATCATCAAGGGTAGAAAACACAAGCGAAAACCTATCGTAAAGCTCACAGTGCAATGATAAAATATAATAAAACGTATACAACACGCAATAGTAGCCAAGCATAATTGAGCAGAATATTAAACTTTTCACATCATCATGAAAATATCCATTCATCAAATTGGATTATATCAGAGTCTGTACAATAGGCATCACTACAGGTTCACTCAGAGTAGCACACATCAACAAAATATAGCGGAAACAACCAATAGTAGATAGTAGGAAATAATACGACAGCCTCCTTCTCATGGTCGCTCAGCAATATCGCCCTCATCAAGATCTACTACCTATTACCTAATCTGGCTAACCACAACCGGATGAAAATCCCAAGGTAATAAGAGGAAAACATAAAACCTTGAGTCAGATAATTGTCTTAATGAGCAATAAAACATTTATCTAACATCATCAATAAAGTATATGAGAATTAGGCATATTAATAAGGAACGACCTATATTTTACGTATCGAAGGATCATAAAATATTTTTATTTAATTCCCTTAGGGTAGGATCATTCTCATATTTTGACATGTTGGTTATGGGGATGTGAGTCATGTCCATAATTTTTATCAAATTTATTTATGACCATTTTACTCTATTTAGTTTTGTATAGGCATAACTTTTGATTGGAATTGAATTAGGTGCTGAAATTGATTTCATTGGAAAGGAAATATTGTTGTCAATTCCTTAGTGGTCACATTAAATGTTTGGTTTAGCGTTTTAGGAGGAGTTGCTATTTTAGTGCTGCACAATTTCTGAACCGACTAACTATTCCTTAGTGGGCTGATTTGGTGTATCCCATTAGTAGTCTGGTGGGATGGCTATAAATAGAGCGGTAGAGGTAAGGTGAAGGGTTTAGTTTCTTCATTTCTCATATGGTTGAGATCGTGATCATCCTTACTCAATCATATACATCTCTCCTCTAATAAAATCTTAGATTTGCATAAGAAGATTGAAGATCTACATCAAGAGAGAGTAGATCGCATCAAACTAAGAGATATGGAGATCGTTCTTCGCTGTTCGAATTTGTAGATCATCGTTTTAAACCTAGTTTGTGGATTTGGTGAGTGATAAGCATCTCTCACACATATTCAATCGATTATATGGGTTGTTTGATCTTTCTTCATCATTTCAAGTTGTTTTCACCTAGATCTACATCACGGTAAGTATATTTCCATTCGAATCACCATAGGATCTAGTCTAGCAACTTAAATAGGTAAATCCATATGTTAATTCGTGTGTTTATGCAAGTTTTAGATCCATTTGTTAATTCATTCATCGTTTTATCATGGTTTGGTGAATTCATATGGCTATGTAGTGATTTATTATTGTGCTAATGTGTGTTGATGATTGCTATTGATTTTTGTTTGAAAAGTTTTCGATTTTGGATGAGCTGCGTGTGTGGATATTCACTGCTGAAGCATTTATGGATGGGTGTTTGGAAGCATGGCATGCAGCTCAGGTCTCCATGTCTTGTTGCGCAAGAAAGGCTAATTGAAGTCGGGTCATCCTAGCTTGGGTCGTTCCAGCTGGGTCATGGAGATAACAATGGATTAGGGTGGTTTGAAGCTAGGTCTTCTGGATATGGTGAAGTTAAGTCATTCGACTATGGTGAAGTTGGGTCGTTCACAGACCCTGTTGGTGGATCGAGTCACTCAAGTTTAGGTCTGGTCTTCGATGATGTGGCGAGGATTAGTTGGAATTTGTATGAGAAGCTTTGGTCGGGTCATTGGGGTCTGCGGGTCGTTCAAGAACTGATGAAGCGGGTCATTCAAGACCTGTTGAGTTGGGTCATTTAAGACGTCATTAGTCAGGTTGTTGAAGACCTGCCGAATTTGGTTGTTCAAGACATGTTGGGTTGGGTCGTCTATGATGGATTGGGCAGAAGATACTATAATGTTTAACAAACGTTGTGGATGTGAATTTAATTGTTGTGGTATGTTTTTCATAATGGAAAGGCGGAAATGCTATGAATTAAATGTTGACCAAATGACGTATTTTTTTGGCTTGATAGTGGTTGTGGCTTTGAGATGAATTCAAGGAGGAATGTTCGAAGTGTTGTGAGGTGTTCGTTGATTGATGAAATACAACAAATGTGAAGACGACTCAAGATGATTTGAGCTCGTGGATAATGGTTGCTCAAGATGATTTGAGCTTACTAATGGTCATTGATGATGACAACTAGAGATATTGAAGGCCAAGGAATCATCGATGTCGTAGTTTCTAGCGGGCTCAAAGCAAGGGTATAACAGGGATGCCTAAAAGACTAGATGATTAGTCGAGTACCCTGGGTATCGATGAAAGGCTAGATACGTATTGATGAAAGGCGTATAGAGTTTTTGCTAGAACCGGGGTTACCACTGGCCCTTGACAAATGGCATACTTTAGCCGGTGATACGATTAATGATGATTTCAAAGCAGGATTGGCGGCAATAGCTAGAGTCATGGATGTTGATTGTTTTGCTTGTATTGTCTTGCATAGATTGTTCGACATCGAAGGAGACATCTCTTGGGTGCTTGTCCGATGTCCGTTTAGGCCTTCAGGGCTTGCACTTAGGGGATATTGATTGCGATTAGGCTGGTCTATGCATGATAACTAATTTCTATGCCTGTATGTTTTCCTTTTATGATTGTTGTAAAGGCTATCACTGTCAGAATTGGAGGAGATGGTTTTGGGTTTCTTCTATGTTGATGTTGGTAGATTAGATGATTAATCTACCTATTTCATATACTTTATTGATGATGTCAGATAGTTGTTTTATCGCTCTTTAAGACTGTTGTCTGACTTGACATTTTATGTTTATGCTTATTACCGTGGGTTATTCATCCTGTTGTGGATGGGCAGACTGGGTATCAGGTCATAGGTAGCAGCTCTTAGTGGATGATGTTGTCGATCGATGACGAGAAGGACGCTTACGTATCAGTTTTCTACTATACATATTTTGTTGTTTTCCGCTGTTTGATGTATTCCTTGAGTGATTCACAGTAAGGAATTCTATACAAACTATTATGATGGTATGGACAATACATAATGATATGAAATGTTTAAAATTGTACTCAATTTTGCGTCATTATTATTGCATGTTGTATATGTTCTATTATAATTTATCCTTACGTTGTGAGTTATATGACAGGTCCTGATGATCGCCTATAGTAGCTGGCACGTCTTTCAATGAATTATTCCTCTTGATTAAGTGTAGGAGTTATGGGTGGTCATTACACAACATAATAGCAGAGAAGAACCATAACTCGTCTTCGTCACAACTGATAGTGATAGGCTTTCCCAGAGATGTAAAGAAGAAACAAACATACATCCATAGCAACTAATTATCAAATGTAGACCATCCTAATCGAGTTCAATATCCCCAAAGCACAAGCCCTGAAGATCTAAACCAACATAAGACAAGCATCCAAGAGATATCTCCCTCGATGTAGAATAGTCCACACAAGATGATACAAACAAACAGTAGCGTCCACGACTCTGGCTATCACCTCCTGCTTTACCTCGTAACCATCTTTAATTGTATGATTGGCCCATCTTGCCATCCATTAGGGGCTAATGGTAACCCTGTTTCTAGCAGAACTCCATACGCCATCGTGACACATATCTAGGCCTTTCATTAATACCCAGGGTGCTTGACCAGGCATCTTCTAGTCTTTGGGTACCCTCGTTATACCCCTGCTTTGAGTCTGCTTGAACCTCCGACTAACGATGATCCATCATCCTTCAATAACTATAGCCATCCACCTTGATGACTATCCACAATCTCAAGTACCTTCTCGAGTAACCACTATCCATGAGCTGAAACATCCCTGAGTCGTCTACATAACTTCGTTTGCATTTCATCGATCAACGAACACTTCACTTCGAAAATTCCATCTGAATTTATCTAGAAGACACACCCATCATTGAACAAAGATAAACATCATTTGGCTAAGTATTAAATGGACCATACTCGTCCTAGATCACAACCGATCCATTTGGAACACACTCTATTCCCTCGGCTGATCCACTTTGCTTCTTAGTAGTTGGTCGATCCATGCACAAGCCATCCCAAAGACAAGCGATCTAACTTCCCCGATCCATGCCATCCAGCTCTCCCGATCCATGAACCAATGACCCATCAAGACCAGTCCATCACGTAATGTTACACTTCTCTTCTTGCATTGAAGCAGACTGTCCCAATCCATTAGAGCCATCTGATCCATTACTCGAGCCATGCCTTTGAACTACTGTAGCCAACCCGATCCATTCGAACGGTCCAACTCTGGTTGGTCCATCTCCTTGCCGACTTATCCATTTATTTGGCATGATGCAGGCTTCTTTGCCACTCCACCTTCACATGTTCGAGCCATATGATCCATTCCCACCGATCCATCTTAGGCAATCCATACTTTTTTCCATACTTTAATCCAATCCACCCATTTCTTGCACGACGTTCTAGGCGATCCATGCTTTCTATGTCACCACCGGCAGACCCATCCTTCGAACGAGCGATCCATCGCCAGATCTGCTTTTTGGCGAGCGATCCATCACCATCTACTCTCTAACAGCGATCATTTATGCATCCATCTCATCCAAATTGGCCGATTTCATCAAAACAATCAATAAAACAACAAATCAATCATCAACAATCATTAACACATCAATAATCATCATTCAAACATATGAACTCCACCAAAGCATGATAAAACAATGAATGAATCAATAAATCGATCTAAAATTGCATAAACATAGAATTAACATGTGAATTTACCATTATAATCTTGCTAGATTAGATCCTAGGTGATTTGAAATGATAATATACTTACATTGCTAGATCTAGGTGAAAACGACCTGAAATGATGAAAATAAGATCAAACAAACCGATATACTCGATTGAATCCATGTGAGAGATGTCCATCACTCACCAATTCCACAAAATAGATTGAAATCGATGAACCTCTAATCCAAACAGTAAAGAACGGCCTCCAAACCAATCAATTTGATGCGATCTACTCTTTTTCGATGCTGATCTTCAATCTTTTTATGTAAATCTATGAATTGAAATGAAGTGGGGAGGATTTGATTGAGCTGGAGAATCACAGTCACCCAACCAAATAAGAGAATGAAGAAACTAAACCATTCTCCTTGCCTCTACTATCCTATTTATAGACAACAACCCCTAGCCTTAATAGGCCTTACTAATCAAACCTTAATGATTATTAGTCTATCCAAAATTGTGTAACACTAAAACAACGATTCCTTCTAAACCACTGAGCCAAATCTTTACTGTGACCACTATATAGAATTCTAAGCACCATTTCTAATCCAATGAAATTGATACCAGCAAATGATTCGATCCCATTCAAAAGTTATTCCATGTACAAAACTAATAGGGGCAAAATGATCACAAAAAAATTGATGAAAATCATGGACATGTCTCAAACCCCTATGAACAACATATTAAAAGTTGAGAGTGCTCCAACGCTCTATGAATTTAACATATTTTACGATCCTTCGATACGTAAAATGTGGGTCATTACATTCTCCCCTCCTTTATGAATTTAGCCCCTGAAACCCCCATCAAGCATAAGCAACCAAAATCATTTCGCATGCCTATCATCCACGAGCAGCCAAATTATCATCCAACCTAGCATTTCGACAAGCCATGCATCCATAGCCTTAACCTAGCATGTGAAACTCTAACAAAACCACAAGTTACAATAGTGTATGAGTGACACGACATCAATGGGTCATTCTAACGAAGAGTTCTAGATGGATCATCTTCTTTCTCTCTTCCATTTCCCATGTACAATCATCATCATTCTCATTCCATTGCACCTTGACAAGCTTAACCGTCTTCCTCCTAAGCTGTTTCGTGTCATTCCACACAAACTAAAGCGGCTTACGAGGTCTTGAAACTTCTGACTTGACCTCTAATTCTTCGTATTGATCCAGAGATACCACCACATACGAAACGTCAACACACTTCCGTAGAAAATATGTAGGGAAAACATTGTGCACACTTGATATATTCTCAGGTAAATCATGTATATACGCGAGCTTTCCAATGCGATCAACTATAAGAAATGGTCCAACGAATCTTGGAGCTAACTTTCCCACATTTTTGAATCGAACAACATGCTTCAAAGGTGAAATCTTCACGAAAACCATATCACCGACGTCTAACTCCATGTCTTTTCGACGCTTATTGGAATTACTCTTATAATGGTCTTAGGCTGCCTTCATTCGTTATCAAACGATCTCAATGCAATCTAGTGCTTCTCTGATCATCTTAGTCCCAAGTATCAACTTATCTCTAGTCTCTAACCAACACCTGGAGAATTACACCGTCTTTCATACAACGCCTCGTATGCTATCATCCTGATGCTCGACTGGTAGCTGTTTTTATATGCAAACTCAACTAGATGTAGATGGTTTTCTCGTGATCCCCCGAAGTCTAATACACAAGCTCTAAGGGGATCTTCCAAAACTTTGGTTAACTCTCTCGGTTTGACCATCTGTCTGGGGATGATAAGCCTTACTCAAACATATCTCGGTTCCCAAATTCTCTTGCAAACTCTTCCAAAATCCACTCATTAATAAAGGATCTTAGTCACTCACTATGCTTTGCAGGATACCGTCGAATTGAACTATCTATTTTATATACAGCTCAACCAACTTCGACGCCATCCTAATTGATTTATTAGGAATAAACCTTGCACTCTTGGTCAAATGATCAACTATGATCCAAATCCTTTCATTTCTTGTCCAGGACCTAGGTTGTAACGACCCGCACTTCCACTCACGTCAAATCGATCAAAAACCGAAACCCATGTCAATTTAAGGTAAGTTAAAGTATGTTTCTTTAAGGTTAATCCAAGCAAACACAATGGAATACAAATCTCACAGCAGAATACAAAGCTCACAGTGGAATAGATAAAATTTAATAAGAATATATCATTGCAGCGAAAACATTTTTGGATACAAATCTAATTTTACATACCATTACTTCATGAAGACTTAACATAATATACCGATAATAGAGTACGTCCTGCCTTCATATGAAACTTCATCTCTCTTTGGAACTCCAAGTCCTCAAGCTTGAATCTAATCTCGATAACTAAAAACAAACTAACAAATTGCCCATGTGGAAATTGTGGGCACCCGTAGTTTGCAAGGGAAAAACAAACTACAAGTCAGTCATGTGATTGGTGTAAGGAAACTTTATTTACTAATCTTATACTTAACCTAAATTCGAATAAGGTAGCTTAGGACCATACCGCATGTCACGGAATAGGGTTCCTCCCAAGGATATGTGCATAGCCACAACAACCATAACTAAACATAACAACCATAAACCAGATTTTTAGAACATGACTTTAGAAAAATGAACGATTATAATCCCTAGGTTGCATCACACAATGCAAGCGCACATCAGAGGATATGGGTTTGGCTTATAATCGCAAAACATGCTTGATGTAGTTTAAAACAAAATCATTTGATATTATGATATTGTCTAGGGTGTGTAAAATCATTTCGAAAATAAACTTACAAATCTTAGCTCGCATGGTGTCCCATACCGCTATGTTGGCTATATAGGTATACAACTGAAAATCGTAAAAGGGTCCGTATTGGAGTTTGGATTCCATCATGATGGTTGCTGATCGAAAGATCACTCGGGCATTCAGCGAATACCATGTTTGTATACAACACCACACCCATTCTCTCTGGTTGATGAGCTTAATCTCGCAACCTGTCATACCGTCGGTTGAACGATTCCAAGCAATGCTAGTCTAACAATCAGCACACCATCATACCGGGGTGTGAGGCCCGAAAGTCCCATCATACACAAAACTACGCATTTAAGCCATTCTTTAATGATCAACACAGAACCCTGCTTTTCAACAAAGCCCTGATCATTGCTCATCATTTAGCATGCTCCATGGTCATTCCATGTCAGACATGCAATCCATCCACAAGTCCATTCTAGAAATAGAAGCGAAACTGAATGCACATGATTCCACATCCCCGTCTAGGAGTGCAAGTTCTTGCAAACCAAAAGGCTTCTAGTATAGTCAGATTGGCCGCTACTCTAAGCTGGGTGGCGTATCAAAGGCATCAACGAGCCATCCATCCGATGTGACGAAATTGGGGTCCTTATCATCGTCATTGATAATTTGACATCAGCATCACGTCGTATAATTATTTGCAATAGGTAAAAATCTGGTCTTTCCAAATAACTAACACGTCTTTAAATTATATGGGTATACAAGCTTTCCTAAATCTAATTTCTTATAGAATATTCATCATTTAAGTTTCCATCAAAACTTATTCAGTTTTATATGTCAAAATCATTCTTTAAGTGATTACTTAACTTCAAATTCCAAATCAAATATTTTCAGTAACCCTTGTCGATTATCTGTCATTTTCTTCATATAAAACATGTTTGTTCCTCTTCCAAATCATCTTCATAAATAAAGATATTATTCTCTTAACTTGGAAAATTATCTTACTTTTACATGGGCTAAAGAACAATGTTATTAAATACATCATTCACAACAAACCCAAAATCATATTTCCTTTTATATAGGAATCTCTACAGAAATCATATTAGTTTGTAATCAATATAAACCTCCATATCCAACAAAACACCATAAGCGGGATAACAACACAGCCCTTTGAATCCCTCGAATGATCTAAGTCATCATCTATAGAGACTTACCTCAGTTAGTAACCTATTTGGTTTCCATTTTATTCCAAATTAATTAAATTAATTGAAAGATTTTGATTCTCATTAATCATTATCAATAATCTAATTACATATTAAAAGTCCAAATTACTTTATATTTAAATAAAGGTTCTATTAGATATTAAATCCTGATTTCCCGAAGGGTTTATACGTTTCGAAAACCTGATATTTTATTTCCAAAACCCCTTTCAATCATTTATCATGATTTATCATAAGTTTTCCATATTTTTAAGAACATTTATTTTGCCTTTATCAAAAAAAAAAAAAAAATCTGAAATTGCTCTTTTACTACCAAATTTATATTTTCAGGAAAACTGATTTGGACTTTCAAGAAAATCCTACCATTGAAAATTGTTTCTTCTCTCTTCATTAGAAAACTTTTATCTTTTCAAACAAAACATTTTCAATTTTGAGAGAATCTGATAGTTAGATCTCCCGGAATTTCATTTCAAAGTTTTGGGTCGAAATTCGCGAATTGCCTCTACGCGACGGGTCTTATTCGAGCCCAAAGTGACTTAACTTAAAGACTTAGTTTAAACATTTTAAAATAAGTTCGATAATTATTAAAAACATAATAAATAGCTTTTGGAATTCATTTTCCAAATTTCTGACTTTTTATTCAATTATTCCACATTTAAATATTTAAATTGTTAACAGGCTTTTTGGTTCGGTTCCCAGAAGTACATCGGACATGCTCAACTCAACGCATCGCGTGAAGCTAAGGCCGTGAGGGATGCTTAGGAGCGAAGGAAACATGATTAAGAAGGGACCGCGCCACTCAGAACCCCACAGCGCCCAAATAACATTCCCGAACTAAGGCCTCGGGCCTTGAAGGAGTCGCAAGCCTCAAGCACCCAAACCTAAGGTCTTCGCGCCCCCAATAGGGGGCTTCGCACCCGGCAGTGTGTGAAATACGCAACTGGAAGGGTGCGAAATTCGCACCCTGCAGGTGCGAAATCTCGCACCTAGGCTCGGGTTTGAAATTTGTGCATGTGCAGATGGCGTGTGAGAACTTCTGCATGTGGTCCTCCATTCCTACCTACTCCTACCTAACTCCTCTCCTATAAATAGCCCATGGCCTTACACTTCAAGGGAGTTGGATTTTCGTCACTTGGGACCTTCATAGAGCTTCATGAGCCTCATTAATGGCATCTCCCATTTGAGGAAGAAGAAGGACTAAATAGTCTTTTTCCCAAATACTTAACACATGACAATTATGAAAGTGAATGTACTGAGATTTCATGAGCATGCCTCTACTTTGTAATTCTTGAGTGATTAATAATATTTAAATGCCTTTCCAAAGTGGACGTAGGCTTCTTCTGAGGCCAAATCACTATAAATTCTTGCTGTTATTTACCGCTTTCTCTTACTTAGTCTTGCGACCATAACTACAATTCGTAGTAATAGGAATCCTTGGTGTTTTCGACATTTTTTGCCATCAACATTTGTGTTTTCACTGAGAACACTCGGATATTGTGCCTTTGTCGCACATAGCCATCTAGACCTTCGACGAACTTGAGGTTCCTTGCTCAACCTATCGCCGAGTCCGCTCACGATGGCAAATCGAGCAAAAAATGCAACGATCGGCTCTTCAGCCGCTGCTGATGCCGGGACATCCCAACAACCTCAACCCGCGGACATCTCGGCCAGTAATGAAGACGTCCCTCATATTGTGGACCCCAAGCGCCCGCAACACAAGCTCAAATCCCTGTGTTCAAGGAAAAATATGAGAACGCCACAGTCGAGCTCAATCAAGCGTTAAGGAATAACATCGACCTCATGCAACAACTTCAAAAAAGTCAGCGCATCGTCGCTTGACTTCAACTGGCTCGGAACAATCCTCGAGCTCGACCAACCACCTCGGAAACCTCCACTTTCGATTTAAGGGGCCTACATCAAAGAAGGAGGCTTAGCCTCATCAACAATGTCGCCACTCTTACCAATGCCCTCGATAACGGCAATGGTCATGCCAATGGCAATGGGAACGGCAACGGTGACCGGACTACCGTCACATATAGCGAGGGGGCACAGTACCGAGACCGCTCTCGCTTGATCATCAATAATGGACCAGGTCCTACTATCCAACCTCCTCCTCAACATAATCCAACGGTCGCTAATCAAGATGATGGGCCCGCTATTCCTGCGGCCCGCGCTCTCCAAGAGCAGGATCCGCATTAACCCGCTATGCCACATCGTCTGCATCCGGACCCAATTATAGATGTTGAGGATATGGAAGACGAGGACCCTGACATTCATCATAGAAGGCGACCTCGCAACAAGACTCCGGAACCTTTTCAAAACCCATGGATCCCGATGCCTGATCCTTATCCAACTTATCTTCCCAACATGGTACGAAGGATCATGAGGGAAATGAGAGGGGGCGCACATGGTTCATGGGAGGCTCACATTAAGCGTAACCCCTTCACTAGAAGAGTGAATGAGGTCTAAAGGCCATGGCGCTTTAGCATGCCGCATATGCCACTCTACGAAGGCACTACCGATCCTTGTGCCTTCCTAAATCAATATGAATGACAAATGGACTCGAGCTGGGGTAATGACCCAGCCAAATGCAAATGCTTCCCGGTCTTCCTATCTTGAACCGCTTTACTATGGTTCTCTTGCCTCCCACTTGATTCCATTAACAACTTCGGGCAATTAGCAACAGAACTAGTCAAGCAATTCAGGGTTCATATCCCGACTCCGAAGAATGCCCTCACTCTGTCCAACATATACCAAGGGCCCGCCGAGTCACTCAAAAGCTACCTTTCCCGGTTCAACACATCTCTCGTTGAGGTCGAAGATCCGAATCCTTACACCGTACTCTTTTAGTTAGTAAAAGGTTTCCTCCCTACTTCAGAGTTCAGGGCATGGATCGATCGGAAGCAGCCAAAAAGCCTTGACGCCTTTTATGAGAAGGCGGATCAGTACTTATGCCAAGAGGAGGCAAGACGAAACCGACTCTTCGCCACAAGTCATCCCAATAACACCAAAGCGGACATTGCAAATAACAACCTTAGAGGAAGGCAAGCCGGGGAGCCCCTCAATCCTAACAGGGGGCAGGTCCATACAGGCAAAAGTCAAACAACGGTAGGCGGGTGGCCGAAACAAATGACAAACCCTAGTGGAGACAAGAAAACCCATCCCTCACCATTCCTTCGAGATCTACACCCCATTAAATGAAGACTTAGAAACAATTTATGTAGAACCATGCAACACTTTTCCGTATAAAAAGCCGTGTGTCAGAGGATCAACTGACCGCGAGAAGAACACCGAGAGGTACTTTCGATACCACGACGTGTACAGGCATGACATAATGAGTGCCGCCAGCTTAGGGACGCGATCGAGAAGCTTATCCATGAGAAACAACTCGAACAATATGTACAAGAACTCTTTCCTCCCGAACCGAACTCTTAGCCTTTAGCGTTGGCTCCGCCGGCGCCTGCCAAGGCAGCTTCGGGTCCATCTAATCCAAAGCGAGGGATTGTGATCAACACTATATGTGGTGGACCTTGCCCCACACACGACAGCTTGTGGAAAATGGAGGAGTATGTGAGTTCCATAAAGTATGCTACTGATGAAGCCTGCTTCGCTATCGGCGAATCAACCCCAGCCAAGCTACAAAAAACCATATGCGATGACATTGTTTTCCGCATAAGAGATTCTACTGGGGTGGATGTCCCGACCACCAATCCACTAGTTATCACAGCTCAGATCGGTGCCGCTTCTGTCAGAAAGGTATTAATTGACTCAGGTAACTCAGTCAACATCATCTTCAGGACTGCTTACGACCAGAGGAAATTGGAAACGAATGATTTAAAGCCACGCCGCACCGCGATCCACGGGTTACATGGGGCCTCTAGTTCCCCCGTAGGAATGATCGAGCTACCTTTGGAACTGGGTGAAAGGGACCGGTGCTGAGTCTGGATTCTCACTTTTGTGGTTATAGACATCGATTCCCCCTACAATGCTTTTCTATGGCACCCTTTTCTCACTGAGTTTCAGGTCTGTATGACGCCATGATCTCTTATAATGAAATTCTCGACAGAGAATGAGATTTGAATAGTTAAAGGCGACCAAATAAGCGCCAGAGTGTGTTATGCAATAGAATGGAAGAATGTGCGCAATAAGGACATGGGCAAAGCCATGCCCATGCCTTCTTGCACCAAGAATATCTCGGTACAGCAATCAGCGGCGTCCAGTGCTTGGCTCAGACGCCACTGCCGTCTTTTTGATGATCTCGACCCACGAAATGACGAAGAGCCCTAATATGAGGGGGTACCCTGGTCGAACCTATAGAGGATGTTCCCGTCTGTCCCGATGACCCATCAAGGATGCTGAAGGTAGGATCATAGCTCTACCCCACAATCAGAGGGGATCTTATAGATTTCCTAAAGGAAAATTTAGATGTGTTCGCATGGACTCACTCTAATATGAAAGGCATCGATCCCGCAATTGTGTGTCACCTCCTAAGCATAGATCCTACAATGCCTCCGGTCAAACAAAACCGATGCTTCTTGGGACTCGAGAGGTCCAAAGCACTCGAGGAAGAGGTTGACCATTTGCTCAACAACAACTTCATTCACAAAGCCGACTACCCCAAATGGGTCTGCAATCCGGTCCTGGTCAAGAAAGCTAATGGTAAATGACGAACGTGCATCGACTTCTCCGATTTAAACAAGGCATGTCCCAAGGACAACTTCCTGCTCTCGAAGATCGACAGATTGGTTGACTCAACTACCAGATACCATCTAATATCTTTCATGGATGCCTATTCAGGCTACAATCAAATCCCAATGAATCTTCGTGACCAGGATCAAACCTCCTTTA
The DNA here is from genome assembly GCA_030737875.1 of Allium sativum. NCBI lineage: Eukaryota > Viridiplantae > Streptophyta > Magnoliopsida > Asparagales > Amaryllidaceae > Allium > Allium sativum. Next base: position 440,059,419 of record CM060926.1, read on the forward strand.
TAACAGACCTCAGACTTTACTGCTACCGTGTCATGCCTTTCAGCCTAAAAAATGTCGGCGGCACTTATCAGCGTATGGTTAGTCGGCTCTTTAAAAGCCGGATCGAGAAATCCATGGAGGGTACGTGGACAATATGCTATTAAAATCTAAAATATCAAGCTACCACGTCGAAGACCTCTCTGAAATGTTCGGTGTCCTCCGCCAATACGATATGAAACTCAATCCCCTGAAGTGCTCCTTTGGCATAACATCTGGGAAGTTCTTGGGTTTCATCATCAACTCTCGGGGTATCGAAGCCAATCCAGAAAAAATCCAAGCTATTAGAGATATCCAAATCCCCTATAACATTAAAGATGTCCAAAACTTAAATGGAAAGGTCACCACTTTATGTTGATTCATTTCTAAGGCCACCGACAAGTGCATTTCTTTCTTCGATTTACTTCGAAAAGGGAAATACAATTTCAGTTGGACCTCAGAATGCGTCTCCGCATTCAAAGATCTATTGAATCACTTAGAGCGACCACCTATCTTATCTAAGCCTGTGGACCACGAAGACTTATATATTTACTTGGTTGTTTCCGTGCAGGCAATCAGTTCGACACTGGTACACATTGAAGATCGTGTCCAACGGCCCTATCTATTATATCAGCATGCGAGTGACGGGGGCGGAAAAGAATTATCCAAAGCTGGAAAAGCTGGAAATCTTCTTATTGATATCCTTTCGGAAACTCCGACCATACCTCTAGTCTCATTACATAAAGGTTTTCACCGATCAACCCTTACGATCGGTCCTACAACGACCTGAGTCATCGGGGCGGCTATTAAAGTAGAGTATGAAGCTAAGCCAATTTGAGATAACGTTCATCCCTCGACGAGCCATCTTCGGCCAAGCTCTCGTGGATTTCATAGTGGAATTCACTGCATCAGAGGAGACTCCTATGGAGAACGATGGAGCTCCCGATACCCAATGGAAATTGTTCGTGGACGGATCCTCTAATAGGAAATGCTCTAGGGTCGGAGTCGTACTCATCACCTCTGAAGAGCGCCCGATATACTACGCATTATGGTTTAATATCCCTCCTACAAACAACGACGTAGAATATGAGGCCTTGATTGCCGGACTCAGATTCGCGATCGAGCTCAAGCTAGAGACTGTCCAGATCTTCTCTGATTCACATCTTATCGTCCGTCAAGTAAAAGGAGAATATCACACAAAAGAGGGACGACTCGCCTTATACTTGGCCGAGGTTTAGGAACTGCTCACCCACTTCGACCATTTTGTCATCACCTACGTTTCATGAGAGCAGAATGAAATGCGGATTCATTAGCCAAGCTGGCGAGCTACGAAGATTCGAAACTTATGGGATTCGCTCCAGTTGAGGTACTTAATTCTCCGGGCATCAAGCAAGGACATACCGAGGTGGTCATGAACACCGAACATGAGCCCGAGTCCTGAATAACACCGATCAGGAATTACCTACAACACCGGACCCTTCCAAGGCACTATAAAGAAAGGCAAATGCTCACTTGCCAATCAGCTCGTTGTCTTCTTATGGATGGTGTGCTCTACCGCAGGGGTTTTCTTGTTCCCTTGCTCAGGTGCTAGCTCATGGCGACGGCCTCCGAGTGCTAAGTAGTATACATGAAGGTGAATGTAGCGACCACACCTGGGGGAAAACCCTGGCCAGGAAAATTGTCAGACATGGTTATTGTTGGCCCACGCTTGATCAAGACACCACAGACTACGCTCGCAAGTGCGATATCTGCCAGTGCTTCTCCAAGATCCCAAGAGCCCCGCCTACCGAATTGTCTCAATTGATCAGTCCATGGTCGTTCGCCATGTGGGGAATCGGCACCATCGAAACTCTTCCAATGGCTAGAGGTGGGGCATGATACGCCGTCGTCACAGTGGACTATTTCACCAAGTGGGTATAAGATGAAGCCCTTGCCACAATTACCACGAAGAATATGATCAACTTTGTTGTCCGCAACATCATTACCCGCGATGGGGTTCCCCAAGCTATCGTCTCCGACAACAGCACACAGTCTGAGAGTGCCGAGTTCAAAGCCTTATGTCAGCACCATAACATCGAAAAAAGACAACACTCAGTTTGACAGCGTCAAATTCAAAGCCTTCTGTCAGTGCCATAACATCGAAAAAAGATTTTCGGCGGTGGCTCACCCAAAGCTAACGGGCAAGTCGAGGCGGTTAATAATGTCCTCCAATCCATCATCAAGAAATGTCTGGAAAAGGCTAGGGGCATGTGGGCAGACAAACTCCCTCTACCGCTATGGGCCTACCGGACCACCCACAAGACGACGACCGGACACACTTGTTTCGCCCTCGCCAACGGATCCGAAGCTGTCATCCCTATTAAACTCAAGCTTCAATCTCATAGAGTTACTTACTTCAATCCAAGGACAAACCAAGACCTACTTTTGGGATCACTCGACTTGCTGGAAGAAAAGAGGAACGAGGCTGATCTCAGAGCCGTCGCCCAACGACAACGAGTAGCCCGATACTTCAATTCCAGGGTTCGACATAAGGACCTCAACATCGGCGACCTCGTCCTAAAGCATTTTTGCCCCCACCAACAGGCCTCGCACCTCGTTGGGAAAGCCCGTACTCCATACAATGAAAGCTTAGCGATGGAACTTTCAAACTTGCCACCGTCGACGGAGCTGAACTCCCAAGGGCATTAACAGCGAACATCTCCGCCGCTACTTTACATGGCTCAGTTCACGGTTGTTTATGCTTTCCAACAATGTTTTGTTTCCAGAAATTCAAGGCATTGTAAAGGAAACTACTGCCAATGTTATTAGTAGAAATGATGTTCATTTTCCTATCTCCTTGTTGTTTACTTCTCACTTGATGTGTCTTGTTAGTCCTAACAACTAGTGCAAATCAAACATATGATCGCGGTATCGGCACCTTGGGAATGGGAGTCGGTGCTGCCGGCCCAACCTCGAGTTAACACCGAGGCTAAAACACTTGGCTACGTCCAACACCCCGAGCACGGGAGCCGGCAACGCTGCTCGAGTCGCTGGCCCACGGCGTGACCGATTATAAACAACCACTAACTCAAACCCCAACCCTATGCCAAGGCCAAGGAAAAATTATTCCGCATCCAAGTCCAGGCGAGTTGGTGTCGCTACCAACAACCGACTAAGAGCGATGCAAGTCTCTCTTCGCTGGTTGCGGGTGTCGATCGAATCTTAGCCCATCACCTAGACTGTCCTTAAATCATTTCTTTCCCCTAGGCTCTTAAGGCTTAGGGTAGCCCATGGCCATGATCGGACCTTACGAGCTGATGATCCGGGCTTACCTCGTCGGCAAATAAATGACGCTGACGGCTCACCCCAACCCGATGAACGACGGGAGAGCCACTCACCTAGCAGACCGCATAACATGACGCCCCACGCCTTCTCTATACTTGGTATTAACCCTGCGCAACCCAAAACAGTAGGTGCACAGCCAGGTTTCGCAAACTACGGGTTTCCTGAGCTGTGGGAAATTTACTGAAACGAGCGCTGTATTACACCCCTCTGGAATAATTGACCCAGAGCACGATACCCAATCGCTTTTATGATAAGTGGAACGATAAGTATGCTTATGCAAGTACAGGATGTTGGAAAAAATAAAAACAACATCTGAACATTTGGCATAAATTGCGATCTTTACTACTTCATATTTCAATTTTTACACACACACATTTAATAGACTATGTGTCTAATATATTACTTTCTAATGACAGGGTGTAAATGAGAACCACACCGTGTCTTGAAAAACCAAAAGCGAGGGTCGTACTCGCATAAACTACCAGCCAACACTACCAAAATAATAGTAACTTTTACTTAATTTACTAACACTAATCATGTTTTTTCCTTTTGTTCTTGTGCTTTTTCTTTGAAGATTCAGCACTCAACGGTTCTTCTCCAACACCAGATCTCTTCCTACCCGATCCACTCCTACTTCGTCGGCCCTTCGAAGGAGTAGTCGATTCATGAGTAACCGAAAGGTTTCGCTCATCGGCGCCATCACCGCTGGAGATCTCCATGAGGTCATTGATAATGGCATGCAGTGTAGGCATGGAGGCACTTCCAGCAGCAAGGCCTACCACGGCCTCGCTCTTAGTCAATATCTCTTTTCCTTCCCGCTCAGCCTTCTCCTTGGCCTCTCTAGCGGCTCGTCGCTCGGCAAGCTTCTAGGACCTGTATGGGGTGATATCGTCAGCCTTGGTTTTCTCAAGGGTCTCGGTGGCCCTCCGTTGGGTTTCCTCCTCCTCCCTTTTCTTCCAGGCTTGGTCAGCTGCCCTCTTGGCAACCATTTTGGCTGTTTGAGCCGCCACCATAGCCGCCATCGAAGGCGTGTCGTCTTCCATTGGGCCTATGGCAGGAGCACTCCGTCTGTCTACCACCTCCTCTTCCTCATTGAGAATTTCAAACATGCTAGGAGTTATCTCAATCCCAGAGAAAGTGTCAAGCCAATCGCCATCTTCTCCAAACTGCATCTCCACAGGCCCTGGTCCAGACTCAGTCGTTTATGGGATCATGGAGGTAGGGTCAGGCATTGACGTCCCAAAAGGAGCTGCACAGCAAAAACGCATCCTTTTTAGTCCGCAAATTCGGTAACCAAGTCATCCTCAGGGATGCAGGATAAAGGGAATTTACCTACAGTCAGGGATGGTGTAGAGAGGGAAGGAAAGGCACTCGTAACAGTAGGTAAGGTAAAACCATTGTCCCCAAGTACCGGATAGTTGGGGTTGTACTCAGTAGAGGCTTGGGTAAAGGCTCCATGGCCACTCACCATAGCAGACTCGGGGGCCGGGGGCCAGTAAGAACTTCCCTCTGCATATGTAGCCGCCACGGTCATGCTTTCGGTGATGACGGACTTTCCCTTCTACGCGGTAAGCCTGGCCAACCTCTCTTTCTCAGCATCCTCTAGAAACAATTTTCTCCCTTCCTCCATCTTCTCATGCTTCTCGTCATTTAGGAGGATAGTCATAAGCTGGCTCTCATCCAAAGTGCTCTCATCTACTTGATGCAAATAGGCCTCAAATGGGACAAACCTCTCCCAAAGTTCGAGCCAGCTCGCAGGAGTAGTCTACAACCCATGTTAGCCCAAGAAATTTTAGAATCTTGACATACATTCTGGATGCTTTCCTCAAAGGATAATCCTTCGTGGATTTCCACATCCTCCAGTTGTCCCCTCAGCTGCTCTACCTCTCTCATATATTCGGCCTTCAACCCGTTAACCATGCTTAACACATCCCGTTTACTAGCCTCGGCATCCTCCTTCGCCTTCCTCGTCTCCTTAAGCTGGCTCCTCAGCTCAACCACCTCGGCATTTTCAGCACGCAACCTCGCATTTTCCTCCCTGAAAGCGGCATTGTCATTTTTAAGCTGAGTAACTTTCCCAATCTCCCTTTCCTGGTTGGTGCATGATTTAGCCAACTCATCCTTATCCCTTTTAAGGGATGTATTTTCAATGGTCAAGCTACCTACTGTATCACTAAAAGTCTTGTGGTCATGCTCAACCTCCATCTCCAAAATCACATGGGATTACTTCTGCTCCGCTAAGGTAACACGATTGAAAGTTAGAATTGGAAAACGCGAAGGATAATAGGTAAGTAACATGACACAACAAATAGGCTTACCTATTTCGTTTTCTTGGCTAGAAATGGAGGTCTTCTCACAATCAGTGGTCAGTTGCCAATTAAGAAGCTCCAGGTTCTTCTTCTTGATCAGCTCCGAAAGTTGAAAAGAGTAATTGGTAAGCTTGTTGGCTTGATAATACGCAGTCTGTACAAACATCCATACCTCCCTGGATTCTCTATCGGGGGCTGGACAGAGATCGGGGAGAAAGAACAGCTTATCAATGTAATTCCGAGGGAACTGATGTTTCAAAAATGCCCTCCGGTCCTCTAGAGAAAGCTCTTGAACCTGAGGTTCTGTTAAGTCTTGTGTCTCCATTATGTTTTCTCTATCCGGTCTCGGCTGGCCAGACGACGACTCTCTACCCATAATAGGTTGAATAGGAACCAAAGGGGTAGTTTGTGGGGGAGCTGTCATAGGCGAAGGCCGGGAGCCGCCTAGGTAAAGTCGAGAATCTCCCACAGACATGCGAATGGGAGGAGGAGGAGGGGTCGGGGATCGTCATGATCGATCCCTACCTCGATTTTCACTAGCCTGTCCTGGTGGGGGTAGGACATCATTTAAACTGGTGATCTCCTGAAACTTTCGAAGGAAGAGCTCCGGGGCGTCGATGGTTTCCATGTCCATAATCTCGTCCACCAAGTCCTCTAGTCATATCACATGCCAAGGGAATAGGTCAAAGTTAGTCATGTCACACGTGCAGGCAAACATATGTGCTATGCAGTGTATATGAGTGTGTGCCCTAAGTGTTATCTCAATAGACCAGATTATTGCCCACTTTAAGAAGTTAACCCCTCCGCAGCAAGGGTTTTCTCTTCCATGCTCGTTGTATTCAGCCATGTAGTAAAATACATGTCGAGTTTATTTACGCCATCAAATTGGTCCGCATACTCGAGCAAGACGATGGTCCCGGAATGGGTCGCAGAAGAGTGTGGTCTATCTAATGCTCCTTCCCCCTCTCCCGTCAGGAGTAGGATAGGAGCGCTCGATAAATCCCCGTCCCTGGCAGCCTCCTCCAAACCTTGGGCCTTTCCACTGCGCACATCTCCTTGGGATTAGACAGTCTTTTGCAGTTCCCCTCCAACGGGGGGTATCTTCCTCTTCCACCCAATGGTGGTTGACCCTGTCGCCTCTCCTTCCTTTAGTGCCTCACTTGCAACTGCAGGCCTGATCACAGCCCGATCACTAGGAAGCAACCCGACACGGCGAACGCGCTCTTGACTTGTCACAGTGTCGGTATTGTTGAGGTTCTCTGTTATCGCTCATAAAGCATTAAGGCGTTGCCAATACTAATCGTCGGTAGGCGCCTCTGGATTTCCTTCCATGATCCAATGATAAGAAAAATAAGATAGGATATACAGGAATTTACAGCGAGGAACAAAGTTAGAGGAATAATTACTCCATTCTATCCATCTCCTCGCAAACCCGGGAGGGCAGCGAACAAAGAACCATTAGTACGTAATCACTGACGGCCTAGGCCACTTCCTAAAAAAAAATTTGGTGGCAGGTGTCGCTTCCAGAAACCATTGAGAGGGTGCGACATTACTTATTCTCCTTAGATGGAAAAAGTATCAGATATCTTCTCCAGTTGGTTCCCGTTGCACGAACTTGTGGTAGAGAACATAAGTACCCAGGAGCGAAGCATAAGCAATCGGGTGCAGTTGCGATGGTGCAAGGCAAAAATAGTATAGCATATTCCGAATGAAATCATTGGACAGGGGTACGCACCTGGCAAAGCAAGCCTGTCTATTCCAGGCAATGAGACCCTCGGGAGGCGCATGAGCTCTGCCATCCCCTCTTGGGGCATGGGCATCACCCACCGGTATGTTGAAGCGTGCCGCCATTTTCCTAACTATTGTGGCATCCATGCGCGATGGTACCGAATCTATCGGATTCTCTAAGATAACCGTGTCAGGCAGCATGTTCGGGGCCACCGGAGGCGCTGGCGCATCCTCACTCATAATGTCCACATTCTCAACCTCCTCAGTTACAACTGGGGAATCTTTCCTCTTAGATTTCTCCCCATGCTCAGATGCTTCAGGAGAGCTGGCCGTGTGAGAAGGAGTCGATCCTTCGGTTGTCTCAAGTTCGCTGCCAGACGTGCTACCACTAAGGGTAAAGCCAGATGTATGTGGCGAGGGCGGGGAAGCCTCGGCTTCCGAGGTCTTTCCAGTCTTCAATCTAGTTTGCATTGCTAGCTATACTTTAGCACATCAGTGTTAGTACTGGCAGTAAAGTGACCTGTACCCCTCGTGTTGTTAGTGACTAACATATGTGTGTAGTGTTGTGCAAAGAAGAGTAACATAAAGAAAAATTCGAAATAGCCCAACAAATTCAGTCAGAGTCCGAATATATGTTCTATCCTATGTGAATGGTTCAAAACCCTACTAACGCGACCACCGGTATACATAGTAACGCTAAGCACACGATTATGCGATTGATATGTAAATCTAAAGACAGGCAGTTAGAAGGTCAAGGTCCTGAGAAGGAGAGAAAGGATCCATCCCGTTTCAGAATCCGAAACTTCGTTCCTTAAAGTCCAAGCCTACGAACACCTCCAGGCTCAAATTTCGAACCCCACGGGGTTTGAAACTCCGAACCTGAGGGTTCAAAATTTCAAAACCTGAGAGTTCGAAATTTTGAACCTTCGAGTTCAAAATATCGAATCCCTCTGGGTTCGAGGACTCGAACAAGGATGTTCGGAAATTCGAACCTTACAAGGTTTGAAAATTTAAACCCACTCGGGTTCGAAATTTCAAACCCATTAAGGATCAAAAATTTGAAACAAGAGGGTTCAAAAATTCGAACCCACAGGGGTTTGAGTCTTCGAACCCAGCTGGGTTCAAACTTCCGAGTCCCTCCAGTGGTTTGGCAGCTCCGCCTCTCGCGTCTCCCCTCTCTGACGGCGCCATGGCCCTTCGACCTCCTTCCTCCTTGTTCTCTCGATCCCAGTCATTACCTAGTTCGGGTTCGAAATTTTCGGCTTCGGAGCTTTCACAACAATGGCAGCTAAGGAAGGAAATAATAGAAGGAAGAAAATGAGAGGGAGAGCGCTATTTATAAAAGGAAAGTCTATCCCTTTGTATTCCAGGGACGGTTCGAAAATTTTGAACCTATTGGGTTCGAAATTTCAAACCCCTAGGGGTTCGAAAACTCGAACCTCCAGGGGTTCGAAAATTCGAACCCCCCAGGGTCGAAATTTCGAGCCCTAGGGTTCGAAATTCACATCCCTAGAAAAAAAATATCGCACCTCCGGGTTTGTGACATCGCGCCACGCTCTCTCGTATACGTACTCCCTGCGTATGCATACCGACTCCCGTGCACCCACGGAGATGACACATTGTGGATACTTAGCGACTTGAGTACGGCGCACCCCTCGACAACGCTCATTCGCAAATCCAGAGCAAACAAGCCCAACAGCTAAACGTTTGTTTTCCTTTAATTTACAGGATTAATCAACAACTCAACTATCATCTCAACCAATACAAAGCATATCATGTCAAGACAAGACATGCTTTGGGGGGCAAATGTTAACCGGCTTTTTGGTCCGGTTCCCAGAAGTACATCAGACATGCTAAATTCAATGCATCGCGTGAAGCTAAGACCGAGAGGGACACTTAGGAGCGAAGGAAACAAGATAAAGAAGGGACCGAGCCACTTAGAACCCTGCAGTCCCAAAGAACATTCCCGAACTAAGGCCTCAGGCCCCGAAGGAGTCGCAAGCCTCAAGTGCCCAAACCTAAGGTCCTCGCGCCCCCTGATAGGGGCACTTCGCACCTGGCAGGCCTTAGGCCCCGAAGGAGTCACAAGCCTCAAGCGCCCAAACCTAAGGTCCTTGCGCTCCCCAACAGAGGGACTTTGCACCTAGCAGGGTATGAAATTTGCACCAGGCATGTGCGAAATTTCGCACCCAGCAGGTGCAAGATTTCGCACCCAGGCCCTGGTTCGAAATTCGTGCATGTGCAGGTGGTGGTTGTGAATTTCTGCATGTGGTCCCCATTCCTACCTACTCCCACCTAATCCTACCTAACCCCTCTCCTATAAATAGCCCAAAGCTTCACACTTCAAGGGGGTTGAATTTTCATCACTTGGGACCTTCATAGAGCTTCATGAGCCTTATTAATGGCATCTCCCATTTGAGGAAGAAGAAGGACTAAATAGTCTTTATCCCAAATACTTAACACATGATAATTATGAAAGAGAATGTAACGAGATTTCATGAGCAAGCCTCTACTTTGTAATTCTTGAGTGATTAACAATATTCCAACGCCTTTCCAAAGTGGACCTAGGCCTCTTCTGAGGCTGAACCTCTATAAATTCTTGGTGTCATTTACCGCTTTCTCTTACTTAGTCTTGCGACCATAACTACAACTCCTAGTAATAGGAATCCTTGGTGTTTTTGACATTTTTTGCCATCAACATAAATTAATATTTAAATCTTTAAAATAATATTATTGTTCAAAAGTAATCATTAAGATCTCAAAATTGGCTAATGCCCATTATAAAAATAAATAAGAACATTGAAACAATAATAATGCGAATTCGAGTCTGTTTGCTACGCAAATGCAGCTTCAATTTACTATTCATCGTAAAATCGATTTACTATTCATTTCAACATTTGACAAGCCATAGATTGTTCTTAAATTCTTCAAAACCAGTTCGTTCTTTTGTAAAAGTTCATTGTTACGAACACAATTTCATTTTCGGAAATTGTTGGAGCTTAAATTCAAACATTTATTTTGTTCGTTTATTTTTAGAATAATTATTTAATGTCCAATTTCTGGAATGGGCTTATTCAACTTCAGTATAACCTGAGAATTTGGATATGTACAAACATCCAGTAAACATAAAAGGATGTCATCTTTCTAACGAGTTGCAACCAAACTCGTTAGTTATTTAGAATCAGATGTCGGTGTCATAATTGGGTTCCATTCTATTAATTATCAACCAAACGGGTTTCATAACCATTCCCAATACAACCAATCCAGCCACCAAACATTCAAAACAAAATATCCAAACATGGACATCTCAAACCAATAATATTCACTCATGAATAATGCTTAAGTAATAACCACAAATGACGATTTCATGTCCATTAACTAATGTTTTACAAATATACACATTCATAAGGCCAAGTTCTCTAAATTTCAAACGAATCCAAACGTAAAGAATGCCTCTTTATTCCTTTAACCAAATTTAGACCATGTTTTACTTTCGTAACCTTCACCAAACCAATCTATATTATCGACAAACTTTGCTAATCACAAAACAAGGAATTAGCTCACTAACTTTCAAAATTAGGCTCAGAATCTAAACATGGTGACATGTATACTACATAAGTGTGTTAAGGAACTAAATTCAATCATAATCCATGAAGATTTCATCACAAAATCCCTTTATATCTCTTTGATACATTTCGACAAACATGTTGTGCGCATGTTTTTAATCGAACTTAAAAGCCCTTTTTACAAATTGATTTCTCATATAAACTTCATCTTTACATATGGTTACACATGAAGATCAAAACCTTAGGGGATCATCATCTTTTACCATATCAAATTATTACTAACAAACCACCAACAACCAACCAAATCATGTATAAACCTAATTTTCTATAAAGGTGAGGTTTTGTGAACTGAACTAAAGATTTTCATTCACAAACCTAACTAAGATGTAATTTCTACTTCATTAATTTACTTGGAAACCATTAGCAACCAATTTCCGACCATTTACTTAAGATTTGTCTTTTACGCATTTTATCGAACAACTCATGTGCATATAGGTTATCCTTTTCTTAATTTTAAATTTATCACTAATAATCCATAAACATATATATATATATATATATATATATAGTCACTAATTAAACCTTTTAAAGTATACTTTCCTCACCCAGTGATGCCCTAGCTCTCGTTATAAGGTCGGATGCTTCTAGATCCAATTTTCTCCGATTTATATGAAACCCGAAATCTTCTTTGCAAGATCTAAAATTTTCGACTGCTCTTGAGCTACTAGATCCTTCCTTAGTTGAAGTACTCGTTTCCACGATTCCAACGCCTCCAAGAACACGCAATTTCGTCTCCATATGAGGAAGTTATGGCTATTTAACGATCAGGGTGCGTAATTTTCAACCGGTGGTATAAATAGTTTGGATAAATGGACAGATCGGCTATGGATCTATGTAGACCTGAGATTTTTGAGGACTGGGGAGATCTGATTGGAATCAAGGAGGTACAGTGGGGTTCGTGGTAGAGGATTCGGCCATTGAGAAAGAAGGAGGAGGAAGAGGAGAAGTTGAGGAGTTTGATTTTCTCCTTTTTCTCCTTTATTTCCTTTCTTTTCTATACTTTTTTCCTTTTGATTGGCCATGGCTGCCCTGTTTGGGAAGAACAAGAGAATGGGGATAAGGATGGAGAGGGAGGAAGAGATAGGGATGTGGAGGGGGTATATATATAGGCATAGGTGACACGGATCACTAAAGAAAACCACAAGTGTGTTTTCTCAGCTCCGTTCGGACGTTAATTTGACTCTCCTATTGATATCTTATCCAAAATATTTTTCAACCATGTTATTTGATTTTTCTCTCTTCAATAATATATAAAAATATTTCAAATTTGAATTCGTTTGAATTATAAAATAACTTAAATTTGATTCAAAATAGTGTTTTCTGCCTATCTTAATATTCAGAACTCAGAATTAGACCCAACGAAGAGTGTATACACCTAATTACCCCTATTCCATACTTAATAGAAAGGTTTCAAAGATTAATTCATCCATCTAGATGAGTTAACTTCAAAAACAAGTTATTTTTAGTTCAAATTTCATACTTTTTTACACGTTTTCATATTGCACAGTCACATACTAACACGAACTGACTTGGAACTTCACCCATTGCTATATTTTGACAAAATGGATCCAACAAAATTATCGAAATCCAAGATTTTTGGAAAAATGCCTATTTTTAAGGCGAACAAAATATCATGTTTTTATCAATTTTTAACTAATACCTATTAGTTACCAATTTTAAAAACCCAATATTCTCGTTTTAACTTTATTAACACATAATTCAACTTTAAAACTTATTTTTAGTTGCATTTGGGTTCAAATCTCTCATTCAAATCATTTAAAATCCTTTCATACTCATTTAAAATCACATTTTAAATTGATCGAAAATACAGTTCGTTACATTCACTACCACTAAAAATGATTTCGTCCTCAAAATCAAAATCGAAACTAATGGTCGTATACTTCACCAATACCTTGATTATTAACCCCAGAGCTCTATTGGTTAACTCCACTATTTAACTTTATCTGTTTATTCATTGGGCATAGGTCTGCATAATGTACCTCTTTATGACATTTATATCAGTAAACACCCACAAATTTTCCATTATTCTTAACTTTTCCGAAGTAACTATGAATATACTTGCTTAGATCCAACCTATTTCCTTCTTCGATCTGCTCATAAATCCTTTTCGCTTGTTTTTGACTCGTCACCTTAGGTTAGACAATAGTTATCCATAACCTACAACATTTAATATTTTACCAAAAAGTTTTATAATCTCTTTAGCAAATACCTCAACTGTCCAAAATTGTCGAGAATTCGAATTTCTTAATTATTTAAACTAATTAGTACTCCTAGCAATTAATTAGTGGATAAAATTTTCCATAACACTCATCAAAACATATATCCCTTTTTTTGAAAATATATTTTGGACAAAACTATTTCATTCATCCATAAAAATAGGGTTAGACTGCTCTGTTCAAGTGTTTAGAAACACCTATCGATACAACGAGCTCTTACTATACCGACCAATGTTCATAACTCGGTCAACAAATTAATCCAACACAAAACCATTTGTATATCAAATTACAAATACATCTCTCATATATATACACACTCACACACAACTCATTCTATGGTATCACTAACCTTATCTCTAATGAGTCACTGGACGTACGATGATACTGATCCTATCTCTGACAAGTCTATATCCCATAGAGCCAAGGCTTATCTAACCAAAGCTCTGATACCATGTTGTAACGACTCACACTTCCACTCACTTCAAACCGACCATAAACCGAAAACCACATCGATTAAGCAAAAGTACCTTTCGTTAAGGTTTATCAGAGCAAGCACAGTAAAGTACAAAGCTCACAGCGGAACAAATAAAATATAATAAGAATATATCATTACAGTGGAAACATTTTTGAATACAAATCTGATTTTACATACCACTACTCCATGAGGACTTAACATAATATACTGATAATAGAGTACGTCCGGCCTTCATATGAAACTTCAGCTCCCTCTGGAACTCCAAGTCCTCAAGCTTGAATCTGATCTCAATAACTGAAAAACTAACTAACAGACAACCAGTGTGGAAATTGTGGGCATCCTTAGTTTGCAAGGGAAAAATGACGAGTCAGTCATGTGACTAGTGTGAGGAAACTTTATTTACTAATCTAGTACTTAACCTTAATTCGAACAAGGTATCTTAGGACTACGCCACATGTTGCGGAACAGATATCCTCCTAAGGATACGTGCACAACCACAGCAACCATAATTAAACATAGCAACCATAAACCAGATTTTAAAACATGAATTTAGAAAAATGAATGATTATAAACCCCAGGTCCCATCACACAATGCAAGCACACAATAAAGGATAGGGGTTTGCCTTATAATCGCAAAACATGCTTGATATAGTTTAAAACCAAATTACTTGATATTATGATAATGTCTAGGGTGTGAAAAATCATTTCGAAAATAAACATATAAATCTTAGCTCGCATAGTGTCTCGTACCACTATGTTGGCCACATAGGTATACAACTGAAAATCGTAAAAGGGTTCATATTGGAGTTTGGATTCCATCATGATGGTTGCTGATCCAAAGATCACTCGGGCATTCAGCGGATACCATATTTGCACACAACATCGCACCATTCTCTCAGGTTGATGAACTTAATCTAACAATCAACACACAATCATACCGTGGTGTCAAGCCCAAAAATTCCCATCAAACACAAAACTACGCATTTAAGCCATGCTTTGATCATCACCACACAGCCTTGCTTTTCAACAAAGCCCTGATCATTGCTCATCACTTAGCATGCTCCATAGTCATTCCATGTCAGACATGCAATCCATCCATAAGTCCATTCGGAATAGGAATTGTAACAACCCGAATTTTAATAACATATTAAAATCATAAATTAAGGCAGAATTAAATTTTAAAACAAGAATCAAGGGAAATGGGTTGCGCCATTGCGTTCGTCTCGAAATTCTGCTTAAAACGAGTCCGAGTTTGCGAGAATCGGAGTCCGTATGAGAGAGATATGACCCTCTGAAGTTTCAGGATTTTCAGAATCGAAAACAGCTCGAATTCGAATTCAAATTTCGAATTCAAAACCCAGAAAAAGGCTGGGTGGGAAATTTCCCTCCCAGTACCCAGGTCGACTGGGGAGTCGACTGGGCAGTCGACCCCCCAGACCAGGTCGACTAGGCAGTCGACCTGGTCCCCGAGCCCACTTTTGGGCTTGGGTGCATTCTGATGTTTCTAGTCTCGTTTTCTGTCCAGATTCGTCTACTTAATCCTATATAAACCCCCTGATGCCTAAACCTTAATTCACTACAACACGTCTAGCCACCATTATGCTGTTGAAATTCCTCTTGGTCATGGCCGCCGTCTCTTATCTTCTTAAGCTCTCATACGCAATCCAATGCAAATATGAAGACTTCTACAACGATTCAAGGTGATGAATCAACAACGCCACAACATCGATTTCAGTTCTTAAATTCGCTAGCCATGCTACGTAAGTTCTAGTTACTTTTTAGATTAAAATACTTAATTTTAATATGGCTATGGAATAAAGTGTAATTGGATATAAGCATGTTTATCAATTCAGATCTATTCATGTTTACCTTTGAACCTTGAGTTTTGAGACTTGTTCATCTCCATTCTTATGTCTAGTTCATGCTCTATTCAGTCGTTGTAAATCAGTTTCTTGGATTCATGTTGATATTATTATCAAGATCTTATCTTTATGCATATCATGACGATCTATGCTGTTTTCTCCCTGATCTTGTTTCATTGCAACTTCTACCTCCCCCAATTTATTTTCCTTTGATGAACCTAGGTCAATTTCAGACCTAGGACTAAACTGCGATTTATGTGCGATTGGATACAGGGGAAATACCGAGATATTGCCTAGTTAGATATATGTGTGTTTGGTAGAATCGAAGGCATAATATAGAATTGGATAATTGGGTATTGCCATTAAAATGGTAATTGTAAGAATTGGGATTGGCATATGTAATTTTTGGCTAGAACTTGATATGTGTAAATTGACATAAAAATTGACATACGTATAAAACGGCATGAACTGAACATATGTAGATTTGGTATGAATTGGGCATATGTAAAACTGATATGTAATCTAGAACTTGGGCATATGTTAATTATGTGAGATTTGTAGTTGAAACACATATGATAATTTATGTTTTGAAAAAGGGCTAATATGAACACGCGTAAGTGGGTTTTGGGTAGTTGACATGTAATAGCCTTAAAGGAGGGATAAATATAAATTGAGATAAGTTGCCTTTAATGGCATAAGATAAATTGTGATAAAATTGGTATGATTTTGCATACCATTAATTGATGAACATAATTGAGTCAATTATGGACATCGTTAAATTAGGAATTAATTAATAATTTGAATAAGGAAATTATTAAGACTGGGATAAAAGATTATAAGCAATAATCAATGCTTAGGACACGAGGTTGGACTCATTTGTGACGTAAAACTACTCGGACCCGCCCGGCGAATCCAGTAGTCACAAATGGTAGCCTAATGTGAGAGGTCCTAGGCCTAAATTAAAAGCGTAACAGTTGTAAAGACATGAGGTTAGACTCTTTTATGGTGTAAGACTGCCCGGACCCGCCCGGCAAATCCAGCTGCCATAAATGTCAGTCTAATGTGAGAGGTCTTTATAGGGTTACGGCTTTAATGAATTAAGAAATATTTAACCAGATAAACATGTGGTGGGACATGGGGGTTAAGTGGGTGACATGTGGAAATACGAGTAGTAATACTTAACCAACATAACATGGTAATTAGACCAGTGGATAGGGTTAAGTAAACTAAGAACACTTAACCAATATGGTATGAATGGGTAGGTTAAGTAATACGATTAGGCTAATGACACTTAACTAATATGGTATGAATGGGTGGGTTAAGTAATATGATTAGGCTAATGACACTTAACCAATATGGTATGAATGGGTGGGTTAAGTAATATGACCAGGCTAATGACACTTAACTGTTATGACATGAATGGTTGAGTTAAGTAAATCTTAATTAATGCCTAAGTGGGAATGATAACTTATGGAATAAAGTAAGTTAGGCGGAACAATAGATAAGATGAGATAACTTATGTAATAAGGAAAGATGTGCTTCATGGTAGATTAAGCAATATGTAAAGACAAGAATGAATTTACAATTGAAGGCGACATAAGTTATATTATAAAAAGGAACAAAACATTGGTTAGGTTGGATAATCCTCTGAGTATCAATCTGATGTTGATTCCGGTCTTTAGGGTTGGTATTTAGGGAATTATTCTCTCTCTCCAGTGTGTTTGTAAGTTAAGGGGTACTTGGTTGTAAAGATTGAATAAGAACATGTTATTGTACCATAACAGGGGTTAATGTATGAATCATAGGAATAACATGTTGCGGGCTTATTAGTGGACTTAGTATTGTTCAATTTAAGAATTGAATTAATAAGCAAGTTGAAGGTTGGTATAAATGGAAATAACCAAGTTAAATGATAAGACTGATGAGGTAGCACAAGCGCATAGTTAATGGATAGACATAGGGTCTAATGGTAGATAAAGCCAAGGCGCTTGGTTAAACCCAGACGTTGGGGGTAATATGAATGACATGTAAAATATAACCTATAAGCACTTAACCAAGATAAAGCATGTATTAAGACATGAGGATGATGTAGGGGTTAAGTGGAGGACATGGGTAACATGTAAGACATAACTGGTGTATACTTAACCAAAATTTAAGCATGTAAGTGGACATGAATAAGAAGGGGTTAAGTTAGAATTACTAGAGGGGACCAAGCATAGGAGGGAAGCTTGTGTCGAGGAAAGGGGACCCTTTTCAGACCAGTAACCCATTACGTATCTTTGTGAGCTCAACCCATGTCGAGTACGGGACACACATACTGCGTTTAATTGTAATAGGTCAAAACGGGTTAGCGGTGGCAACGCAAGTCCAACGGGTTTCATATGCGTGTGTGGACCCGGGCTGGTAGGTAAGACGTTGTTGCATCGTGTAGGTATAAGCCGTGCATCCTCAAGTTGTATCGGGTTGCCACTTTGGGAAATGATACACCCCACTGTGGGGCCAGCACGGGTATCTACGAGTTAGGGAGCCGATCGTATGGGGGTTGGTGGGTACACCTAGTGGAGATAGGGGCAGGCGACACCTATGTAGTCTGCTAGGGGTACATAAGACTAGTATTATGATCTCTAAGTAGTTGGTGGGTACACCTAGTGGAGATAGGGGCAGGCGGCACCTATGTAGTCAGCTAGGGGTACATAAGACTAGTATTATGATTTCTAAGTAGTGGGTGGGATCACCTTATTATATAACACGGGCTACTAGTTGGGACACTAGTAGGGGGTAAGGATCCTTGTTGCAGAGGACACTAGTTGGAGTATTAGTAAGAATACGGATCATTCCTTGCAAGACAATTGTAAGGATGCTAGTTAGGTGGTGCATAGCAAGTAGATCTCATAGAAATATTTTAATGGCGAAGCAGAGGAATCTTGTTATGTTTGATAGGAATCTTACGAAATTATATTTAGTTTATCTTGAATGGGAACCTTGTGATGTTACTTGACAAAAATCACATCATGTTAACCTTAGTTATCTTGCCTGTTGCTTATCTTGTCATCATGCTTATGTTTACTTTCAGTTTACTCATGCCATATTATCCTTAACTATTTTTATGCTGAAAGTCACTAGGACTTACCCAGTGTTTATGACTGACCCATTTTGTTTCGCCTCTTTTTCTTCCGTTCCCCCCCCAGGTTCGCAGGGTGGGAATACAGCTTAGCTCGGACCATATCAAGCTCTAAGGCTCTTTCATGCAAGGCTTGGATTTTTCTTGCCCACGGCTTGCTTTGCTTTATTGGGGAATACTATAACTTATTTTTATGCTTCTTTGTTTTTGAGCAAGACAGATATTTTAACTATGTAATTGGGTATTGGAAGTTGATGGGCTTTTATTGTAAACAATCATATTTAATAAATGATTTTAAGTACTTCCACTTTACTTTCGCTGTTTTATATATGTCTGTCTTGTAATATTTCTGTTCCAGTACCCATAATGCTCCATTGAAGTTAAGGCATTCCCTTTGTGAGTGACCTTAATGGATGTGGGGTGTTACATTTGGTATCAGAGCAGAAAGTTACCAGCCTGGGCAAAAGTTTTCAAAAACCTTCTGAACTAGTTTTCAAAACATTTACAAAGAAGCAAATTTTCAAGAAAATTTTGTTTTGATTAAAAGGCATATTCCCTAAAGCCATATGCACTATCTTTTGATTCCCTCTTGAAATCTCTTCTCTCTCTCTCTTTTCACCATAGTTTCGTAGGCATCCGACATATGTCGGAGGCCAAAAAAGTGCCCGACCTCCATCTGTAGCCGCAGTAGTTCCATCTGCATCTAATCTTATTTCAGGTTGTGTAGAGTTGATGTGCGTTGGAGGTAGCTTCGAAGGACTTGTCAACAAACTATACAAGGACAGTAAGAACAAGAGACTAGTTGTTATAGCTTAATCCACGAAGGAGGAAAAAGGTGAAAGGAAAGAGGCCAAAGTGAAAGAATAGTGAAATCCATGACAAGAGAGAGTATCTTTAGTATGGTAAAGAGGGAGTGTAGTTAAGTATTATAGGATAAGGACAAGGGCAAAGGACAAGATCGGCGAGAGGGCAATTGTATGCTCTCACTACTAGCGTACCTAAGGGAGGTGGTAACGTTACCGTTAAAGGTTTAGCTTTTCTTTTCTATCGTCCCGCTAGAACTTTGTTTTTGTACATCGCATCCTTTTAATTCTGCTTCGATAGTTGAGTCTCTGCACCTTTGTACTAGCGCATTGGAGGATCCCAAATTTTGTCTCAAATCCTATTGGGGAATTGGCCCATTTATTAATGATTTTTTTGGATTTGAGAATTTTTATACTAGGTATTGAGCTTAGAAGGAATGCTTATGATTTTTGGGCTAGGAGTGGATTCTAGGGATGGAGTGGTTATCCAATAAGGGTGCCATTCTCGGTTTTGAAAGGAGGGTAGTTAGACTCTTGACTTGCCTCGGTGATACCCTCGAAGTCGCGTGTAACCTTTAGGGTTCTATCATGATTAGTTACCTAGAATCTCTAGATACATTTATTGATCCGCTCGAGTAGTGTTCGCCACTAAGGCGGATGGTTCATTTCACTTATGCATGTGATGTAGAAAATCGCCTTAGTAAGTACATTTAGCAACATGGTTGACATTTGTTTATTTTCAAGAGATAATTCATCTATGTGGAATACCTTCTAGTAAGTGAACGAGATCCAAGATTCACTAGTGAATTTTGGAGAGCTTACATGGAACCCTCAGTACACAGTTATGTTTGAGACCGAGTATACTAGAGGGAGAATAAGTGAAAGTGGAACGAGAGGCAACAGTGAAATGAGTTCCAACCCGTATTTTGGAAATAAGAATCAAGGAGCTATGAAATTGTGAAGCTAAAGACGGTCAAAGCACAATGGAGTTAAGCTCAAGGAAATGCGACTTAGAAGATTGAAGACTAGATTCGTGCATCACATCTCTTTTTAAGAGTATATTCTTGATTCCTTTTTTCCTGTAGAGCTTACTTGCATGCTATCTTTTGTGTATATCCTCTCGGTCCTATTCTCAATCCAATTTCTGTTGCAAACCCCATAGGGAGTATGACTCATCTGTTAGTTTTACATGTTGGGGCTTGAGGGTGTCCGTTGGGTTGATTAAACCTTTTGGGTTTTATAGGATATGGGTTGGTTTTAGGAAGGGATTTCTTGTAACCTAAAAGGAATCCATCATGCTTAGTTTCCTAGAATCACATATATATTGGTTGGGTTGAGAATTTCTTTGGGTGTCAGTCTGATGTTGATTTCGGTCTTCGGGGCTGGTGCTTAGGGAATTCTTCTCCTAATCAGTATATATGTGACGTAGATTTCTAGCTTTGATGGGCGCAGAGTTTTTACTTGCTTCTATCATTCGACTATATCTTTAGGTAGGAACAGTTGGGTGTAAACATATGTTTGAGACATGTTATGATTGATGGTTGCAAGTGGTTGCTAGTGGTTGCTCGTGGATGCATATACACGCACATTATGCACTAGATCGGCTCAGTCACCTTTCATATTGCATATGCATGAGTGTTTACACTTGTTTGTGGATGAAATTGAATGTGTTATCATACGGATGTTGCATATGGATGGATGTTTGTGCACACATATAGTGTTTATGTGACTAGGACTATTTGCATACATGTTAGACTCATGGCACTAAACATATCTTTGCATCTAGAAGATCAATCAGGCTTGATCATTTGCATTAGATAAGGAACATATACGCACACTTTCTGCATATGTTCATATAGCATTAGAAATCCTATAAGGACAATGAATGCCTGTGATTGATGATTGAGTAGATGGATGACTGGATGATAGGACACATTCTTCTTAACTTGAAGATTTCGAGGATGAAATCCTTTAAGGAGGGGAGAATGTAACAACCTGAATTTTAATAACATATTAAAATCATAAATCAAAGCAGAGTTAAATTTTTAAATAAGAATCAAGGGAAATGGGTTACGCCATTGCGTTCGTCTCGAAATTCTGCTTGAAAACGAGTCCGAGTTTGCGAGAATCGGAGTCCGTATGAGAGAGATATGACCCTCTGAAGTTTCAGGATTTTCAGAATCGAAAACAGCTCGAATTCGAATTCAAATTTCGAATTCAAAACCCTAAAAAGGCTGGGCGGGAAATTTCCCGCCCAGTACCCAGGTCGACTGGGGAGTCGACTGGGCAGTCGACCCCCCAGACCAGGTCGACTGGGCAGTCGACCTGGGTGTCGACCTGGTCCCCGATCCCAGTTTTGGGCCTGGGTGCATTCTGATGTTTCTAGTCTCGTTTTCTGTCCAGATTCGTCTACCTAAACCTATATAAACCCTCTGATGCCTAAACCCTAATTCACTACAACACGTCTAGCCACCATTATGCTGTTGAAATCCCTCTTGGTCATGGCTGTCGTCTCTAATCTTCTTAAGCTCTCATACCCAATCCATTGCAAAGATGAAGACTTCTACAACGATTCAAGGAGATGAATCAACAACGCCACAACATCGATTTCAGTTCTTAAATTTGCTAGCCATGCTATGTAAGTTCTAGTTACTTTTTAGATTAAAATACTTAATTTTAATATGGCTATGGAATAAAGTGTAATTGGATATAAACATGTTTATCAATTCAGATCTATTCATGTCTACCTTTGAACCTTGAGTTTTGAGACTTGTTCATCTCCATTCTTATATCTAGTTCATGCTCTATTCAGTCGTTGTAAATTAGTTTCTTGTATTCATGTTGATATTATTATCAAGATCTAATCTTTATGCCTATCACGACGATCTATGCTGTTTTCTCCCTGATCTTGTTTCATTGCAACTTCTACCTCCCCCTATTTATTTTCCTTTGATGAACCTAGGTCAATTTCGGACCTAGGCCTAAACTGCGATTTATGTGCGACTGGATACGGGGGAAATACCGAGATATTGCCTAGTTAGATATATGTGTGTTTGGTAGAATTGAAGGCATAATATAGAATTGGATAATTGGGTATTGCCATTAAAATGGTAATTGTAAGAATTGGGATTGGCATATGTAATTTTTGGCTATAACTTGATATGTGTAAATTGACATAAAAATTGACATACGTATAAAACGGCATGAACTGAACATATGTAGATTTGGTATGAATTGGGCATATGTAAAACTGATATGTAATCTAGAACTTGGGCATATGTTAATTATGTGAGATTTGTAGTTGAAACACATATGATAATTTATGTCTTGAAAAAGGGCTAATATGAACACGCCTAAGTGGGTTTTGGGTAGTTGGCATGTAATAGCCTTAAAGGAGGGATAAATATAAATTGAGATAAGTTGCCTTTAATGGCATAAGATAAATTGTGATAAAATTGGTATGATTTTGCATACCATTAATTGATGAACATAACTGAGTCAATTATGGACATCGTTAAATTATGAATTAATTAATAATTTGAATAAGGAAATTATTAAGACTGGGGTAAAAGATTGTAAGCAATAATCATTGCTTAGGACACGAGGTTGGACTCATTTATGACGTAAAACTGCCCGGACCCGCCCGGCGAATCCAGTAGTCACAAATGGTAGCCCAATGTGAGAGGCCCTAGGCCTAAATTAAAAGCGTAACAGTCGTAACGACACGAGGTTAGACTCTTTTATGGTGTAAGACTGCCCGGACCCGCCCGGCAAATCCAGCTGCCATAAATGTCAGTCTAATGTGAGAGGTCTTTACAGGGTTACGACCTTAATGAATTAAGAAATATTTAACCAGATAAACATGCGGTGGGACATGGGGGTTAAGTGGGTGACATGTGGGTGACATGTGGAAATACGAATAGTAATACTTAACCAACATAACATGGTAATTAGACCAGTGGATAGGGTTAAGTAAACTAAGAACACTTAACCAATATGGTATGAATGGGTGGGTTAAGTAATACGATTAGGCTAATGACACTTAACCAATATGGTATGAATGGGTGGGTTAAGTAATATGATTAGGCTAATGACACTTAACCAATATGGTATGAATGGGTGGGTTAAGTAGTATGACCAGGCTAAGGACACTTAGCTGTTATGACATGAATGGTTGAGTTAAGTAAATCTTAACTAATGCCCAAGTGGGTATGATAACTTATGGAATAAAGTAAGTTAGGCGGAACAATAGATAAGATGAGATAACTTATGTAAGAAGGAAAGATGTGCTTCATGGTAGATTAAGCAATATGTAAAGACAAGAATGAATTTACAATTGAAGGCAACATAAGTTATATTATAAAAAGGAACAAAACATTGGTTAGGTTGGATAATCCTCTGAGTATCAATCTGATGTTGATTCCGGTCTTCGGAGTTGGTATTTAGGGAATTATTCTCTCTCTCCAGTGTGTTTGTAAGTTAAGGGGTACTTGGTTGTAAATATTGAATAAGAACATGTTATTGTACCATAACAGGGGTTAATGTATGAATCATAGGAATAACATGTTGTGGGCTTATTAATGGACTTAGTATAGTTCAAGTTAGGAATTGAATTAATAAGCAAGTTGAAGGTTGGTATAAATGGAAATAACCAAGTTAAATGATAAGACTGATGAGGTAGCACAAGCGCATAGTTAATGGATAGACATAGGGTCTAATGGCAGATAAAGACAAGGCGCTTGGTTAAACCCAGACGTTGGGTGTAATATGAATGACATGTAAAATATAGCCTATAAGCACTTAACCAAGATAAAGCATGTATTAAGACATGAGGATGATGTAGGGGTTAAGTGGAGGACATGGGTAACATGTAAGACATAACTGGTGTATACTTAACCAAAATTTAAGCATGTAAGTGGACATTAATAAGAAGGGGTTAAGTAAGAATTACTAGAGGGGACCAAGCATAGGAGGGAAACTTGTGTCGAGGAAAGGGGACCCTTTTCAGACCAGTAGCCCATTACGTATCTTTGTGAGCTCGACCCATGTCGAGGACGGGACACGCATACTGGGTTTGATTGTAAGAGGTCAAAACAGGTTAGCGGTGGCAACGCAAGTCCAACGGGTTTCATATGCGTGTGTGGACCCGGGCTGGTGGGTAAGACGTTGCATCTGTTGGATCTAGATTAACCCTAGAGGGAGGGGGGGGGGTGAATAGGGTTTATCACAGTTTTTAACTGAATTAACAAATCTAACGAGATATTAAATAATAAAAAGATCACAGACTGCAGTAAAAAAAACAGAAAAGAAATAACACACAGAGATACCCAGCTTCGGCAAAATCCTTCCTACTGCTGCATTCCTAAGGTTTCTACTAGGTGTTATAAACAGATCTCGCATACAAGACCAAGTACACTGGCAGCGCCTGCTCCTGTCCTAACCCTACGCTCAAAACCATAGACTGATCGATATCCCCTCGATCAGATTTCCCCTAGTTACGACCCCGTAACCAGTAACCCAGATTTTACAGACTCTGTCAACTGTCAGTCAACACCCTGACTGAAACTCCTAGAATTTTACAGACTCTAGCAACTGTTTGAATCGTTTATAATTCCAATTACAACAACACAAAAAAAACAAATAGAAAATGAAAACCCTAGGCCTTGAGAAATTAAAATAAGACAAATAGCTTTAGCCCCTTTTTAATTAAGTAAACTCTAAGCTCTTTGAATTTGGCCGGCCCACTTGTATGTTTGCACCCATTATTCTTTTCTCCGATTACTTCTCTCTGTGAAAATGAATGGCGGCGGCACGAATGAAAATAGCTAGGGTTTCTCTTTGAATCCTCCCCAAATCAATTTGATGGTGTGATAAAGAGCTATGGATGTTAATCACTGAAGGCTCGAATGCTTTGTTGCTCTCGTTCTTCTATTTACTTGCTTGGTTCTCGATCGAAAATCTTGTAAGTAAATTTTGAAAATATTACTCTAATTTTGCTCTCGATTTTTGGCTTGTTGTTTTCGATGCCTACCAGTGATGAGATGGTGATAATTATATAGGATTACAAATCCTTAAACCTCTCTGATTTCTTGATATGACTCGGCCGATTTTATGC
The DNA here is from genome assembly GCA_030737875.1 of Allium sativum. Lineage (NCBI taxonomy): Eukaryota > Viridiplantae > Streptophyta > Magnoliopsida > Asparagales > Amaryllidaceae > Allium > Allium sativum. Next base: position 440,085,034 of record CM060926.1, read on the forward strand.
GAGTTCCTCTTTTTGGCTTTCTCGATTTAAAAGATGATTCCTTTGCTTTGAAAAAGTTGCTTGATATATGAATTGTTTCCTTGGATTGCTTTGGCTTTGATTGAGGTTGGATTTGTAGACTTGTCCCTTGATAAAACTGATTAAATGTTGCAAAAAAAAAAATGATGTACTCGGCTTTAATTCTTCTTTTGAATTTTGAACTACTTTACTCAAAAAAGGAAAGAAAAGATTTTGTTCTTGTATAAACTCATGCTTTGATATATGCTATGCCATGAATTATACTCTCTGAAAACACTTGCCGAAAATGCACACTGATTTGTCAATTGATTTGATCAAAATAAAACCACTTGCCGTATAAGATTACTGAAAATATAATTCTCGGCAACTTAAATGGATTTGTTTTTCTTCACACCTTGATTTGCAAAAGTAGTATCTTGCCTTATAATTGTTATTGCAATTCCTGGAAACGAATTCATTTTCTGTCCCCTTTTTTAAAAAATGTCAAACAAATGCTTTCCCCCTTTTGCTTGATAAATTCTGGAAATAAATTGCAATGCCAATATTGCTCATCTGATTTGTTTAAAAACTGGAAACATTTTCATATATGCTGAATGTGTTCATTTGAAAGCTTTGATTTTTTTTTTTGACAGATTAAAACATTTCCAAAAATCAATAGCTTGGAATTTTAATCCCATGCTAAAACTGGAAACAACATTTTGGTCAAAATTGTATTTTGTACATGCTAAACCATGTACATGCTTGCATATGCATGCTTGAGCACTTGAACCATAAATGTATTCCATGAAGACTTGCCTTGACCATACGTACATAGCTTTTTGAGTTCCTCGACCTGAAAACAGAACATTGTATCTTTATTTATGTACTTGCAGTCCACTTGTAATTTTGTACCTGAGTTGCACCATGTACATATGCTGCGCCAAAATTGATGCACCTGTACACTTTACCATTGACTTGCTGATCCATTTGTAGACCTTGCATGGGCACACTTGATTGATGTCATACTTGACCAGATTCACACTTATTTGAGTTAAAATCACACTGCAAGCGCTTGCTTGATCATGCTGAAACTTTATGATCATACTGGTCCATGTTTATTTATGCTCCATGCTATAAACTGCTCATGATATGCTGTTGTACCTGTTGCAACATGCACCTAAACTGACTTGACACCATCATGCTGTTGTAGCCTTGTATCGTTGACATTCACCATTGATGTTTGTGTCATCACTTTGAGTTGCATATGTAAACTTGCACCAATTCATGCTTGCTATAATTTCATGTTGAGCTCCACTGATTTATGTACATGCTGCATACATCCTTGGACCATGCTTGTTGTATGTATTGATGTACATTTGAGATTGCACCATTATGAAACTGCTGACTTGCATTTGGACTTGAACATGTTGTGTTGCATTTGTGTCATGCATGTCTTGTTGCTCACTGTCTTGTGCGCTAACCTTCATTATTCATGTACATGCTGTATTGAACTTGTTGACCATGCTGCACTGAGTTGAGCAGGTCCATATGGCTACTCCTCAGTTCCTCGCTGATTGGCGAGGCAGTGCACACGTGTATATTTATACACGTGTGTATATGCAGCCATCAGACAAATTTTCCTGTCCTTAAACTGTATATATATATATATGTTTTCTGCCTTGTGGTATTTACAGTGTATCACTGTGAATATCACAAGCTGTCTAGACACAGTCGGTTGGATATGAAAATCAGGTCGAGTCAGAAAAATGATGAGAAACACACTGAAATTCTGAGGCAAATAATTTTTCAAAATAAAAAAAATATATTCGTTAGAATTTAGAAAATTATTCTTGTTGCAGTGTACTGTGTGTTTCTGTTTTATGTGACAGGTATGGAGGTGATGACTGGACTGACTGTGAGCAGTGAAGATTGATAAAAGACTGAAGATACAAGACAGAAGATGAAGCAATGTGTGTAAAAAGAATGTATATATGAAAATGTACGACTAAGTGATGAGTGTTGAGTGAAGACTTGATGTGTACTGAAATGTATTACAGAGATGTACAAATAGTGGAGTATAAGATTTGTACTGTTTGATATTGAAATAAAATATTCTATTTAAATAAAATACTGTGAATATTTAAATTTCTGTATAGTTGAATTTTATTTAAATAGAGATATTATATTCATGTATGTTGTGTAGTATATGAAACAGTACAATTACAAACACATATAAAAATATATATTTGGTTGTTATCATCAAACAAAAATCATATAATTGTGTATACAACACCGTTATATACAACAATCTCCCCCTTTTGATGATGACAAACAAATATGAAGATTTTGAATATAATAAATGTGTTTGAGAGTGAAGAACTTAACTCCCCCTATTTGAAAGCTCCTCCTACAACAGAAACTCCCCCTATAACTGTGCATGAGTGAAAAGAATGTGAAACTGAATTGGAATTTTCAAAAATTAAAATATTTATAAACTATTCACTCATAAATCAAAATTAAATCAAAATCTCAACCCATTCTCCCCCTTTTGTTATCATCAAAAGGATTTTAGAATTTAAAATATAGATGGACATTGACTAAAAATATAATTTCAGCTTAAGAGTAAGAACGGTCATCATAAATCTCAATCAGTCAAACAAAAAATTATAATAAACTAAGAACTAGTGGAATATTTCACATTGTAGAGAATGATGGATTTACGATGAATTTTATATAAAACGGAGAGAGTTAAAACAATGATTTCCAATTATTTTTCAAAAGTATTTCATAAAATTTAGCTCAAAAATAGTGATGGATTTGGACTATAGTTAATAGTTCAATTTAAGTGACAAAATCGAATAATCTCAAATCCCAATACCCATCAATCAACAAATCATAATATGTCATAAGATATTAACACATTTCACAGATTAGAATATGGATTGATAGGCTGGTTTTTATAAATACCAAGGAGAATTTCATATAAAAATTTATATATATATATATATATATATTTTAATTTAAGAGAACCCTGACCACGCATAACCAGAACTTGGATTTTTAAATGAGGTCAGTCGCAGCTTAAATTATAAGTTGTCTCATAACCATGCATGACTAGAGCTTGGATTTTTAAATGAGGTTAGAGACACACTTATGTATTTATTATAAATGTTTATCATTTCAGCTTTAAAAGAAAAAAATCCTCGGTTTATAAAACCAATATATGGATGATAGAAGATGGGGTAGGTACAGGAATGGACTATGAAATAAATTTTTAAATTAATTATATTATGAAATATGATCAACTGTACCGAGATCATTGAAAATTTTCAATTGTCACTAATTCTGAAAAATAACATAGTCCCATTTCTATCACAAATATTTCCACTGTTTTATTCAAAAAGATTTTAAAAACATATTAACTCTTCATATTAATATAAAATTATCACGATGGATGGTAGAAAGATGAAAGATAATGAAGATGGTCGTGAAATAATTGCCAGTTCAAAGATATTATAATAAATATTTAACCATTATGAAAAATCTAAATAAAATCTCCTCTTGTTGTGAAATATATCGTAGTCACAATTCATCACAATTTTGAATTCTGATAATAATGTTGATGAATTATAAATACAGTTCAATTTTGGATATTGATTTCAATTTCTGAGTGAATAATCAATAAATAATTTAAAATTGAAAATCGATTACAAGAGAAATATGAAGATCTATACAAGACATGAGGGATTAAGAAATATATACATGATGAGAATAAGAAAGAAAAAAAATAACTCAGCACCTCCTAATCTGATACCACTTGGTGTCTCTACTAATGAGAATTTTAAGAAGACACTGGAGATAAACAAGGATATCACAGGAAACACAAACCAAACGTTAAGCCCAAGCAGACAAGCTAACAAATTATGCACATATATCATAGCAGCAAATAGTTATTCATCAAGACAAGCAGTTATCTGAAACAATATCAGAGCAGCACAGATAATCAGTTCAAAGTAGATATGTCAAGATGATCAAAAAAAATATTCCATGATCCTAGATTATAAAATATAGTTTATTTTAAATCATTTGAACGAATCGTAATGAAATCAGGATTCAATGAATCAATCACACGGTATTATATTTCAGGTTCAAGATATGTGTGTGATTCAATAAATCAATAATTTCAAATGATTTTAAACAAACATATATTCAAATCAAATAACCATGAGATAATAGAGAGATTTAAGACCATTTTTTTCCAAAGAATTTTCAACAATTTTCTGACAATCACAAGAGAAAATTTCAGATCATTTACATCCATTTGAGAGATATACATGATACAAAATAATGTATTTGAAACCACTTGAATCAATGTTAAGTTTCGAGATATAATGAATTAGTCACACAAGGTTGATAATTTCAAATTTAGGAGATGTGTGACATTCAAAATATCAGGAATTTCATATGATTTCAAATAAACAAATTTCAACCATACTGATCGTGAATACAAAATAATTTTCAGGATGTATCACTGAGATTCAATACAATTCAAAATATCCAAGCCAATCTAAAAAATAATGAAAATATCACAACTGATAAATAACAGAGTGCTGTAGTGAGTATAATATTTTAAGCTTTTCTAAAATGAATTAGAAGAAACTCAAAACAGCAGAAGTGTGTGAAATTCCATTAATTTTTCAGATCTTCAAAAAATTTAGAATTCTAATTAACAGTGTTCAAGATATGATATGAATGCATCAACACTGTTATGAATTCAACAAAAAAAATAAACTTCAAAACAATTGCAGATATTTTTAAGTTTAAATACAAGATCTGGAGATGATTAAAACATCAGAGTTCTATACAGGTAAAGTGAATTTCCAAAAAAAAATGAATTCTACAATTGGAAGTTTAAGGAGCACATAATAAAAAGAATATGGTAGTGTCAATTCAAACGAGCATAAACAAAAGAAATAAAAAGGGCAGAAGGAGAAATGAAAACAAAGAAAATAAGAACAGAGAATATTTACAAAGGTGAGTTTAGAGATCATACCAGAATCCTATGTAAATCAGAATCTCTAACTCAACAGTCTTGGCTAAGGAACTATGATTGATTACAAAAGTATTGAGCAGCTTGAAACCAAATCTCTCTTGCCTAGCAGTTCCTCAGCTTCCTCCAGTACCTAACAGTTTAGAGAATCGAGTGGTCTAAAAAAATTTGAAAAACCACTCACAGTTTTATTCACAGCTTTAGGTACCCAAACTTGTTTATATAACAATCCATCCGAATTTATCTTTGTACCCTTTGGAACCCAAATTCGTTTGAATTTAACGAAGTTTGTTTTACTTCTTTTTGGGGTCCAGGATTGTTTAGATGAATTATTATAAACCGATTTCACATCACGATTTGGATTCAAAAATCCTTTGAAATTTTCAGAGTTTAAATTTTCAAATCGATTCTTTCCAAAACAGTCTGGAGGATTTTTCAATTCACAAGAATTCAAATTTTCAGAAACATTTGATTTCCCAAAACCCAGACCACATTTATTTCCAGTAGAAAATTGATTTTTCAACAACATATTAAAAGATTTTTCACCAGTTGAAAAACGCTTTAAGCTCAATTCAAGATCGTTGATTTTGGATTTAAGATCAGAATTTTCTTTCATTAGATCTGAACAACGATTAATACTGATCTTTCTCCTTTCAGTATCATTTTGATTCAAAAGAAAATTTTCATTTTCAAGAAGTTTAATTTTGGTCTTGGATTCAAAAATCTCAGATTCAAACTGAATTTATTTTTCAAATTGTTGTTTTTCAGAACACTTGAATTTTTCAATCTCCTCTTCAAGTTCTTTCAAAATAGATTCAGTTTTCAACAGGCTCTCTCTTTCAAAAATTTCAAATTTGGAATCTTCAGACATCTTGAAATTATCCAATTCCTTTTGCAAAAAATTGTTTTTACAAATTAGTTCATTCTCATTTTCTTTTAAAATTATGATATCATTTTCAAGTCTTTTGAGATCTACATTTTGATGAACTAAATCAGCTTTGAATTTGAAACAATTTTTGCAGTCGGAGTTTTCTATTTTCTTGATATTTTCAAGTTTTAATTCCAAAATGTTATTTTTGGTAATCAACTCAAGTTTTTCAGATTTTAGAGATTTATTTTTAAATTTGAAACTATCAACAGCTTTTGTTAATTCAGTACAAAAATGAACTAAATCTTCATATGAATAACCTCCTGTCTCATCATCTGTTGAGTCTCCATCGTCTGATTCATCCTTGGTAAATCCAGTAAAGCACAGTTCTGAACTTGAGTTGTCCTTGTGGGGTTTTGAGCAATTGTTGTCTGTTCTGTACACCTTGTCAAGAGTTTTCCAAATATCCTACGCAGCCAAACAATGAGAGATAAGTTTTAATTGATTATTACTAAGAAAAGAATAAATAATATGCATAACGTGAGCATTTAGAACCTTATTCCTCTTATTTAACATGTCTCCCATACTTTCAATAATATTCCAATATTCAAAATTTACAGATTTTAAATATAATTCGAATTTTGATTTCCAAATTTGAAAATCTGTTCCATTGAAAATCATTGGAATATCACTGGACTGACTCACAGAAGACTGACAACGAGGATTCACCATTTCTCTAGAGTTAACAGAAAATACCTGGCTCCGATACCACTTGTTGGATCTAGATTAACCCTAGAGGGGGGGTGTATAGGGTTTATCACAGTTTTTAACTGAATTAAAAAATCTAACGAGATATTAAATAATAAACAGATCACAGACTGCAGTAAAAAAAAAACAGAAAAGAAATAACACACAGAGATACCCAGCTTCGGCAGAATCCTGCCTACTGCTGCATTCCTAAGGTTTCTACTAGGTGTTATAAACAGATCTCGCATACAAGACCAAGTACACTCGCAGCGCCTGCTCCTGTCCTAACCCTACGCTCAAAACCATAGACTGATCGATATCCCCTCGATCAGATTTCCCCTAGTTACGACCCCGTAACCAGTAACCCAGATTTTACAGACTCTGTCAACTGTCAGTCAATACCCTGACTGAAACTCCTAGAATTTTACAGACTCTAGCAACTGTTTGAATCGTTTATAATTCCATTTACAACAATAAAAAAAAAACAAATAGAAAATGAAAACCCTAGGCCTTGAGAAATTAAAATAAGACAAATAGCTTTAGCCCCTTTTTAATTAAGTAAACTCTAAGCTTTTTGAATTTGGCCGGCCCACTTGTATGTTTGCACCCATTATTCTTTTCTATGATTACTCCTCTCTGTGAAAATGAATGGCGGCGGCACGAATGAAAATAGCTATGGTTTCTCTTTGAATCCTCCCCAAATCAATTTGATGGTGTGATAAAGAGCTATGGATGTTAATCAGTGAAGGCTCGAATGCTTTGTTGCTCTCGTTCTTCTATTTACTTGCTTGGTTCTCGATCGAAAATCTTGTAAGTAAATTCTGAAAATATTGCTCTAATTTTGCTCTCGATTTTTTGCTTGTTATTTTCGATGCCTGCCAGTGATGAGATGGTGATAATTATATAGGATTACAAATCCTTAAACCTCTCTGATTTCTAGATATGACCCGGCCAATTTTATGCGACTTCCTCTTTTTGGCTTTCTCGATTTAAAAGATGATTCCTTTGCTTTGAAAAAGTTGCATGATATATGAATTGTTTCCTTGGATTGCTTTGGCTTTGATTGAGGTTGGATTTGTAGACTTGTCCCTTGATAAAACTGATTAAATGTTGCAAAAAAAAAACATGATGTGCTCGGCTTTAATTCTTCCTTTGAATTTCGAACTACTTTACTCAAAACAGGAAAGAAAAGATTTTGTTCTTGTATAAACTCACGCTTTGATATATGCTATGCCATGAATTATACTCTCTGAAAACACTTGCCGAAAATGCACACTGATTTGTCAATTGATTTGATCAAATTAAAACCACTTGCCGTATAAGATTACTGAAAATATAATTCTCGGCAACTTAAATGGATTTGTTTTTCTTCACACCTTGATTTGCAAAAGTAGTATCTTGCCTTATAATTGATATTGCAATTCCTGGAAACGAATTCATTTTCTGTCCCCTTTTTTAAAAAATGTCAAACAAATGCTTTCCCCCTTTTGCTTGATAAATTCTGGAAATAAATTGCAATGCCAATATTGCTCATCTGATTTGTTTAAAAACTAGAAACATTTTCATATATGCTGAATGTGTTCATTTGAAAGCTTTGATTTTTTTTTTTTTTACAGATTAAAACATTTCCAAAAATCAATAGCTTGGAATTTTAATCCCATGCTAAAACTGGAAACAACATTTAGGTCAAAATTGTATTTTGTACATGCTGAACCATGTACATGCTTGCATATGCATGCTTGAGCACTTGAACCATAAATGTATTCCATGCAGACTTGCCTTGACCATATGTACATAGCTTCTTGAGTTCCTCGACCTGAAAACAGAACATTGTATCTTTATTTATGTACTTGCAGTCCACTTGTAATTTTGTACCTGAGTTGCACCATGTATATATGCTGCGCCAAAATTGATGCACCTGTACACTTTACCATTGACTTGCTGTTCCATTGACTTGCTGATCCATTTGTAGACCTTGCATGGGCACACTTGATTGATGTCATACTTGACCAGATTCACACTTATTTGAGTTAAAATCACACTGCAAGCGCTTGCTTGATCATGCCGAAACTTTATGATCATACTGGTCCATGTTTATTTATGCTCCATGCTATAAACTGCTCATGATATGCTGTTGTACCTATTGCACCATGCACCTAAACTGACTTGACACCATCATGATGTTGTAGCCTTGTATCGTTGACATTCATCATTGATGTTTGTGTCATCACTTTGAGTTGCATATGTAAACTTGCACCAATGCATGCTTGCTATAATTTCATGTTGAGCTCCACTGATTTATGTACATGCTGCATACATCCTTGGACCCTGCTTGTTGTATGTGTATTGCTGTACACTTGAGATTGCACCATTATGAAACTGCTGACTTGCATTTGGACTTGAACATGTTGTGTTGCATTTGTGTCATGCATGTCTTGTTGCTCACTGTCTTGTGCGCTAACCTTCATTATTCATGTACATGCTGTATTGAACTTGTTGACCATGCTGCACTGAGTTGAGCAGGTCCATGTGGCTACTCCTCGGTTGCTCGCTGATTGGCGAGGCAGTGCACACGTGTATATTTACACACGTGTGTATATGCAGCCATCAGACAAATTTTCCTGTCCCTGCACTGTATATACATATATATGTTGTCTGCCTTGTGGTATTTACAGTGTATCACTGTGAATATCACAAGCTGTCTAGACACAGTCGGTTTGATATGAAAATCAGGTCGAGTCAGAAAAATGATGAGAAACACATTGAAATTCTGAGGCAAATAATTTTTCAAAATAAAAAAAATATTCGTTAGAATTTAGAAAATTATTCTTGTTGCAGTGTACTGTGTGTTTCTGTTTTATGTGACAGGTATGGAGGTGATGACTGGACTGACTGTGAATAGTGAAGATTGACAGAAGACTGAAGATACAAGACAGAAGATGAAGCAGTGTGTGTAAAAAGAATGTATATATGAAAATGTACGACTAAGTGATGAGTGTTGAGCGAAGACTTGATGTGTACTGAAATGTATTACAGAGATGTACAAATAGTGGAGTATAAGATTTGTACTGTTTGATATTGAAATAAAATATTCTATTTAAATAAAATACTGTGAATATTTAAATTTCTGTACAGTTGAATTTTATTTAAATAGAGATATTATATTCATGTATGTTGTGTAGTATATGAAAAAGTACAATTACAAACACATATAAAAATATATATTTGGTTGTTATCATCAAACAAAAATCATATAATTGTGTATACAACACCGTTATATACAACAGCATCGTGTAGGTATAAGCCGTACATCCTCAAGTTGTATCGGGTTGCCACTTTGGGAAATGATACACCCCACTGTGGGGCCAGCACGGGTATCTACGAGTTAGGGAGCCGATCGCATGGGGGTTGGTGGGTACACCTAGTGGAGATAGGGGCAGGCGACACCTATGTAGTTAGCTGGGGGTACATAAGACTAGTATTATGATTTCTAAGTAGTTGGTGGGTACACCTAGTGGAGATAGGGGCAGGCGGCACCTATGTAGTCAGCTAGGGGTACATAAGACTAGTATTATGATTTCTAAGTAGTGGGTGGGATCACCTTATTATATAACACATGCTACTAGTTGGGACACTAGTAGGGGGTAAGGGTCCTTGTTACAGAGGACAATAGTTGGAGTATTAGTAAGAATACGGATCATTCCTTGCAAGACAATTGTAAGGATGCTAGTTAGGTGGTGCAGAGCAAGTAGATCTCATAGAAATATTTTAATGGCGAAGCAGAGGAATCTTGTAATGTTTGATAGGAATCTTACGAAATTATACTTTGTTATCTTGAATGGGAACCTTGCGATGTTACTTGACAAAAATCACATCATGTTAACCTTGGTTATCTTGCCTGTTGCTTATCTTGTCATCATGCTTATGTTTACTTTCAGTTTACTCATGCCATATTATCCTTAACTATTTTTATGCTGAAATTCACTAGGACTTACTCAGTCTTTATGACTGACCCGTTTTGTTTCACCTCTTTTTCTTCCGTCCCCCCCCCCCCAAGGTTCGCAGGGTGGGAATACAGCTTAGCTCGGACCTTTTCAAGCTCCAAGGCTCTTTCATGCAAGGCTTGGATTTTTCTTGCCTATGGCTTGCTTTGCTTTATTGGGGAATACTATAACTTATTTTTATGCTTCTTTGTTTTTGAGCAAGACAGATATTTTAACTATGTAATTGGGTATTGGAAGTTGATGGGCTTTTATTGTAAACAATCATATTTAATAAATGATTTTAAGTACTTCCACTTTACTTTCCGCTGTTTTATATATGTTTGTCTTGTAATATTTCTGTTCCAGTACCCATAATGCTCCATTGAAGTTAAGGCATTCCCTTTGTGAGTGACCTTAATGGATGTGGGGTGTTACAGGAATGAAACCGAAGGCACTTGATTCCATGTCCCCGTCTGGGAGTGCAAGTCCTTGCAAACCAAACCGCTTTAAGTACAGTCAGATTGGTCGCTACTCTAACCTGGGTGGCCTAGCCAAGGCATCAACAAGCCATCCATCCGATGTGAAGAAATTTGGGTCTTCACCATCGTCATTGATATCTTGACATCGGCATCACGTCGTATAATTATTCGGAATGGGTAAAAATCCGGTATTTCCAAATAACTAGCGTTTCTTTAAAATCAATGGGTGTACAAGATTTCCTGAATCTCATTCTCTTCTAGAATATTCATAACTTAAGTTTCCATCAAAACTTATTGAGTTTTAAATGTCTAAATCATTCTTTAAATGATTGCTTTTCAAATTCCAAGTCAAATCTTTGCAGTCACCCTTGTCAATTATCTGCCATTTTCGTCATGTAAAACATATTCGTTCCTCTTCCAAATCATTTTCATGAATAAAGATTTTATTTTCTTAACATGGAAAATTGTCTTACTTTTACATGGGCCAAAGAACAATGTTATTGAAGACATCATTCACAACAAACCCAAAATCATACTTCCTTTTATATAGCAATCTCCATAGAAATCATATTCATTTGTAGTTGAATGAGTTGATAAAGAAGCATGAGTCGAGAGAACTGAAGTGAAAGATTGACTGAAAGTTGAGCTCATGTAGCTAGTTGATGAGGATGGCATTGATGAAGTGGTACCCAAATCATTATTAGTCAAATCCTTTTCAATTTCACTATATAAATTTCCCACAATAGAATCGTCACATGCATCAGTACAAGCAATGCTCTGATCAATCTCTTTTCCATTATTAACTAAAATATCCCGAGCGGTTAATCCATCATCCTCCTCATTATTAGTTCCAATTTATTCTGAGTTTCCAAGTTATCCTGAGTTACCTGTTCAGCTAAAACTGCTTCATCCCCATTGCTATTTTCAATGTTATCAGGGTCAAGAGCCTCAAATGGATTCTCATTTGCCTTACCTTCCTTAGTTTTAACACCCTCATTACTCACTCCTTTTTTTCCCAATATTTCTTTGTTTTTGAGTTCACTTCTACCTAGTTACTTTGATTGGCATTAGTAAAGCTTCCTTAATTCTAATCTGTAGAAGCTAGATTTCTCATGCCACCTTGCTCCTACACCTCATTTTCCATCCTAGCCTTATCCGAGGTCTCCACTCATATGTTAACTTAACAAATGGACATTTTTCTCCTAGCCCATCAACCTCTATTTTCTCTAGTAATTTGAATTCAGATGATACTTCAATCAAAGCTTTAGCATTTTGAAATCTTTGCAATTTTTCGGTGCTACTGTCAAAACAAATTAGCTTCCCAACGTGACAAGCAAGCCAGTCAATCTTTAGCAGGGTACAAAGAATACTAGGGATTCTATAGAAATGAACCCAAACAACCACTTTTTTAATCTATGGTTGTGAATTGCTAATGGTAGGATCCCATGGTGTAATAATAAACATACGTCCTTTAATAAAAATAGGATCGGACTTAAGGATTTTCTCTCTATCCATTTCATTACAAAATGTGAAATACAAATGTATACCATTCGATTTGATATCTACCTCACCATCTTATTTCCAATAACAATTCAAAAATTTTAACAATAGTGGTATAAGCAAGTGTCCATCTAAGAGGAAACCGATGAGGTGATTGCTCTAATACTTCATGTCTTCTTCCCTTACCATATCCGGGGTTTTTTTCGGTTTGCCACATCCCTCACAATATCAAAATGTTATGTGAAACACCCCACCTCCGTTAAGGTCACTTACAAAGGGAATTCCCTAACTTTTGGGGAGCATTATAGGTAAAAGATATATATAATTTACAAGACAGACATATAAACAGCAGAAAAACTAAATTTATTTCATAAGTACGTGGTTCAGATAAAACATTACAACAACTGTCTCAAACCAACTTCCACATTAATACAACAAAAACTCTGTCTTGAATTAAAACATAAAGAAGCATTAAAACAACAGTAAGGTAGCATAAATCCCCAATAAGAGAGTATCCAAAGCCATAGCCCAAGGAAAAAGATTCCAAGTAATACATCTACTTTCTTCAAGCTGGAAATGATCCGATCTAAGTTGTAGTATTCCCTACCTGCGGACCTAGGGGGAACGGAAGAAAAGAAGACGAAAGAAAATGGTTCATACATGAGTCTGGTAAGTCCAGTTACTATTTAGCATGTAAACAAGAAAAAGATTATGAGATGAATAAACTGAATTTAGGACAACACTCTAGAAATAAGATAATAAGGCTGAATATGTTATCACACCCATTTTACTTCCCTGCACCCCCTTACAAGTGTATCAACTAGCACCATGTGTTCAAGGTAAATGATACCCTTTTTATCGATCGGCTCCTACTCGTATACGTTTACTACTTATGTCATTCGGCCCCGCATGATTGTAGATACCTGTGTTGGTCCCACCATGGGGCGTATCAAATCCTATGGTGGCAACCCGACACAATTCACGATGTACAGAGTATAACTACCGATGCCCAGTGCCTGCTTTTTCCACTTCGGAGTACGTGCACGACTTCACTCCATCGGAACCTACACTGACGCACCACCCACCGTTGTTTTGACCGCTTATAATCAGCCCAGTAATCGTGCCCCACCCTGCCTAGTTCAGAGTACCATGTTACATCTATGTGAGTTACTGCTGAAATGGGTCCCCGTTACTAGGGTTCCTAATCAACATGTTAAAATGGTTAAGTGTTCTAAATTAACCTAACCCCACCCATCAATTATTTAACATGTTGTATTGGTTAAGTGTTTCCTTAATTAACTTAACCCTACCATTCCTATCTTAGCATTAATCCATTTATTAAAGCACCAACCACCCACATAAGATATGCATTATTGCTGTTGCTGGATGTGTCGGTAGGTTCCGGGCAGTCTTACACCACAACTCAATCCAACCTCGGTTCTTTTGGGCTTGATGCACTAACCTCTCACATTAGATACATGTTGTTACGGTTGTTGGATGTGCCGGGCGGTTCCGGGCAGTCTTACACCGTAACTCAATCTAACCTCGGGTTAGGCATATTCGTCTTTTTATAAATCTACATACTCATCTTTCAAATTTATATGTAAATTATCGACATTCAATTAATGTGCAATTTTCCCTCTAAATCATATTCATAATTTACGGTACATAAATTATGCCATTTTTATGTCACTAATCATTCATATATTTATGGACCAAATTAAGCCAATAATAATAATTTTTAAGGTTTTCCCAACGTTACCCCCGTTATACTTTCGCAAAATTCACATAGAATGTTAGGCTCGTAACTTAGCCTAACTTATATACAAAAAGGAAAAGAAGGGAGCATGTACCATTCAGACAACATAAAATAATAAGGATCTAACTAAACATGTGTCATGTAAATGTGGCATAAAATAATGAACTTGCATTTTTTTGGATCCAACTAACATGAGTCTTTAAGCATATTTAATTACCCAAATCCTACTAGGCATGTAAATGTAAACTTTTTATTTTGGGTCTAATGGACGTAAACCTTAAGCGTATGGAATTACACAAGTTCAACTAGACATGTGAATGTGAACTTTTAATCTGGACCCAATAATCATGAATCTTAAACATATGGAATTACACATGTTTAACAAGGCATGTAAATATGAACTTTTATTTTGGATTCAACAAACATGAATCTTAAGCATATGGTTTTACACAAGTTTAACAAGGCATGTAAATATGAACTTTAATCTTGGATCCAATTTTCATAGATCTAAATGTAAATCTAACATAATACATGTCTTGGCCTGATAATTTGCATGTAACATAACATGAATGAATCACCTATTTTACATGATTGGTTTACATCAACATAATAACCACGTAGCCTAACAACTTACATGTAACATAACATGAATGAATCACCAATTTTACATGATTGGTTTACATCAACATAATAACCACATAGCCTAATAACTTGCATGTAACATAACATGAATAAATCACCAAACTTTACATGATTGGTTTAACACCAACATAATAACCACCATAATCCTATAAGCATATACAATAGAATCGTTACAAGAATAGACATGAATCAGCATCATCATTATCTTACAACCAGGAATAACAATAGTTTTCATTTTATTACAAATCATAACTTTTAATCATTCACATCTAAATAATAACAGGACTTGCATAGAAAAGAAAGTCTTGTTTTCTGGGATCTGTTTTCTGAAATTGGAAAGCAATCCCTTGAAGAAGACTATCAATTCTCTAAGTTAGCTTTGATTCATAGCTTTAATCTTGCTTTCAAGTTGAAGAAGGAATGGTGGCTAAACTAGAACAATCATGGACGGCATGGTGGCTCCTTGGAATGAATTTGTGTGATTTAGGGTTTGAGGATTATGGTTAATTTTATAGAAGTTTAATCTTATGTGAGCCATTAGATCGTTTTAGGAGCAATCACAACCGTCCAACTAGATAGAGTTATCCAGAATTGCCGCCTATGCCCTAGTGACTCAGCAATAGGTCAGAAAGGACTGAGCAACAAGTCAGAATCCTCTCAGATTTGGATCTGGACGAGGGGGTAGGTCGACCCCAAGGTCGACCCCTTGGTCGACCTGTGTAGGGGAGGTCGAACCCTTAGTCGACCCCTTGGACAACCTGGCTCGTGGGTGGGAGAAATCCCACCCTGCTCGCTTCCTTGCTTTTTGTTTGAATTTTGAATTTTAACTCCGAACTGTTTTCAATTTATTTAAATTGCTGAAACTTCTAAGGGCCATAACTTCCTCATATGAAGCCCGATTTATGCAAACTTGGACTCTTTTCCAAGTAGAATTTCAAGGCGAACGCAATGGCGTAACCCGTTTCCCTTTATTCTCATTTTAAAAATTAAGAATTCTTAAATTCGTTCTTTTAATAGACACAGAAAATTCAAGGCATTACATTGTCCCCTCCTTAAAGGATTTCGTCTCGAAATCTTCAAGTCAAGAAGAATGTAAATCCTACCATCCAATCGTCCATCTATTCAACCATCAAACACAGGCGTACATTGTCCTTAAAAGACTACTAATGCTTTCATGATCATATGCAAAGTGTGTGTACATGCCCTTATCTAATGCAAAATCAGCAGTCTACTGATTCAGTTGACCTCCTTAATGCGAATTATGTCAGTGCCATGAGCCCATTATGCATGAAATTATTCCTAATCATACTTTCTACATGAGTGCTCAATCATTCAAACAAATGCAATGTCCATATGATAGCACATCAAGTTCCAGTCCATATACAAATACATATATGCATATGCAATATGAAAGTTTCTGAGCCGATCTAGTACCTAATGTGTGTGTGTATGCATCCACGAGCAACCACTAGCAACCACTTGCAACAACTCGCAACCATCAATCATAGCATGTTTCAAATACATGTTTACATCCATCAGTTTCTACCTAAGGATAAAGAACAGGGCCGAGGAGATATACTTAAAAGATATATGTAAGCATAAATAAACTTATGGAAAAAGAGATCAAGGAGGTACCCTCGAAAAGAAAAGGGTAGGATGCGCGTATTTTTCTCTCGGTTTCCCAAGTCGCGTCTTCCTCAGCGTCACTCCATTGAACTTTAAAAAGATTGAATTCACGGTTGCATAGCTTTTTGATTTCTGTACCCAAAATACGAGTTGGAACTCTTCTCATAGTCGCTTCTCGTTCGACTTCTACTTCCTCTAGTACACTTGGCTCCATAACTTCCGCAGACTCATGTAGGCACTTTCATAGTTGAGAAACATGAAAAACATTATGAACTCCAACCAATTTTTCGAGTAGATCTACTCTGTAAGCCATCGTCCCAACCCTTTCAATGACAGGAAATGGTCCTACAAATCTTGGTGCTAGCTTTCCTACGGACCCAAAGCGAATGACATTTCTCAAAGGAGATACTTTAAGGAACACCTTATCTCCAACCTCAAACTCAAGGTCGGTCCTTCTTTTGTCTGCATAGGATTTCTATCTATCTTGTGCAGCCTTTATCCGTCTTCTTATCAAGTCCACCTTTTCTGAGGTTTCTCTAATTATGTCTGGCCCAAGCACGAGCTTGTCTGTAGACTCCCACCAACAAGTTGGTAATCGACATGGTCTTCTATATAAAGCTTCGAAGGGTGCCATGCCTATGGTGGCTTGGCAGCTATTGTTGTAAGCGAATTCGACCAAAGGAAGATGATCTTCCCATGTTCCTCCAAAGTCAGGAATGCACAATCTCAAGAGGTCTTCCAATACTCTGTTCACCCTTTCCATCTGACCATCAGTTTGGGGGTGATAGGCCGTGCTTAAGTATAATTGTGTGCCTACAGCTTCCTGCAAACTCTTCCAAAACTCTCTCGTAAAGATAGGATCTCGATCACTCACTATGCTGGAGGATATCCCATGGAGTTGAACTATCTCTTTAAGATAAATGAATGCTAGGGACGAGGCAGTCCTTCTACTCTTAACAGGTATAAAGTGAGGCTTTTAGTGAGCCTGTCCACTATTACCCAAATACTGGTATTGCCCCTTCTTGACATAGGCAACCCATCCACAAAGTCCATCGAAATGCTATCCCATTTCCACTACGGGACCTCTAGAGGATGGAGCAGACCACTAGGCTTATTTTGCTCTGCTTTGACTTGCTGGCATATCAAGCACTTAGCGACGAACTCAGCTACATCCCTCTTCATGTCATTCCAAAAGAAAACCCTATTTATGTATTTATACATCTTGTCTCCGCTTGGGTGTACGTTCAGCTTAGAGTGGTGTGCTTCTTCGAGAACCGTCTTCACCAAATCCCTTGCTTGTGGGACACATAGTCTTCCATCCCGTCTTAACCAACCCTTATCATCGATGGAGTAGCTATTGAGGTGACTAGAAGTCTCGCCCCTAATTAGCTTATCCATTATATCAACTAGCTGAAGGTCTTCTCGTTGCGCGGTTCCTATTGAGTCCAAAAGAGTAGGCCGCACCTCTAGCAATGCTAACAGACCAGGTACAATTTCAGAGGAGGGTCTAAAGTTAAAGTTTGCTATGTACTCCAAGCTTTGAATTTCTACAAAGAGAGGACTTAAGGTCAGCTTCTTTCTACTCAAGGCGTCTGCTACTACATTACCCTCGCCAGGGGTATAGGAAATCTCAAAATCATATAAGGCCAGAAATTCCATCCACCTTTGTTGTCTTAAGTTAAGATCTTTCTGTGAGAAAAGGTACATTAACGATTTATGGTCAGTAAACAATTCAAACCTTTCTCCTAGTAGATAATGACGCCATGACTTAAGAGCGAAAATAATGGCAGCTAGCTCCAAATCATGAGTTGGGTAGTTCTTCCCATGTACCTTCAATTGCCTTCCCCCATAACTAACTACCTCGCCTTCTTGCATCAAGAGAACGCCCAATCCTGTACCGCATGCGTCTGTGTATACAGTAAACATTTTGCTCCCATCAGGCAATGTCAGAACTGGAACTGTTGTTAGAGCCCCTTTCAATCATTGGAAAGTAATATCGCAATCCAAATCCCAAGCGAAAGTAAGGTTCTTCTTTGTCAATCTTGTGAGTGGGGCTGAGATTTTTGCAAAGTTTTAATGAACTTTCGGTAAAAGCCCGCTAGCCCGAGAAAGCTTCAGACTTCGGTTGCATTCCGTGGAACCATCCAATCTTGCACTGCAACTACTTTTGCGGGGTTCACAGCTATCCCCTCTTTGGACACCATATGTCCAAGAAACCTCACTTATCTCCAGAAATGGCATTTGGAGACTTTGACTTTTAGCTGATGTGCATGAAGAGTATCCATGACTTCCCTTAAATGCAAAGCATGCTCTTCTTCATTCTTCGGAAAAATCAAAATGTCGTCTACGAAAACCACCACAAACTTATTAAGGAACTCTCTGAACACACTGCTCATCAAGTCAACGAAGTAACGGGTGCGTTTGTCAAGCCGAAAGGCATGACAAGCCATTCGAAGAAACCATACAGGGTTCTGAACACGGTCTTATTAATGCTGTCTTCAGCCACACTTAGCTGATGAAACCCGGTAGCCAGATCTAGTTGGGAGAAAATCGACGCACCTATAAGCTGATCAAACAAGTCATCTATTCTTGGAAGTGTGTGTTTATTCTTCTTGGTCATCTTGTTTAGCTCCCTATAATCAACGCAAAGGCGAAGTGAACCATCCGCTTTGGTTGCGAATACTACTGGAGCAACCCATTCAGGAATACTCTGCCTTATAAACCCTTTTTCGAGCAGCTCTTTGACTTGCTTGCTGAGCTCTTTTCTCTTCCTTGGAGCCATGTGTCTAACGGGTAGAGCTACGGGTTTTGCATTATCAACAAGGTATATACGGAAGTCTATTTCCCACTTTGGAGGTAAGCCCTTCACCTCTTCGAATACATTTGAGTATTCACGGAATACTCTAACAGACTACAAGTTTTCAGTAGACGCATCAAGAGATTCTAGGTAGCTAAGCATAACAGAGTGTATGGGAATACAAGAGATTTTGAGAGTGTTATAGAGGCGAGTCATAAGTCTAAACATTCTCTTTTCACAGTCAAGGATGGCACCATTACTGGATAACCAATGCATGCCTAGAATCAACCCATAGTCCGTGAAGCCCAGAACATAGGCATTACATCTAAACCCAACGCTTAGTATAGAAATTTCCAAATCCAAACAAATCATAGACAAATAGGCCGAGCCCCCAATTGGATTTGACACAACCAAGGGATCCTCTACTATACTTGTGTCTAGGTGCAGAGATTCAACTAAAGCAGTGGATATAAAAAGTGCGATGCGCCATAATAAAAGAGTGTACGAACAGGATGATCAAAAAGATAAACTAAACTCTTAACAGAAATATTTCTACCTCGTTCTTGTGGAGGTGCCATGAGAGAATGAACCTGCCATCCAGAAGTAGATCCGGTCCTCTGCCCTTACCCTTGCTTTCTTGGGCTGTCCTTAGCCATGTGTCCTATCTCGCCACAGTGAAAACAGCCACCCATCTTCCTCTTTTTCTTTACGCGGTCCTTAATCAGATGTCCAGGAATGCCACAAAAATCTCACTTCCTCTTTTTGCGGAGTTTGTTATTCTTCCCGCCCTTCTTTGAATCTGCCTTCTTATTCTGGGATCCTTCCCCTTTCATATTTTGAGATACTTCCACCTTTGCCTCTATCTTGCCATCCTTGTCTTCCTCCTGTAGTAGTGCCATGTTCACCAGTCTCTCATAAGTTGCACCTATAGGTATATGGGACAGAGCTAGGCTGTGCAGTGGCTCATTTAACCCTTTAACAAAATGGAGAGCCGTCTTATGGGGATGTTCACTAACTCCAGTCCGAATCTAGCTAGCTGGTTGAATTGGTTGACGTATTCTTTGAATGACATACTTCATTGTTTGAGAGCTAAGAATTTTTCCATCTGTAGGCTACATTCAGCTTGTGAGAGGAATTTCATTTCAAACCTCATTCTGAAATCCTCCCAAGTTTCAACTGGTCTCTCAGCATTAGTGACTTCCGACCAATAAGAGGCTTCGTCTTTAATCAACCACACGGCCAACTGTATCTTCTGCCTATCGTCCACTTTGAAGATAACAAACAGATCCTCGGTTTCTTTGAGCCAGTTTCTTGCTTGTACAAATGACTCAGTTCCATTAAAGTTCTTTCCACGCATGGCTCGAAAATCCCTACATATCTTGGAGAAAGCATTTGAATAAGGAGGAGGAGGAACAGCTGTGACTGGGGGAGGAGTAACGTCTGCAGGGCCTGCATCATTAGCCCTAGACTATAGGTACCTTCTAAACCAGCCAGGTACCGGTACACCCTCTGGAAGGTTAAGATCCCAAGACATGCTGAAACGAAAAGGAAAAGGTTCAAAACAAAGGATAGAAAGATAGTTCATATGGCTTTGGGGGGGGGGAGTTATGCCTTTGAAAACAACACTTTTTCTTGAAAACACTTCTTTAAACTTATTTTTTTGAAAATTAGTTTCCAAAAACTTTATCTGATCTGGCAACCATCAGCTCTGATACCAAGTGAAACACCCCACCCTCGTTAAGGTCACCCAAAAAGGGAATGTCTTAACTTTGGTGGAGCATTATAGGTAAAAGATACAGATAATTTACAAGACAGACATATAAACAGCGGAAAAACTAAATTTATTTCATAAGTACGTGGTTCAGATAAAACATTACAACAACTATCTCAAACCAACTTCCACATTATTACAACAAAAAATCTGTCTTGAATTAAAACATAAAGAAGCATTAAAACAACAGTAAGGTAGCATAAATCCCCAATAAGAGAGTATCCAAAGCCATATCCCAAGGAAAAAGATTCCAAGCAATACATATACTTTCTTCAAGCCGGAAATGATCCGATCTAAGCTGAAGTATCCTCTCCCTGCGAACCAGGAGGGGGGAGGGGACGGAAGAAAAGAAGACGAAAGAAAATGGGTTAGACATGAGTCTGGTAAGTCCAATGACTATTTAGCATGTAAATAAGAAAAGGGTTATGACATGAATAAACTGAATCTAGGACAAAACACTAGAAATAAGATAATAAGGCTGAATATACTATCGCACCCATTTTTCTTTCCCGCACTTCAACTAGAACCATGTGTTCAAGATAAATGATCCCATTTTTATCGATCGGCTCCTACTCATATATGTTTACCACTTGTGTCATTCGGCCCCGCATGATTGTAGATACCTGTGCTGGTCCCACCGTGGGGTGTATCAAATCCTATGGTGGCAACCCGACACAATTCAAGATGCACAGAGTATAACTACTGATGCCCGGTGCCTGCTTTTCCCACTCCGGAGTACGTGCACGACCGCACTCCATCGGAACCTACACTGACGCACGACTCGCCGTTGTTTTGACCGCTTATAATCAGCCCAGTAATCGTGCCCCACCCTGCGTAGTTCGGGGGTACCATGATACATCTATGTGGGTTGCTGCTGAAATGGGTCCCCGTTACTAGGGTTTCCTAATCAACATGTTAAAATGGTTAAGTGTTCTCAAATTAACCTGACCCCACCCATCAGTTTCGTTAACATGTTGTATTAGTTAAGTGTTGCCTTAATTAACTTAACCCTACCATTCCTGTCTTAGCTTTAACCTTTTATTAAAGCATTAACCACTCATATTAGTTATGTATTGTTGCGGTTGCTGGATGTGCCGGTCAGTTCCGGGTCGTCTTACACTGCAACTCAATCTAACCTCGGGTTCTTTTGGGCTTGAAGCACTAACCTCTCACATTAGATACATGTTGTTACGGTTGTTGGATGTGCCGGGCGGTTCCGGGCAGTCTTACACCGTAACTCAATCTAACCTCGGGTTAGGCATATTCGTCTTTTTCTAAATATACATACTTATCTTTCAAATTTATATGTAAATTATCCACAATTATTTCCATTCAATTAGTGCCCAATTTTTCCATCTAAATCATATTCATAATTTATGGTATATAAATTATACCATTTTTATGCCACTAATCATTCATATATTTAAGGACCAAATTAAGCCAATAATAATAATTTTTAAGGTTTTTCCAACGTTACCCCCGTCATACGTTCGCAAAATTCACATAGAATGTTAGGCTCGTAACTTAGCCTAATTTATATACAAAAAGGGAAAGAAGGGAGTATGTACCATTCACACAACATAAAATAATAAGGATCTAACTAAACATGTGTCATGTAAATGTGGCATAAAATAATGAACTTGCATTTTTTTGGATCCAACTAACATGAGTTTTTAAGCATATGAAATTACCCAAATCCAACTAGGCATGTAAATGAAAACTTTTTATTTTGGGTCCAATGAACATAAATCTTAAGCGTATGGAATTACACAAGTTCAACTAGACATGTGAATGTGAACTTTTAATTTGGACCCAATCATCTTGAATCTTAAACATATGGAATTACACAGGTTTAACAAGGCATGTAAATATGAACTTTTATTTTGGATCCAACAAACATGAATCTTAAGCATATGGTTTTACACAAGTTTAACAAGGCATGTAAATATGAACTTTAATCTTGGATCCAATTTTCATAGATCTAAATGTAAATCTAACATAATACATGTCTTGGCCTAATAATTTGCATGTAACATAACATGAATGAATCACCAATTTTACATGATTGGCTTACATCAACATAATAACCACATAGCCTAACAACTTACATGTAATATAACATGAATGAATCACCAATTTTACATGATTGGTTTACATCAACATAATAAGCACATAGCCTAACAAATTGCATGTAACATAACATGAATAAATCACCAAAATTTACATGATACATGATTGGTTTGACACCAACATAATATCCACAATAATCTCATAAGCATATACGATAGAATCGTTACAAGAATAGACATGAATCAGCATCATCATTATCTTACAAATAGGAATAACACTAGTTTTCATTTTTTACAAATCATAATTTTAATCGTTCACATCTAAATAATAAAAGGACATACAAAGAAAAGAAAGTCTTGTTTTCTGGGATCTGTTTTCTGAAATTGGAAAGCAATCCCTTGAAGAAGACTATCAATTCTCTAAGTTAGCTTTGATTCGTAGCTTTAATCTTGCTTTCAAGTTGAAGAAGGAATGGTGGCTAAACTAGAACGATCATGGACGGCATGGTGGCTCCTTGGAATGAATTTATGTGATTTAGGGATTGAGGATTATGGTTGCTTTTATAGAATTTTAATCTTATGTGAGCCGTTTGATCGTTCTAGGAGCAATCACAACCGTCCAAACTAGATAGAGTTATCCAGAATTGCCACCTATGCCCTAGTGACTCAGTAATAGGTCAGATAGGACTCAGCAACAAGTCAGAATCGTTTCAGATTTGGATCTGGGAAAGGGGGTAGGTCGACCCCCTGGTCGACCCCTTGGTCGACCTGTGTAGGGGAGGTCGACTCCCTGGTCGACCTGGCCCCTGGGTGGGAGAAATACCGCCTAGTCCGCTTCCTTGCTTTTCGTTTGAATTTTGAATTTTAACTCCGAACTGTTTTCAATTTATTTAAATTGCTAAAACTTCTGAGCGCCATAACTTCCTTATACGAAGTCCAGTTTGCGCAAACTTGGACTCCATTCCAAGCAGAATTTTGAGATGAATGCAATGGCATAACCAGTTTCCCTCAATTCTCACTTTTAAAATTAAGTATTCTTTAATTCATTCTTTTAATAGACACAGAAAATTCAGGGTGTTACATTGTGGCTTGAAAACGCCTGCATTACGTGGAAGAGAACTGAACAATGATGCATAATCCATCTTAGTGAATGCACGAAAAGGGAATATTGAAGAACTCAGGTTAGCAGAGTTTCATTGATCTGGGTTTGAATTTCCATGATTTGGATTTTGATGCATCCTGATTAGTTAAATGCCATGATTACAATTATCATTAGGAACAATGGGATCAAAAGAAGAATTTCCTAGCTCTGAAATGGAGGAATTTGCTCCTAGGCTTAAATCTGAGGGGATTTGGAAGACGCCATTACAAGGGTCAAAAGCAATGCCATCAACTGCTAATACCGCTAGCACAATATGTATTGCAATGTCATCAGCCTCGCCCTATTCACATTTGGCTCCTCCATCTCATTTCATTCTTCCTCCACCGCCCGATGCAAGTTCAACTGCTTCACCGCATAAGACAACATCCATGAGTAGTAAGCAAAAAGGAAAAAAGCAACAAATTTATGAAGATTTGAATGATGGGTTTGATTATAATCCTGAGGATGTTATGCCATTAACATGCCAGGATGTCTGGAAGACATACGAGAAACAAACCCATATCTAAGCTTGGATTTCTTCAATTTAAATGAGTTTACTATCTTTGGATTTTCTGGCAATATGGGGTTTTGTTAGATGACCATAGTGGAATTTTTATTGCTCTTGCTTTTGTCAGAACATGCTATTAGATATTTCTTGTCTGGTGACTCTTTCCTGTTGCAGTTTTGATTAAATGAATTGAAAATAGGTGCTCTAGAGTAATGGTTCTCAGCTGTGGTCATTGTGTCTAATAGTAATGCCACTCAACAAACTACATTGGTTTTTATGCAGCAGTTGTGGTGCTTTTATATTGATATTCAATATGTGGACATTCTGGTTGCACTGTTAAACATTAGTAAGCAGTTTTGTTATTTCTTAGGCTAGGAATCATCAAGAGGATGTACTAGCTTTATTGTAACTATTGATGTTGTGAATAAAAATTTTCACTTGTCTTTCAAGAAAAATCATATTGGTTTGTAATCAATATAAACCTCCATATCCAACAAACACCATAAGCGGGATAACGACATAACCTTTTTAATCCCTCGAAAAGTCTAGGTCATCATCTATAGAGACTTACCTCAGTTAATAACCAATTTGGTTTCCATTTTATTCCAAATTAATTAAATGAATTTGAAGATTCCGATTCTCGTTAATCGTTACCAATAATCCAATTATTGATTAAAAGTCCAAATTCCTTTATACTTAAATAAAGGTTCTATTAGACATTAAATCCGAATTTCCCGAAGGGTTTATACATTTCCAAAACTTGATATTTTATTTCCAAAACCCTTTTAAATTATTTATCATGATTTATCATATTTTTTCCGTAATTTTAAGAATTTTTATTTCGCCTCTATCGAGAAAATCCGAAATTTCTCTTTTACTACCAAATTTGGAATTTCAGGAAAAATGATTTGGACTTTCAGGAAAATCCGACCATTAAAATTGTTTATTTTTCCTTCGTTAGAAAACTTTTATCAATTTCGGACTAAACATTTTCAATTTTGAGAGAATCGACGGTTAGATCTCTCGGAATTTCAATTTTATGTTTCGGGTCGAAATTAGCAAACTTCCTCTACACAGCGAGTCTTATTCAAGCCCAAAATGATTTAACTTTAAAACTTAGTTCAAACACTTTAAAATAAGTTCAATAATTATTCAAAACATATTAAATAGCTTTTGGAATTCATTTTCCACATTTTTGACTTTTTATTCAATTATTCCATATTTAAATATTTAAATTAATATTAAAATCATTAAAATAAGATTATTCTTCAAAAGTAATCATTTAGATCTCGAAATTGGCTAATGCCCATTATAAAAATAAATAAGAACACTGAAATAATAATAACGCAAATTCAAGTCCGTTTGTTATGCAAACGCAACTTCAATATACTATTCATCGTAAAATCGATTTACTATTCATTTCAACATTTGACAAGCCTTAACTTGTTCTTAACTTCTTCAAAACCAGTTTGTTTTTTTGCAAAAGTTCATTGTTGTGAACTCAATTTCATTTTCAGAAATTGTTGGAGCTTAAATTCAAACTTTTATTTTCTCCGATTATTTTTAGAATAACTATTTAAAGTCCAATTTCTGGAATGAGACAAATTCAAATCCTGTATAATCCGAAAATTTGGATATATATACAAACATCCAATAAACATAAACAAGATGTCATCCATCTAATGAGTTGCAACCAAACTCATTAGTTATTTAGAATCAGATGTCGGTGTCATAATTGGGTTCCATTCTATTAATTAACAACCAAACGGGATTCATAACCATTCCCAGTACAACCAATCCAACCACCAAACATTTAAACCAAAATATCCAAACATGGACATCCTAAACCATTAATATTCACATATGAAAAATGCTTAAGTAATAATCACAATGATGATTTCATGTCCATTAACTAATGTTTCACACATATAAACATTCATGAGACTAGTATCTCTAAATTTCAAACGAATCCAAACATAAAGAATGTTTATTTATGTCTTTAACCAAATTTAGACCATGTTTTACTTTCCTAACCTTTACCAAACCAAACTATATTAGCGACAAATTTTTCTAATCACAAAACAAGGAATTAACTTACTAACTTTAAAAATTGGGCTCATAATCTAAACATGGTGACATGTATACTACATAAGGGTGTTAAGGAACTAAATTCAATCCTAATCCATGAAGATTTTATCATAAAATCCATTTAGATCTCTTTGATACATTTCAACAAACATGTTGTGTGCGTGATTCAAATCAAACTTAAAAGCCATTTTTACAAAATAATTTCTCATACAACTTCATCTTTACATATGGTTACACATGATGATCAAAACCTTAGGGGTTCATCATCTTGTACCACATCAATTTATTTACTAACAAACCATCAACAACCAACCAAAGCAACTATACACTTAATATACCATAAAGGTGAGATCTTGTGAACTAAACTTAATATTTTCATTCCCAAACCTAACTAAGATGTCATTTCTACTTCATGAATTCACTTAGAAACCATTAGCAACCAATTTCAGACCATTTACTTAAGAATTTTCATTTAGGCATTTCATTCGAACACCTTATGTGCATATAGTTTATCATTTTCCTAATTTGAAATTTCTCACTAATAATCCATATATATATATATATATATCGCTACTTAGAACCTTTGAAGTATAGTTTCCTCACCCTGTGATGCCCTAGTTCTCGTTATAAGGTCGGATGCTTCTAGATCCAATTTTCTCCAGTTTATATGAAACCCAATATCTTCTTTGCAAGATCTGAAATATTCGAATTCTCTTGGGCAACCAAATCCTTCTCTATATTGAAGTACTCATTCCCACGATTCGAACGCCTCAAAGAACGCGCGATTTCGTCTCCATATGAGGAAGCTATGGCTATTTAATGATCAGGGTGCGTAATTTTTAGCCGGAGGTATAAATAGTTTGGATAGATGGACGGTCCAGCCTCGAATTTATGTAGATCCGAGACTTTTGAGGAGAATGGAGATCTGTTGGCAATAAGGTGGTGTGATGGGGTTGGTGGTAGAGGATTCGACCACAGGGAAAGAAGGAGGTGGAAGAGGAGAAGTTGAGGAGTTTAATTTTCTCCTTTTTCTCCTTTCTTTCCTTTCTTTTCTATAATTTTTCCTTTTGATTGGCCATGGCAGGCCTGTTTGGGAAGAAGGAGAGAATGAGGATAAGGATGGATAGGGAGGAAGAGATAAGGATGGGGAGGGGGTATATATATAGGCACAGGTGACGCAAATCGCTAAAGAAAACCACATGTGTGTTTTCTCAGCTCTTTCCGGATGTTAATTTGCCTCTCCTATTGATATCTTATCCAAAATCTTTTTCAACCATGTTTTTCAATTTTTCTTGCTCTTCAATAATATATAAAAATATTTCAAATTCGAATTCGTTTGAATTTTCAAATAATTTAAATTCGATTCAAAATAGTGTTTTCTTCCTATCTTAATATCCAAAACTCAAAATTGGACCCAACTTGTAGTATATCCACCTAATTACCCCTATTCCAGATTCGATAGATTAGGTTTCACAGATAAATTCATCCATATAGATAGGTTAATTTCAAAAACAAGTTATTTTTAGTTCAAATTTCACTCTTTTTGACATGTTTTCCTATAGCACGGTCATATACTAATACGGATTGACTTGAAACATAACCCACTACTAAATTTTGACGTAGCAGATCCAATAAAACTAAAATTATTGAAATCCACATTTTTTGAAAATGCCTATTTTGATGGCGACCAAAGTATCGCATTTTTATTGATTTCCAACTGATACCTATTAATTACCAATTTTAATATCCAATAATCTCATTTTAACTTTATTAACACATAATTCAACTTTAAAACTTTTTTCAGTTGCTTTTGGGTTCAAATCTCTCATTCAAATCATTTATAATCCTTTCATACTCATTTAAAATAACATTTTTAATTGATTGAAAATCTCGGTGATTACATAGGTAGAACATCGATAAAATCCATCAGTATTTGCTCCCATTTCGACGTAGGAACTTCCAATTGCTGAAGCAATCCACTGGGCTTCTTCTTTTCACCTTTCACTAACTTACAGTTGATACACTTGGAAATGAAATTTCCACCATCACTCTTCATCCCATCCTAGTAGTAGGCTCGCTTCATGTCCTGATACATATTATTACCACCAGAATGATTCGTCAACTTAAAGTGATGACATTCCCTCAAAATCTCATCTCTCAATCCATTAATTTGAGGAACAACTAGTCGTCCTTCCTTTGAAGGCCAACCTTCTCGATCGACCTTGAATTCCTCATCCTTTAGATTCTACTCTTGAATCCAGCTTATGGAAAATCTCGACAAGCCTTACATGTCGCTTTTGGCTCTGGCCAATCATTTTGATGAGAGTTGGTCTTATCGATAAGCTTGCTAACATTTCAGGCTCTAACTCGCATCTAGGCCTGGAATCAAGTCCTGTCAAGTATTCTAAATGCTTCCATTCTAAAAACATAGCACCCAAACTAGCATGCCTTCGACTTAACGCATCCGCTACGGCTTTACCTTTCCCAGGAGTATAGGCAATGTCAAAATCATATGATGCCAGAAACTCTAACCACCGTTGCTGCCGATGATTCAAATCATTTTGGGAGAAAAGATGCTTCAACGATTTGTGATCAATAAATAGCTCGAATCGAACTCCCAACAGGTCATGTTTCCATATCTTTAGAGAAAACATGGTCGCTGTCAACGCCAAATCATGAGTTAGATAATTCTTTTGTGTGGCTTCAGCTGTCGACTGGCATATGCCATAACCCTATCCTTCTGCATCACCACTACTCCAAGTCCAGTACCACATGCATCGATGTATACCACCATTTCTTCATTTCCACTTGAAATCATCAAAACAGGAGCACTCATCAGCCTCTCATTTATGATTCAAGAATCTTGCTCACACTTCGCATCCCATGTGAACACTTGATTCTTCTTCATCAATCCTTTTAACATTGCAGATATCTTGAAGAAATCCTTGATAAATCGATGATAATATCCTGCCAACCCAAGGAAACTCCTTACGTTTATCGTATTCTTAGGTCTATCCCGATCCTAGATTACTGCCACCTTAGTGGGATCAACCGCTATTCCGTTTCCAAAAACAATACGACCGAAGAACCTTACTTCATTCTTCCAGAAGTGACACTTTGAAAATTTAGCCCTCAATTGATGCTTTTGCACGATTTCCAAAATGACTCTCAAGTGCATCTTATGCTCTTCCTCATTCCATAAGTAAACCAGAATATCATCCACGAACACAAGCCCGAACTTGTTTGATTGATCTCTGAAAAGTTTATTTATAAGATCCATGAAATACGCTGGTGCATTAGCCAATCAAAATGGCATCACCAGCCACTCAAAGAACCCAGATGGTTTCCTAAAATATGTCTTCGGTGCACTATCATTTATCACTCTCAACTTGTGAAATTATGTTGCCAAATCCATCTGGGAAAACATCTTGGCCTCGTGAAGCTGATCGAACAAATCACATATCATCGACAATGGATAATTGTTCTTATTGGTCACCTTGTTCACCTCACGATAATCAGCACATAATCTCAAAGATCCATCAACCGTGGTTGCAAACACAACTAGTGCACCGTATTTAGAGACACACCTCCGAATGAATCCTTTACTCAAAAGGTCACTAACTTGCATCTCTAACTCTCGTTGTTCTCTAAGCACCATCTGCTTAAGGGGCATGAAGATAGGTCCAGCACCTTCTACCAAATTGATCCTGAACTCAGTGGCAAACCTTTGACCTCTTTAAAGACATCATCAAACTCACTAGTGATTGACATAGTTAGCAAGTATTCCCGTGGAATCACAAGAGAATATAAAAAGCTTACAAAGGCACCATCTTATGGCTTACATTGAATCACAACCATTTTCCCTTCCACATTCCCGATTGTCACCTCGAGCTTCTCGCAATCCACTTTAGCCGCATACTTCTTGAGCTAGCCCATACCCAAAATAATTCCAAACCCAGCGAAGGTCAAAACATAGCAATCACACAAAAGGAGCAACTATTACTCGACAACATTAGGCCATGACAAACCATACACAATCTAGACGAATCCCTAACTGGATTAATCATGATCACAATCTCATTGCAAATGAATGAATATGATGCTCTAGTATCAAGCAACACTCGAACTGAAACACCTCTGATGGAAAGAGTACCTTGAACAACAACACTCTTCCCTCTCTCCTCCATCGTAGGAGCCCTCGAAGAAGATGGAACAGCCTCTAAAGCATATGCATTCACTACCTGCTTACCCTTCGGCGGTTTTGGACAATCCTTCTTGTTATGCTTTGGCTTACCACAATTATAACACTTACTCTCAGCTTTAGGATTCTTGCAAGGATTGGAAAAATAACTGTTCTGCTGGTAGTTGCATCAAGTCACTTTGCTTTTCCTTTTCCTCTAACCATCCTTCCCTTGTTGCTATTTCTTCCTTTTCCTGTTCCCCTTTTTGTTATTGCCTCCTTGTTGTGGTTTCGGGTCCTCTTTGGTTGCAACAACAGTTTCTTCCTTGGGAAACAAACTCTCCTGGTTTAAAGCTTTCTCCACGATCTTCTTATAAGATCCATCCAAATGAATAACCAACTAATTACCAAGATATTTATCTAAGCCCATGATGAACTTCTCGTTCTTCTAGTAAGGGGTCTTGTTAGCCTGCTTTGTGACCAGGCTACCCAAAGCTAGGGACTTGAGTATGAACTTACATTGATTGGCGATCACTTGGATGGAGTGATAGAAAGATGGAAAATTTGAATTATTCATGCAAATGTCACCGGATCGGATCCCCCATTCGGATCGGATCGGACCCCTCCTTTCGGATCGGATCGGATCCCCCTCCCCGGATCGGATCGGAGTACCCTCTACCCGAACCGCCTGAAGTATTCTGCACAGAAGTGCATGCAGGCATTCTGCTCGAACAACCGGTTCGGTTCGGATCCGATCCGACTGGACCTGCTTCTGCACACGGAGTTTGACCTCTTCTCTTGGCATAACCGACTCCTACAATTGCGGATCGGACTCCACTTGGCAAAGCACGACCTGGTAACCACTTTTCCACGTTCTCCATTTTCTACAGCTATAAATACACCACAACATGGCCATTTGAAGGGACTTTTTGGCCTCATGGAAGCTCTATCTATTTCGGCCATGGCTACCAACGAAGAACCTTCATCCTCTTTAATAAATTCAATGAATTCGGAGAGTATTATTCATTGTAATTGAGTGCTTGAGCGTCAATACTCATTGTATTTGTAATTTCTGAATGAATTGAGAAGCTATGAAGTGGATGTAGGCTTGTTAACGCCGAACCACTATAAATTCCGTGTGTTGATTTATTTTTCTTGCTTTTTGTTCATGATTCCTCATTATTCTCTACAAAACATTATCAATTGGGTGTTAGGACCATTTTTTGGTCTAACAGGTCTCAATATACGAATGAGCATACTTGGACAAAGCTTCAAAATATGAAACGTACTCCAACACTGGTCGACCATTCTGTTTTAGCTCTACAAATCTCTTGAACAGAATTGATGTCTTCACAATAGAAATGAACTTTGTCTTGAACTTAACTCGGAACTGATCCCACGTGATCT
This sequence comes from Allium sativum, assembly GCA_030737875.1. Classification (NCBI taxonomy): domain Eukaryota; kingdom Viridiplantae; phylum Streptophyta; class Magnoliopsida; order Asparagales; family Amaryllidaceae; genus Allium; species Allium sativum. Next base: position 440,117,646 of record CM060926.1, read on the forward strand.
CATCTTCTGGAGTCTCTAAAGTGACAGAATTCCACCAAACCATAGCTCTTCCTGCTGCCTCAATGCAAGCTTCCTCTTAGTAACATCATCAATACCAAAGTCTCCAAACATTCAATGCAAGTATCAAGCCACCCTTGAATCTCAGAACCGCAAATTTGAAGGCATGATCCGATCCGACCCGAAACAGCTATTTTTGGAAAAAAATACATTTTTAAGATCATTTCAGAAAAGGCTCCATCTTCCAAAATGGAAAAAATCATGCGGTGCCCACATTTTCGAGAACTGCGGGGCCCCGGACCCCCGCCGGCGCTGCGCCCGGACCCGCTGACGGCCTCGCCTTCGGCTCGGAGCACGGCTCGCCTTCGGCTCGACGTATATTTTGACCAACAGTAGTCATCAAAGTTTGTTAATGAAGATAAGGTGGATAGTCAAAGAATATGACAACCAAATGGCAACGACTAGGATTCCTCCAGAAGCCATAGCCTCTATTTGCCGATGCCATTCAATGGGAGGAGCTGTCAGTCAGATTCAGCTTGCTATCAACGACAGTATACGAGATAATGATTGTCTAATAGTAGCCTCATCTTCTGGAACTCCGATAGTGTAGATTTCAGTAATGCAACTGATGTTGTTCCCTAATGAGTAGTGACTATCCCATTTATATGACTTAAACCTGTCCAATCAGCGGAGCATCGAATGACAGTTATATAGAACAGTTCGAACACTACTTCAAAGATGATTCATATGATCTTAGTGACCATGATTGTCAATAGTGGGATACCAGAAAGCAGCTAAGGATCCCAACATCCCAAAGCTACACTTCAATTGTATGATGTGATGAATAAAATGTCCTGCGTCTCACCTCCCGAAGAACTTAGCTAACCTTTGCAATGGCTATTTGCTGTCAATCGCATTGAGGAAGACTGATTTCCATCGAATAAGGGTTAGGTCAACATACTTTGGTGCCCAGCGATAGGTAACAGCTGAACCCCTGCAGGCCATGATTGGACATATGAATCTTTGCTCGGATGATAGCAACTTGACTGCTCACCAATCACCATATGACCTTTGTCAAGAGAGGAGAGTTCGAGATCAAAACAAATATGAATCGACCGTTAGCTCTCGACTTCATACATAAATTGTGATAGAAAACGTGAACATTACTTCAAGCCTTGGAAGCCATGTTATTGTAGTCAAGTTTATCTGACTAAGGTCTAAACTGACCAGCTCTAGCGGCGATTAGAGCTTACATTACACCCTGGTATCTATTGCTAAAATTCCTAATGAAAGATGAAATGGGAATGGTCCATGGCGACCATGTTACTGGAAGATCCTGCTATTTAGCTAATTAGGAGATGCTACTCGATAGAGGTGGCAAGTTAAAGGTTTAGAGCACTTAAGCCTGGATGCTGATTGATTATCTGTGCATTAGATCTTATTCCTAACGTGGGACTAAAGGCATATCTGCGGATGGATGAGATATGACTATCCCCCTAGCAGCCATGACTCCCTCATACTCAATCCTTGCCCTTAGCATGGGGGCAAGAGGGCGATTCAAATAAGATGCGACCTCGTCATTCGCTTATAGTATTTACCTAATTTCCTTTGTCACTCCAAGTCCTCTTTCAAGGTCTATTCATTCTTGGGACCGCCACCCCACAACGGTTTGAAAAGACGTTCATCGCCAGCTAAAGATTTTGACAGCCATCCCCTGACAGAGACGTAGTGAGGAAAAATGGACCTGCAATGCCATCTTCGCACAGAATGATATTCATTCCTTTAACAGGATTACTTTTTAACCATTACTCTTATATTTCCAAGCTTTATGAGTTATTGATGTAACTAACTCAGATGAATTTATATGTGCATGATGTAGGTACCCCGAATCTAGTACCACTCAAACTTTGAGCACCTACAGGAAGAATTATGGAGCATTGCCGTAACGAGCCCGACTGAACTGCTCGTTTACAGAGCCACGTCCTTCGCCTGAGAGAAGTTGTATACCTTAAGATGGATCCGAGATGGACGCGGTTCGACCATCCATACAATCAGATCCTGCAGTCGATGCCATCGAATTACATAAATCCAAATAAAGGAGGCAGCACCGCCTATCAACATACTTATTTTCCAATCATGCATTTTTCCTTTACATACTTCTTGAGTTATTGACATGATTAACTCATGCAAATTCGTATATGAATGTCGCAGGTACCCGAGGTTTGGTACCGACAACTCCTGCCATAGTTTGATCGGAGGAATGTAAAGCTTTGGTGAACGTGATTCGACCCTTCACCCGCTTACTATTGGCCTAACGACAACATTCTAAAGCAAAAGAAGTTCGACCATTCATTCACCGACACTTTGCCCTTGACGTGGGGGCAAGAGAGTAAATGCACACGAGTTCGACCTGTGCTATCCATATATGGACATACTAATGAGGCCTCCTCATCATCTATCCATTGATTAGCCACGCAAGACATAGAAATGTATTCGAGTGTGACATAATCACTCGGTAGATCGACGACTCTATCCCTTGATCTGATGGGAAGAGTGCAACAGTGACGGGTACAATACCATGAACGAGATAACTTTTACCTTCGAAAGGGGGGGGCAAAAGAGATATGTTAAGATGAGGATGAGTATGACTCGACCGCTCTCTAACGACGTATCTAATTCTTTCCCGTGCTTCGGAAGGGAGGAGTATAAACTCAATAGGGGTGAGAACCGATCATCCCAGATGGCGACCTTTTCCCTTGACATGGGAGCAAAGGGACGATGCCAAGGCAAATGTGACCCGACTGTTTGCCCGACTAACTCTAATCCTCAGAGCTTGGATATGAGTATAAACTTAGGACGAGTGTGACAGGCACACCAAAATTTAAGACCACTCGATCCACAACTCTAACCCAAACTGACTTTGGGAGAGTATAAAGGACGAACCGCGACGTCCATAACTCTAACTCTCATGACTTGAGAGAGAGTATAAATCTGTTGGGTTAGTGTGAATGGTGCACCATGACTTAAGACCACTAAACCCATAACTCTAACTCTCACGACTTGGGAGAGAATATAAAGGACAATGCTGCGACCTGCATGCAATCTTCATTGCCCTCCGACTGAGGACAGGATTATAAAGGACTTACGGATCGGACATCTGAATGACTTAATCCGGTTCCCATCAACGATGGGGGCACGGACATAGATTTCTGAATTAACTTCAAACACGCTTCGGACGCGACCCGTGTTTCAAAATTAAATGGAGGCTACAGACACTATACCTCCAAACTACGACACCTGACACTTTGACATTTAATAATTCTATGCTAGATAGATTAGCACTCAACATGTTTTCATTTCGAGCTACAATTGCTTGTGACTTAAAGATTGACTTAGTAGCTTGCAAGACTAAGCTGACTATTCTTTTTCGAATTGCAAGATTATGTACATATACAAAGCAAAGACACAAGGGATACTCGCGCACAACAACAAAGAGGTCGTGTTTGAAGGAATGACGTTGACTTCTAATGCTAAGCTTCCCACACGACTCAATGCAATCACCGAAAGGAGGTCCTAAGAGTGATATATCGAATCAATATACACACCCATGTATGACTAGCCATAGCCCAAGTGCAACGACGAGTGCCACCTCGCAAATATATTGAATAGAAAACGCGATAACTCGAGCACTTGGATAACTCAATCACATAAGCTTTGAAAACAATGTCTCCCTTCCGTGCATCCACGTCTAAATTTAAAAAGGGATGTGATACAACTGCCGACCTTTCTCCATTACCCCTGTACTGGGGCCGCACTGTTGAAAATATTCATAAATGTAATATGTCTGTGTCTAACTTATACCTCGATATTGACAGGCTGCTTGAGGACCATGAAATGGATGCAGAGTGAACGTCCATTTGCTAGTCCGGACCGACTTCCCGGTTGAAAGACCCCATGTAAAGGGAGATGCCATTGCTTTGACTCCTAACTTGCGAGGAGGCGAATTGCCTGACACTCAGACTCAAAAGCGAAGAAGAAGGAAGATAGAAATTTCTTCCGTGCTGAGGATATTGGCGCAGAAGGCGCTTGGAACGAAGGAAGTCAGCAAATTTCTTCTTGCAATGATCCCTCAGCATATCAAGCTAGATATGAAATAGATGGTACCCTCGCTGATTTGAGAACTCAGATGGCTCAGTGAGGCAAAATTCTCTGGAAATGACAGAAAATGATGGATAACCTTTTTTACTTGGATAGATGGAAGGCCGAGTAACTATGGCTAACTCGCTGGAGCGAGCACCATGGAAATTCAAGCGACAACGAACTTGGCTCGAACACTCCATGGTCCAGATCATATGGGACCCTAGGACAAGTTGGCATAGTCGTCTTTAATGAAACAAGATGCAACCAACCTCCTCCCAGGCATTTGTAGCATGCAACTTCCGACTGTAACATTTTGGATGAAAATGATGGATATGCAAGAGCCACCGAAAAATTAAACGAAGCCTGACCAACCTTTGCTCCAATTCAGAGGAATGTTTAAAATCCAGCTCAACCTCAACATGAGGCTCCCCATGTAAGGGGAAGACGAGAGCATTCGAGAAAGCTATAGTCTAACTTCATTGCCATCCGACTCCGAACCTCAAAGCTTGGATGGGAGACCAAGGACTAACATGAGCTGGACACGAATAAATCATTTTCTATCAAGCTCTAACTCACAGCTCGATGAGGGAGTATGAATTCAGAGAATACGTGGATTTGATGACCACCGTTTAGTAAAATCCCCATGGATGGGGAGTACGGGATAAGAGCTTCGAACATCATCATCTGACTATCCGCCAGCTTTAGGCACATTTACGATTATCTGAGCTTCATAATAACCTAGACTATAAGCAGAAGAATGGCTCCTCAAGAACAACCTTCATACCTCCAAGTAGCGGATCACCATCCAGAATAAAAAAAAAATAGAAGCCTGATTGATTGCTATTACATATGCGCAACCAAGAAGCCAGAAACCGGCTTCCACCCAATTTAAGACTTCATACCAGGGGCACTAGCGCTAAATTAAGTAATTAGCGACAACTTCTCAAAGATGAGGGCCAAATTGGTAACATTAATTGATGCTTCAACAGAGATCAGGCGAGACCCTGCATGCATTCCTTGAAAGATTCAACGCCGCAGTGGCATCGGTAAATCGACCTGGACCATATATAGCGTTGATTGCTGTAGTATCCGGTATTCTGGATATCTCAAACTTAAAAATCTCTTTGCATCGAGACCCACCAAGAGGACTTGGCGGATTCACCTCTGAAACAAACCTCGGTATCTCTCTACCATGAGATTCTCCTAGAAACGTTGGAAAATCCTATCCTGAGACAGACAGATTCATGCAAAAAAAAGGTGTGCTAATGTTGAAATGGATGATATCAATGTCTTCACGACAGAATGGAGCACCATCTGACTCTTGAAATAATAAAGGAAAAAGAAAAGCCCCAGGAAAGACTAACAGGAATTTACAATTCTGGAAATGACCAATTTCATTAATCGGGCCCGCGGTCTTGATTGTCAAGCTTAATGGAACCAAGCATGTGAGATAGACTCAACAAGACTATGATGGCTATTTCGGATTATGCCAAAGCGTGAACGAAGGAGCTCGAATAACTCACTAACGACGTTCGCTCGCTTGCAAGATTGACGAGCTTACTCAACTCTGCAGCTGATGCGAGGAGAGTATCTAAGTTTGCTGATATACTCAATAAGGCGATCACTGCCTTCTGGCTAAACAGATGGGTTGACACCAACGCGAATGTGATTCGACCATTCGCATATACAACTCCAACCCTTGATGACTTGGAAATGTGCACATAACGACACAGGGTGACTAAGATTGTTGAACCTACATATCTAACCCGATGCGGCAGAAAAAAGTATAAAGGCTAAAAGATTGGATGTCCGATTGACCTATCATAACCCCCAACAATGCTGGGGGCATAAGCACTGACTTCGCTCGTCCTCCACTAATGCTAGGAACATCAACTTCAACCGACAGATTGACTTTAAACATGACCCTGACTCAATGCATGATTCAGAATATATACATTATATCTTTAGAATATGACATGATTCATCCCGACCATCCAAGTGAGCGAAATTACGGATCAAGCAAGAATTCAAAGACTTGATCTGCAACTGCATCAAACGGAGAGTATGATAAACTCCTCTGCTGCCTTACAATTTTGATAATCCTACCAGCTAGTAGCTTGCATGTTTTTAACACTCGTACTGACTCGTATGTGATCACGGGACTATAAAACAATCTGAAGTGATCAAGGCTTTCGGATGCACTATTATTACGATTAGATGCAATCATGGAGTCCTAGATTAATATCCTGATATCGAGATTGTCCAAATCCAAGCAAAAATGACAAATTCATATGCCGACTCTGATGCGCTCTATCCGAACGGTCCAGATAATAGCTCAAAGCCAGAAGATTCTTATACTACCACATGATTTGGATATCTAGTTCATACATTGACTTATGTGTAAAAGAAACCCTGAATCGATAATACACTTGACTCGTTTGGGAAACGAAGTCGTTTAGCAATGGCCCGTGTATGCACGATCTCACACAAGAGCCAACGACCCCATATGACTTATCATGAAGGAAATCAACATCTTGATTCGACGATGTTTAAAACGGCTACCTGATCATTTCGACTACTCCTTCCATAGAATTTGTACTAACTAGCACCCATGGGAGTAACGCAACAATCTGATAAGACGTCCTCAAGGATGGATGGCGTTGTAAAAAGATTTATCTCGACTTAATCAAAGCACATCTCATCTGCGATAAGATGTACTTTGGGGGGCAAAATGTTAGCCTGCTTTGTGACCAGGCTACCCAAAGCTAGGGACTTGAGTATGAACTTACATTGATTGGCGATCACTTGGATGGAGTGATAGAAAGATGGAAAATTTGAATTATTCATGCAAATGTCACCGGATCGGATCCCCCATTCGGATCGGATCGGACCCCTCCTTTCGGATCGGATCGGATCCCCCTCCCCGGATCGGATCGGAGTACCCTCTACCCGAACCGCCTGAAGTATTCTGCACAGAAGTGCATGCAGGCATTCTGCTCGAACAACCGGTTCGGTTCGGATCCGATCCGACTGGACCTGCTTCTGCACACGGAGTTTGACCTCTTCTCTTGGCATAACCGACTCCTACAATTGCGGATCGGACTCCACTTGGCAAAGCACGACCTGGTAACCACTTTTCCACGTTCTCCATTCTCTACAGCTATAAATACACCACAACATGTCCATTTGAAGGGACTTTTTGGCCTCATGGAAGCTCTATCTATTTCGGCCATGGCTACCAACGAAGAACCTTCATCCTCTTTAATAAATTCAATGAATTCGGAGAGTATTATTCATTGTAATTGAGTGCTTGAGCGTCAATACTCATTGTATTTGTAATTTCTGAATGAATTGAGAAGCTATGAAGTGGATGTAGGCTTGTTAACGCCGAACCACTATAAATTCTGTGTGTTGATTTATTTTTCTTGCTTTTTGTTCATGATTCCTCATTATTCTCTACAAAACATTATCAATTGGGTGTTAGGACCATTTTTTGGTCTAACAGGTCTCAATATACGAATGAGCATACTTGGACAAAGCTTCAAAATATGAAACGTACTCCAACACTGGTCGACCATTCTGTTTTAGCTCTACAAATCTCTTGAACAGAATTGATGTCTTCACAATAGAAATGAACTTTGTCTTGAACTTAACTCGGAACTGATCCCACGTGATCTCATCTTCTGGAGTCTCTAAAGTGACAGAATTCCACCAAACCATAGCTCTGCCTGCTGCCTCAATGCAAGCTTCCTCTTAGTAACATCATCAATACCCAAGTCTCCAAACATTCAATGCAAGTATCAAGCCACCCTTGAATCTCTATAGTTTGATCTATTCCCTTAAACGGCTTCCCACCAAGAGAGGTGAAGTCCTTACACAGCTTAGCGAGATCAGCCACCCTAGGCACTTGCACTCGAACACCAACATCTACTGCAACTATCTCTAGAGTAGGTACCCTCCTCATGATCCCTGCCACCATGGCCTCAAACATAGCTGGGTAATCTGGTAAACCACCAACTCCCCCTCCAGGAATAGGCTCCTCACTAGCAGTATGTCTCGATGTTTGATGAATGGTTATAAATCTCAAAATAGAATGATTAGTCCACACATGAGAATGATTGCAATTGAGTTCAAGCACTACTATACTATACGCTACAATATAGTAGTCATCTAGTAGCAAAGTACAAATACCCCTCTCATATGTCATTACACCCTCAAGCATTGGATAAAACCGATTAACAAAAACTCTGATACCAAAAGTGACGATCGCCCAATACCTCCTTCACAAACTGAGGATAAGTGCATTGTGTGACGTGCCAGGAAGATACAAGATGATCATCAAGGTATAAAACACAAACGAAAACCTATCGTATAACTCACAGCGCAAGGATAAAATAGTAGCGAAGCATAACTGAGAAAAATCTTAAACATTTCAAATCACCATGAAAATATCCATACATCAAATTGGATTACATCAGAGTTTATACAATAGGCCTCACTGCAGATTCACTCAGAGTAGCACACACCAACAAAATACGGTGGAAACAACCAATAGTAGATAGTAGGAAATAATATATCAGCCTCCTACTCATCGTCGCTCGACATCATCGTCCTCATTAAGATCTACTACCTAATACCTAGTCTACCATCCACAATCGGATAAACGGCCCAAGGTAATAAGAGGGAAACATAAAACCTTGAGTCAGACAATAGTCTTAATGAGCGCTAAAAAAACTATACAACTTCGTCAATAAAGTATAAGAGAAGTAGGCAATTCAGTCATCTAACCTACCAATAGATCAACGGCGAAGAACCCCAACCTGTCTTCTTCACAACCAATAGTGATATCAATTCCCGGAGAAGTAGAGAAGAAACAAACAGACATCCATAACAACCAACTATCAAACGTAGGCCATTATAATTGAGTTCAACATCCCCCAAGCATAATCCCTGAATGTCTAAACCAACATCAGACAAGCACCCAAGAGTTATCTCCCTCGATGTCAAATAGTCCATACAAGAAAATAAAAACAAACAATAACATCCATGACTCTGGCTATTACCTCCTGCCTTGCCTCGAAACCATCATTAATCGTATTATTGGCCCATCTTGCCATCCTTCAAGGGCTAATGGTAACCATGGTTCTAGCAAAACTCCATACGCCATCGTGACTCATATCTAGGCCTTTCATTGATTCCCAGGGTACTCGACAAGACATCTTCTAGTCTTTAGGCGCCCCTATTATACCCTTGCTTTAAGTCCGCTAGAAACTGTGACTAAAGATAACCCCTCAGCCTTCAATAATTCTAGCCATCCACCTTGATGACTATCCATAAGCTCGAGCGCCTTCTCGAGTAACCATTATCCACGAGGTCAAACATCCTTGAGTCATCTTCATAGCTTCGTTGCATTTCATCAATCAACACTTCGTTTCGAACATTCCATTTGAATTTATCTCGAAGCCAGTCCAATAGTTGGACCAAAATAAACATCAGTTGATCAAGTATTAAATGCACCGTACTCACCCTGGATCACAACCAATCCATCTGGATCGCACCCTATTCCCTCGAATGATCCACTTTGCTTCTTAATAGTCGACCGATCCATACACAAGGTATCCCATAGCCATGCGATCCAACTTCCCCGATCCATGCGATCCACCTCTCCCAATCCATGGACCAACAACATCAAGACCGGTCCATCACAAACATTGCACTTCTCTTCCTGCATTAAAGCAGACTGAACTGATACATCAGAACCGTGCGATCCATCACTCGAGCCATGCCTCTGAACTACTGTAGCCAACCCGATCCACTCGAATGACCTAACTATAGCCGATCCATCTCCTTGCCAATTGATCCATCTATTTGGTATTATCCAAGCTACTATGCCACTCCTTCTTTAGATGATCGAGCCGCACGATTCATTCCCACTGATCCATCGTCGACGATCCATACTTTTTTCCATTCTTTTAGCCGATCCCCCATTTCTTGCATAACACACTAGGCGATCCATGCTTTCTACGCTACCACCGACTGATCCATCCTTTAAACGAGCGATCCATCGCCAGATCGTCTTTTAGCGAGCGATCCATCACTATCTACTCTTTAACAACGATCAACTATGCATCCATCTCATCAAGTTGGCCAATTTCATTTAAGCAATCAATAGCACACCAAATCAATCATCAACAAATATTAACACATCAATAATCATCATTCAAATAGATGAAATCGACCAAATCATGATAAAACAATGAATCAATCAAGAAACAGATCTAAATTTGCATCAACGTAGAATTATCATGTGAATTTACCATTATAATCTTACTAGATTAGATTCTATGGTGATTCGAAATCATAATATACTTACCTTCCTTAGATCTAGGTGAAAACGACTAGAAATGATGAATATAAGATCGAGCAAACCCATATACTAGATTGAATCCATGTGAGAGACGCCTACCACTCACCAAATCCACAAAATAGCCTGAAATCGATTAATCTCTAATCCAAACAGTGAAGAACGGCCTTCAAATCAATCAATTTGATGTTATCTACTCTTCTTTGATTTTGATTTTCAATCTTCTTATGTAAATCTATGAATTGAAATGAAGTGGAGAGGATTTGGTTGAGCCGGAGAATCACAGTCACCCAACCAAATGAGGGAATGAAGAAACTAAACTATTCTCCTTGCCTCTACCATCCTATTTATAGCCAATAGCCCTAGCCTTAATGGGCTTAATAATCAGCCCACTAATGAGTAATTAGTCTGTCCAGAAATTGTGTAACACTAAAACAGTGATTCCTCCCAAACCGCTAAGCCAAAACTTTAATATGACCACTCTATGGAATTGTTAGCGCCATTTCCGATTCAATGAAATCAATCCCAGCACATGATTCGATCCCAGTCAAAAGATATACCATGTACAAAACTGATAGAGGCAAAATGGTCACCAATAAAATTGATAAAAATCATGGACATGTCTCACACCTACATGAACAACATATTAAAAGTTGAAAATGATCCGACCCTATGGTAAATAAATAAAAGTATTTTACAATCCATCTATACGTAAAATGCGGATCGTTGCTGAAACAACCCAAAACTTCCCACATCTTCGCCAAAATTCGAACAATCCACAACATTAAATCCCATCATAGGCCGTACAATCTCCAAATCTCACTTCGCTCTATCTTTTTGTTTAAATAGTTTTGATTTTCATTAAATGGGTTTGGAGAATTTCAGAGATGAAATATGGAGCGTGCGTGGCCATTGGTGCTTAGAGATGGCGGTTACTATTTTGTTTAGATTAGGGTTTTGATTATTATAATATTTAATGTTTTATTTTACAAATAAACCTGTTATTTCATACCAACTCCAATTCAAGCCCAACAAAAGATGTCCCTAGGCAAATACCCACGTTCCAAATGCGATGGGCTAGGTCTCGTCAGCCCGTTTGATCATCTCCAGCTTCTTTTATTTAATTTAATATATAAATCATTTATTTAAATAATTCCATCGTACATTTAAATTTACCGGGGTCGCATACGGACTCAGAAAATTCCAGAAAAATTATTTCTAGTTATGTTTTAACGATACGGTCCTAACAAGACTAATTTCGTCGAATTCTGAGACTGTTTGAAAAATGGCTTTTTTCAAGTCAATTAAATTTAACTGAAATTGACAAAACACATTTTCCTTTGCCACGCTCACATATTAATTCGGAAAATTATGAAAATTGAAACTTAGCAATAATTTGAAATTCCGGTTCCAACAAACGTGGTTTCGTCGAAAACCGAGGTCATTTGTAAAATGGTTATTTTTAAGGGCAATATATTATATTAATATATATATAAATTATACAGCGACTTTTCTAGATTTTAAACTGGACATAACTTTTGATTTCTAAAGTGAAATTTCAATTTCTTACGTCCGTTAGAAAGATATGATTAAACGGATTTAAATATTTCTTGTTTCGTTCAATTTTGATTCAAAATGAATTATGTACAGTCAGTCAAAGTTCAAATTCAAATTTTGAAACTGCAACGCTGTTTTAAACTCCTTTTATAATTAAATTGAATTTATTCGTTTTAAAAATAAATTTTTAGTCGTTCTTATTTAAAATAAATTATTTTAAATACTAAAATTCATTAAAATTTCTAAAAATAAAAATTTTAAATTGGCCCCAAAATTCCGGGTCGTTACAATCACCCCCACTTAAAATCTTTTCGTCCTCGAAAAGGAACGTAGCTAAAAGTTGTTTAATTAACCAACCCAACTTTCATTTTTATTTATTGGTTTCAATAATTTTGTTAGTTAAATTAATTATCATTTCTATACTTTTACTAGTTAAACAAATAATCAAACATCACAACCAGCAATCAATTAGGTGATTAACTTTCTAAATATATATCTTTTACATATAGTCAAAAATCATATTTTTAGTGCAAATCAAAGCAATGTGTACTAACTAGTTTTGGTTCTCATACCAGTCAATGGAAATATATAGATATACCACTTTCGAGACTCGAACATAAACTTTGATGACGCTAGCAACCATCAGAATCATCTCCGGGTGACTAGAGTGTTATTCTATATCTATCCAGTATATTAAAACTTCGATTATCCGTTAATTACTCGTATATTCGAAACCTTTATATACTCGATTGTCCACATTAAAATATAATATACTCAAATACGTATATTAAGATAAAATTTTCAAAACTAAATTTGTTTTCATTTTTATTTTAAAGAAAATAATACTCTTCGCACTCGTTCTAGGATACTACTGATCCTATCTCTAACGAGTTATTCTCATTGGATATTACTAATCCAATCTCTGATGAATTCTTTCGTTCGGTTCTAATGTGTCTTGTTCTCGAGCTCTGTAAACCAAAGCTCTGATACCAAATGAAACAACGAAAAACTTCCCACATCTTCGCCAAAATTCGAACAATCCACAGCGTTAAATCCCATCATAGCCGTACAATCTCCAAATCTCAATTCGCTCTATCATTTTGTTTAAATAGTTTTGATTTTCATTAAATGGGTTTGGAGAATTTCAGAGATGAAATATGGAGCGTGCATGGCCATTGGTGCTTAGAGATGGCGGCTACTGTTTTGTTTAGATTAGGGTTTTGATTATTATAATATTTAATGTTTTATTTTACAAATAAACCCGTTATTTCATACCAAATCCAATTCAAGCCCAACAAAAGATGTCCCTAGGCAAATACCCACGTTCCGAACGTGATGGGCTAGGTCTCGTCAGCCCGTTTGGTCATCTTCAGCTTCTTTTATTTTATTTAATATATAAATCATTTATTTAAATAATTCCATCGTACATTTAAATTTACCGGGTTAACATACGGACTCAGAAAATTCCATAAAAATTATTTCTAGTTTTGTTTTAACGATACGTCCCTAACAAGACTAATTTCGTCGAATTCTGAGACCGTTTGAAAAATGGCCTTTTTCAATTCGATTAAATTTAACTGAAATTGACAAAACGCGTTTTCCTTTGCCACGCTCACATATTAATTCGGAAAATTATGAAAATTGAAAATTAGCAATAATTTGAAATTCCTGTTCCAACAAACGTGGTTTCGTCGAAAACCGAGGTCGTTTGTAAAATGGCTATTTTTAAGGGCAATATATTATATTAAAAAATATATAAATTATACAGCGACTTTTCTAGATTTTAAACTGGACATAACTTTTGATTTCTAAAGTGAAATTTCAATTTCTTACATCCGTTAGAAAGATATGATTAAATAGATTTAAATATTTCTTGTTTCGTTCAATTCTGATTTAAAATGAATTCTGTACAGTCAGTCAAAGTTCAAATTCAAATTTTGAAACTGCAGCGCTGTTTTAAACTCCTTTTATAATTAAGTTGAATTTATTCGTTTTAAAAATAAATTTTTAGTCGTTCTTATTTAAAATAAATTATTTTAAATATTAAAATTTCTAAAAATAAAATTTTTAAATTGGCCCCAAAATTCCGGGTCGTTACAGTTACATGATCCCTATAATAGGAATCGATTCCGAAGAATCCAGCTTGGATAACCGTAACCACACCGGCCCTGCTCGGCATACCCCGGATTGGTGGAGTTACACGACTCGACTGGGCATGCCTACTTGGCCGACTAGAAGTTTCTCTGCCAATCCATACCGATCCAAATTCCTACTATTTAGCAAAACCGAAGTCTGCCCTAATTCATGTTTAATCAAACCCCTATTACTTAGATGATCTGAAGTCCTACCCAATTCGTATTGACCCAAATCAAAATACTATACCCACCTTGCTCCTATAGTTCCATACTGATCTAAAATTAGATTCGCCATATCTCCTTTGTCTTTGATCCAATCAACTTGATGTTTGAAATGTTGCTTGCTTAGAACATCCTCTAGCTCTTATAAAAATTTCATCCAATTCTAGGCAATGCTCTCATGTATCCTCACACAACCTCTGGAGACCTTCCAGCTCATCTCCTCCAAGTTTGGTGTGATTCTAAGCAGCTTTGGTTTATGGACCTTTTTTATAAAATTCTAGGTCGGCATTCATAGGCATTTTCAAACATTCAAACACAACAAATCAAGCATAAAAATCATCCAAAATAGCATATAAGAATAATCAATTTCTCTAACTATTTCATAAAGTCCATATTAAAAATAAAAACCAAATATTTGCACAGACTTGCAAGTGTTTTCATAAAAAAATGTGGAAATCTAATTCCTAACCATTTAAATTCATAGTTTTAATCTAAAGTTCTAAGATTCTAAATGTAATAAAAAAAATTCAAAATTATTTGAGACTAAGAAGTCTAGAATTCTATAAGTAAGATTAATATCACTCGCCTATGCCTATGAAATGTCAAATCAAAATAGAACTACTGAACCTGAGTATATCTCTCGTCCTAACAGTTTTACATATGTCTCTTCAGTCTGGATCTATCAATCTCTATATTTTAATTTAAATTTTATGGAGAATTTAATTTTTTGATAAAGAAAAATTTACTGTAATGGAGGTAAAAGCTCTAAGGAAGAAAGAGAAGAATATGAAAAGATAGAAATGAGTTATAATAACTCATTTCAGCATTTAATCACCCTAATCCTAAAATTCACATTGGCCCTACTTGAAAATGGGCCCAGATGGCTGGAAATGAGTTATTTGTATCTTAAAAAAACTTTCAAACAACCATATCAGCTAGAAGGTTTGTCCCTATTTAACCACTCTACTGTAAGGAAACCATAATCCGAACAAATGCAAGTGGGTTTCGGATAAAAATTTCACTCGGGTCAAAAGTTATGTATGAAAAAAGAATTCATTGGGGGTAAAACGGTCATAGAAATACTCAAGAAAATTACTAAAAGTGAAAGTAACTCTAAATCCATCTTTTAAAATTATAAAATGATAAGACATAGTTTGAAAATTATATTCCATATTTACATGTTAAAAACGCACAAAATTACGAGTCATTCAAAAATCCTAAAAGTGGATGTAGGTTAATTAATGACGAATCATTATACATGATTGTATGTGACTTTTATTTTTTTAGTTTATTTTTCTGAAATTCATTTTAAGGTGTTAATGCTATTTTTAGCTCTAACATATTGGTGATTTTACTAGGAAATTCAATATTAATTGATAGATCTTCTCATATACTGGTAGATAGCATACTCTATTGAGGGAAGGTCCAAAAACTACTTAGATTTTCTAAAACCTAAATGGAAGAAATACCATCACTCAAGAAAGGAACGTTTACATCCCATGCAAATACCTAGCCTCAAGAAGAGGTAAGTTGTAACAACCGACATTTTTATTATAGTTAATCAAAAAGGATTTAATTAAAAAAATAGAAAATGGTAATAATAGACATTTTGAAAATGGAGGAATATGAACATGTAATTTTTACCATTGTATTCATGGTGATTTTCTAGCGAATTTTCATATATAATATTTTTTTGGTTGGAATTCAAATGAAGAAATAAAGACGGTTTGAAATTTAACACTAGAAATAAATATTTGTATATACGCAAATCTTTAATCACTTTAAAGTTTTTAAAACTTATAATTAGAAAATGTGTGTAAATGGTGATAATTTATGGGATTGTGTTATGCGGAAAATTAACAGAAGAATGATCAAAATTAGGAAGGAATTAATTAAGAATAATCGAATATATATATACTGTTGGGGATACAATTGTTGAAGCTTATATATAAATTGAACTAAAAAATGGCGGAAGCACATGCACCCCCTAATCCACGTTCTTAAAGAAAACCACCAGAGCCTCCTCCCTCATCCACTCCAACTCCCTACCTTAAAGGACTACTCAAACGGCTGCTCTGACCAAGTCGTATGACGACATAGAAAAACATAATCCAATTAGCTTGAATACTTCATCAAAGCAAAAACTCAACTATCATAAGCAACTAGAATCCTATGTATTCATATCCGAGAACAATGTCAAAAACTCAAAATGAGCATGGACTGACACTGTAGCGCTAATCCATTCAATTTCAGATATCAGTTTACAAACACAAGGGTTACATCCCCAAGTATGGAAACCAAAGGGTAATTATCATATACATATTGCACATAAGTATCGGCTTACAGTGCAATTTCTCGATCATGAAGACTTCGTCAGAGTCACTAAGACCACCACTTACTCGTACTTCGGCAAGCTCTTCATGATAGATATTTCGCATCCTGGATATGAATTATCAAAATTTAATTCCTCAGTCGTACAAATCTGGATACGTTTATATAATCAAGACAAGAAGATGTGGTCCAATGAAGCCATTTCTATGATGGTATGTTCAAAGGGTGAGCATTTATAGTTAGATGTAAAAACTACAGATAAGTAATTCACTAAATGCGCTAGATTTTAGTTGTCTATCAACAATGATACTAATCTTATTACAAAAATATCATGGCTTCTTCACATTGGTATTACTAAGGATATTAACATTTAATATGAATTTATACCTTTTAAGTATGACATATGCAAAGTTTTTGGACATAAATATTCAATTTATGAAAAAAATGCAGCTCCACGGTGAATACCAAAAACGCAACTAGAGATGCCGAGAACTTCAATAAACTATATAATTTTCAAGAACCTGAGACTCAAGAAAATTCTAATGAGCATATGAATATATGAAAGGGAATAAACCAAAATAACCATTTGGAATTTTGATTTCAGACATCCCTACAAAGATTATACACGATGAACTTCATCATGTAGTTGAAGCAACAACATAAAATCAATATACAGAAGAAACAATAAATGTCTCAGAATTTTTAACTAAAAATGATGAATATTTAAACTAAATAAAAGGTAAACAACTAGATAAAATGAAACACCCCACCTCCGTTAAGGTCACTCACAAAGGGAATGCCTTAACTTTGGTGGAGGATTATAGGTACAAGACACAGAAAAATTTACAAGACAGATAAATATAAGCAGCGGAAATCAAACATTTATTGCATATGTGGTTCAATACAAAAGCATTACAGCAAATTATCTCAAAATAACTTCCAAAACATTACATCATAATTTTTGTCTTGATTATTTAATAAGAAGCATAAACCATGAATACAACTGCATAAATCCCCAAGTGTAGCATCCAAAAGCCATAGCCAAGGTAAGAGAGTCCCAATCATACATCTACTTTCTTGAAGCTCGAAAAGAGTCTGACTAAGCTGGAGTATTCCCTCCCTGTGGACCTGGGAGGAGGAACGGAAGAAAAGAGGACGAAAGAAAATGGGTCTGACAATAAGTCTGGTAAGTTCGGTGATTACTAGAATTTAAACAAGGAAAGGGATCATGACAGTAATAACAGAACATAGGACAACACCCTAATATAAGATAAGATGAACATGTGATCGCACCCATTACTATAATCTATACACTTACTAACCATTGGTCCAACCAGCCTCACGTGTTCATAACAAACGATCCCCTTAATGATCGGCTCCTACTCGCATGCATTCATATCTTGTGTCATTCGGCCTCGCTTGACTGTAGATACCTGTGTTGGTCCCACCATGGGGTGTATCAGTCCTTCTGGTGGCAACCCGACATGATTCAAGATGCACAATGTATACTACTGATGCCAAATGCCTGCTTTTTACCCTCCGTAGTACGTGCATGCCCATACTCCGTCGGAACCTACACTGACGCACCAACCGCTGACGTTTTTGACCGCTTATAATCAGCCCAATAATCGTGCCCTACCCTGCCTAGTTCAGGGTACCATGATACATCTATGTGGGTTACTGCTGAAATGGGTCCCCGTTACTAGGTTTTCTAATCAACATGTTTATTTGGTTAAGGGTCCAAGTTTACCTAACCCCACCCATCGGTTTAGTTAACATGTTGAATCGGTTAAGTGTTTCCTTAATTGACTTAACCCTAGCAATCTCGACTTAGCTTTAATTTATTTATTAAAACACCAACCACTCACATTAGACAGGTCTTGTTGTGGTCACTAGATGTGCCGTTTGGTTCCTGGCAGTTTTACACCACAACTCAGTCTAACCTTGGGTCCTTTTTGGGCTTGATGTACTAACCACCCACATTAGACAGGTCTTGTTGTGGTCACTGGATGTGCCGGTCAGTTCTGGGCAGTTTTACATCACAACTCAGTTTAACCTCGAGTTAGGCATATTTGTCTTTTCTAAATTCACATATTTTCTGTATATGTCTAATTTTATGTGTAAATCAATCTTAATTTAATCATGCCATAATTGTCCTTTTGACTATGCTCACAATAAATGATATACCAAATATACCATTTCATGAACCAATCTATGCCATGAATTTTTCATGTTTTCCCCAACGCTACTACCGTGGTAAGTTCGCATAAATTACATAAAATATTGGGCTAGTAAATTAGCCCAAACCCATAAATTAAAAGGGTAACAAACAAGGGACGTGAAATAAGTGTAGTGACCCGAACTTCCCCGGTCTCCGAAGAGATGAGAAAGAACGAATTACTGTGAGGACAAGACAAATCAGAACGCAGATGGGAGAACATTTCATTGTTATTACAACAATTCCATCAGAATACAAGAATATACAGAGTATGAATAAATATTATACAACAAAGGATATCAGAGATCACAATAAATTACATAGCAGCGGAAAAATAATACAAAGCACAACTGAAGGTGATATACGGATACAGAGCTTTCCGGATATCATTCCAGCTGTAAACCAGGATCCTGTGAATATGAATCTGCAAAACCAAAACTACTAGCTGCCCGTGCAGAAAATAGGGGCACCCAGAGTTTAGGTTAAAACAATAAACTCCAGGTCAGTCATGTGACTGGTGTGAGAACTAAAACAGTTATTTAAAGCTTTACTTTAAAAGAGAGTAATTCAAGGGACCACGCCGTATAACACGGAACGGGTTTTCTCCCAAGAATACAAGTGCATAGAATAAACATCGCAATGCCAAATAAAGGAAAAATGAAGCTGTTATAAGACCCAGGTCCCATCACACAATGCAACGCAAGCCGGAGGATAGGGTTTTCCCTTATAACAGCCAAAGCATGCTTGATACGTTTAAAAACAAATCATTTGGTACTATAATAAGTGTATAGTGTCAAAACAATTTGAATCATAAATATAAATCATAGGCGGCATAGCTACCATCTACTATGTCGCCATACTAGTTCTACAATTAAAACCGAATTACACGTATTGGGAATTGGATTCCGTCATGAGTCGAGGCAAGGGGCAAGCTCCTCTCCGCGTTCGAGACACTCTAGCAAATGTCCCAGGGCTACGCACTCTGGGCAACCCCTGGATGCTTCAGGGCCGGTCCTCACTTACGTTAGAGGATTATTTATTCCTGAACACACGTTTCCCGGTCCTTACAGACCTATAATCGAGGCGCCTCATCCAACAACCACATAGGTGAAAAGTATATCAATGTCAGGGCTGGTAAGTCACTGACACCACCAAAGCTAGAAAGAAACGTCGTGCTCTCCCTGCAGTCCGTATCCCGTTTTTGACTCATACCGAGGTGTGAGGCTCGCGAATTCACGTCATACACAAAGCTGCCACGTAGGCGTGCTTTGATCATCAACCACAAGACTCTGCTTTTCAACAAAAGCCTTGATCATTGCATCTTAGCGTGCCACACAGGCAATTCATGCCGTGCGATTAATGTCCATCGATATACAACCTCTGAGCTCGTACGTCTCAGAGAAGGGCGTTAAGCAAAAGAATAAATTCTCCGCCGTCAAACAGATGTATATTTAATAGAGATCAATCCTCACAGAATAAAATCCAATGTCAGACACACAATCCATTTACAAGTCCGTTCTGGGTCTGAACGAAACCGGAGGCACTTTCCTCGCATATCCATCGATCTCTAAGTACGTCTGGACGACCACCAACTATTTCCGTCCTCTCGGGTGTACAGCCCAATCAGGATCGTCAGTAATTATCCAAACGATGTGGAGACTTCCGTTCTTCGACCACCGTCTTCATCTTCGACTTATCGTCGAATCGGTTATTCAGAATGGGTATAAACCCGGACTTTCCGAACAACCCGCGTATATTGAAAACAAATGTTATACAAACACAACATACGCCTCATTCCAATTCAGAATATTCTTTTATTCATCAAATCACATTTTTAGGGAAAGGTTCCCATTAATTTTAACCAAGATAAATCCTTTAAAATTTATCCTTTAATCTTCCTTTGGATGTCATTTCAAACCAAATTATGGTTTTCCAAACTAGTCGACATTAGCGAACCACAACGAAGTAATTATTTATTTTATTTCCCAATCCCAACCTATTCATCCCATGAAGCAAAACTGGTAATACTCCATATCTAACACCACAGTGCTGTCGGTAAAATTAATTACCATTTCACTTTCAAATCTAATTAAAGATTTAACTATCGTTTTGGAGCAAAACTGGTGATACTCCATTCTCGCTTATTTGCCAAATTTGATAATTGAAATTATCAATTCTCATTTCAATCTAATTGCAGATTCATTAAAACTCCTTTTACTGGGTTAAAGAACTGGTGTCATTTAAAACACAGTTCACGACAAACCCAAATCACATTCTATTTATTATCGGGTTAAAGAACTAGTGTTATTTAAAACACAGTTCACGATAAACCCATGGATCAATTCTATTTAAACCCATTTCAAATCCAATTTATTTATTTAAAAATAAATGGGTTTTAATTTCAGTTCAAAACTAGTTCATTTTGATAAAAATCTATTTTTATCTTTTCAAATATGGAGTTTTTCATCCCAATTTTTCCCAAATCATTTCTTATGATTTTACACAAATTATTGATATTTTTAATAATTTTATCAAGGCCCGTACAGTCGATTTCCATCAACGGCCATCGAACTGCACTTACATCGACCTTTTTCAAATTTGATTTGGACGTAACTCCAAATCCAACCGTTATATTTCAAATTCCTAATATTCGTTAGAAAGCTCTTTTCGATACGAACCCAACGGTTCCGGTTTTAGGAGGATCCGACGGTCGGATCTCCCGTAATGTCCGTTTGAAATAAATGGTCGAAATTCACGAACTGCCGCGGCGCGGCGCGTTCTATTCAGGCCATTATATTATATATATAATATATAATATATATTTCGTCGATTTCTATTTAAAATGAATTTTATAAATAGTTTTGAATTCGTTTCAAAAACAATTTCAGCCTTTATTTCAAATTCAAATCAAAATTGAATTTTCTATTATAAATCCTTTTTTACTTTCATTTCTATTTGATTCCAATTCAAATCGATTTTAATTCGATTCGAATTCATTTCGTTTTCAATTCAATTTTAATCCAATTCGTTTTCTATTCAATTTGAATTCAATTCGTTTTCTATTCAATTTGAATTCAATTCGTTTTCTATTCAATTTAAATTCAATTCGTTTTCTATTCAATTTTGAATTCAATTCGTTTTCTATTCAATTTTGAATTCAATTCGTTTCGAAATCGTTTTATATTCGATTCATTTCGAAATTGTTTTATATTCAATTCATTTCGAAATCGTGTTATATTCAATTCATTTCGAAATCGTTTTATATTCAATTCATTTCGAAATCGTTTTATATTCAATTCATTTCGAAATCGTTTTATATTCAATTCATTTCTAAATCGTTTTATATTCAATTCATTTTGAAATCGTGTTATATTCAATTCATTTCGAAATCGTTTTATATTCATTTCAAAGTGAATAAAATCGATATAAATATCGTTCACGTCAAAATGGCGTCAATCTAGTCAACACGGCTTCATATATTCCTTTATTCTATTCAACAAATGAATATTTATTTTTGTCAACACACGACTAATCTCAACGAATGAGTACTGTCCACGTGTGACTATTTTTGTTAAATTATTTCGTTCAACACATGACTAATCTCAACGGATGAGTACAGTCAACACATGAACCTTTATTTTATAGTGATAAAGATATAAAATTTATTGTTAAAATATTACGTTCAACACATGACTAATCTCATGAATGAGTACAGTCAACACATGAACCTTTACTTTATAATATTCTTTATCTTCTAAATTGGAATGAGGCCCAATCAATCACCATATAAAATTAATTATATGGATTTTCATACAACACATGTATATAATAGCATTGAAAAATAATCAACCATCAACCAAAGTGCACTACACTATATAAGCATCAAATATAGATATCTAACGCTTATCACAGCCTGTCAATCAATCGATCGACATATTTAATCAATCTGGAAGAGTGAACTTCATATTTCATCCCAACACCCGTGTGGGGTTTCAAATCAACAAACACAGATTTTTATTTGTGCTGTTGGGCGATGTGTAAAATTTATCGACCCAATCAATATCAGTCAAATCAGTGTATATAAACAAATCGGTCGATTTGTTTATAAATATTTATTTATTCACTTTCACGTTAAAAATTATATTTTTAACGACCAAATTATTTTATTCCACCTATGAATGTTCTATTCAGTTCATTTATTCAATAAAATGATATGTTTATTTTTCTAACATATTTTAGAAAATTTCGGCGGCATAACGACACGATACTAGAAACGGGACAAGGCCTAGCCTTATCCCCGGTCTAGTGAAGGCCCACGCCATTCACAAATCAATCAAATCAGTTTAATTTCACCAAACAATTCAATTCAAACCAAATAATCTAACCAACTACACAACCAAACAATTTAACAAACAAGCCATCCATGGTCTGTGGATGACGGGTGTCGGGTGCTACTAAACACCGTCTGCATCCTAGTATATATATATAACTAGAAAAAGAAATTGAAAGGTGAGAAATTCTCACCAATAGCTATCCAATACCACGACTCTTCATTGATAGAAATCTTCATCGTCCTCGCATTTTTGTCATCTTCGTTGTTGTAGCCACTACATATGTAAAAATCAAATTTTTACTTCGCTATTTAATATATAAAAATCGAATTTTTACCTTGTTATTTAATATATAAAAATCGAATTTTTACCTCGCTATTGTCTATATAAAGATCTCGCCCTTTCAACTATAAAGATTTCGCCTTTTCAAATATAAAGATTTCGCCTTTTCAAATATAAAGATTATATTTTTAATACTTTAAAAATATAAAAATCATAATTTTTAAAATATTATTTTTCTCTTCATAAAAATTATAGCTTTCTTAAAATAAAAATCACTCCTTTCTCCATTTAAAAATCTCGTCTTTTCTATTTTTAAAATATTACCTTTTCAATTTCATCACTATAAAAATCACAATTTTATTTTGCTACCTATATAAAGATGATATTTTTAATATTCCTATCATGTAAAAATTATATTTTTAATTCTCTACATAAACAAAAATCATATTTTTACATCTTCCATATAGTAAAGATTATATTTTTAATACTTTAAAAATATAAAAATCATATTTTTAATACTTTAAAAATATAAAAATCATATTTTTATCCTTTAAAAAATATAAAAAAAATCAGTTTTATTATCACTAAAATAAATCAGTTTAATTAACATGAAAGAAAATGAAATAAATACTTACAGCCTTCTCCGCAAAGGGTGGGAGTTTGCTGATCGAATTGGAGGCGCGCAGCGGGGTCTGGCGGAGCTCGGTTCCTCGGCGGCGGCGCTCTGACGCGCGACTGAGTGGAGCGACGGTCTTCAAGGGGGCTGCGTTGGGCTTCGGGGTCCTGCAGCGCATGGTGGAGGTACTTCATCGCGAGGGGAGGTGGAGCGATAGGGGGGTGTCGACTGGTCATCGGCGGCGGGTTCATGGCTTGCGGGTGGTGCTGTAGGCTTTGGGGGTTCAAGCGTTGAAAGCAAGAGGAGGGAGAAGCAGATGAGATGCGGAGGGAAGAAGAAGGAGGGAGGCGGCGGCGTGCGAAGGGGGCGGCGGCGGTGGAGCGGCCGTCGCTGGTGGAGCGATTTGGTTTCTTTCTTTTTTTTTCTTTTTTTTTCTCTGAATGTCGGGTTCGAAATCAAGGGGAGGGCATATAGGAGAGGGTTGTATTATTTTTTTATTTAATTAATTATGAAAACGTTGACTTTTACATACGACCTCTAAACGAGGCCCACCGCCTGTCGTCCATAGCGTTTTACCCCCATTCCGAACACAATGGGTTATGTATCGCAGGCCAATTCGACCATTAGGACCAGTTTCCTTTGAATTTAAAATATAAATCTTCATATATTCAATTTAAACGCATATTTCAATTTACCGGGGCCACATACTAACTCGAAAAATTCTCAAAAAATATTTTCTAGCTTCGTATTGACGATACGGTCCTAACAAAACTAGTTTCGTCGAATTCTGAGACCGTTGGAAAAATGGCCATTTTCCAGTCGATTAAAATCAACTGAAACTGGTCAAACGCGTTTTCCTTTGCCACGCTCACATATTGATTCGAAAAATTATGAAATTTGGAATCTAGCAATAATTTGACACTGCGGATCCAACAAAAGTGTTTTCATCGAATTCCGAGGTCGTTTGTAAAATGTCCATTTGTAAGGGCCTGAATTCCATAGCGACTATTCAGAATTTTCAATTGGACATATCTTTTGATTCCCGTTATGAAATTTCGATTTTTCGGATTCGTTGGAAAGATATCATCAATTAGATCCTAATGTTTTTGGTTTCACTAAAATCCGGATTGTTTTGCACCCGGTGCATTCAATTGAAGTTTGAAATCGAATTATCGAACTACCGCGCCATTTTTCAATTCCTATTAATAATTATATATAGTTATTTATATTCTAACGACGATGCGTATAAATATATACATTCTAAATATATTCAAAATAAATTTTCGTCGATATTATTTAAAATAATCTATTTTAAATATTCAAAATTCGCTAAAATTGCCAAAATAAAAATTTTAAACTGGTTCAGAATTTGCGGGTTATTACAATAAGCATACAATAACATACTTTTAACTTATCATGTGTTACTTGGCATAGAAGCATCACTAAATTAATTAAACAGGTAAGGGCGAACTTGTGACTAAGTTGGATTATCATGTAAACTTGATATAGGTCTAACATGGAGGTTTAACATATAAACACAATTTTAAACCACAACCTAGCATATTAACATATGTATGTGAAAACATAAGAAAGCTACTATAAACATATTTAAATCACAACTTAGCATGATAACTTATGTGTGTTAAAACATAAGAGGGCCACAATTCCAATCTAGCAACATAAATATGTTCAACTTAACATAGTTCTAAATATACATAAATGTTGATCTAACATGTAGGCATGTGATTTAGATCATAAACTTGCAAGTAATCACCAAATTATAACATGACATGTTCATCACTAAGTTGGCATAATAAGTTCATTACCCAATCATAATAGATTCCAATAACATACAATATTGTACGTTCATCACCACAAACATATAGGCATGATTAATCGCAACGGTAATTTAAGATAAATAGGAATCATACTTTATTTATCTTATACACAAGCATCATTCTATATTCGAGTTACAACATGTCATGATTTCATTTAAAAGAACATTTAAATCTACGTAATAACCAACCTACAAACTAAAAGGAATTCTTGATTTCTGGAATCTGAATTCTGAAGTTGAAATGCTCACCTTTGATGTAGATCGTTGAATTATATTAGTTTTAATTTGATTTAGATGTAGGATTTTATCTCGTCTTTGAATTGAAAGCGGTGACGGCTACTCCAAGTTCTCTATTGACGGTATGACAGTTCTAAGATTATTTTTGTGTGATTTTTTTGTTGAGTATTAGGTTGTTTATATAGAATTTCAATTTAATTAGAGCCATCGGATGAACCTAGAGTTAACCAAAACCAATCAGACCAGATCAGAACTATCTGGAAACCCTAGTGACTCAGCAACAAGTCATAAATCGTCAAAATTCAGATCTGGCCGGGGGGGGGGGGGGGGAGGGGGGCAGGTCGACCCCCAGATCGACCTGTAGGGAGGAGGTCGACACTAGACCTAGGTCCTGGGCGGTAATTTTCCCACCCAGCCCGCTTCTGACTTCTGCTTTGAATTTTGAATCCGGTTTCAAGCTGTTTGAATTTATTTGAATTTCTGAAACTTCTGAAGTCCATAACTTCTTCATATGAAGTCAATTCACGCAAACTCGGACTCTATCTCAAGCAGAATTCTGAGACGAACACAATGGCATAACCCGTTTCCCTTATTCTCACATTTGAAATTTAGTATTGTTTAATTCGTTATTATAACGTTAACAGAAAATATGGGGTGTTACATTCTCCCCTCCTTTTAGGATTTCGTCCCCGAAATCTTCAAGTCGAGAAGAACTTATATCCTGCCATCTAATCACTCATCTACTCAACCATCAAACACGTGCATCCATTGTCCTTAAAAGATTTCTAATGCTTCATGATCATGTGCATAGTGTGTGTACATGTCCTTATATAATGCAAAATCAGGAGGTCCACTGATTCAGTTGGCCTCCTTAATGAAAATTATGTCAGTGCCATGAGTCCATTATGTATGCAATTTTTCCTACTCAAGATTTCCTACATGAGTGCACATCATTCATACTAATGCACCGTCCATATGATAACACATCAAGTTTCAATCCATATACAAATACATATATGCATATGCAATATGAAAGTGACTGAGCCGATCTAATACCTAATGTGTGTGTATATGAATCCACGAGCAACTAGTAGCAATCCACTTGCAACCACTTGCAACCATCATCCATAACATGTTTCAATTACATGTTTACATACAAATAGGTTTCTACCTAAGGATAAGGATAAGGTCGAGGAGATATACCTAAAAAGATAGCCACAAGCATAAACTTAAGGAAAAAGAGTTCAAAGATGTACCCTCAAAAAGAAAAGGGTAGGCTGCACGTATTATGTCCTCAGTTTCCCAAGTCGTGTCTTCCTCGGCGTTGCTCCACTGAACTTTGACAAGCTTGAATTCACA
The DNA here is from genome assembly GCA_030737875.1 of Allium sativum. Taxonomy (NCBI): domain Eukaryota; kingdom Viridiplantae; phylum Streptophyta; class Magnoliopsida; order Asparagales; family Amaryllidaceae; genus Allium; species Allium sativum. The sequence continues at coordinate 440,145,272 of CM060926.1, forward strand.
GTTGCGTAGCTTTTTGACTTATGTTCCCAAGATACCGGTTGGAACTCTCCTCACAGTTGCTTCTCGTTCAACTTCTACTTCCTCTAACATGCTTGGTTCCACCACTTCCGCAGACTCATGTAAGCACTTTTGCAGCTGAGAGACATGAAAGACATTATGAACCCCAACCAATCTTTCGGGCAGCTGTACCCTATAAGCCATCTTCCCAATTTTCTCGATGATAGAGAAAATCCCTACAAATCTTGGTGCTAACTTTCCTGTGGATCCAAAGCGAATGACGTTTCTCAAAGGAGATACTTTAAGGAACACCTTATCTTCAACTTTGAACTCAAGGTCTGTTCTTCTTTTGTCTACGTAGGACTTTTGTCTATCTTGGGAAGTCTTCATTTTTCTTCGTATCAATTCCACTTTCTCTGAAGTTTCTCTAATCATGTCTGATCCAAGTATGAGCTTGTCTGTAGACTCACACCAGCAAGTTGGTGACCGGCACGGTCTTCCATATAAAGCTTCGAAGGGTGCTATGCCTATGGTGGCTTGGTAACTATTGTTGTAAGCGAACTCCACCAAAGGTAAATGATCTTCCCATGTACCTCCAAAGTCAAGAATGCATAGTCTCAAGAGGTCTTGTAGTACTCTGTTCACCCTTTCTGTCTGACCATCGGTTTGGGGGTGATAGGCCGTGCTTAAACATAGATGTGTGTCTACAGCCTCTTGTAAACTCTTCCAAAACTCGCTCGTGAAGATAGGATCTTGATCACTCGCTATGCTGGAGGGTATCCCATGGAGTCGAACTATCTCTTTAAGATATATGGATGCTAGAGACGAGGTAGTCCTTCTACACTTGACGGGTATAAAGTGGGCGCTTTTTGTGAGCCTGTCCACTATTACCCAAATACTGGTATTGACCCTCCTTGACCTAGGCAACCCATCAACAAAGTCCATTAAAATGCTATCCCATTTCCACTGTGGAACCTCAAGAGGATGAAGCAAACCTCCAGGCTTCTTCTATTCCGCCTTGACTTGCTGGCATATCATGCACTTGGAGACAAATTCAGCTACATCTCTTTTTATGCCACTCCAAAAGAAAACCCTTTTATGTCTTTGTAAATTTTGTCTCTACCGGGGTGCATGGTCAACTTGGAATGGTGTGCCTCTTTGAGAACCTTTTTCACCAAATCCCTTGCTTGTGGGATGCATAGTCTTCCATATTGTCTCAACCATCCCTTATCATCGATGGAGTATCTATTGAGGTGACTCGAAGTCTCACCCCTAATCATCTTATCTATTATATCAACTAGCTGAGGGTCTTCACGTTGCGCGGTTCCCATTGAGTCCAAAAGCTTAGGCCGCAATTCCAATGTTGCTAATAGGATAGGTACGAATTCAGAGGAGGACCTAAAGTCAAAGTTGGCTATGTAGTTCAAGCTTTTCCTTTCTACAAAGAGAGGGCTTAAGGTCAGTTTATTCCTACTCAAGGCATCTACTACTGCATTTCCGTTGTCAGGAATGTAGGAAATCTCAAAATCATACGAGGTAAGAAACTCCATCCATCTTTATGCAAGAAAAGGTATTTCAATGATTTATAGTTAGTAAACAATTCAAACTTCTCACCTAGGAGATAATGGCGCCAAGACTTAAGTGCAAAAACGATGGCTGCCAACTCTAGATCGTGGGTTGGGTAGTTTTTCTCATGTACTTTCAACTGCCTTCCACCATAAGCCACTACCTTCCCTTCTTGCATCAGAACAACGCCTAGTCCCGTGCCGCATGCATCTGTGTATACTGTAAACATCTTGCTTCCATCAGGTAATGTCGGAACTGGGGCTATTGTCAGAGCCCTTTTCAAACGTTAGAAAGCAATATCGCAATCCAAATCCCAAGCGAAAAATAGGTTCTTCTTTGTCAACCTTGTAAATGGAGCTGAGATTTTTGCAAAATCTTTGATGAATTTTTAATAAAAGCCTGCTAGCCTGAGAAAGCTTTGGACTTCGGTTGCGTTCCGCGGAACCTTCCAATCTTGCACAGCAACCACTTTTGCGGGGTCCACAGCTAACCCCTCTTTGGACACCTCATGTCCAAGGAACCTAACTTCTTCTCTCTAGAAATGGCCTTTGGAGAATTTATCTTTCAACTGATGTGCATGGAGAGTAACCATGACTTCCCTTAAGTGCTGAGCATGCTCTTCCTCACTCCTTGAGAAGATCAAAATATCGTCCACGAAGACCACCACAAACTTATTGAGGAACTCCCTAAACACTCTGCTCATCAAATCAACGAAGTAAGCAGATGCATTTGTCAAGCTGAAAGGCATGACAAGCCACTCATAGAAACCATCCGAAGTTCTGAACGCGGTCTTATCAATGCTTCAGCCACTCTTAGCTGATGAAACCCGGTAGCTAAATCTAATTGGGAGAAAACCGATGCACCTACAAGCTGATCGAACAAATCGTCTATTCTTGGGAGTGGGTGCCTATTCTTCTTGGTCAGCTTGTTTAGCTCCCTATAATAAATGCATAGGCGAAGCGAACCGTCCGCTTTAGTTGCAAACACTACTGGAGCGACCCATTCAGAAATACTCCGCCTTATAAATCCCTTCTCACGCAACTCTTTAACTTTCTTGCTGAGTTCTTTCATCTCCCTTGGAGCCATGTGTCTAACAGGTAAAGCAACAGGTTTTGCATTGTCAACGAGGTATATGCGGAAGTCTATCTCCCGCTTCGGAGGTAAGCCCTTTACCTCTTCAAACACATCCGAGTATTCATGGACTACTTTTACAGACTGCAAGTTCTCAACATACGTATCAAGAGATTCTAGATAACTAAGCATAACAGAGTTCATGGGATTACAAGAAATTTCGAGAGTGTTACCGAGGCGAGTCATGAGTCTAACCACTCTCTTTTCACAATCGAGGACGACACCATTACTGGATAGCCAGTCCATGCCTAGAATCAACCCGTAGCCCGTGAAGCCCAAAACATAGGCATTGCATCTAAACCCCACACTTAGTATAGAAATTTTCAAATCCAAACCAATCATTGACAAATAAGTTGAGCCCCCAATTGGATTTGAAACAACTAAGGGATCCTCTACTAAACTAGTGTCCAGGTGCAGAGATTCAACCAAAGCAGCAGATACAAATGAGTGTGATGCACCAGAATCAAATAGTGTACGAGAAGGATGATCAAAAAGATAGACTACACTTTCGACAGAAATATTTCTAACTTGTTCTTGTGGAGGTGCTGTGAGAGCGTGAACTTGTCCTCCAGAAGAAGGTCTAGCTTTCTCCCCTTGTTTCCTTGGGCAGTCCTTAGCCATGTGTCCTATTTCTCCACATTGGAAACAACCACCCATCTTCCTTTTCTTCTTCCTGCAGTCTTTGACCAGATGTCCAGGAATGCCACAAAAATTACACTTTCTCTTGTCATGGGGTTTGTTGTTCTTCCCGCCTTTCTTTGAATCAGCCTTCTTGTTCTGTGACCCCTCCACCTTCTTATCTTGAGGCACTTCCACTCTTGCCTCTTTCTTGCCCTTGCCTTCCTTATGTAACAGTGCCCTGTCCACTAACCTCTCGTAAGTAGCCCCCATAGGTACATGGGTCATAGCCCAGCTGTGAAGTGGCTCATTCAGTCCCTTGACAAAACGGAGAGCCTTCTTATGAAGAGTACTCACTAAGTCCAGTCCAAATCGGGCCAACTGATTGAATTGGTTGATGTACTCCTTCACCGTCATACTTCCTTGCTTAAGAGATAAGAACTTCTCCACTTGTAAGCTTCGTCAGCTTGTAAGAGGAATTTCATCTCAAACCTTATTCTAAAATCCATCCATGTTTCAACTGATCTTTCAGCATTAGTGACTTCCCACCAATAGGAAGCTTCATCTTTGAGTAACCATACTGCCAACTGTATCTTCTGCTTATCGTCCACCTAGAAGATAACGAATAGATCCTCAGTTTTTTTGAGCCAGTTCCTTTCTTCTACGAATGATTCAGTTTCCTTAAAATCCTTTCCATCCATGGCTCTAAAGTCTCTACAAATCTTTGAGAAAGCATTTGCACGAGGAGGAGGAGGAGGAGGAACTGCTACAGCTGCTGGGGGAGGAGGAATGTCTGTTGGGCCTGCGTCGTTGGCCCTAGCCTCAGAGTACCTCCTGAACCAGCCAGGTATCGGTACACCCACCGGAAGATTTAGATTCCCAGACATGCTGAACGAAAAAGAAAAGATTCAAAACAAAGGATTGAAAGATAGGGCATATGGCTTTGGGGGATTATGCCTTTAAAATAAAATAACACTTTTTCTTGTGAAATGCTTCTTTATATTTCTTTTGAAAATGATTTTCAAAAACTCTTATCTGATCTGGTAAACCTTTGCTCTGATACCAAATGAAACACCCCACCTCCGTTAAGGTCACTCACAAAGGGAATGCCTTAACTTTGGTGGAGGGTTATAGGTACAAGGCACAGAAAAATTTACAAAACAGATATATATAACGAGCAGAAATCAAACATTTATTGCATATGTGGTTCAATACAAAAGCATTACATCAAATTGTCTCAAAATAACTACCAAACATTACATCATAATTTTTGTCTTGATTATTTAATAAAGAAGCATAAAACATAAATAAAACTGCATAAATCCCCAAGTGTAGTGTCCAAAAGCCATAGCCAAGGTAAGAGAGTCCCAATCATACATCTACTTTCTTGAAGCTCGCAAAGAGTCTGACTAAGCTGGAGTATTCCCTCCCTGTGGACCTGGGGGGTAACGGAAGAAAAGAGGACGAAAGAAAATGGGTCAGACAATAAGTATTCTAAGTTCGGTGATTACTAGTATTTAAACAAGGAAAGGGATCATGACAGTAATAACAGAACATAGGACAACACCCTAATATAAGATAAGATGAACATATGATCGCACCTGTTACTATAGTCTCTGCACCTACTAACCATTGGTTCAACCAGCCTCATGTGTTCATAACGAACGATCCCCTAAATGATCGGCTCCTACTCGCAAGCATTCATATCCTGTGTCATTCGGCCCCGCTTGACTGTAGATACATGTGCTGGTCCCACCATGGGGTGAATCAGTCCCTCTGGTGGCAACCCGACACGATTCAAGATGCACAGCGTATACTAGTGATGCCCAGTGCCTGCTTTTTACCCTCCGGAGTACGTGCATGCCCGTACATTGTCGGAACCTACACTGACGCACCAACCACCGACGTTTTTGACCGCTTATAATCAGCCCAGCAATCGTGCCCCACCCTGCCTAGTTCAGGGTACCATGATACATCTATGTGGGTTACTGCTGAAATGGGTCCCCATTACTAGGGTTTTCTAATCAACATGTTTATTTGGTTAAGTGTCCAAGTTTACCTAACCCCACCCATCGGTTTAGTTAACATGTTGAATCGGCTAAGTGTTTTGTTAATTGACTTAACCCTACCAATCTTGACTTAGCTTTAATTTATTCATTAAAGCACCAACAACTCACATTAGACAGGTCTTGTTGTGGTCACTAGATGTGCCGGTTGATTCCGGGAAGTTTTACACCACAACTCAGTCTAACCTCGGGTCCTTTTTGGGCTTGATGCACTAACCACCCACATTAGACAGGTCTTTTTGTGGTCACTGGATGTGCCGGTCGGTTCCAGGAAGTTTTACACCACAGCTCAGTCTAACCTCGAGTTAGGCATATTCGCCTTTTCTAAATTCACATATTTTCTATATATGTCTAATTTTATGTGTAAATCAATCTTAATTTAATCATGCCATAATTGTCCTTTTGATTATGCTCACAATAAATGATATACCAAATATACCATTTCATGAACCAATCTATGCCATGAATTTTTCATGTTTTTCCCAACGCTACCACCGTGGTAAGTTCGCATAAATTACATAAAATGTTGGGCTAGTAAATTAACCCAAACCCATAAACAAAAAGGGTAACAAACAAGGGACGTGAAATAAGCATACAATAACATACTTTTAACTTATCATGTGTAACTTGGCATAGAAGCATCACTAACTTAATTAAACAGGTAAGGGCGAACTTGTGACTAAGTTGGATTATCATGTAAACTTGATATAGGTCTAACATGGAGGTTTAACATATAAACACAATTTTAAACCACAACCTAGCATATTAACTTATGTATGTGAAAACATAAGAAAGCTATTATAAACATATTTAAATCACAACTTAGCATGATAACTTATGTGTGCTAAAACATAAGAGGGCCACAATTCCAATCTAGCAACATAAATAGGTTCAACTTAACATAGTTCTAAATATACATAAATGTTGATCTAACATGTAGGCATGTGATTTAGATCATAAACTTGCAAGTAATCACCAAATTATAACATGACATGTTCATCACTAAGTTGGCATAATAAGTTCATTACCCAATCATAATAGATTCCAATAACATACAATATTATACGTTCATCACCACAAACATATAGGCATGATTAATTGCAACGGTAATTTAAGATAAATAGGAATCATACTTTATTTATCTTGTACACAAGCATCATTCTATATTCGAGTTACAACATGTCATGATTTCATTTAAAAGAACGTTTAAATCTACGTAATAACCAACCTACAAACTAAAAGGAATTCATGATTTCTGGAATCTGAATTCTGAAGTTGAAATGCTCGCCTTTGATGTAGATCGTTGAATTAGATTAGTTTTAATTTGATTTTGATGTAGGATTTTATCTCGTCTTTGAATTGAAAGCGGTGACGGCTACTCCAAGTTCTCTTTTGACGGCATGACAGTCCTAGATTATTTTTGTGATTTTTGGTTGAGTAATAGGTTGGTTATATAGAATTTCAATTTAATTTGAGTCGTCGGATGAACCTAGAGTTAACCACAACCATTTAGACCAGATCAGAACTATCCAAATACCCTAGTGACTCAGCAACAAGTCATAAGTCGTAAAAATTCAGATTTGGCCGGAGGAGGGGGGGCAGGTCGACGCCCAGGTCGACCCCCCCGATCGACCTATAGGGGGTGGTCGATAATAGGGTTGACCCCTAGTCGACCAGGGTCCTAGGCCGGAAATTTCCCGCCCAGCCTGCTTCTGACTTCTGTTTTGAATTTTGAATCCGGTTTCAAGTTGTTTGAATTTGTTTGAATTTCTGAAACTTCTGAAGGCTATAACTTCTTCATACGAAGTCCAATTCATGCAAACTCGGACTTTTTCTCAAGAAAAATTCCAAGACAAACGCAATGGCATAAACCATTTCTAGTAATTCTCAAATTTGAAATTAAGTATTGCTTAATTCGTTATTATAACGTTAACAGAAAATACGGGGTGTTACATAAAACTTCGGCTCATGCTAAAAGAAAATTGAGGAGAAAATCCTCAATTAAATGACGAATTGAATGTAGTATGTTACGGGCATGAATATACCACAATGTACTAGTGATGTTATCTTACTCCTAAGTAAATTTAAACCAAAATTAGTTGGTTTAGTTAAAAATAATTTATCTCATTCTGTAGCACCACGTAATTTTAAAACATGACATAAGAGATAATTAAAGAATAAATAATTTTTAAAAGAAGAATTAATGAAACGGGTTACGCCATTGCGTTCGCCTCGGAATTTTGCTTGAGACAGAGTCTGAGTTTGTGTAAAACGGATAACGTATGAAGGAGTTATGGACGATAGAAGTTGAGAAGAAAAATCATAAAACATTCTATGATAACTGGCGCACTTGTGAAATGCGCTAGAACAAAATTGCACTGGAGCACTTGGGAAGTGCACCCAAGCCAAGCCAGAATCTACAGAATTCTGGAGAGTTCCATTGATGATGTGTCTTTCTAGGATTGACTGGATGACGTGTCTTTTTAATCTGAGTGGTTCAGATGGTCTCTAATCTAATCTAAAGGCCCTAATTCACCTAATACATCTATAAACAAGCACCTAAACCTAACCCTAATCTCATTGTTATCATCCGTGGCGCCTCAATGCTGCTTTAATCTAAACTAGCCTTTCTTCTCCACTAAAACAAATCAGAATAGGAGTATTCCAATTAGAAGATTGGATCTACAAATCAAAGTAGAGATTATTCAAGATCAGAATTGCTACAACAACACCTAATTCTCTTTTCTAAGAATCATATCGTTGTGAGTTTATGTTACTTTCACATATAATTAAATTAAAAAGTAATTGTGATAGGACTGTAAATTGGATCTTATGTATATGCCTGTAAATAAGATTAATCATACTAAGTTTTGTAATTTCTTATCCTTTAAATTCATACCCAATTGCTATTACCATATGCCTATCTGATCTACTTTTTTGTTATTCATTTCACATGCCTATTTATATGTTTATGCCAATTTTGATGTTCTGATTCTCTTCCCATCTTCTTTTCCTTTTCTTTATGAGATTAGGCTAACTTCGAGCCTAACATATTACATTTAGATTTACGTACGAATAACGTTGGAACGAATGGGAAAAGTTTGGGAAATATGCAATAAAATAAGATTTGGCATAATTGTTGATGAATATGGAAAATTGGTTTGGGCATAATTGAGTATGACTTGTATACATGAGATTTGGCATAAGTTGTTAATAACTATGAAAATGGGTTTAGGCATGATTTGACGCATGGGATTATAAACATAATTTAGATTGGAAATTATGGGTGATTGGGAAATATTGTAATCCAAAGATTTGAAATTGGGGCTTGAATCAAGAAAGTGAAAATGAACACCTAAGACACCAGGTTAGATTCAGATTGTGGTGTAAGCCTGCCCGGAATCTCCTGGCATATCTAGCAACTGCAAAACGGTATCTAAGTGAGAGGTCAAAGGCAGAAATTAGATGCGTAATAATGCAAAAATACGAGGTTAGATTCGGATTATGGTATAAGCCTACCCGGAACCGCCCGGCATATCCAGCAAAAGAAAAACGACAATCTAATGTGGGAGGTCTTGCAAGATTATGGTTATAATGAACACTTAACAAAGATAAGACATGTGATTAGACATGAGGATAATCAAGGGTTAAGTGGGTAACATGGGTAGCATGTGAAACATAGTTAAAGCACTTATCCAAGATGAGACATGTGATTAGACATGGGAATAAAGAGGGGTTAAGTGGGAATTCCTAGTGGGAACCATGCTTAGGATGGAAGCTTGTGTCAAATATGTGGACCCTTTTCAACTAGTAACCCATTTTATTATCTATATGACCTTAAACTAGGTCGAGGATAGGGACACGCTTACTGCGGTTGATTGTAAGAGGTCAATAAAGAGTTAACGATTGAAGTGCAAGTCCAACAGATTCATGTGCGTGCGTAGGTCCAAGTTGGTAGGTAAAACGTTGTTGCATCGTGTAGGTATAAGCTGTGCATTTCTGTAGTATCGGGGTTGCCACCTTGGGTAGTGATACACCCTATTGTGGGGCCAGCACATGCATCTACGAGGTTAGGGAGCCGATCGAATGGGAAGGGTAGTGGGTACAACTTATGGTAGTAGGAGCAAGTGGGGCACCTACGAGAGTAGCTAGGAGTACACGAGGCAACCATTATTATGATTAGTAGGGAGGGATAATCTCTTGATATGTAACTAGTATGTTGGTACGGTACAAAGCATATCTTATAGTGGTTAGGAGCGCAGTCGATGTCCTATCTTTTTTACTTTATCGCATCTGCTTTTGTTACAGTCATGTCTTATATCCAATTTATGTTCTTGTCCTGTTACTTAACTGATTATATTGTTAAAGTCACTAAACTCGCCAGACTTATGTCTGACCCCTTTTTGTTTTGCCTCTTTTCTTTCTCCCCCCCCCCCCCCCCCCCCCCCCCCCCCCGCGCGCAGATCCTTAGGGTGGGATTAGTGAAGCTTGACTTGGATCTCTTTCTTCTTGAGGTGCTTGGAAGTGTTGAAAGTAATGCCTAGCTTTATCTCTTTTTCAGTATGGCTATTTAGAGTGGGATTATGGTTTTGCTTTTATGTACTCTGATAATAATTTTGTTCAAGATGGATATTTGTGTACTTGGCTTTACTATGTGGTTTTGATGTTGTAACCAAACATGTTTTACTTTTCCGCTGCAATGAATAAATTTTGAATTTTTGAGTACCATTTTATATATTTGTCTTGTGATATTCTGTTCTATACTCTTATAACGCTCCATGAAAGTTAATGCATTCCCTTAGTGAGTGACATTAACGGACGTGGGGTGTTACACGTGGTATCAGAGCTGAAGGTTACCCGAACAGATAAAAGATTTTGAAAACCGTTTTCAAAAACATGTTTTAAAGAAGATATTTTCAAGAGGAAGGTTTATCATGAAAAACATAATCTGCAAAAGCCATATATCTTTCTTTTGATTCTCTGTTTTGAATCTCTTCCTTTTTCCTTTAAGCATGTCTCGGGAATCCGATATACCCGGGGCATACAAATACCAGGCTGGTTCAGAAGGTATCTAGAGGCTAGGGATATTGCCATAGGCCCAGCAAACATTCCTCCTCCCCCAGCTGCAACCACTCCTCCTCCTCCTCCCCATGTAGACGCTTTTCCTAAAATACACAAAGATTTCCGTGCGATGGGCGGAAAACCTTTTTATGGAACTAAGACGTTTATTGAGGCTCGGAATTGGCTAAAGGAAGTGGAGGAATTGTTTGGTATCTTTGAGATAGAGGATGGAAGGAAAGTTCAGCTAGCTGCTTGGTTGATGAAGGATGAAGCTTCCTTTTGGTGGGAAGTAACTAATGGAGGATGTGCAGTGGAGACATGGATCGATTTTAGACAAAGGTTCGAGTTGAAATTTCTTTCACAAGCGGAGGAGAGTTTACACATGGAGAGGTTCTTGGCTTTGAAACAAGGAAGTTTGTCTGTAAAGGAGTACATTAACAAATTTAACCAGTTAACAAGATTTGGTATGGAATTAGTTAATACACTACATAAGAGGCTTTGAGATTTGACAAGGGTCTGAATGAACCATTACACGGGTTGGTTATGTCCCACATTCCAATGGGGGCTTCTTTCGAGAATCTTGTTGATGTGGCATTGATACATGAAGAGGAGAAAGGTGCTAATGCACAAGATAAGAAAGGGGATCCAAAGAAGGCACAGCTACAACAAAAGATGGGCGGTAAGGTTAAAAATGGCTCAGAGAAAATAAAGTGTCACAGTTGTGGAATACCTGGCCATTTGAAGAAGGACTGTAGGAAGAAGAAGAGGACTGGTTGCTTCCAATGTGATGAGGCAGGGCATATGATTAAAGACTGCCTAAGGAGGCAAGGACAAGGGTGAGGACAGAGGACATGATCTACATATGGAGGGCAGGTTCATGCTCTCATGGCAGCTACGCAAGAGAGAGGTAGAAACATTTCTGTTGAAAGTTTGATTTTCCTTTTCGATCATCCTGTACGTACTTTGTTTGATTCTGCCACTTCACATTCATTTATATCTGCTTCTGTTGCTGAGTCTCTGCACCTAGATACTAGTATATAGTGGATCCCGTTGTTGTCTCAAATCCTATTGGGGGTATGGCTCATCTGTCTATGTTATATCAAGATTTGAGAATATCTGTGTATTGCGTTGAGTTCGAATGCAACGCTTATGTACTTGTATTCACAGGCTATGGGTTGATTCTAGGAATGGATTGGCTAGCCAGGTATGGTGCCATTCTCGACTGTGAAAAGAGGGTAGTTAGATGTTGACTAGTTTGGGGAATTCTCTCGATATCTCATGCGACCCTAAGGGTTCTGTTATGCTTAGCTACCTAGAATCTCTTGACACATCTGTTGATGGTTTGCAATCTGTTCGAGTAGTCCGTGAGTATGCAGATGTCTTTGAGGAGGTTAGGGGCTTACCTCTGAAATGCAAGATAGATTTCCATATATATTTGGTGGACAATGCAAAGCAAGTTGCGTTGCCTGTGCGCCACATGGCTCCAAGAGAAAGGAGGGAGCTTAGTAAACAGTGAAAGAGTTGCTTGAGAAAAGTTTCATAAGAAGAAGTATCTCGAATTGGGGTGCTCCAGTTGTTTTTTCCATGAAGGCTGATGGTTCACTCAGATTGTGCGTGGACTATAGGGAGCTGAGTAAATTCACGAAGAAGAACAGACACCCATTACCGAGGATAAATGACTTGTTCGATCAGTTGATCGGTGCATTGGTTTTCTTGCAGTTGGATTTAGCTACAGGATTTCATCAGCTAAGGGTGGCTGAGGACAGCATAGATAAAACTGCATTTAGAACTCCAGAAGCTTTTTGAATGGCTCGTCGTGCCTTTTGGTTTGACGAATGCACCCGCATATTTCGTGGACTTGATTAGTAGGGTGTTTAGGATGTTTCTAAACAAGTTCGTCGTAGCCTTTGTGGATGATATCATGATCTTCTCTAGAAGCGAGAAAGAGCATGCCTTACATCTTAAGGAAGTCTTAGAGACCCTTCGAGCACATCAACTCAAGGCTAAGTTCTCCAAATGTCACATTTGGAGGAAGGAGGTAAGATTCTTAGGGCACATGGTCTCTAAAGAAGGGATAGCAATGGATCCCGTGAAGGTAGTGGCAATCCAAGATTGGAAAATTCCTAAGAATGCAACGGAAGTAAGAAGTTTCCTTGGTTTGGCGGGCTATTATAGGAATTTCATTAAGGACTTTGCTAAGATACCAGCCCCACTTACTCGGTTAATGAAAAAGAATCTGACCTTTTCTTGGGAGTTGACTGTGACGATGCTTTTCAACGATTAAAGAGGGCATTGATGACAGATCTAGTTTTTGTTTTGCCGGATGGGAGTAAACCATTCACAGTGTATACCGATGCTTGCGGGACAGGGCTTAGCGCAGTTTTGATGCAAGAGGGAAGGGTGATATGTTATGGTGGAAGGCAGTTGAAGGTCCATGAGAGGAATTACCCTAACCATGACTTAGAACTAGCTGCCATAGTTTTTGCACTTAAGTCTTGGTGCCATTACTTGCTTGGTGAGAGGTTTGATTTGCATACAGACCATAAGTCACCAAAATACTTGTTCTCTCAAAAAGATCTAAACTTAAGGCAACAAAGGTGGATGGATTTCTTAGCATCCTACGATTTTGAGATTGCATATACCCTTGGCAAGGGTAACGTTGTAGCTGACGCCCTGAGAAGAAAGAAGTTGACTTTGAGTCCTTTGTTTGTCAAATGGCAGAGTTTAGAGTATATATATACCTTTGACTTTAGACCCTCTATCGATTATGTGCCCGGTTTATTGGCATCATTAGAGGTGTGACCTATGCTTTTGGGACAGATAGGCATGGCACAACGAGACGACCCACAACTGATAGAGATAGTAGACAAGCTCATAAAAGGGGAATCTTCGAGCCATCTTAGTAGATATATTATATATGACAAAGGTTGCTTGCGTAGGGATGGAAGACTTTGCGTATCACGAGATGAGAGTTTGAGAAGGACAATCCTTGAAGAAGCACATCGTTCTAAGATGACCATACATCCTGGTGGTGACAAAATGTATAAAGACATGAAGCGAGTTTACTTTTGGATCGGAATGAAAAAGGATGTGGCTGAGTCCATTTCTAGATGCTTAGTGTGCCAGCAAGTTAAGGCTGAGCAAAAGAAGCCTAGTGGTTTGCTTCACCCTTTAGAGGTTCCACAGTGGAAATAGGAAAGTGTTTCCATGGATTTCGTCAATGGGTTACCGAGGTCATGGAAGGGTAATACGGGGATTTGGGTAGTAGTAGATAGACTTACCAAGTGCGCTCATTTCATTCCCGTTAAGAGTAAAAGAACAGCAGCATGGTTAGCATCTGTTTATCTCCGAGAGATAGTTCGTCTAAACAGCATATCTTCTAGTATTGTAAGCGGTCGAGATCCCATTTTCACTAGCGAGTTTTGGAAGAGCTTGCAAGAGATGGTAGGAACACAATTATGTTTGAGCACCGCTTATCACCCTCAGACGGATGGCCAAACAGAAAGAGCGAATCGAATTCTAGAAGATCTTTTGAGGTTATGCACCTTGGACTTTGGAGGGACATGGGAGGAACACCTTCCATTAGTAGAGTTCGCCTACAACAACAACTATCAGACTAGTATTGGCATGGCACCTTTTGAAGCTCTATATGGACGACCTTGCCGATCACCGACTTGTTGGTGGGAATCTACGGATAAGATTTTGCTTAGGCCCGAGATGGTTAGAGAAACTTCGGAGAAGATAGACTTGATTCGAAGACGCATATAGATGGCACAAGACCGGCAAAAGTCATATGCTGATAAGACCGATCTTGAGTTCGATGTTGGAGACACAGTTTTTATTAAAGTATCACCATTGAGGAATGTAGTTCGTTTCGGATCTGTAGGGAAATTGGCACCAAGATTCGTAGGGCCATTCCCCCTTACAGAAAGAATTGGACAGATGGCCTATAGAGCGAAGTTGCCTAAGAAGCTTAGTGGTGTTCATGACGTATTTCACGTGTCGCATTTGAGGAAGTGTTTACACGATACTGCGAAAGTGGTAGAGCTGAGCATGCTTAGAGAAGTGGAAGTAGAGCGAGATGCCACAGTTAGACAAGTTCCTACATGCATCCTTGGATCGGAGGTCAAGCAATTACGCAACTGAGAGGTCAAGTTAGTTAAAGTCCAATGGAGAGATGATCAAGGAGGCGTGACTTGCGAAACGTAAGAAAAGATATGTGCGCCGTACCCTTTCCCTTTTGAGGGTATGTTCTTAACTTCTCATTTTTCTACCCTATGTTTACACTTGTTCTATCGTTTAGTGTATCGTCTCGATTATATCATTCGATCTTTAGGTAGAAATCCTATGGTTGTAAACATGTGTTTGAGACATGTAATATTTGGTGGGTGCAAGTGGATGTAAGTGTTTGCTATTTGTTGCTCGTGGATGCATTTACACACACATTAGGCATAGATCGGCTCAATCACTTTCATATTGCATATGGGTGAGTGTGCATATTTAAATTAATGGATGTATATTGAATATGTTATCATATGGATGTTGCATTTGGAAGAATGTTTGTGCACTCATATAGAAATGATATGTATCATTAGGATTCTTTTGCATACATAATGGACACATGGCACTATCATGATTTGCATTAAGGAGGTCAACTAAATTAGTAGACCGCCTGATTTTGCATTAGGATAAGGACATATACACACACTTTGCATATGTTCATGAAAGCATTAGAAATCTTTTAAGGAAAATGGACACCCGTGTTTGATGGACAAGTAGATGGATGAAGGATGGTAGGACATACATTCCTTTCAGTTTCGAGATTTCAGGGACGAAATCCTTTAAGTAGGAGGAATGTAACACCCCGTAATTTTAAAACATGACATAAGAGATAATTAAAGAATAATTAATTTTTAAGAGAATAATTAAGTGAAACGGGTTACGCCATTGCGTTTGTCTCGGAATTCTGCTTGAGATAGAGACCGAGTTTGCGAAAAATGGATACCGTATAAAGGATCTATGGACGATAGAAGTTAGGCAGAAAAAACAGAAAACAGGCCAGGATAACTGGCGCAATTGCGAAGTGCGCCAGAACAAAATTGCACTGGCAAACCTGGGAAGTGCAACCATGCCGAGCCAGAATCTGCAGAATTCTGGAGAGTTCCATTAATGACGTGTCTATCTGGGATTTGCTGGATGACGTGTGATTCAGATGGTCTGTAATTTAATCTAAAGGCCCTAATTCACCTAATACATCTATAAATAAACACCTAAACCTAACCCTAATCTCATTGTTATCATCCATGGCACCTTCATGCTGCTCTAATCTAAACTAGCCTTTCTTCTCCACCAAAACAAATCATAATAGGAGTATTCCAATTAGAAGATCGAATCTACAAATCAAAGTAGAGATTATTCAAGATCAGAATTGCTACAACAATACCTAATTCTCTTTTCTAAGAATCCTATCGATGTGAGTCTATGTTACTTTAACATATAATTAAATTAGAAAGTAATTGTGATTGGATTGTAAATTGGATCTGATGTATATGCCTGTAAATAAGATGAATCATATCAAGTTTTGTAATTTGTTATCCTTTAGATTCATACCCAATTGCTATTATCATATGCCTATCTGATCTACTTTGTTGTTATTCATTTCACATGCCTATTTATTTGTTTATGCCAATTTTGATGTTTTGATTCTCTTCCCTTCTTCTTTTACTTTTTATTTATGAGATTAGGCTAACTTCGAGCCTAACATATTGTGTTGTGATTTACGTATGAATAACGTCGGAACGATTGGGAAAAGTTTGGGAAATATGCAGTAAAATGAGATTTGGCATAAATTGTTGATGAATATGGAAAATTGGTTTGGGCATAATTGAGTATGACTTGTATACATGAGATTTGGCATAAGTTGTTAATAACTATGGAAAGGGGTTTAGGCACGATTTGTCTCATGAGATAATAAACATAATTTAGATTGGAAATTATGGGTAATTGGGAAATATTGTAATCCAAAGATTTGAAATTGGGGCTTGAATCAAGAAAGTGAAAATGAACACCTAAGACACGAGGTTAGATTCGGATTGCAGTATAAGCCTGCCCTGAACCGCCCAGCATGTCCAGCAACTGGAAAACGTATCTAATGTGAGAGATCAAAGCAGAAATTAGATGCTAATAATGCAAAGACACGACGTTAGATTCGGATTGCTGTGTAAGCCAGCCCGGAACTACCCGGCATATCCAGCAACCGCAAAACGACAATCTAATGTAGGAGGTCTTGCAAGATTACGGTTATAATGAATTAATGAACAATTAACCAAGATAAAACATGTGATTAGACATGGGGATAATAAAGGGTTAAGTGGGTAACATGGGTGGCATGTGAAACATAATTAAAGCACTTAACCAAGATAAGACATGTGATTAGACATGGGAATAAAGAGGGGTTAAGTGGGAATTCCTAGTGGGGACCAAGCTTAGGAGGGAAGCTTGTGTCAAGTGTATGGACCCTTTTCAACCAGTAACCCATTTTAGTATCTATATGAGCTCGAACTAGGTCGAGGACAAGGACACGCTTACTTGGGTTGATTTTAAGAGGTCAATAAAGAGTTAGCGATGGCAGCGCAAGTCCAGCGGAGTCATGTGTGTGCATAGGTCCGGACTTGTAGGTAAGTCGTTGTTGCATCGTGTAGGTAAAAGCTGTGCATTTCAATAGTATCGAGATTGACACCTTAGGGAGTGATACACCCTATTATGGGACCAGCACAGGTATCAACGAGGTCAGGGAGTCAATCGAATGGGAAGGGTAGTGGGTACAACTAATGGTGGAAGGAGTAATTGGGGAACCTACGAGAGCATCTAGAGTACACGAGGTTACCATTATTATGATTAGTAGGGAGGG
Organism: Allium sativum; assembly: GCA_030737875.1. NCBI lineage: Eukaryota > Viridiplantae > Streptophyta > Magnoliopsida > Asparagales > Amaryllidaceae > Allium > Allium sativum. Next base: position 440,162,621 of record CM060926.1, read on the forward strand.
ATCGTCTCTTAATATGTAACTAGTATGTTGGTACGGTGCAGAGCATACCTTATAATGGTTAGGAGTACAGTCAATGTCCTCTCTTGCTTACCTTGTTTACCTTATCACATTGCTTATGTTATTTTCATCTCTTATATCCGGTTTATGTTCTTATCCTGTTACTTTACTGATTATATTATTAAAGTCACTAGACTCGCCAGACTTATGTCTGGCCCCTTTTTGTTTCACCTCATTTCTTTCTCCCCTCCCCCCTCAGGTACTTAGGGTGGGATTAGTGAAGGTTGACTTGGATCTCTTTCTTCTTGAGGTGCTTGGACATGTTGAAAGTAATGCTCAGCTTTATCTCTTTTTCAGTATGGCTATTTGGAGTGGGATTATGGTTTTGCTTTTATGTACCTGATAATAATTTTTTTCAAGATGGATATTTGTGTACTTTGCTTTAGTATGTGGTTTTGATGTTGTAATTAAACATGTTTTGGTTTTCCGCTACAACGAATAAATTTTGAATTTTTAAGTACCATTTTATATATCTGTCTTGTGACATTCTGCTCTATACTCTTATAACGCTCCATGAAAGTTAATGCATTCCCTTAGTGAGTGACATTAACGGACGTGGGGTATTACACATTCTAATTTACAACTATTTAAAAGGAAATCCCAACGAATTGGTAATGCGCCACAAATGATTCTCTTGAGTGTTCATAGAATTTTAGTACTTTGGGATTCGGCGATATGGCAATACTATAATCTCCACCTTACCACAACATTTAGCACTTTCTATTTTAAATACTAGAGGCCTAGTTTTGGTGATTACCATTATTTATGGAAGTAATCCATTTCAAGAGAGATGTCTTCTATGGCAACATTTAGAAGAAGAGGCATTGAAAATTATTGAAGCATAGATTCAGATAAGGAATTTCAGCAATGCTTCATCATATCTGGACGAGTGAAGGGGACTGCCAATCCTATTTCAACATTTAAGGGCCTTCAACAATTACTTATATCAATCTAGTCTTGACGAAATATAACCATTGGATTTTTATTGTACTTGGAGAAGGAAAAGCTTGGCTACTAATATAGACAAAATCTTATTTAATAATGTATGTCTCTCCAATTTATTAAAATAAAGGCTCTCTAACTATCATAATTATCTTGTGATCATAATACTTTCATTCTACTTTTAGTACCTACTTCGCAATCTAAGGGTTTCCAATTTACATATGATAATCATTGGCACCTTCATGAGGGCTATTTTGATTGTACCAATAGGGTTTAATGGTAGAAACTTAGGGATTTCCCAACTATATTTTTTAAGCGAAACTTTCTGCTTGCAAGCAAGAATTGAGTCACTAGAACAAAGCTAGGCCCAAAGAAGATGACAACTTAATAAAAAGATGAAAAATTTGTTGAAGCTCTTGAATATAGACCAAGATCCACAAAATTTTGTTTTTTATGATGAGCTCGTACAGGCCAAACATCACTTACAACTCAACAGAAAAATAAAATTTTGAGTTTGTAGCAAAATTCCAAGATTTCATAGTTGCAATTGGGTGACTTAAACTCCAAATTTGTTTACTTCAAAATGCCCACTCGCGAATATACTACTAACATAAAAGCCTTTATTAAAGAAGACGAGGAGTTGTTGTATAAACTAGAAGAAATAGAAAATAAGGCTTCACAACATTTCTCATAACTATTTAGTAACCTACTGAATAACCTCACTTTCAACCTATTTCTACTATAAACTCTCAAGGGCATCGGTTTTTAATGTAAGAAATTACTTTGGTCGAGATAAAAATTGTAGTGTACTCGGTACATGATAGTTCTAGCCCTAGTCCAGATGGAATAAACTCCGAATTTATGAAGTTGCATTGGAATGAGATCAAATATGACTTTAAGATATGTTTTCCTCAACTAAATTTCCTGAAGTTATTTACCACGCCTTTACTACTCTTGTATATAAGACATAAAATCCTAAAAATGTCACAGAGTATAAGCCTATATCTTTCTGTAACATGTTTTATAAAATTTTCAGCAAAGTCCTCTGTAACAGATTTAAGCATTTCCTATCTTATTTGGTCTCCTAAAACCAATGTGCATCCATTTTAGGAAGATACATTAAACAAAATATATTATTGGCATGTGAGTTACTAAGAGATTTTAGTAAACCTGGTATGTTGAATAACTATGTCAAAGTAGAATGACAAAAGGCATACGACATTGTTTATCGAGAATTCATATGTCACATTTTAAGTCTAACGGGATTTCCACTACATTTTATAAATGAGATATATGAATGTATATCTACTCCTACATCCTCCATTCTATTGTAAGGCATCCTCTTAGGGTTTCATAAGTTCAAATAGGACAATTCGTCAAAGTGATCCTCTATTACTTTTTCTATTTACAATGAGCATAGAGTACTTTACTATTCTTATGAATGAGGCTATTGCTAATGATTCCTTTGTACCAATTCCAAGGGTCTCCCTAACCATCACTCATCTGTTATCTGATGATGACCTTATGGTTTTTGTAAAATTAAATTTTATGTGTGCAATTTCTTTAGAGCAAATTTTTCACAAACTAAGTTTCTAAAAAAGTTAAAATGTAAACAATATGAAGACCAATTTTTTTTTTTTAGCAAGCCATTTACGAATTCTCATTACATTCAGTCAGTGTTTAGTTTCTAGCAAGGAAATCTTACTATTAATATTTATGAGTGACATACATTTAAACTATTTACATTACTAGTACAACCAAGCATTACTACATAAGATTCAAATGAAATGAAAAGGATGGGAACTTAAATTTCTTAGCTTTGCAGGGAGATCTGAAATAATTCAAACAGTTATTATTCCTATTGCACTTTATTGCTTGTTTGTATATCATGTTCCTTAATCCACTTTTGACAAAATCAATTCCTTTTGCGTAGATTTTTTTTCTAGGGTGATAATGAAATAAAGTAGCATGGAAAACTTTATATAAGCCTAAAGAAGAATGTATCATTGGTTAAAAATCTTTCTCAGGTTTAAAACAAGCAGCAGCCATAAAATCATTATGGATTTTTGACTAAGCAGAATTTATAGTCAAAATGGACGGAAAGAAAATAATGCTACAGCAGGCACTTTTGGTGTTTGCATATTGATAATAATGCATCAAGTACATGGATGTTTATTCAATGATTATGATTTACCAGCAAAGAATTGGTTAATAAAGTGACTGCAAATGGTATAAACAGTTCCCTATGATATGGTCCTTGATTAACTACAGATACTTGGTTGACATACACGGACTTCATAATCTACAAGCCGTGGGAAATTTAACTGACCTGGTATCTAGCATACTTCAATCTGACTCTTTGATGTTTGCTTTATACTGACCTGGTATCCAACATACTTCAGCCTGACAATTTGAGGTTTACTCTTCATCCTGCAACATGAGAGGAAGATGAAGTTATCCAACATATTAAAATTCATCCCGATTAAATATGTGATTTCTATGAATGGTGTAATTAAGGTATTTTTTCTTTCTACAAGGCTTGGAATACAGTTCGTATTTCAGACACATTATAACATGATTTAAAGGTCATATGGCATTCTAAGAACAACTATAGGATGCCCTTTATTCATGCATAGCTATGATCAACTATTGAGCACTAAAGAGGAATCATACAATTTTGATATTGTGTAAGACATCTTAATTCTTATGCTCGTTGTGCGAAAAGAAGAAGAATCATGCAATCGTTTGTTTTTACAATATGATTGCTCCTCTTTTCTATGGTGCTCGATAAAATTAAAATTGGGATTGAATTTTAATTTTCTATCATCGATTGAACAAGAAGCAATTTTTTCCCAAGTATCTTTTATTACAAAGGATCATATTCAAGATCTAGCCTTTGCGGCATTCACTGTTAACGTGTACCATATTTGGCAAGAGATAAATTAGTGGTATTTTCAGATAAGAAGTGCGGATCTAGCTTCAAACTTCAACATATATAGAATGAAATCACATACCCGGTGAAGAATAATAGTAGCATGTTGATCCATACATCATGCAATGAAGATCTGCTTCAATGATGAGGGATAGACCTTCACTGCATGATGTTTGCTAATCAGTTGAGGAAGATCATGTAGAGGAAGGTGGCTTTCTTTTTGAATTTTATTTTTCTATCGTGTGTGTTTTTATTTTGTTCTTCCCGCTCTGAACGATGTATTGTTAATATATGGAGTCTATATCTTTTCTTTCTCTTCCCTTGCAAAGTAGCCAGTATTGGTCCTTATAATAAAGTGTACCCATTTAAAAAAACATAAAATTTTCTGCATTTATACATGAGGGTTAAAGATGATAGCAAGTTGCCATAATCTTCTCTTTAAAAACCTTCAAATCCACCACCTTCACCATCCCCTACCTCTTTGAGGCTTCTACCACATTCCTACATTGAATGTTGTTGGTCCACCACAACTAGAGCTAACTTGAATTTGTCAAGCCTCTTAAAGAATATGTTTTTTCCCGAAAACATACTCAAATAACCTACATAGGCATAGTCATATACAATCGTTATACACCCTATTGAATTTCGACTTTCGATAGTTACATTCAAAATACTATAAACCAATAGCTAATTTTCATATTTGTGTCGTTCCACAATATCCCTTTGTGGCAGGGCTAGTCCTAGATGTTTTGGTACCTAAAGCTGAAAGTTAAAATAAGGCACTTATACAAATGTTAATGTGTTACGTTTAAACAATTTAAATTGTATAAAAATAACGAGAAAAGGCAAAAAAAAATTGCAACTATAATTCAAACTATATAACAAAATTAGTACAAGTTACTAACGAATATTAAATAATTAATCTTGTTAATGATTATCGTTACAAAAACAAAACGAAAAAAATAAAATTAAATTATGAATGTGTAATCTACTAGTTGTAATTTATCAAAGAAAATTTCAATGATAATTTAGAGTCAAAATTCTTTATAACAAATCAATTGAACTAAAATCCTTTAACCATAGATTCCTATGAAAACATAGTTATGAATCGATGAATAGTACACTAACTAGCCATTAAAAAATTTACAAACTACTATCAATTTAGAACTAATCATAAATAATCATCATGAAATTTTAAAACTATAAATTACTCCTAAAATTAACATACAACCAAAGAACAAAAATTAAAAAATAAGGGAGAAAATTGGATTTGCGACCCGGTCTCAGCATAGATGGTATTATCATAATTCAATTAATTTTATTTTACTACTCAGTGACCACTATAATAACCTGAATTCTGGCAAACCGACTTTTTTTTTAACAAAATTCAAATCTATCGAAACTCATGTTGGTGTGCTCTGGTATCCTGCAGAAAAGACAGAGACATAAAATATGTCAGAGCTTAGTAAACATCTCACAGCGGAATGGATAAAATATAATATAATCAAAGTATAGCCTTACCATATTAATAATACTGCCTAACCAATATCCAAAGCTATCATGTCTCTGCCACAAATCTAACATGCGAGTATGTTATGAGAAGAGGGTCAGAACACAAGTTCTGGTAACTGGATTTAAACTATACAATTTAGATAACCCTACATATACCGTTCAATCATATCTTCTTATTTATTAGGTTATTTCGGTTAACAGCACTCTAGGCTAACACACACATCGTACTCATTTACTTCCCGGTGGGTTAATCTAATATAGTATATATGTAGCTACCCCTCAATATTTAGGTACACCTCATGGTACCTCACTCGCACGGTCTCCACCGTAATGCCACAGAAATGAACGCAGTCCCTCATCTTACGCCGGAGTGACGTACATATTTCTACATAACAATATTATGTTCCATATATATCTATCATTACTGCGCAACTAAGCGTACGGACTGCCACCGTCGATCGAATCAAATTTCATACTAGAGTAATGCACTCAAGTCTACGATACACCACCTAGAGCCGACATGCTTGTATCTAGACTGTCCCATGTACATATTGTCAACCGTATTCGATGCCTTAACCACACATAATGTGCACCGAATTCTGTAGTAGGGCTATATAAGAAACACGAAACTCGTTCGGGAGCTTTTCCATATCTGTACAGGCCCGCCTTTAATAGCCTTAAAATACAGATATTCCTTGGGTCTGTTTTCATGGTGTCTATGGCCTCACCTCGGCCCCTCCCTCAACTAGTAAAGACTATAGGAGCTAAGAGGCTTTCCCCTAACAAACAATCTAAACATCCAGTTGGAATATCCCCTTAACCACCGTACCTCGACAGTGAAAGGTGAATGGTCTATTGGGTTTAACTCTGGTCTTTTCGCATCCCACTGGCTGCCGGTGACGGGTACCCGACGATCTACTATCGTTGTTGGTCCTGACCTCTGCCTCCCCATTGACGCGATCACCGAATAACCTTAGTGTCACCACGTCACATCATTCTGACTGCAAATCTACTTTTGTAGTCAAGGCCCACCCACCTAGTAGTTACACGCAGACCCAACCTCCGTGAGCACAACCTAAACATCTTCCATCACATAGAGGACTACCAGGAGCATCTTACGTATCTCAGGAAGCTGCGTGCTTCCCCTTCCAGTCCTTTAGAGCCGACAGAATAATCAAATGAACGTGTGCTCCCCTCGTGCCTCATGACACCACAATGATTTACCCCATTGGGTTATTCACCCGCAAATGTATGGACTGGGCCAAGCGCCTCATTTTAATGTGTCGTTAGACCCTATGTCTAAATATTCTTTTACATGCTTGCTTTACCTCACCAAGTTTCCATTTATCTTGGTTATCCCCATTCACATTGACTTCTTATTCAAGTTACCAAGTTTCTCTTGCATATTAATTCCAGTCATATAACTTAGCCCTTTTAAGTTCATTAATAAGCCCACAACATGTTATTCTCTAGATTGTGATCCAAGGTCTATAATCCACAATCCCTTTATATTCTTGTTCGATTTCATCATTACAACAACATTTTCCACTTAATATGTAATTAAGTATATCTCAATTCACATGTTTTTTTAACATGTCAGTCATTATTTATGATTAAATATAACTTATTTCATTTCATAAAATTTCCTCATTCTTTCTCATTATTAATAATTACATTTTACACCGTCACTACAACTTGTCGTTGTTTACTTATTAACTTAGTTCTCTTAACTAAGGTCCACCAATAAGTTTATCTTCCCATAAATATAACTTATGTTGTTCTCATCCATAGATTTTAGATTCTTGTTCTTGTAAATAACTTAATGTACAATTAAGTATAACTTATCACCTTACATAAGTTATTCTACTCCCTTTATTGTTTATTATAACCTAAGTTATAATTTTCACTTGTCCCTAGGACAAGTCTAAATATGTTATTCTTATCAGCAGATTTCATACTTCCAAGTTTACAGATTACTTAATTTATAATTAAGTAATAACTTCTTACAATTCATAAACTTCCCCCTTTTCTCTACTTATTACAAATGACTGGTTTCGGTTTTCCCCATTTACTTATTGCTTAATTTAAAATTAAGTGTCACTTATCTCGTATCACCAGTTATCTCATGTCCTTGCTAGTTTATTATAACCTAAGTTATAATCTTCACTTGTTCTTAGGACAAGTCTACCTATTATACAACATTCTTATTAATGTAATTTATTTATAATAGGTTATTATCATTTCCCGTTCATTCCTTTCCTTTTTACTGTTGTAACTTTCTTTCAATTCTATTTGTTTCCATTAATTACAATTAAAGTTGTTTATCAGTCCTGCATATATATATATATATATATATATATATATATATATATATATATATATGCACTAGACCTCACACATTAAGCCTACACTTGTGGATGTTGGATTTGCCGGGCGGTTCGGGGTAGACTTCTTCCACAAGTTGACTTAACCTCTTTTTAGCACCATTACATGTTTTATTTATGCACTTAGACCCCTCACATTAGATTTACCACTTGTGGATGCTGGATGTGCCGGGCGGTTCCAAGCAGACTTCTACCACAAGTAGTCTATCCTCATGTCTAAGCGTTGTTGCAATTTCCTATTTACTGTAAATCTTCTATATAATCTAGGCATGTCTATTCCTTCGAATTTCCACTGTAATTTATAAATTACATGTCATCATATTATGCCTATTTTATGTCACATGTTCTTTCTCACATATAATCAATAATATTCTATCATGTAATCAATTAATCAGATAATTGTTCAAATTTAACAATAACTTGTGATCCCCAAATCATGTAATTTTTCTAACTTAACATGTAATTTTCACAAATTCTATTGTTAACAGTCCAGTACATAAATTTCACAAGTTAACATGGAACTGAAACAACAATAATTGCTACACATATTTTGGCAAAATTTCCAACATATTAATATCTTAGCATATTAATATTCCAACATGTCATATTCATCACTTTGATCCTTTTAACATATGTTTAAACATTTTAACATATCTTATTTAAACATGTCATAACAACAATTCAATACTTTCAATTATTTTACCAAATTCACATTATATGATAACGGGGAATGTTAAAAGATAATATATCATTATCAAAAATGATCTAACTTAAATCCACTCACCTCATATGCTTTCCAAATCCTGGATCTAGTCCAGATCTTTCATTCCATGGTTTTTTCCCTAATTGGATTCAGAACCTAACAACCATGGATTCATAATTTTTTTTACTAAAGGAAAAAGGAAAGAAAGAGAAGAGAACTGAAAATAGATAAGATCTAGGAATTACCTCACTTCGATAAGAGATCTGAATACCCATTTACAAACATACGCTCCTTTCCTTTAGATCTACATTCAGAATTTTTCCTAAACTAATAATCTTAATTTTCTGAATGGATTTGAGGAGGAAGAGGAATGGCAGTGCTCCTGCGTTGTCTTAGAAATATGAGATTTAGGGTGGCCTCTATAGGCTTATTTATAGGTGTTCAGCAACGTATTTGGTAAAAGAAATAGTCCACTTTTGCTGTAGAAGAATCTACCCAGATCTGCAGTAGGGGGGCCAACACCCTATGGGGTCGACCCTTGGAACGACACCTCCTTATGGGGTGGACCTAGGGGTCGACACCCCCTTGATGGGGTCGACATTCCCGAGCGGGAGTTTTCCCGCTCCCCTTTTTCTACATGAATTTGAACTATTTTGAATTTCTGGACTTATTTTATTTATATATACTCTTCTTATGTGTATACAAACTTCCAACCTTAATAACTTCTTCATACGATGTCTATTTTATGCAAACCAGGTGTCTGTTTTGACCAGAATTCCGAGACGAATGCAATGGAGCAGTTCGTTTCACTTTATTTTGAATATTAAATTAAGTTATTCTCATTTTATTATCTTGAATTAAAATTGCAGGGTGTTACAACCACAATTCATGCTCAACAAGTAAAATCATATACAAATATACAATTAAATATTTAAAACATAAAATCTAGTCATCGTAATAATACCCTTATTTATAGATGTTGAAGAACAACATGGCATAACCGCATAATGTCTATAGTAATAAAAAAAACCATTGATCACTACACCTAATACACAAATTTGAAACATAAGGTATTTTTTATTTGAAACCCTTTTTTTAGTTTCTAGGCTTGAAACTTTTATTTAATGTTTCTATATCTACTAAAGTGTTTCCACTATTTTTTGATTTTTTTTAATATATTTTTTTACATTCAAAGCCCGCTATTTTTTGTAGTAACTCCTTTGTGAAACTATTGTTCCAGTCATGAAGCCCACCTTCATTTTCTTCTTGGTCCGTGTTTTCAGAAGGAAAAAAATTTAGGTTGTGTTTCCCTTTTTTCTCCCCCAAAACCCCTTTTCAGGTGATTCCCCCAGATCTTCAACGCTCGTTGCTTTCTCAGATCTCCATTCAATGCTCATCGCTTTCTCAGATCTCCCATTCTACGACGGTAATTCTCAATTAAATAAGTGGATTTTAGTCTCTATCGTTCAACACTCCTCGCCTTTATTTGAAAGTATTTAGAGATGAAACTACATGAAATGGATTCGAATCTCTATTATTCAGACTATACAACATAAATCAGGAGTAAAAGCAATTAGGAATTATTAATTAAATTCGAAACGATTGGTTAATTAGCTTTTCAAAGATATCTTTTATTAGATACTACTAATATTATTGAAACTAATATATACATATTTAAATAAAGTTGTACATCTTTAATTTGTTTTTTCAAGCTTAGTTTCATTTTATTAGTTTCTCATGAAGAAGGTCGGATCATATAAAATAGCTATTATTGTGTTCAGACAACTTGAGAAATACAAAGCTCTATCTGCATTTTGATATTCGAATAATATTCTAAATGGGCATAACATCGATGTTGTTGTAGTTTGCAAAACATATACAATTACATGTTTAAAACATAAAACCCAATGACTTGAATTATTTACCTAATTCGTGCGACTTCAAGTTTTACTGAAATTGAAATAAAGCATTTGTTTTTTATCATAATTAATGTCATGCTTTCCTTGCCTGCTTGGATTATCGTAATTTTGATTGTCGCCATCTAGATTCGACCGTCGTTCGCTCGCTTTTATGGAGAGCTGCAATCGTAGTTTTGATTTCATCGATTTGCGATTCAAGATCGCGATTTTTTTAGGCTCTATACTGATGATCGATTTGGTGTTCTAGTTTATTCATGGACCTAAGCGGGTGCTTTCCTCGCTTGGGCAAAGGGTCGGACCTAATTTGTGGTAAAATTTAAAAAAAATGAAGATTATGTCGAAGTTTTAGAATGCTTGACTTATTGCTTTGGTAAGTTATAATGATTGACACTTAGATTCCTGGTTAAGATTATGCAAAATTTGATGCATCCAAATTCCAGATCTAGATAAAGTTACATAATCTTCAAATGGATATATAAACAAAGAAAGCACTTTCAATGATTGAAAGTTATATGGCTAAACCAGTACAAATAACTAAAAACACAACTGAACAAAAATTTATCAAATATGCGTGTGTACTATAACAACCCGGAATTTTAGCAATAACTAATTTATTTACTTAATTAGATTCCAAAAATAGAATTTCCAAACATGATGGAATTTGACTATGAAACTTGCATCGTTGTGTTCGTGATGGAAATATGGTCGACTTTCATGTTGTAACTTCATGAAAGGAGTTTTATGAAGAAGTACAGACAAAATATGAAAACGAACAGAAAATAAATAGAATATATAAAGGGTAATAAAAACCCTGCCCCCCCCCCCCCCCCAGCACTACCAGGTCGCCGTTGGGTCAATCCCTGGTCAATTTTGACAATGGAAGCTAGGGTTTCATGTTTTATAAATTATATAGGGTGCGTTTTTTAGAGGTCCCTATTAGGTTTCAAAATATAAAAAAAACCCGGTCATAAACTTATTGTAAATTTAGTCCCTGTTTTTCGAAAATTCATAAAAAAAATATTAAAAAAATATAAAAAAATCACGTAAATTCGTATTTAAATAAAACATGTACTCGCCCAAAAATTCAGATCATAATAAAATCAAAACATGCATCAAAATCGAAAAAATACAGAAAACAACGAAAAATGCAGTAATTTGCATCAAATCATGCACATATTTGGAATACTTGCATTCATCTGTGCAAGTATTTCTCTGTTATATTTTTACATGCAATACTTGCATACATGTGTGCAAGTATTTAAAATAGTTGCATACATGTATGCAAGTTTCTGCACACATTTTATTTTCACATGTAAATACTTGCATACTTGTGTGCAAGTATTTCAAATAGTTGCACACATGTATGCAAGTTTCTGCATACATTTTCAACTAAAACAGCTTCAGAAATACTTGCATACATGTATGCAACTATTGGTAAAAGTTGCATACATGTATGCAACTATTTTGCAAGTTTTAAATTCACAATACATCCCTGTAATTAATGTTTTATCTGTAAACACGCCCCCTATTTTAGCTGCCGCCTGGAATCTTCCGCCTGCCACTTTCCATACCTCCGCCTCTTTCGTTTTCTGTCCAAATTTTCAGGCGCTATCACTTAAAAAAAAAAAAAAAAAAATTTCTAAAATCTGTAAATATTCTCGGAAGTCCACATAAATTAAAAAAAAAAAGTTGCATCAATGTATGCAACTTTTACGAATAGTTGCATACATTTATGCAACTATTCGAATACACATGCATATATTTATGCACGCCTGTTTGAAAAATTGCATACATGTATGCAGTTTTTCTATATAACTGCATACATGTGTGCATATATGTCAAAATACATGCAAACGTGAATAAGTTGCACGTAGGTATGCAGTTTTTAAACAAATGCATCAGCAGATGCATGTTTTAACAATATGTGCATACATGTATGCATTTATACTGCAGTTTTGACGCAGATTTGAAATAAATGCATACAGGTATGCAACTAATCGACTTATATGCATGTTTTGATGCAATTTACTGCATTTCGTTGATTTTCTGTATTTCATGATTTCGACGTTGTTTTTAATGTTTTTTTGATCTGATTTTTTTCACGATTAATTGTTTTAATTAAATACGAATTTACATGGTTTTTTAATATTTTTTTTTATATTTTTTTATATGTTTTTGAAAATAGGGACCTAATTTACAATAAGTTTATGACCGGATGTGAGCCTAATTAAGTTTCGTTTTAGGGATGTGTGCCTAATATTCACAATTATATATCATTGGATAGATTTTTATGAAATTCGGTCTGATGGTTCAGGGTCATTTCTACGCCTATAAATAAAGAACTAACCCCCCATTCTTTTCTCATATTTTCTAAAGGCGGCAGCGAAGCTCTGCCATTCCCAATTCTCAAATCTTTTCTAAAATTATAAATTATAAATATATTCAGATCAAATAAACAACGATTGGAGATATTGAATCTAGATCTATGCAATTGGGTTGGTTCTTTAAATAGGTAATCTATATATTTGATTTCCTTCTTCTTTTCCTATTCTGGTTTCATATATACAAATTATAATCAATGATATATGTCCCCTCTATGCACAAATTGTAGATCTGTAGAATTCAGGAATTATAAGCCTAAAAGTTGTGTTTAGATTCAGATTTAGATAGCTTTCAGGTGAGTGGGAAATATATCAAGTAACTTATATAATTCGTTTATATTGAATCTGAATTACATAGCTAAAATTTTAACATATTTGTTTGCTTTTGTCAAATCTGAAATATTGTGTATGTAAATTAGGTGTGGATTCGTAGGCCTTTAAATTTAATATTATCATCTTGCTTGCAACTATCCTTAGATTGGTTGTGGTTGTTGTAAACACCTCGAATTTGAAAACCAGTTCCCAAATTATTATTATATGTGTAGTATTTTATTCTGAGTCCATATGATTTGGGTGTTGAATTGTGATTTGTGTAGTTTGGTTAGAGCAATAATCTAGCTTGTGTTTGATATTGTTTGGGTTATTACTTGGTTATTGTAAATATGCCCTTTTTGTTCTTTTTAATTAAAAACGCATCATTTGAAGTCGGCAAGAAATATAAACAAATTAAATAGGAAAGGATGTAAAATTTTATATATGTTTGTATGTAGTTGACATCAGTCATTCCAAAAAACAGGTATTCCATATTTCTTGTGATTTGAAATATTCCAGTATTTTTCTTTTAAATATTTTGGGGGAAACTTACAATAATTACAGTTATTAACCTTTTTATAAGATTTTGAATCCTAAACAATATTTAATGCAAAAGGAGTTGCTTTGGTCATTAGTTCAGACCAAAACATAAATAGCAAATGATAATAAAATAAAAATTAGTAGTACGTTAATTCTGTGCTTAAAATATAAATATAAACATATAATATAATCTTATCCATCCAAATCTACATAAATAAGGCTACTATATTATATTAATAATGTATTTAAATAGTTTCCATTTTATAGTGATGTATATGGAACCATGCCACATAGACGGTCAGGAGCTAAACCATCCAGTGATAGTGCAGGTCTCCTAAATCTAAGATGCATCCTCGCTCCAATGTCCAACGTCGCCTATGTGAATATCCAAAGCCATCTTCACCAAATGGGCATCACAAAAGTATCCCTGCTCTAGTTGTACATATCGGAACCTACAAATATTATGAGCTCCTTAGCAAATGCATCTCTATAACAGAATCCAACTTGGATTGTTTATGCTGTCTTCCCTCTAATCTACCATGGTCTTGGGATCGTCCTAGTTCCATTATCGATCGTGGAGTGCCATCGTCCCCAAAACCTTCCCTTTAGAATCCTATCATCTCAAATCAAAGTCCCTCACTCTGCGTCTCGAGGTAAAACTATCCATCCACTATGCCATAAGTGGATATATTCGTCACTTTTCTAATGTGGCTGCAAATCAAAATAGCATTGCCTTAAGCCAATTTTTCAAATAGGAAACATTAGAAGGGCGTGGCATCTGCGGCCGTTGTCGTTGCTCTCTAAGGAAAAACTTTTTGCCATCTACTGCGACAGAGAGAAAGTATTGCAACACTACTAGCAAGTAATGCAACAACATACATCATTGCCTTAATCATAACTAGAGCCCAGCTTCTGGGTCATAGTAGTGGGGCCCACGTTAACTTCCCACGTGTCACACACCATGTCAGTTACCCACATGTCACACGCCACGTCAGCGGCCCACGTTCCACACGCATCACAGTGGAATTAATAATATTTTATTTAATGCAACACCATTGTATTATGTAATGCATCACCATTATCTTTAAATGCAACATTAAATAAAGCAAATGCAATAGTAGAAGAAGGAAAATGCAACATTAGAATAAAGCAATTACAACGCTTAAATTAACAATTTTGCAATACCAATTTTGTACATAGAAGAAACCCATCCAAAACATTCATCATCACATTCAAATCATCCAACATATTCTACATACCATACCAATTCTTCTAAAATACCATAAGTACAACACATACGATCAAGTACATAATTTAAAAGTACAATTCAAATATTCTACATACCACAAGTGCCAACACATACCATCCAAAATATTCATTCTTCAGTTGCAGGAGACCAGTGTCATCTTCATCACTTGTTGTGGTGACACAGAAGTCTCCAAATCTAAATTAAGATCAAGATTAGCTTCACTTAGCCTTGTCAACACCCATGACACATTCTCCCTCACTTTTCTGTTCACCTTTTCTTCTAAGTCAGCCTTAACCTCTTGCCTTATTTCTGTAGTTAGCTGCACATAACTATCTAGGAGAAGGTGTTGGACTTTTTTTTCAAACATTTTACCTCGCCTTCCTACAAGCCAGTTCCGTACATGAGTTTTCCCACCAGAGACAATTACATTTGGCTCAGCAATATTTCCTGCGTCTACCATTGCTTGGATCTTCACCTACAAAATTGCTATTTCATTGTCTAATAAGAACTGAGAATACTTGTCACACCACATAATTGAGAATACTTGCTATTTCATTATCTACCATTGCTTTGATATACCTGTTATTCTCATTTGTCATAGAAATGAGAATACTTGCTATTTCATTATCTACCATTGCTTGGATCTTCTCCTATAAAACTATTATTTCATTATCTAATGTACTTACATATTTGGCTTTTAGTTCGTCCGTATTTGTCTTAGAAGTTCTCCCTGGTTCTCATTTATAAGTATCCAAATAGGCCAAGGCAGCAGATGGGTTGGCTTTTTCCATGTCCTTCTTTCTCTGTCAAGTATTAGGATTATAAAAAATTAAACAAAATTATTAACATTAAATCTTAAGAATTTACAAATCTAGCTGCTTCCTATGAACATTGTGACAATGATATAAAATATAATTCATTTACTAGTACCTTATTGTCCAAAACATTGTTTACACCCATCTAAAAGAAGCAATTATAGTAATTACAAGAAATTAAAATTATAATGTGGCCAATTCAATTCAATCACAAAAAAATTAACTTAAAGTCCAAAAAATCACAAACTGTCTTTTCTTTAGCTGGTGCATAAGTTTTGGGACCCATGGTATGCGTATCACTTAATGAATTACGATGCGCTGAATTATTCTTAGCTAGAGCCTGGAAATCAAAAAAATAAGATTAGCACTGAATAAGATAATGTGAACT
Organism: Allium sativum; assembly: GCA_030737875.1. Taxonomy (NCBI): domain Eukaryota; kingdom Viridiplantae; phylum Streptophyta; class Magnoliopsida; order Asparagales; family Amaryllidaceae; genus Allium; species Allium sativum. Next base: position 440,178,755 of record CM060926.1, read on the forward strand.
ACTAATTAACTAAGCACACCAATTTATTTTACATTAAATTATGTTAATATCATTAATTTCTTTTATTTCTTTTTTCCATCTATTGCAGGATTAGTAAATAACATTATACAAATTAGTTTATTTTTGGTCACATTTAAGCCGTATCTACACTGATTCATCTCCCCTATATTTCAAGAGCATTCCAAAATCCTCCAAGGGAATTATATTGGACCTATTCGCAAGCCTTTTCTCATCAGTTGGATATTCTTTATAATACCTTTCTTTCATATGAGATTGTACTGCCTCCAAGAGTCATTAAGGGTGTTCAAGACCCACTTGCGTCCTTCATCTGGATCGACATACCTAACCTACAATATATTAAATACAAAATTCAAGAAACAAACTAATTAATTAAAACCATATATTTAGGAAGTCAATTGAACTATGGTTTAGGGTGATAGATTTTACCAGAGTATATTCCAACATTTGCCACTTTAATTGATCGGGAATGACATGCCAATTGATGTTAGTAAGAGACACGTTATCTTTTGCTAGTGTACCAAGAAAAATACTTAACTCCGTAATATTATCAGAAATTGGTTGACCATCTTCATTCAAAGTAATAACTACTTTATCGTCGAGGTCACTAGCGTGCACCTTAATTATTTTTGACTTCCCTTTAGGGTTTTTTGGAGCTCGAACTTTTTATACCAGTTTCAAAAAAATGAATAGAAAATTAATATATGGCCTTAAAGAAAAATATAATATACAGGCAAAACTTATAATAGACACCCGCACTCAGTGGATCAGTTAAAGCAATACCCAATTGCAATAAAGAAACAAGTTTTAAAGCTTTGATGATACAAAATAATGTCGTTCAGTGCACAGATAAAGAAACATTTTACTTGCTTCAACTTCCTCTGCAATCCCTTCCTTGTCTAATTAGTAATATTTTCCATTGTTGGAGATGCAAAATTCTGCTTTTAATATTCTGGCATCGCTAAATATGCAACGACTGAACCAGGAGCTTCACAATTGCTTGATTGTTTGAACATTTTGCTACGTGTAGGTTTTAAAACTGGTGGATGATACATTGTTGGTTTGGACAAATTTTTCATTGTTTCTTCATTTTTTTCCTGTTACTGGCTTTCTTCGGAGTGTGAGTGTGTACCATCACTTCCTTTTTAGAGCCATCTTTCTTTGGAGAAGTTCCGATAGGTACAAAAGTTGTAGTGGCAGATGTCACTTCCCTCTCAATTTCAAGGGCTGCATTGGCTCATGAGCGAGTTCTCGGTCTAGGTAAAGATTCCTTTGACTTAACAACTTTGATTCTCTGCAATTTAGTCAACTTCAGGATTATTAGTTTGAGATATTTTACGTTTATAAAGGCAAGACTGATTTTTTCCTTCAAAAATCCCAATCTATCGAAGCTTGAGTTGGCTTGTCTGGTGTTAACACAAAAAACGAGATGACACCCAGAGAGGTGTAAAAAATCCTTTCGATTGCAGAAAAACAAAGCTAAAAGCAGTAATTAACACAAAAGTACAATAGAAAGCAGATTTTATAGTGGTTCAGCTGCTGATTAGGCCTAAATCCCTCTGAATATGCATTTTATTGATTTCTCCATATCAAAGTACAAGAATGATCTTCAATTATAATGATTCTCAATGATTTATAAACTCCACAGTAGAAACACACTCTAATTCCATGAATAGCGATGATTATCAAAGTCAATCTCGATCATCAAGCTCGGTGAAGAAGTTTGGTAGTCTCTAGAGGAGAAGAATGATGCTTGTGTTTAATAATGGTAGAGCTTTGGTAGGAGAAAATCTAACCCCTTTTATGTGTTCAATAACAGTAGAAACACATCTAACATTGCTTATTCTTCTAGTATTCCGGGATATTTTTTTGGGAAATGAGGTTTTGGTTTGAGATGTATAATCAGATGCCTAACATAACACAAACACATTCTGCTCTTGCCTTTTCTTTCACAATGCAACTAATCTTAAGTTCTGACTGAGGTCTATAGACTGAACAAATTTAAATAACAACATAAATACATGTGAGTAAAAGAAATTGTTGAAAATGCATAATTCACATCAGAAGAACATCAAAAGAAAGAAATGAAAGCTACAACAGTCCAATAACCCCATAGCTTATAAATATATCCTTCTGTATATATATATATATATATATATATCCTTGTTTATATATAATTTAAATATATATCCTTGTGTATATATAATTTATACTAAATTTTTAAACTTAACTTACCTATTACATAGCTTATAAATATATATCCTTGTGTATATATAATTTAAACTTAACTTTTAAACCTTCTTATTTTTTAAAAATAGGCCCATGCCCTAACAGCCCAATAACCCCATAAAACGATGTTGCAACCAAACGCATCTACCATGTTCCCTTCTATCCTTTCTACTTGCTACAGCCTCAAACCTCTTCTTTTCCCATCCCACTCTTCTTCTTTTTACGCTTCTGTTTCAGTTTTTATTTTCTTCTTATTTTTTTTTAAAATATCCACAGGCTAACAAAACTCAGGCCCAATAAAACGTAGTCCATGATGTCCCACATTCCCTTTCTACCGCAAGCCATGCACAGCCTTCAACCTCCAATGAAACCACAATGACCTCACGCCATGCACCAAACTTCACATATTGGAATACCCTTCTCGTTCGCGTTATCCAGGTTCCCATTCCCTATTGCTCAGCTTTTCTTTTCCTTTTATTTCTCCACCACACTTCGGCTACATACCCCAAACAAAAAAATCAAGCTTACTGCCACAAATACCCCATCTGTTCCCCTTCTATGCCTCAACACAAAGCTGCACCATCCCTCTATGCATGCATCCATGTTCACCACCGCAATGTCGGCACCATAACAAGAACGATCCAACAAAAAAAACATGCACATGCAGTAGTGTGCATTTCTTAACGTGCACCTGTATGTCCTTGCTGATGGTCAGACAAGTGTCGCGCCACTAACCACAAACTTGCCTTTACCCCTTACTGCGTCGACGCCACCAGTTACCCCATCTGTCGTGTAGAGTCAAATTCGACCCTCAAATCAACATAAATTCCCAAAAAAAACTGACAAACATGAACCTTCCCTCCCTGATTACCTTTGAGCATATGCTGCCACTTCAGCACCTCAGACCGCTACTTTATTGACCGATACAACTCTAGTCCCACTCCCGTGAAGCTTGATGTAACGACCCGAATATCACTCGACCCGATCGACCGTTAAATCGACCAAGACCGCTCAAAACCCGAATATGTTAACTTTCGGAATACAACGCATCAAAACAAATAACAACAGACTTTTATAAACATTATAATAATGTTACATTAGAGTATAGAATATATATCAGAGTGCATTGATAAATAATACAGCGGAAGATAAATTACAATAAATGTAATACATTGCAGCAGATCAAATATAGTAACCACAGCGGAAGGCCATCATGCTCTGGACACAACTCTAAGCTTCGATCCAGAATCCTGCTCAACATATCTGCAAAATAAGCTACTCGACTGCCCGTATGGAAGAGATGGCACCTGTAACAACCCGTAATTTTCAATATTAATGTTCACAAATTAAAGAATAACTAATCTCAGATGTGAGAATTAATGGAAACGGGCTGCGCCATTGTGTTCGTCACGGAATTATGGTTGAGATAGAGTCCGAGTTTGCGTGAATTGGACTTTGTATGAAGAAGTTATGGCCATCGGAAGTTTCACTAAAATTTAAACAGATTTCAAAAATTCGAATTTCAGAGTCAGAAAGGGCTAGGCGGGAAATTTCCCGCCAGGGCCAGGTCGACCAGGGGGTCGACCTGGGGGTCGACCTACCCACACAGGTCGACCAGGGGGTCGACCTACCCACATAGGTCGACCAGGGGGTCGACCTGCCCCCCCCCCCCCCGGGCAGATTTGTTTGATGACCTTTTAATGACTGTATGCTGAGTCATTAGGGTTTCTGATCTGGTCTGAATGGCTGGGGTTAATTCTAGGTTGATCGGGTGGCCTAAATTAATCCTAAACTCTATAAAAACACATGTAGACTCAAACCCTAAAATCAAATAAAAATTAGAATCATGGCCTCCATGTCGTCACCTTGCAACCTAGAATAGCCGCCACCAATTAGAGAGGAAGAAAAGCTAATCAATTCAATTCTAATCTAAACCGCAACAAATTGTCTTCTTCAAAGGAAAGCTAAATCAATTTCACAACTCATATTTCAGAACTCAAGACCTTCTTTGAGTTGTGAGTTCGATTTCTTTAATAAGATAATTAACAATTTAATTGGATTGAGCTATAATTTGGATTGTATGGTTATGTTGTGAATCATTGATCGTATGTCATTATCTATGTTGTATATTCTATGATGTTATCGTCTATGTTGAAAATTCTAAGATGTTATTACCTATGTTGTAAAGCTATGATGTTATCATCTATGTTGTAAATCTATGATTCATAATGATGTTTCATATGCTAGTTTGGTTATGTTGTTGGAGCTAGTTCGTATGTTAAATAATATGTATGTATGTATGCAAGTCTAGATGTTAGTTTAGATCTGGATCATATGCAAGTTAATGAAAATTATATACAACCTTACATGTTTCATGACATCTATTTTATGTGTAAATTGGATCTAAAGTTAGGCTATGACATGTGTGAGTTATATGCTAGTATACAAAATTCTATATGCTAGTTTACATGTTCAGATGTAAGTTTACACCATCGTTTATGTTGCATAAATCACATATGCAAGTGTATATATATATATGTTTGGAGTATGAATCATGTAATGTAAGTTTGTGATTATTGCCTATGCAAGTTTACACCTTATGATTAGATCTATGACATACATGGTTTATGCAAGTCTGTGACTATTACCTAAACAAGTTTACACATTTAGATTTAGATCTATGACATGCAAATTTGTGACTTTGGCCTATGCAAGTTTTAGATGAAGAACCTCATTCACACATGCAAGTTCAGCCGTTATGTTTAGATCTAGTTTTATTTCAATGTGGGTTGTGATGTTTTCTCTTTATTCCATAAGTTAGACTATTCGAGTTTAACGTATGTTTTACGTTAAACGAACAAACATACAACGTGGGAGTAATAGGATAATATTAAAAGATTTAATATTGAGAATTGGGATAAATGCCTTAAATGGCATAAAATAAATTGATGATGATAATTGGTATAATTTTGCATACCATAATTAGATGGACATAATTGAGTCAATTATGTACATAGTTAAATTTGGAATTGATTGATAATTTGAATAGGGAAATTAATTCAAGATAATTAATTTTGTGTAATCAATCGCCTAAGACACGAGGTTAGGCTCTTTTGTGGTGTAAGACTGCCCGGACCCACCCGGCAAATCCAGCTGCCACAAATGCCAGTCTAGTGTGGGAGGTCTTAGGCATAAATTAAATGTGTAACAGTTGTAAAGACACGAGGTTAGGCTCGTTTGTGGTGTAAGACTGCCTAGACCTGCCCGGCAAATCCAGATGCCACAAATGCCAATTTAATGCGGGAGGTCTTTACAAGGTTACGGTGTTAATGAATTAAGAAACACTTAACCAGACAAACATGTGGTGGGACATGGGGCTTAAGTGGGTACCTTGGGTGGCTTGTGAAAAACGATTAGAAACACTTAAGCCAAAATTGAAACATGTAAGTGAACTTGAATAAGAAGAGGTTTAAGTGGGATGTACTAGAGGGGACCAAGCTTAGGTGGATAGCATGTGTCAAACAATGGGGAGGGCCCGTTTCAACCAGTAACCCATAAGTATCTTTGTGGGCTCGACCCAAGTCGAGGACGGGACACGCATACTGGGCTTGACTGTGAGAGGCCAAAACGGGTTAGCGGTGGCAACGCAAGTCTAATGGGTTCATGTGCGTGTGTGGGCCCGGGCTGGTAGGTAAGACGTTGTTACATCGTGTAGGTATAAGCCGTGCATTGTTGGTGGTATCGGGTAGCCATTTTGGGGAGTGATGCACCCCACTATGGGGTCAGCACGGGTATCTACGAGTTAGGGAGCCGATCGCATGGGGGTAGTGGGTATACCTAGTGGAGATAGGGGCAGGCGACACCTATGAAGGCAACTAGGGGTACACGAAACTACCATTATCATTATTAAAGTCTTGTAGGCGGGATAAACTTTTAGGGTGTTTGGTGTGGTGCAGTGTAGTAATTATCTCATAGCGACTAGGTGCGCCTTTAACGTTATCTTTGTTCATCTTATTTCCTTTAGTTTGCTCTGCCATAACCGATTGTTCACAGTCATTTCCTTATTTTCCAAATTATGCCTTAGCTTAGTTATTTTGGTAATTATATTGTTAAAGTTATCGCACTTGCCAGACTTTATGTCTGACCCCCTTTTGTTTCCACCTCTTTTCTTCCTTTTCCCCCCAGGTGCACAGGGTGGAACTAGCACCAGTGGAGCTTGATTTTGGACAGCTATACCTCTTTCTTTTAGAAGTTGCTTGGATCGCTGAAGTAAAAGTTCAGCCTATCTTATTTATGGCTATTTTGTGTTAGGGTTATGTCTTTCAGTTTATGTACTCTGATTTAGTCAAGATGGATATTATGTACTTTGACTCTGGTTTTTGATGATGTTATCAAACCTATTTGTTTACCGCTGCAATGAATACAATTTTAATTTTTTAAGTACTGTTTATATCTGTCTTGTTGTTAAGTTTCTGTTCTATACACACTTAAAACGCTACATAGAAGTTAATGCATTCCCTTTGTGAGTGACATTAACAGACGTAGGGTGTTACACGTGGTATCAGAGCTAAAGGTTACCAGAACAGATATGAATTTTGAAAAACTGTTTTTCAAAAACACTTTTATAAAGAAGTACCTTCAAAAGTATGTTTTAAGGAAAGTATTTTCAAGAGAAAAGCTTATTTTAGAAAGCATAACCCCAAGAGCCATATATCTTTCCTTCGGTTCTTTTGTATTGAATCTTTCCTTTTTCGTTTCAGCATGTCTGGAATTCCCGAGATACCCGAGGGGATACCAATACCAGGATGGTTTAGGATATATTTGGAGACTAGGGCCACCATCGCAGGTCCAGCAAATGCTCCTCCTCCTCCTCCTCCTCGTGTCGATACTTTTGCAAAGAAATGTAAGGACTTTCAGGCAATGGGTGGAAAACCTTTTCACGGGACGGAGACATTTGTTGAAGCTCGAATTTGGCTAAAGGAGGTGGAAGAATTGTTTGGGATCTTTGAACTGGAAGATGGAAGAAAGGTCCAGTTAGCTGCCTGGCTAATGAAGGACGAGGCCTCGTTTTGGTTGGAGGTCACTAATGGAGAGCGGCCAGTTGATACATGGCCAGATTTCAGGCGTAGGTTTGAGGAAAAGTTTCTCTCACAAGATGAAGAGAATCTATACATCAAAAGGTTTTGGCATTGAAGCAAGGGAATCTATCAGTGAAAGAATACGTCAACAAATTCAATCAGTTGGCGAGAGTTGGCTTGGACTTGGTGAATACACCAGAAAAGAAGGCCCTGAGATTTGTTAAGGGTTTGAACGAGCCGCTTCATGGGTTAGCTATGACCCACATCCCCATGGGGGCTATCTTTGAGAGACTAGTTGACATGGCGCTTATGCATGAAGAAGAGAAGGGTGCCAATGCTAATAAGGTACCCGAGAAGAAAGGGGATCAAAAGAAACCGCAGCAGCAAAAACAGAACAAGAAAGGTGGTAAAGGCAATAATGGTAAGGGAAAGAAGAGGTGCTTTAACTGTGGGACACCAGGCCATCTAAGCAAATATTGTAGGAAGAAAAAGAAGACTAGTTGTTTCCACTATGGCGAAGCGGGACATCCGATTAAGGACTGCCCAAGGAAAGGGCAGGGTCTACCTAAGGAGGACAGGTGCAGGCGCTTATGGCACCAGGGCAGGCAAGGGGGAAAGTTCTGGCTCTCGTGGTCCCACTGCTGCAAGAACGAGGTAGAATGATTTCTGTTGAAAGTTTCGTTTTTCTGTTTGATCATCTTGTCCGTACTTTATTCGATTCTGGCGCATCACATTCGTTTATCTCTACATCATTAGTTGAAACACTGCACCTAAATACTAGTTTAGTTGCAGATCCCTTGTAGTCTCAAATCCTATTGGTGGTTTGGCTCATCTTTCTATGATTTGTCGAGATTTGAGAGTGTCTATCTTGGGCGTTGTGTTTGAATGCAATGCCTTTGTTCTTGGCTTCATGGGCTACGGCTTGATTCTAGGTATAGATTGGCTAACTAGATACGGGGCCATCCTAGATTGTGAAAGAAGGGTAGTTAGATTGTTGACTCGTTGTGGAAAGACCCTTGATATTTCTTGTGACCCTAGAGGTCCAGTAATGCTTAGCTACCTAGAATCCCTTGACGCATCCAATGATGATTTACATTCTGTTCGTATAGTCCGTGAATATGTTGATGTCTTCGATGAGGTGAGGGGTCTACCCCTAAAACGTGAGATAGATTTTCGAATATATCTAGTAGATAATGCAAAGCCAGTTGCATTGCGAGTGCGCCACATGGCTCCAAGAGAGAGAAGAGAACTTAGCAAGCAAGTGAAAGAATTGATTGAGAAGGGGTTCATAAGACATAATATATCAGAGTGGGGTGCTCCAGTAGTATTTTCCACGAAGGCAGATGGGTCCCTTAGACTTTGTGTGGACTATAGAGAACTTAATAAGCTAGCTAAGAAGAATAAGCACCCACTGCCAAGGATTGACGATCTCTTCGATCAGTTAGTTGGCGCCTCAGTGTTTTCACAGTTGGACTTAGCCACGGATTTCCATCAGTTGAGAGTGGCTGAGGATAGCATAGACAAGACTGCCTTTAGGACTCCGGACGGCTTCTTCGAGTGGCTTGTGATGCCCTTCGCTTTGACAAATGCCCCCGCATACTTTGTTGACTTGATGAGTAGGGTGTTTAGGGAGTACCTTAATAAATTTGTGGTAGTCTTTGTGGACGACATCTTGATCTTTTCTAAGAGCGAGGAAGAGCATGTCCTACATCTTAGGGAAGTGTTAGAGACCCTTCGAGCGCATAGCCTTAAAGATAAAATTTCTAGATGTCACTTTTGGAGGAAGGAAGTGTGATTCTTAGGGCATGTGGTTTCCAAAGAGGGGATAGCTGTAGATCCCGCGAAGGTAGTGGCCATCCAAGATTGGAAGGCCCCTAAAAATGCTATCAAGGTGAGGAGTTTCTTAGGGTTGGCTGGCAATTATAGGAGGCTTATCAAAGACTTCGGAAAAATATTAGCCCCATTAACACGCTTGACAAAGAAGAACCTAGTTTTCACATGGGATGTAGATTGTGATGATGCGTTCCAATGTTTAAAGAGAGCTTTGACCACAGCCCCAGTCTTAGTGTTTCCAGATGGGAGTAAGCCATTAAACGTTTATACCGATGCTTGTGGGACAGGACTAGGCACAGTCTTAATGCAAGAGGGAAGGGTAATAGCCTATGGAAGAAGGCAGTTGAGAGTGCATGAGAGAAATTATCCTACACATGACCTAGACTTGGCCGCTATTGTTTTCGAGCTAAAGTCTTGGCGCCATTATCTTCTTGGCGAGAAATTCGAATTGTTCACTGACCACAAATCGCTAAAATACTTGTTCTCTCAGAAGGACTTGAACTTAAGGCAGCAAAGGTGGATGGAATTCTTAGCGTCCTACGATTTCGAGATAGCATATACCCTTGGCAAGGGTAATGTGGTGGCAGACGCCTTAAGTAGGAAAAGGTTGTCCTTGAGTCTGTTGTTTGTTGAGCGGCGATGTAACACCCCGCCTCCGCTAGGGTCACTCGCAAAGGAATGCACTAGCTTTAGAGGGGCATTATTGGTAAACATGCACAGAAATATCACAAGACAGAACATATAAAACAACGGAAGTAAAAATCAATCTTTCATAACAAGTTATAAATAAGGTCTAAAGCCTTTTACATCAGAGTACATCAAAACCTGTCTTGCAATAGTAAAGAAGCATAAAGACTTTTTAACAAATTATTCCCCAAGTAAAAACAGTAAAGTAGCCATAGCCAAGAGAAGTCCAAGCCATCCATGATGACCTTCAAGCAGAAGAAGTCCGAACTAAACAGCATTGTTTCCTCCCTGAAACCTGGGGGGGAACGGAAGAAAAGAGGCGAAACAAAACGGGTCAGTCAAAAAGACTGAGTAAGTCCTATCTACTTCCAGTATAAAAACAGGTAAAGGTAACATGACATGCATAAACTGAAAGTAAACATAAGGATAACTACAAGATAGATAAACCAGGGTAGCCGGTTGAACTACTGTGGCAAGGTAAACTAAGGTATCATGATAAACTACGGTGTTATGATAAGTCAAGGTATCACATCGTCAGATTTCTATCGAGTACATTATCCCAAGGTATCTACCCCGTCTAACATCCCACGGTATCTATTATGTATATTCTTCCTAGTTCTAACATGTATATTTGCTCTGCACCTCTCGTACTAGTATCCCTACCCGCGTCATGTGTTAACCATGAATGTCCCTTGCTCAAAGTCGTGTAATGGTCCATGTCAACCTAATATATCGCATATATAGGTTACTCAAATCATATGTTTCTTTCCATGTATATAAGTTCAGTCCTTTGCCGTACCTCGTACGGGCTTCCTCATGTCGTATTATCCTTGAAATCGTTTGGACTGTCACCCTTGTTCTAGCTAGGCTCTTCCATATGAATCATCGTTTGAACTACTGGGACTTACGCCACCTAGCACCCCTAGGGATTACGCTTACCTATTGCACGCTTTCGTATTTCGGTTTGGGTTAAACCACCTAGGCCACTAGGGATTACGCTAACCCTCAACCACGCCCTTTTTCCCACGCATTCATCGTGAATCGTTTTTCTATAACTGTATGCACATGTATCACATCGTGCCATCCGAGTCCTGTCACAGGGCAAAACAAGAAATACAGGACTCGGTCGGGAGCTTTAGATTTATCTGTCGATGCAGGTACTTAGGTCTGCTTTTCTACACGTGGCTATGGTCCCACGAGACCCCTCCCTCAACTAGTGAAAGGCAACACAAGAGAAAATCTTGCATGAGAACTACACTCCGGCCAGCCCACATCCTACGGCCTACCTCACCCATAATTAGATTGCAATTATGGTCTGTTGGGTGTTCCCTGCCTTTCCGTACGTACACGCTTGACTCAAGATGGTAGATGATCGACGAACTTGATATCTCGGGCACTACCATGTATTCGTCGACTCACTGCTATCCATCCCAGTCTTTAGGTCGCTCGCATAGCAACCAAGGCATACTCTTGGTTCTCCTACCGCAGACCTCAACCTCTCGTGAGCCTAGTATAGTGACCTGGCAGCTCACAGAGGGATCCCAAGAATATCCTCACGTTCCCCGAAGCCGCTGCTTCGTTACCCAGTTCGTTGGAGCCTTTATCTAAATCAGATAGCCTGCTCCTACACGCATACTTAAACGTTGACCTAACGTATCGGGTTACTAATCTATCTAAGAAATGGTCCAAATTTCCTTGACTAAGAATTATTACTTAGTTTCCCTTAACTAAGGTTTACCACTTAGCCTTATTTCCATAATCCTTGTTAACTATGGTTATTTACCTAATCCTCCGAATTAGGGTTTATCTAATGGGTTAAGTGTCGCTTAAGTTCATAACTTAGCCCGTCTACAAACCATGTCAAAATTGGCTAAGTATCCAAGTCCAAGACTTAACCCTACAAACCATGTGTCAAGTTGGCTAAGTATATCAAGCAATTCATAACTTAACCTCGTCTAATTATCATTTTAGATTGGTTAATTATATAAATTAACTTGACCTTGTCAAATTACCGAGTCAAATCGGTCAAGCGTATTCAAGTGATTCGTGACTTAGCCTTATCATGTTTTCACGTTAGATTGGTTAAGTATGGGTTAACTTAACCTCCATAAATTCACGAGTTAGATTGGCTAAGTATAGGTCACTTAACCACATCCAATTAACGAGTTAGATTGGTTAAGTTTAGGTCACTTAACCACATCAAATTAACGAGTTAGATTGGTTAAGTTTAGGTCACTTAACCACATCAAATTAACGAGTTAGATTGGTTAAGTTTAGGTCACTTAACCACATCGAATCATCATGTATAATTGGTTAAGTATAAGTTGCTTAACCCCATTAAATTATCACATTAAGTTGGTTAAGTATTGGTTACTTAACCTAATTGAATTACCAAGTTTAAATTGGTTAAGTGTTTAACTTAACCCCATCGAATTACCGTGTTTAGATTAGTTAAGTCTTAATTACTTAACCTCATCTAATTACCAAGTCTAAATTGGTTAAGTGTCATTAAGGAAATCAAGCCCGGTCCCACTTAACCTACCCATTCGTGTCATATCGGTTAAGTGTCATTAGTCAAATTTGCTTAACCTTATCATGTGGCATTAATTTAATTAATGCACTCTTAACCTCTCACATTAGACCTTGTTGTGGTTACTAGTTAAGCCGGGCGGGTCCGGGTAGATTTATACCACAACCTAGTCTAACCTCGGGTCTTAAGCGCGACATGACCAACTTCTCACATTGGGTCCTATTGTTTGCAACTACTAGTTAGGCCGGTCGGTTCCGGGTAGTTTTACGTTGCAAACTCAACCCAACCTCGAGTTGGCCACACTTATATTATCTAAGTTCATCATGTTTCCAAAACATGTTACAAGTTTTTCAAGCATTTGGGTAGACCTAACTTAATAGGTAAATTCCCAAAGGGTAGACCTAACTTAATAGGTAAATTCCCAAGCTCGTGTTTTTATGCATACTTACGTGTCAACTTCCATGTTATCTTTCAAGTCATATTTTCAAGTATAAACACATGTCATATTCAAGTTAAGATTTCGCGACATGTTCATGTTTATCTAACTACCCAAAATCGTGTTTTCCCAACGCAAGCAAAGCGAGTCAACATAGTAGGTATACTATGGCTACATGTAGACCCCAAAACATGCACGATGCCACAAAGGGGATTGGCTCCAAACATGCATGGCGTCATAAGGGGGTTTGGCCTTAAAACATGCATGATAGAGTCATATAGGGATTGACCATAAGCATGCATACTATCATATAGGATTTGGCCACAAACTTGCATGATAGCATAAAGGGTTTGGGTTCATAAACATGCATAAGCCCCAAAATATAGTCTTAGCCAATGTTTCACAAGTAAAATGGTTCCTAAAGGTTCATGCTAGCATTTCATGCATAAAGATCCAAACTTGCAAGTTAAACTAGGTTATGCATAGCATGAGAGGCATGATCAAGTCACTCACATGGCCTAAGATCATAAACATGAACACAAGAGGCAAGGTAAGGTTCATATAGGTTCGCATAATCATGTTTAGCCTCATTTTATCCCATGTCATTATCAAAACTACCGTTTCCATCTAAAAGTAGCTAGAACTTACATAGTGAGGCCTAGGGGAAGAAGCATGGATCATCTTGGCTAAGAAAGGTGCCTCCTTTGTTGAAGAATCGTCATGAAACTCGCATAGCAATGTTGATCTTCCTTCCATTTGGTGTAGCAAGCTTGCACCTCTTGATTTGAACCCGATTTGAGTGCTTAGGCTTTAAGAAAAGGGGATGGAGGCTATGATCACTTGGCATTTGGGCAGCACTTCGTGGAGAGGGTGAGTTATGAGGGTTTAGGGTGGCCTTAGGGGTTTTTTTATAGAGATTAGGGTGTGTTTTAGGCCATAGGATTAGATCTAGGATAGATTAGGACCATCAGATCTCGGAAGCTTCCAGAACCAGCCCAAGAACAAGACCAGGTGAGACAAACAGGTGCGCCAGGCAACTTGCCCCGGCCACTCCCTGTCGACAGGCAAGTCGACAGGGCTGTCGACTTGGTCTAGGCCCAAGTCGACAGGCCTGTCGACAGCCCTGTTGACATGGCCTAGGCGGGGAACTTCCCGCCTAGCCCCAGATCTGATTTTCAAAGCTATTTCCGAAGTTCAAATTTCCAGAAATCTTCTTTGGGCCTTTAACGGGTCATACGGACTCCGATTCTCGAAAACTCGGACTCTATTTCGCGTATTTTTCCGAGACGAACGCAATGGCACTGACCGTTTCACTTGATTCAGAATTTATAATTTAATTCTTCCTTGATTCTCGTTTTAACATGTTATTGAAATACGGGTTGTTACAGGTGAAGCTTAGAGTTCATCTCTAAGTTTGACTTTAAACCTTCCTTTGACTTTGTACCCGGTTTGCTAGCATCCTTAGAGGTCAGACCCACGCTTTTGGGATGGATTGGTGAGGCATAGCGAGATGACCCACAGTTGGTTGAGTTAGTAGAGAAGCTCAAAAGGGGGAAGTCATTAAGCCATCTCAGTAGGTATACCCTAGATGATAAGGGTTGGTTACGTAGGGACGGTAGACTTTGTGTACCACGGGATGAGAATTTGAGGAAGACTATTCTTGATGATGCACATCGTTCGATGATGACCATCCATCCTGACGGGGACAAGATGTACATGGACATGAGACGAGTTTACTTTTGGGCCGGCATGAAGAGGGATGTGGCTGAGTTTGTCGCTAGATGCTTGGAGTGCCAACAAGAAAAAGCAGAGCAAAAGAATCCCAGTGGGTTGCTTCACCTATTGGAGGTCCCATAATGGAAGTGGGAAAGTGTCTCGATGGACTTTATTGATGGGTTACCGAGATCGAGGAAGGGTAATACGTGGATTTGGGTTGTGGTAGACAGACTTATTAAGAGCGCCCATTTCATTCCTGTGAAGATTAAGAGGACTGCTCCATGGTTAGCCTCCGTATACATTGGAGAGATAGTTCGTTTGCACAGTGTTCCTTCTAGCATAGTGAGTGACCACGATCCTATCTTTACTATCGAGTTTTGGAAGAGCTTGCAAGAGGCGGTAGGGACTCAGTTATGTTTGAGCACCACATATCATCCTCAGACGGACGGCTAGACCGAGAGGGTGAATCATATACTAGAGGACCTATTGAGGTTGTGTGTCTTAGACTTCGGAGGTACATGAGAGGAACATCTTCCGCTGGTGGAGTTCGCATATAATAATAACTTTCAGTCTAGCATTGGCATGGCACCATTTGAGGCTCTTTATGGACGACTGTGTCGTTTGCCTACATGTTGGTGGGAATCTACAGATAAGATCTTCCTTGGGGCCAACATGATTAGAGAGACTTCAGAAAAGATCGATTTGATTCGAAAGAGGATGAAGACGGCTCAAGATAGGCAGAAATCTTATGCGGACAAGAGGAGGACAGATCTTGAGTTTGATATTGGGGACATGGTCTTTGTCAAGGTGTCTCCATTACGGAATGTTGTTCGCTTTGGGTCCGTTGGGAAGTTAGCACCAAGGTTCATAGGTTCGTTTCCTATTAAGGAGAGGATTGGACAGACGACGTATAGAGTGGAGTTGCCTGAGAGACTTAGTGGTGTACACGATGTATTCCATGTATCGCATTTGAGGAAGTGCTTGCAGAGACCGCGGAAGTGGTAAAGCCAAGTTTGCTTAGAGAGGTGGAGATAGAGCGTGATGCGACGATTCGATGGGCTCCTACGTGCATTCTTGGGTCGGAGATTAAGAAGTAGAGGAATCGAGAGGTCAAGCTAGTCAAAGTGCAATGGGGAGATGATCAGAGCAATGCTACTTGGGAGACGGAAGAGAAGATGCGTTCATTGTACCCTTTTCTTTTCGAGGGTATGTCTTTTAATTTCTCCTTTATCGCTTAGCTTGTACTTGTTTTATCTTTAGTATGTCCTCTCGCTAGTATCTTTGACCTTCAGACAGGGTAGTCCTATGGTTGAAACATGTGTTTGAGACATGTTATGTATGACGGATGCATGTGGATGCAAGTGTTTGCAAGTGGTTGCTCGTGGATACATATACACACACTTTAGGCACTAGATCGGCTCAGTTACTTCATATTGCATATAAATTTGTGTGCACATTTAAGTTAATGGATGTATAATGGTTGTGTTATCATATGGATGCTGCATTCTGGTGAATGGTTGTGCACACATGTAGAAATAATATGTATCGATAGGATTCTTTCGCATACATAATGGACGCATGGCACTATCATGGTTTGCATTAAGGAGGTCAACTGAATTAGTAGACCGCCTAATTCTGCATTAGATAAAGAACATACACACACTTCTTGCATATGTTCATACAACATTAGGAATTTTATAAGGACAATGGATGCTTGTGTTTGATGGTTGAGTAGATGGTTGTTTGGATGTTAGGATATGCATTCTCCTTAACTTGGAGATTTCGGAGGCGAAATCCTTTAAGTAGGGGAGAATGTAACACCCCATAATTTTCAATATTAATGTTCACAAATTAAAAGAATAACTAATCTCAGATGTGAGAAATAAGGGAAACGGGTTGTGCCATTGTGTTCGTCTCGGAATTCTAGTTGAGATAGAGTCCGAGTTTGCGTGAATTGGACTTCATATGAAGAAGTTATGGCCAATGGAAGTTTCACTAAAATTTAAACAGATTTCAAAAATTCGAATTTCAGAGTCAGAATGGGCTAGGCGGGAAATTTCCCGCCAGGGCCAGATCGACCGGGGGGTCGACCGCGGGGTCGACCTGTGGGTCGACCGGGGGGGCGACCTGGGGGTCGACCTAGGGGTCAACCTACCCACACAGGTCGACCTGGGGGTCGACCTGCCCCCTCCCCCTCGGGCAGATTTGTTTGATGACCTTTTAATGACTGTATGCTGAGTCATTAGGGTTTCTGATCTGGTCTGAATGGCTGGGGTTAATTCTATGTTGATCGGGTGGCCTAAATTAATCCTAAACTCTATAAAAACACATGTAGACTCAAACCCTAAAATCAAATAAAAATTAGAATCATGGCCTCCATGCCGTCACCTTGCAACCTAGAATAGCCGCCACCAATTAGAGAGGAAGAAAAGCTAATCAATTCAATTCTAATCTAAACCGCAACAAATTGTCTTCTTCAAAGGAAAGCTAAATCAATTTCAGAACTCAGATTTCAGAACTTAAGACCTTCTTTGAGTTGTGAGTTCGATTTCTTTAATAAGATAATTAACAATTTAATTGGATTGAGCTATAATTTGGATTGTATGGTTATGTTGTGAATCATTGATCGTACGTCATTATCTATGTTGTATATTCTATGATGTTATCATCTATGTTGCAAATTCTATGATGTTATTATCTATGTTGTAAAGTTGTGATGCTATCATCTATGTTGTAAATCTATGATTCATAATGATGTTTCATATGCTAGTTTGGTTATGTTGTTGGAGCTAATTCGTATGTTAAATCATATGTATGTATGTATGCAAGTCTAGATGTTAGTTTAGATCTGGATCATATGCAAGTTAATGAAAATTATATACAACCTTACATGTTTCATGACATTTATTTTATGTGTAAATTGGATCTAAAGTTAGGCTATGACATATGTGAGTTATATGCTAGTATACAAAATTCTATATGCTAGTTTACATGTTTAGATGTAAGTTTATACCATCGTTTATGCTGCATAAATCACATATGCAAGTGTGTATATATATATATATATATGTTTGGAGTATGAATCATGTAATGTAAGTTTGTGACTATTGCCTATGCAAGTTTACACCTTATGATTAGAACTATGACATACATGGTTTATGCAAGTCTGTGACTATTACCTAAACAAGTTTACACCTTTAGATTTAGATCTATGACATATGTAGTTTTATGCAAGTTTGTGACTTTGGCGTGTGCAAGTTTTAGATGAAGAACCTCATTCACACATGCAAGTTCACCCCTTATGTTTAGACCTAGTTTTATTTCTATGTGTGTTGTGATGTTTTCTCTTTATTCCATAAGTTAGACTATTCGAGTCTAACGTATATTTTACGTTAAACGAACATACAACGTGGGGTAATGGGATAATATTAAGAGATTTAATATTGAGAATTGGCATAAATGCCTTAAATGGCATAAAATAAATTGATGATGATAATTGGTATAATTTTGCATACCATAAATAGATGGACATAATTGAGTCAATTATGGACATAGTTAAATTTGGAATTGATTGATAATTTGAATAGGGAAATTAATTCAAACTGGGGGATAATTAATTTTGTGTAATCAATCGCCTAAGATACGAGTTTAGGCTCTTTTATGTTGTAAGACTGCCCGGACCCGCCCGGTAAATCCAGTTACCACAAATGCCAGTCTAATGTGGGAGGTCTTAGGCATAAATTAAATGCGTAACAATTGTAAAGACACGAGGTTAGGCTCGTTTGTGGTGTAAGACTGCCCGGACCCGCCCTACAAATCAAGCTTCCACAAATGTCAATCTAATGTGGAAGGTCTTTACAAGGTTACGGTGTTAATGAATTAAGAAACACTTAACCAGACAAACATGTGGTGGGACATGGGGGTTAAGTGGGTGCCTTGGGTTGCTTGTGTAATACGATTAGAAACACTTAACCAAAATTGAAATATGTAAGTGAACATGTATAAGAAGAAGGTTAAGTGGGATGTACTAGAGGGGACCAAGCTTAGGTGGATAGCTTGTGTCAAATAATGGGGGGCCCGTTTCAACCAGTAACCCATAAGTATCTTTGTGGGCTCGACCCAAGTCGAGGACGGGACATGCATACTGGGCTTGACTATAAGAGGCCAAAACGGGTTAGCAGTGGCAACACAAGTCCAACGGGTTCATGTGCGTGTGTGGGCCAAGGCTGGTAGGTAAGACGTTATTGCATCGTGTAGGTATAAGTCGTGCATTGTTGGTGGTATCGAGTTGCCACTTTGGGGAGTGGTACACCCCACTGTGGGGCCAGCACAGGTATCTACGAGTTAGGGAGCCGATCGCATGGGGGTAGTGGGTATACCTAGTTGAGATAGGGGAGGCGACACCTATAAAGGCAACTAGGGGTACACGGAACTACCATTATCATTATTAAAGTCTTGTAGGAGGAATCAACTTTTAGGGTGTTTGGTGTGGTGCACTGTAGTAATTATCTCATAGCGACTAGGTGCGCCTTTAACGTTATGTTTGTTCATCTCATTTCCTTTAGTTTGCTCTGCCATACCCAATTGTTCACAGTCATTTCCTTATTTTCCAACTTATGCCTTAGCCTAGTTATTTTTGTAATTATATTGTTAAAGTTATCACACTCGCATACTTTATGTCTGACCCCCTTTTGTTTCCACCTCTTTTCTTCCTTTTCCCCCAGGTGCTCAGGGCGGAACTAGCACCAGTGGAGCTTGATTTTGGACAATTGTACCTCTTGCTTTTAGAAGTTGCTTGGATCGCTGAAGTAAAAGTTCAGCCTATCTTATTTATGGCTATTTTGTGTTGGGGTTATGTCTTTCAATTTATGTACTCTGATTTAGTCAAGATGGATATTATCTACTTTGACTCTGGTTTTTGATGATGTAATCAAACCTATTTGTTTACCGCTGCAATGAATAAAATTTTAAATTTTTAAGTACTGTTTATATCTGTCTTGTTGTTAAGTTTCTGTTCTATACACACTTAAAATGCTACATAGAAGTTAATGCATTCCCTTTGTGAGTGACATTAATGGACGTGGGGTGTTACAACACCCGAGTTTGCAAAGTGAAAAAACTACGGGTCAGTCATGGGACTGGTGTGAGAAATCTTTATTTAACCAAACTAATAAGGAGGCTAATCACAGGACCACGCCGCTATCGTGGAACGAGTGTACTCCATTGGATTGCATGTGCATAAGTAAAGTAAATCGTTAAAACAACGCAATGCTTTTTAGAAAAATGAAACCATTATAAGACTCAGGTCCCATCACACAATGCAACGCAAGCCGGAGGATAGAGCTTTAACTTATAATGGTCAAAAATGCTTGACACGATAAAAACGGATTTGATATTATTACTAGTATATGTATGTCCTAAAAACCTTTCAATCATAATGTATTAATCATAGACGGCATAACTACCATATACTATGTCGCCGTACAAGTTCTACAATCAAAACAGCATGATGTCGTATTGGAAATTGGGTTTCCATCAAGAGTCAAGGCTAGGAACGATCTCCTGACCGATTCGAGACACTCAAGCAATGTCTCAGGATTCGGACGCTGGCGAACACTTGGATCCTGCAGGGCCGGTCCCCCAATAATGCAATGGGTTGGATTGGCAATTCCTGAACACACGCTTCTCGATCCTATTAAACCTATAAATTGGCCATTGCGGTTAATAAAAATCCGAGCCGCCTCAAAATCCATCAACAACATAAGTAAAATGTCGGGCCGTGTTAAACCCAAACACCACTTCTAGCTAGAAAGAAACGTGTGCACTCCCTGCGTTCCCTTGCTCCGTTTCTGACTCATACCGGGGTATAAGGCTCGCGAGGCAATGAAATACACAAAGCTATGCCTAAATAGGCTATGCTTTCATCATCATCCACAAGGCTCTGCTTTTCAACAAAAGCCTTGATCAATTGCATCTTTGTATGCCACATTGACAGTCCTTACCATGCGATTGATAACTACTAATATATAACCTCTGAGATCATGCGTCTCAGAGAAGGGTGTTAAGAAAGAGAATAAATTCTCCGCCACCAATAGACATAATTTAAATAGAAACCAATTTACATGGAATGAAATCCAATGTCAGACACACATTCATTTACAAGTGCGTTCTGGGTCTGAACGAAATCGGAGGTACCTTATACCTCGCATATCCGAACGATCGACAATACGTCCGGACAACTACCACTGGGACCCTTTCAAGTTAGCACCTCCAATCAAAGGCATTAGTAGTCCTCGTCCATTCGATGTGAAGATCGCCGGTCTTCAACCACTGTCTTCATCTTCGACTTTTAATCATCGTAGTAATTATTCAGAATGGGTTAAACCCGGTCATTCTGAATAACTCGTGTATTTTTATAATTAAAAATCAAGTGTTATAAGGATACATCCAACGCCTCTTTCCAATTCAGAATATTCTTAAAATAAAATATCCATATTTTTAGGGAAAGGTTCCCATTAATTTTATCAAAGATAAAATCTTTTGAATTTATTCTTAAATCTTATTTTCAAAGATTTGTTAAAATTCCAATTCTATTTTAATATCAAAAATCACTACTTTACAATTATTTCAATTTAATAAATAAATCTTATTTCTAATTGGGTTAAAGAATCAATGTCATTTAAAACATTGTTCACGATAAACCCAAAATCATTTTCCAATAAATAAATATAAATTGAAATACCAATAATCTTAGTTGAAAGATTTATTCTTTATTTAAAAGAAATTCTTTGTTTTAAAATAAATTATTTTTTAAATAAAGGATATTCTGAATCGGAAAGCGACTCAATCATTTACCATATAACCTTGGTTATACGGATTTCATACATCATATGTAAATGACAATAATAATAATTAATCATCAAACCATCCATTAAACATCCAAAGTGAAGTTCTCAACTGTGTGAGCATTAAATGAAATAATAACGCTCATCGCAGTCTGTCAATCTATCGATTGACATATGAATAAATATTGGGACTAGTGTATATCAATTATCATCCCAATACCCGTGTGGGGTTTTCAGCCAACAACAGTACATATAAATAAATAATTGGTTAATTAATTTAACCAATTTTAATACTATCAACATGTTGATAATGATAGACAAAACATGATATTTTATTCCTAATGACGAAATAAAATATATTTGACTCGCATAATTTCTAACATCTAATAGAATGTAATTTACTTATATGACATTATTGCGGATGACAAATAAAAGATAATTTTCATTATACTTTCATTATACTTTATTTGTATGTAATTATTATTAATTTGAACACATAAAAGGAATAATCCCGATTGTATATGTAATCAATGTATAACCCAACCGCTAAAAAAATGTTTATTTAAATTGCATACAAATTCTAATGTATGCAATAACATATAATGATGTCACCTTAACATACGTATACATTCTAATGTATATTTTGACCAATAATATGATTCTTATAATTGAATATAAGTTCCAATGCAAGTTTGCAAATAAAAATGATTTTTATATTTGCAAATAAATTCTATTTCACCAAAATGTATAAGAAGACTGATACCTTCATTTGCCGACAATTCTATTTTATCAAAATACTATTTGTGTTTAATTCTTATTTGACAAAAATGTCCTTTTCGGTTTCAACTAATATAATTCGGCAATATGAATGTTTGATTCAACTAATAAAAATAGACAAAAGTGATTATTTTGTTTCAACCTTTTTAAAATGACAAAATTAAATAAATTTTGTCTCATTCTATTTAAATGATAAAAATGTATCTTTTTGTATTGCAACAAAAGGACAAATAAACATTCTCTATCTTTTTAATCTTTTTATTGAAGCCAAGATGACACTAAAAATATACCTTTTTAATTATAATCTTTTTATTTTAATCTATGATGAAAATAAAATCATTTTGTTTTAATCTATGATGAAAATAAAATCATTTTATTTATTTTAACAAAACCACAACTATGATGAATTCATTTTATAGTAATCCTTTTATTTAGTCTAGTTTTAAAAAATGATATTTTTAATCCTGTTCTTTTATTTATATCTAAATTGCAATAAAAGTGTAACTTCTTAAACTGCTTTTTATTTGCATCTAAAATGCAAATAAAAGGTAATACTTAAATTTATGATTTATTTGCATCAAGGAATGCAAATAAAAATACAACTTTTATTTTCATGTTTTATTTGCATCAAAGGATGCAAATAAAAATGCAACTTTCTAATTTAAGGTTTTATTTGCAATAAGGAATGCAAATAAAAATTCAACCTTTAATTCAGTGCATCAAGGAATACAAATGAATATGCAACTTTTAATTTCAATGTTTTATTTGCATCAAATAATGCAAATAAAATATAACTTTTTATTTCTGTCTAAAATATAAACTAAAAATGTCATATTCATTCTAATGTTTTTGTTTGCATTTATAATTGCAAAAATGAAATTTTAACTCTAATGTTTGTTTGCATCTAAAATTTCAAATAAAAATATAATTTTACTTCTAATGTTTTGTTTGCATCTAAAATTTCAAATAAAAATATAGTTTTACTTCTAATGTTTTGTTTGCATCTAAAATAGCAAACAAAAATATTGCTTTCCTTATTTCAATGTATATTTGCGTTAGAGAATGCAAATAAAGGAATATTTTATATTTCAATATATATTTGCATAAAAGAATGCAAATAAAAGAGCATTTTTCTATTTCTATGTATATTTGCATAAAAGAATGCAAATAAAAGTACATTTTACATTTCTATGTATATTTGCATAAACGAATGCAAATAAAAGATCAATTATATTTTCTATGTATATTTGCATAAAAGAATGCAAATAAAAAATCAATTATATTTTCTATGTATATTTACATAAAATAATGCAAATAAAAAAAATTCATTTCTATATATATTTGCATTAGTGAATGCAAATAAAAGAACAAACTTTATTTTTCAGGTATATTTGCATTTGTGAAATGCAAACAAAAGAGCAAACTTTATTTTTACATATATATTTGCATTAGTGAATACAAATAAAAAGAACAAATTTTATTTTTCATGTTTATTTACATTGGTGGATGTAAATAAAAGAACAAGATTTAATTTCAATGTTCATTTGCATTAAAGGATGCAAAATAAAAAGTGAACTTTTAATCTCAATGTTTTATTTGCATTGTGGAATACAAATAAAAAGTGAACTTTTAATTCTATGTTATATTTGCGTTAGGGAATGCAAATAAAAAGTGTACCTTTATTTCCAATGTTTTATTTGCATAGTGGAATGCAAATAAAAAGTGAAACTTATATTTCTATGTTATATTTGCATTAAAGAACACAAATAAAAAGTCAATTTCTATATAACATAATATTGAGCATTTGAATTGATAAAATAAATCAACTCGAAAATGATAACACAGTATTGTGTGTTGAATTAATAAACTAAATCAATTCAAAAATGATAATATGCTTTTGTGTGTTGAATTGATATACTAAATCAATTCAAAGATAATAACATTGTATGGTGTATTGAATTGACAACTAAATCAATTCAAAAATAATCACATAGAATGATGTATTGAATTGATAAACTAGATCAATTCAAAAGTAAGGAATAACATAGTTTTTCTATATTGAATTGACAATCAAATTCAGTTCAATAATATAAGCAAAATGGTGACTTTTCTTGAATCGGCAATTCTATCCCAATTTACTAATTGAACAATAAATTCAATTCAATATTCATCTTTGTTTAATCGACATAATCCACAAATATTGGCAAAAGGGAAAATGTTTTATTTGACTAACATATATAGATCTAAAATTTAAATAACAGATCTATCATACATACACACAGAATAAACAGATCAATCATCAAAATTGCATCACATCGCATAGCTAATTACTTAACACACGTATAATTATTTATCAGCGATAAACATAATTAAATTGATTAAATAGTTCAAATTAGAAATCTCACATCGTTATTGAGTTCTGCGCTATTCAGATCCAAAATTTGTCAAAAATTCAACTTGCTCAGAATCAAGTCTAGTCAGTTTCATCGCGAAGATCTCGGTCTCACGATAGCGGCGCACCCGAAATCATTCGAATCCGAGCCCGTATGAGCAAGATATGGTTTAATTAAGACTGGAAATTTTTTGAATTAAATTAACTAAATAAATAAAAGCAAAATAGGACCATCTTCCTCCAATATGTCATGGCTGTGACTTGAGTTTTTTGGAACCCATTGTGTTCAAAATTAGGTTTGAATTTACCTCGAAATTGAGGAAGCTTGGGGGCAATCGGAAAGTGTCACGACGGAGAGGAGAGTGAGGGGTGTCGGCGCCGTAAGGGAGGGGAGGCGTGGTGGGGCCCACCTGGGCACGGTGGAGGGTTTAAGCCGTGTGTTTGGAGGTGATTTCCTCGAGATCCGTGTGCTTAAAGATGATCATAACTGTATGGAATTAAAGAGGATGAAAATCTCTTCAAATAAGTCTAAGGGAGGGATTGATTTCATTGTGTGGATTGGGAGAATCTGTGGAAGGAATTTCGGAGCTTGGTGGCCATGAGATTGGAGAGATGGCGGATGCGTATTCGGGGAAGAGAGATTAGGGTTAAGGATTAGTGAATATATTTATATTATTTAATTAGTTAATTAGCCCATTAAGGCCTGTTTAGCAGCTTTGTCCAATTTCACCCAACGACTGTCGTTCTTAGCTATTTTACCCCATTTCGGACTCATCTGGCTAGTTCTGCAAGCCCAAATGACTGCTTTTACCAAGTTTTCTTTAATTTAAAATTTAAGTCTCTTATTTTTAATTCAACCGTACAAATAAATTCATCGGGGCCACAAATTAACTTCAAAAATTCCCGAAAAATATATTTAGCTATGTTTTCACGCTGTGGACCTAGGAAATTTAATTTCGTTCAATTCTGAGCCCGTTTGAAAAATGGTCTTTTTCAAGTCAATTAAAATTAACTGAAATTGGAAAAACACAAATCTTTCCGCCACGGTCACATGTTAATTCTAAAAATTATGAAAAATTAAACTTAACAATAATTGGACATTGCGGTTCCAACAAAAGTGGTTTCGTCAAAAATAGAGGTCATTTGAAAAATGGCTATTTTTAATATTAATATATATATATATATATATATATATATATTCTACAACGACTATTCTGATTTTTAAACTGGGCATAACTTTTGATTCCTGCTATGAAATTTCGATTTTTCGGATTCGTTGGGAATATATTTTTAAATAGACCCTAATATTTTTGGTTTCACTAAAATCTGTTTTATTTTGCATCCTGTACATTCGGTCAAAGTTCAAGTTTGACTTTTCAAACTACCGTGCTATTTCTAACTCCTTTTATAATTAAAATTAAAACTTTCGTTCTAACTTCGATTTAAATAAATTTTCTCGTCGTTATTATTTAAAATAAATTATTTTTACTATTAAAATTTCTAAAGTAAAATTTTTAATTTGGTTCAGAATTTGCGGGTTGTTACACTCGACCTATACAACTACATGAAAACTCCTCTCGGCTTTCTTACCGACCTCCAACTGATTTCTAGCAATAACTCTTCACATACGCAACTCCAAAACATGGAACTATTTTAGCATAAACTACAAGAGATCTTAAACAACTATATAGTTTACATTAAATTCTAAAGTCCATTAGATTTGAAGGTATTGATTTTAAAAAAGAAGAGGACTATGTTCCTAAAAACAAATCATGTGTTCTCTGTTGGTTTAAACAGCTTAATTAAGTTCATTTCTAGGCTTGTAGTTTTCCTTCAAATTTTTACCATTCTGTTTGTAAAAATTACATAAAACATTTAATGCAGCAAGATTTAAGGTTTAGTACCTAGTAAACTAAATCTCATTACAAAATTTCGCTTAAATAGTAAGAGGGTTTACCAACTTAGTTTCAATTCTAAGCTTGCTTAGAGACTCATATTAGTTGAACGAATAACACGTGAAACTGATCTATAAATTTTCATTCAACATACATGTATACTACTTATTACGTATGGAACAAGATTTAAGAATCTTGTGAGTTTTCTCATCTCATTGTACTTTGTTTTATGCTTATTGGTTTAAGTTTTCCTCTAGCGTTCAGGACATAATTCCAAATGAACATAAGCACACAAATGGATTGAATCTGTTCAAATTTAAGTATATAAAATAGTGAAAAAAAATGTAGTGTTTACTCACCATAAAAACTCCCCTGTTCTATGCGCTCTGTCCAATGTTTTTTTCCTTTGGTTCAGTTATCAACCATTTTTAAATACTAGTTTTTGGTCAAATGATTCATGTATGAAAACAGTGGAACAAGACTTACTCATGAAGCATGTATGGTAGCAATAGGGACAACTGGAAGGGTAGGCTATCTTGAAGTATTACAGCTACTCCCGGTTTTGATTGAAAGGAAGTGAAGTGTTTGCTCAACTCTTACCTTAGATAACACCCACCACATGTCTCATTTGCAGCGCATATATTGTACCAGCTATGTGCAGATTTGAAACGAAAGGAAACTAAGGGTTTTATATTCAATTGAAATACCTATATGCATAGCAGACCTACCATTGAAGTACAACATATGTATACGTATCCATGTGCAAATGTGGTGTAAATGTATGGAAGTGTACAGCCTAGTCCTAGCTGTGCATGTGTATTGAAAGGATGAGGTTAGGCTATGTCTGTATGCATTGATTTGAGAGGAGTGTTGCTATGTTTCATTACCGTGCATAGTGTATGATTAAAATGGACTATGCCCTATATACATAGTGATATGGAAAAGACTGTAGCTGTGTATAGGTTGCATTGAAAAAAATAGTTGTGCCTTATTTTTGATTTGAAAAGGGTGCCGCAAAGCCATCTTGTTGTGCAGGTATGCAAATTTGAAAGGGAAGTAGTTGCTTCTATTATTATTATTTTTCGATTTACATATGTTTGAAAACATAAAACAAAATATAAAATACAACCTGCTTATGTATAAACATATATTCACATTGATACATGACATTTAAAAGTATAAACCAAATATTAATTACTTGCTTTTATATAAATGTGTTCACACATAAGGTAATGTTTTAAATATAACAAAGTTAAACTCGTAAATAATATATATGTTCATATATACATATATATAGTTTCTCTAAAGAGGGTAAACAAGTTTAATTATTCAACAATGACTTTTACATAAGCTTAAACAAGGAATTATGTACAAATAAAAGTTAAAACAATATCCACTTGAGTATAGAAAAATAAATGTACTAGTGAAAAAGATACACATATGATTTATAAATAATTATTATTCTATTTTTACTCTGAAATATTAAAATTCAAAAATATTTATATTTTAACAAAAGTTAGAACGAATATAAAAAATACATAACAAAGCAAGAATACATTTCCTGCTCATTTTACATTAATAAAAATATTTTAAAACTTTTAAACATATATTATTCCTCAAATATTTTCAAATATTCATCATTGACAAATTAATCATTTTAACTCAATTACTGAATTAACCTGTAATAAATGGTATTATAAACTCAGGCAAGAACTGGGACATTACAATCTACCCCCCTTAAAAGAATTTCGTCCCCGAAATTAAAGTAACGAGGAGATTCCAGTTATATATCAAGTCATAGAATTAAAACAAAACACGTCCATGGGTCATCTCCTAACAATCACAACAAACATGACATCCAAAACACATAGGTTATCTACCAAACATATCACAGCAATCATAACATCCAATTTCATAACTAGAATTATCTATTATTCATGCTAGAAATAATTTCATTTGTATTTCAAGCATTCAACTCTTCAACTTCATTTTGTCCCTGACTGTAAATTGGTAAGAAAATAATCTTTTAAGCATCAACCCGAAGACCGAAATCAAAATAATACTCAGAAAACCATTTATCTCAACCAGTCTCCAGTTAGGTTCCAATTTCTTAACTACATATCTTTATCAACCAATATTACCCATTTTCCATTTCAGAAAATATCCTTGATTATATTTGGAAAATAATTCCAGAATCATTGACATCATTAGCTTGAATCAAACTTGTTTAATCCGCTTTTCGCATTTCAAATTCTCCTTTTTAAAACCCCCAACTGTTTTTACTTATTCCAGTTAAAGTTTAAAATTATAGAATCCAAATTTTCGATTTTTATTTCAAAACAACCTGAAATCACTTATCTCAATTTCATTTTAAATTCAAAAAACTTTTGAATTTTCACAAAACTTCCTGTTTCACTCAAACAATCCCTAGTTCGTATTATTTGTATACTTTATTCTTATACAAACTCAATTTGGTTATATAACCATTTCAATGTCTACAATCATATTGAAATATAATAACAACAATCAATACATCCATACCTAATAATTTTTATCAAATTATTCTTTATATATCAAAATATAATTTCGAGCAAAATTATTTCCTTTACCCATCTTTTTAAAACAACACCATGTTGAATTATTTTGTCCAAGTGTTTAGAAACACATATCAATACAGTTGATCAGACTGATCGACCAGAATTCATAAACCACTCGAGAAACCAACCAACACAATATAAACAATTTTTATACTAATTAACAAATACGCGCTCATATATATAAACTCAAACTCAATTTAGGGTACATATTACCAACCCCATCTCTACTAAGTTACGCCACAGACCCAAGGTTACCATTAAACCTCGCTCTGATACCAAATGTGACGACCCGAATTTTAGTATTCTTTGAGCCGACTAAATACTTCACAAATTCAACCCAAAAAATACTAAAACCAAGATGTCGAAGAAAGAAATTAGAGGGTGAGAATAGATAAGATAGAAAAGATAGAATAAAAGAAAAGAAAATCACAACACAGAATTAGAGTAAACACGAATCTCATAGAGGAATGAATAAAATATAATAGATAAATAATCACTTTTGAAACACAAACTGGATTTGAACTTACATACATCATCATAGTATAATACATACACAATACAGTGGAAATAAACTCTATATAACTAACACTGAAGCCTCCTGCTCCAAGCTCCCCTAGAAAATCTGTAAAATCCTGAACTACTCGACTGCCCGTACAAAGTTGGGCACCCAAGAGTTTAGGGAAAACATAGAAAAATAAACTCTAGGTCAGTCATGGGACTAGTGTGAGTAAACGATTAAAACAACTTGATTTTAGCTTTCAAAAACCTTATGAAAGAAAAGATAATCGTAAGATCGAACCACACATAAATACAGATGTTTTTTACCTTACGATAACCTAAAGTATTCTTTGAAAAATAATATTAATCTGATATTATGATAGTGTCTAAATACAAATAAATAGCAATCTAGCGGAATGCATCTCACGTTCCACATATATATTATACAATCAAAACCGCGGGCGCTTATTGGAGATTGGATTTCGACTATGACAAGTTATGGAACTATCTTTCGATAGTGTATCTCTAGAGGGGAATACAATAGGTTCAACAAGAACGTCTTGCAACCCGGCCCATACTTGACCGATCACTCATTTCACTTGAGTGTATCAAATATATTGTCACCAACGGTTGGGACCACATAACCGATATCCGAAGATACAGAAGCAAAAGAAGAACAAATATGAATATTCTCTAGATGGTGACAATATACCCTAATGGGGGCGACCCACATAGCCATGCTACCTGCCCGATTTTTTTCATTTTCCGCTTGTGAGGCTTGAGGTTAGAACTTACCGTTTGTAATAGCACATCTTTATTCACTTTGAATGCCACATCACCAAACCCGTCAAATCACAAATTGATTTCCCCAAAACCATGGGTAGAAATCTAAGAGAAACGAATTCCTCCGCCGCCAATCATTATTTTGATGAGATCAACTTACACGATCTGTTAGGCATACTTTGTCACGTCCATACAAGTTGTCCTGGGATTGGACAAAACGAAAGCACTACTCTGTAAAAAGAAAAGCCCTTGCATAAACTCCGTCTTCAATAATTTCTGACTTGAAACGTATAAATCGAATCGAAGTGGAATTATATTCTGGACTCTTCGAAACGACCACGTAAAAAGGTCAAGATTTAATAGTCGGTGATTTGACTATCAAATATAAAATAAAACGAATAGATTTATTTCCATTAAATCTGCTAAGCCTCATTTAAATTATCTTTAATTATTTTAAATTCAAATATTAACTTTGTTTATACTTGTTTGAAAACATAAATGTTTCTTATAACTTTGGAAATTTCTATTTAAAAACTCATGTGATCATCTCACTCTTGAATATAGGTTTCATAGTTGAAAGCAGTGTTCAACTCTAAAACTTATTTTTGAATACAACTAATACTATCTATCAGATAATAATGAATTCATTCTAGTTGGGGTATTCTAATTACCTCTCAGGCCTTGAGTCGAAATCATTCTTATCATTAAGATATGTAGGAGTTCGATATCCAAAGTATACGATAAACCAAACTTTGTAAATCCATTTTGATTCTCAAATCTTACCCCACTTCCGAAACAACGTTGTTGTTTTGAGAAAATGCATTAAGCTTACTTGATGAACTTAATCTTTAAAACCAAGGAATTTAATCAAATGGATCAACTTAATTCCCTTTTCTCTTGGTAATTAAATTATCTTAATTAAGAGATTAATTAAAACATCATCTGGGATAATTTATCAAATTTTAGCTTCTCTATTTAGTTGCACCCTTATTTTAACAAAAACTATTAACTGAAATATTAATTAACTCACAGTAAAACATTTATATGTTTAACAATTATTTTTATTTACCTTACATGAAACCCAATTAATTTAATAATTAATTTATCATCTAAAACAGATGATGTAAATCAATCTGATTAACTAGTTACAGTTAATCTTTTTCCTTTAAATTAATAATATGATTAAATTAAAATAATCATTTTTAATTGTTTCTTAAATAATTATTCAAACTGTTCCCAAGTTAAGTAAATTCTGATTTACATAAATTATAGCTTAGCAGTTCGAACGGAGTATCACAGTTCCTTAGACGACATCCAAATCGTTAACTAATTTACACAAATAATCAATGTAAATACAATTCTATATTATAAATTAATAAATCAAAAATACGTTAAACTAATATAATAGCAGAACGGTGTTTATTTCTGCTAATAGGGTGTCCAAACAATTTAATTAATTCAATTAATTGTGGAACAATGTTTATTTCCACTAGCGGATGTTATTTATAATAATTTTGGTTAATGCAATTTAAACACAACTCAACAGTTCAAAATTTACTGAATATTACTGATCAATATTTAATGCGTTAATTTAATTTAGTGATTAAATAACTTAAACGATAATTATTTTTAACTCATATTTTTTTAAATTGCTTACTAAATCAATTATTTTTAAATATAATACTTGGTAGCTATACCATCGATCAATTCGTCTATACACACTAGAATAAATAAGACCACTTATATATACATTTAAAACTTGCTTAATATATCAATATATATATATATATATATGCATATATAATTTAAATTAATATCTTTTCCTTTCGCCTTAACTTTTAAACCATTTTTTATTTTTTATTTTTTTAGAAATAGGCACATGCCCCAAAAGCCCAATAACCCCATAAAACGTTGTTGCAACCAAATGCATCTACCCTGTTCCCTTCTATCCTTTCTACTTGCTACAACCTCAAACCTCTTCTTTTCCCATCCCACCCTTCTTCTTTTTACCCTTCCGTTTCATTTTTTTCTTTTCTTTTTTTTATATCTGCAGGCTAACAAAACTCAGGCCCAATTACACGCAGGTCCACCACGTCCCCCCTTCCCTTTTCTACCGTAAGCCATGCACAACCTTCAATTACCTCCATTGAAACCACATTGACCTCAAGCCAGGCACCAAACTTCACATATTGGAATACCCTTCTCATTCGTGTTATCTAGGTTCCCATTCCCTATTGCTTAGCTTTTCTTTTCCTGTTATTTCTCCACCACACTTCAACTACATACCTCAAACAAAAAAATCAAGCTTACCGCCACAAATACCCCATCTGTTCCCCTTCTATGCCTCAACACAAAATTGCACCATATCTCTATGCCTGCATCCATGTTCACCACCGCAATGTCTGCACCATAACAAGAACGATCCAACAAAAAAAATGCATACACCGCAGCGTGCATTTCTTAATGTGCACCTGTACGTCCTTGCTGATGGTCAGTCATGTGCCGCACCACCATCCACAAACTCGCCTTTACCCCCTCACTGCGTCGACGCCACCAGTTACCACATCCGTCGTGTAGAGCCAAATTCGACCCTCAGATCAACACAAATTCCCAAAAAAACTGACGTACATGAACCTTCCCTCCCTGACTACCTTTGACCATATGCTGGCACTTCAGCACATCAGACCGCTACTCTATTGACTCATACAACTTCAGTCCCACTCCCGTGGAGCTCGACCTACACAACTACATGAAAACTCCTCTCGGTTTTCTCACCTACCACCTACTGATTTCTAGCAATAACTCTTGACATATGCAACTCCAAAACATGGAATTATTTTAGCATAAACTACGAGAGATCTTAAACAACTTTGTAGTTAACATTAAATTCTAAAGTCCATCAGATTTGAAGGTATTGATTTTAAAAAAGAAGAGGGCCATGTTTCTAAAAAAAATCATGTGTGCTCTGTTGGTTTAAACAGCTTAATTAAGTTCATTTCTAGGCTTGTAGTTTGCCTTCAAATTTTACCGTTCTGTTTGTAAAAATTACATAAAAAATTTAACACAGCAAGATTTAAGATTTAGAACCTGGTAAACTAAATCTCACTACAAAATTTCGCTTAAATAGTAAGAGGGTTTACCAACTTAATTTCAATTCTAAACTTGCTTAGAGACTCATATTAGTTGAATGAATAGCACGCGAAACTGATCTATAAATTTTCATTCAACATATATGTATACTGCTTATTACGTACGGAATAAGTCTTAAGAATCTTGTGAGTTTTCTCATCTCATTATTCTTTGTTTTATGCATATTGGTTTAAGTTTTCCTTTAGCGTTTAGGACATAATTCCAAATGAACATAAGCACACAAATGGATTGAATCTATACAAAGTTAAGTATTAGAATAGTGAAAAAATGTGTTGTTTACTCACCATAAAAGGTCCCTTGTTCTATGCTCTCTGTCCAATGTTTTTTTTCCTTTGGTTCAGTTTATCTACCATTTTTAAATACTAGTTTTTGGTCGAATGATTTATGTATGAAAACAGTGGCTTGTTTGGGTATTTATAAGTGGGAAACAAGACTTACTCATGAAGCATGTAGGGTGGAAATAAGGACAACTGGAAGGGTAGGCTATCTTGAAGTATTACAGCTGCTCCCAGTTTTGATTGAAAGGAAGTGAAGTGTTTGCTCAGCTCCTACCTTAGATAACACCCACCACCATGTCTCATTTGCAATGCATATATTGTACCCGCTATGTGCAGATTTGAAATGAAAGGAAACTATGGGTTTTATATTCAATTGAAATACCTATATGCATGGCAGACCGACCATTGAAGTACAACATATGTATATGTATCCATGTGCAAATGAGGTGTAAATGTATGGAAGTGTACAGCCTAGTCCTAGCTGTGTTTGTGTATTGAAAGGATGAGTCTAGGCTATGTCTGTATGAAGTGATTTGAGAGGAGTGTTGCTATGTTTCATTATCAT
Source organism: Allium sativum (assembly GCA_030737875.1). NCBI lineage: Eukaryota > Viridiplantae > Streptophyta > Magnoliopsida > Asparagales > Amaryllidaceae > Allium > Allium sativum. Next base: position 440,213,062 of record CM060926.1, read on the forward strand.
GCACAGTGTATGATTAAAATGGACTATGCCGTATAGATATAGTGATATGGAAAAGACTGTAGCTGTGTATACGTTGCATTGAAAAAATAGATGTTCCTTATTCTTGATTTTAAAAGGGTGCCGCAATGCCATCTTGCTGTGCAGGTATGCAAATTTGAAAGGAAAGTAGATGGTTCTATTGTTACTATTTTTATTATTCTATTTACATATGTTTGAAAACAAAAAACAAAATATAAAACACTACCAACTTATGTATAAACATATATTCATATTGATACATGAAATTTAAAAGTATAAACCAAATAATTTTACTTGCTTTTATATAAATGTGTTCACATATAAGCTAGTGTTTTATATATAACAAGTTAAACTTGTATATAATATATATATGTTCATATATACATATATATAGTTTCTCTAAAGAGGGTAAACAAGTTTAATCATTCAACAATGACTTTTACATAAGCTTAAACAAGGAATTATGTACAAATAAAAGTTGAAACAATATCCACTTGAGTACAGAAAAATAAATGTACTAGTGAAAAAGATACACATATGATTTATAAATACTTATTATTCTATTTTTACTCTGAAATATTCAAATTCAAAAATATTTATATTTTAACAAAAGTTAAAACAAATATAAAAATACATAACAAAGCCAGAATACATTTCCTGCTCGTTTTACATTGATAAAAATATTTTAAAACTTTTAAATATATATTATTCCACAAAATTTTCCAAATATTCATCATTGACAAATTAATCATTTTAACTCAATTACTGAATTAACCTATAGTAAATGGTATTATAAACTCAAGCAAAAATCGGAATGCTACAATCTACGCCCTTAAATGATTTTCGTCCCGAAATTAAAGTAACGAGGAGATTCCAGTTATATATCAAGTCAAAGACTTAAAATAAAACACATCCATGGGTCATCTCCTAACAATCACAACAAACATGACATCCAAAACACACGGTTATCTACCAAACATTTCACAGCAATCACAACATCCAATTTCATAACTAGAATTATCTGTTATTCATGTTAGTAATATTTTCATTTCTATTTAAAGCATTCAACTCTTCAACTTCCTTTAGTCCCTGACTGTAAATCGGTAAGAAAATAATCTTCTAAGCATCATCCCCGAAGACCGAAATCAGATTAATACTCAGAAAACCGTTTATCTCAACCAATCTCCATTTAGGCTCCAATTTCTTAACTGCATATCTTTATCAACCCATATTACCCATTTTCTATTTCATAAAATATCCTTGATTATATTTGGAAAATAATTCTAGAATCATAAACATCATTAGCTTGAATCAAACTTGTGTAAACCGCTTTTATCGTTTCAATTTCTCCTTTTTAAAACCCCCAACCATTTTAACTTACTCCAGTTAAATTTTAAAATTATAGAAACCATATTTCCGGTTTTTATTTCAAAACAGCTTGAAATCACTTATCTCAATTTAATTTTAAATTCAAAAACTTTTGAATTTTCCCAAAATTTCTTGTTTTACTCAAACAATCCCGAGTTCATCTTATTTGTGTACTGTATTCTTATACAAACTCAATTTGGTTACATAACCATTTCAATGTCTACAATCATATTGAATTATAATAACAACAATCAACAAATCCACACATAATAATTTCATAAAATTATTCTTTATATATCAAAATATAATTTCGAGTAAAATTATTTCATTTACCCATATTTAAAAAAATAAAATGTGTCGAATTATTTTGTCTAAGTGTTTCTAAATACATATCGATACAATTGATCAAATTGATCGACCAGAATTCATAAACCTCTCGAACAACCAATCAACACAATATAAACAATTTTTATATTATTTAACAAATACGCGCTCGTATATATACACTCAAACTCAATCTAGGGTACGTATTACCAACCCCATCTCTACCGAGTTACGCCACAGAGCCAAGGTTATCATTCAACCTCGCTCTAATACCAAATGTGACGACCCGAATTTCAGCATCCTTTGAGTCGACTAAATACTTCACAAGTTCAACCCAAAGAATACTAAAACCAAGATGTCGAAGAAAGAAATTAGAGGGTGAGAATAGATAAGATAGAAAAGTTAGAATAGAAGAAAATAAAATCACAACACAGAATCAGAGTAAACACGAATCACACAGCAGAACGAATAAGATATTATAGACATATAATCACTTTTGAAATACAAACTGGATTTGAACTTACATACATCATCAGAGTATAATACATACACAGTACAGGGGAAATAAACTCTAGCTAACGCTGAAGCCTCCTGCTCCAAGCTCCCCCTGAAAATCTGTAAAATCCTAAACTACTCGACTGCCCGTACAAAGTTGGCATCCAAGAGTTTAGGGAAAACATAGAAAAATAAACTCTGGGTCAGTCATGGGACTAGTGTGAGTAAACGATTGAAACAACTTGATTTTAGCTTTCAAAAACCTTTTGAAAGAAAAGATAATCGTAAAACCGATCCACAAATGAATTTGGATGGTTTTTCCCTTATGATAACCCAAAGTATTCTTTGAAAAACAATATTCGTCTGATATTATGATAGTGTCTAAAGGCGAATGAATAGAAATCTAGCAGAATGCTTGCATCTCACGCTCCATATATATATTATACAATCAAAACCGCGGGCGCTTATTGGAGATTGGATTCCGACTATGACAAGGTATGGAACCACCTTCCGATAGTGTATCTCTAGAGGGGAATACACTGGGTTCAACAAGAAGGTCTTGCAACCCGGCCCATACATGACCGACGACTCCTTTCTATTGAGTGTATCGAATACATTGTCACTAATGGTTGGGCCCACATAACCTTTATCCGAAGATACAGAAGCGAAAGAAGAACAAATATGAATATTCTCTAGATGGTGACAATATACCCTAATGGGGACGACCTACATAGCCATGTTACCAGCACAATTTTTATCATTTTCTGGTTGTGAGGCTTAAGGTCAGAACTTACCATTTGTAATAGCACATCTTTATTCACTTTGAATGCCACATCGTCAAACCCGTCAAATCACAAATTGATTTCCCCAAAACCACAGGTAAAAAGCTAAGAGAAACGAATTCCTCCGCCGCCAATCATTATTTTGATGAGATTAACTTACGTGATCTGTTAGGCATACTTTGTAATACACTCGTCCATACAAGTTGTCATGGGATTGGACAAAACGAAAGCACTACTCTATAAAAAGAAAAGCCCTTGCATAAACTCCGTCTTCAATAATTTCTGACTTGAAACGTATAAATCGAATTGAAGTGTAATTAAATTCTGGACTCTTCGAAATGACCACGTAAAAAGGTCAAGATTTGATAGTTGGTGATTTGACTATCAAATATAAAATAAAACGAATAGATTTATTTCCATTAGATCTGCTAAGCCTCATTTAAATTATCTTTAATTATTTTAAATTCAAATATTAACTTGGTTTATACTTGTCTGAAAACATAACTATTTCTTTTAACTTCGGAAATTTCTATTTAAAACTTATGTGATCATCTCACTCTTGAATATATGTTTCATAGCTGAAAGCAATGTTCAACTCTAAAACTTATTTTTGAATACAACTAATACTATATATTGGATAATAATGAATTCGTTCAAGTTGGGGTATTCTAACTACCTCTCAGGCCTTGAGTCAAAGTCATTCTTATCGTTAAGTTTTGTAGGAGTTCGGTATCCAAAGTATTCGATAAGGCAGACTTTGTAAATCCATTTTGATTCTCAAACCTTGCCCCACTTCCAAAACAATGTTGTTGTTTTGAAAACATGCATCAAGCTTACTTGATGAACTTAATCTTTAAAACCAAGGAATTTAATCAAATGGATCCACTTAATTCCCTTTTCTTTTTGTAATTAAATTATCTTAATTAATAGATTAATTAAAACATCATCTAGGATAATTTATCAAATTTTTGCTTCTCTATTTATTTGCACCCTTATTTTACCAAAAACCATTAACTGAAAATTAATTAACTCACAATTAAACATTTATATGTTTAACAATTATTTTTTATTTACCTTAATTGAAACCTAATTAATTTAATTATTAATTTATCATCTAAAATAGATGATGTAAATCAATCTGAAAACAATCTGATTAGCTAGTTACAGTTAATCTTTTTCCTTTAAATTAATAATATGATTAATTTAAAACAATCGTTTTTAAATGTTTCATAAACATTTTTTCAAACTGTTCACAAGTTAATTATTTTCTGATTTACATAAATTATAGCTTAGTAGTTCCAATGTCATATCACAGTTCATTAGATGACATATAAATCATTAACTAATTTACACAAATAATCAATGTAAATATAATTCTGTATTACCAATTGATAAATCAAAAATATGTCAAACTAATATAATAGCAGAACGGTGTTTATTTCTGCTAATAGGGTGTCCAAACAATTTAATTAATTCAATTAATAGTGGAACAATGTTTATTTCCACTAATACATGTTATTTATAATAATTTTGGATCACGTAATTTAACACAACTCAAAGGTTCATAATTTACTTAATATTACTGATCAATATTTAATGCATTAATTTAATTCAGTGATTAAATAACTTAAATGATAATTAGCATTAACTCATATATTTTTTAATTGCTTACCAAATCAATTATTTTTAAATATAATACTTGGTAGCTATACCATCGATCAATTCGTCCTTACACACTAGAATAAATACGACCACATGTATATACATTTAAACGCTGCTTAATATATCAATATATATATATATATATATATTTGTATATATAATTTAAACTAATATCTTTTCCTTTCGCTTTCTTTTTATTTCCCACTTAAATGGGCTGAGCCAAAACATCTCCATAACTTACCAATTACATAGCTTATAAATACATATCCTTGTATATATATAATTTAAACTTAACTTTTAAACCTTTTTATATATATATTTTTTTTTAGAAATAGGCCTATGCCCCAAAAAGCCCAATTACCCTACAAAACGTTGTTGCAACCAAATGCGTCTAACCAATACCCTTCTATCCTTTCTACTTTCTACAACCTCAAACCTCTTCTTTTCCCATCCCACTCTTCTTCTTTTTACCCTTTCGTTTCAGTTTTTTTTATATCCGCAGGATAACAAAACTCAGGCCTAATTACACGTAGGCCCATGACGTCCCTCCTCCCTTTTCTACCACAAGCCATGCACAACCTTCAACCTCCGTTGAAACCACAATGACCTCACGCCATGCACCAAACATCACATATTGGAATACCCTTCTCATTCGCGTTATCCAGGTTTCCATTCCCTATTGCTCAGCTTTTCTTTTCCTCTTATTTCTCCACCACACTTCAGCAACATACCCCAAACAAAAAATCAAGCTTACCGCCACAAACACCCATCCGTTCCCCTTCTATGCCTCAACACAAAACTGCACCATCCCTACTGCAATGCCTGCACCATAACAAAAACTATCTAACAAAAAAACATGCACACGCAGTGGCGTGCATTTCTTAACGTGCACATGTACGTCCTTGCTGATGGTCAGACAAGTGCTGCGCCACTATCCACAAACTCGCCTTTACCCCCTCACTGCATCGACACCACCAGTTACCCTTCCATCAGGTAGAGCCAAATTCGACCCTTAGGTCAACACAAATCCCCAAAAAAACTGACAAACAAGAACCTTCCCTCCCGGACTACCTTTGACCATATGCTGGCACTTCAACACCTCGGACCGCTACTCTATTGACTCATACAACTCCAGGCCCACTCCCTTGAAGCTCGACCTATACAACTGTATGAAAACTACTCTTGGCTTTCTTACCGACCTCGTACCGATTTATAGCAATAACTCTTCACATACGCAACTCCAGAACATGGAACTATTTTAGCATAAACTACAAGAGATCTTAAACAACTTTGTTGTTAACATTAAATTCTAAAGTCCATTAGAATTGAAGGTATTGATTCTAAAAAAGAAGAGAGCCATGTTCTTAAAAACAAATCATGTGCGCTCTATTGTTTTAAACAGCTTTATTAAGTTCATTTCTGGGCTTGTAGTTTGCCTTCAAATTTTTACCATTCTGTATGTAAAAATTACATAAAACATTTAATGCAGCAAGATTTAAGGTTTAGAACCTGGTAAACTGAATCTCACTACAAAATTTCACTTAAATAGTAAGAGGGTTTACCGACTTAATTTCAATTCTAAGTTTGCTTAGAGACTCATATTAGTTGAACGAATAACACACGAAACTGATCTATAAATTTTCATTCAACATAAATGTATAATGCTTATTACGTATGGAACAAGATTTAAGAATCTTGTGAGTTTTCTCATCTCATTGTACTTTGTTTTATGCTTATTGGTTTAAGTTTTCCTCTTGCGTTCAGGACATAATTCCAAATGAACATAATCACACAAATGGGTTGAATCTGTACAAATTTAAGTATATAAAATAGTGAAAAAATGTGGTATTTACTCACATAACAGCTCCCTTGTTCTATGCTCTTTATCCAATGTTTTTTTTTCCTTTGATTCAGTTTATCTATCATTTTTAAATTCTAGTTTTTGTTCGAATGATTTATGTATGAAAACAGTGGCTTGTATGGGTATTTATAAGTGGGAAACAAGACTTACTCATAAATCATGTAGGGTGGAAATAGGGACAACTGGAAGGGTAGGCTATCTTGAAGTATTATAGTTGCTCCCAGTTTTGATTGAAAGGAAGTGAAGTGTTTGCTCAGCTCCTACTTTAGATAACACCCACCACCATGTCTTATTTGCAGCGCATATATTGTACCAGCCATGTGCAGATTTGAAATGAAAGGAAACTGTGGGTTTTATATTCAATGGAATACCTATATGCCTGGCAGACCAACCATTGAAGTACAACTTATGTATACTTATCCATGTGCAAATGAGGTGTAAATGTATGGAAGTGTACAGCCTAATCCTAGTTGTGCTTGTGTATTGAAAGGATGAGGCTAGGCTATGTCTATATGTAGTGGTTTGAGAGGAGTGTTGTTATGTTTCATTGCCGTGCACAGTGTATGATTGAAATGGACTATGTCATATACATATAGTGATATGGAAAAGACTGTAGATGTGTATTGGTTGCATTGAAATAGTAGTTGTGCCTTGTTTTTGATTTGAAAAGGGTGTCGCAATGCCATCTTGTTGTGCATGTATGCAAATTTGAAAGGGAAGTAGTTGGTTCTATTATTATTATTATTTTTCGATTTACATATGTTTGAAAACATAAAACAAAATATAATACACTACCTACTTATGTATAAACATGTATTCACATTGATACATGAGATTTAAAAGTATAAACCAAATATTATTTACTTGCTTTTATATAAATGTTTTCACATATAAGCTAGTATTTTAAATATATCAAGTTATACTTGTAAATAATATATATGTTTATATATATATAGTTTCTCTAAAGAGGGTAAACAAGTTTAATTATTCAACAATGACTTTTACATAAGCTTAAACAAGGAATTATGTACAAATAAAAGTTAAAACAATATCCACTTGAGTATAGAAAAATAAATGTAGTAGTGAAAAAGATACACATATGATTTATAAATAATTATTATTCTATTTTTACTTTGAAATATTCAAATTTAAAAATATTTATATTTTAACAAAAGTTAGAACGAATATAAAAAAACATAACAAAGCAAGAATACATTTCCTGCTCGTTTTACGTTGATAAAAATATTTTAAAACTTTTGAATATATATTATTCCTCAAAATTTTCCAAATATTTATCATTGACAAATTAATCGTTTTAACTCAATTACTGAATTAACTTGTAATAAACGGTATTATAAACTCAGGCAAAAACAAGGACATTACGGGATTTGTTGCAATTATTTGACATTTATGCATGAGTGGAGCGATTCCTCCTTTTAATGCGTTCCTACAGATGGTCCTTTGGCACTTAGAGATTTCCCCTTTAAGCTGCACCCGAATGGTTATGCCATCTTAATGGGGCTATATATGCTTTTTATGAGAAATGTTCGATGTATGCCTACTTTTCAGGACATCTGCTACTTATGTGTATTCATAAGGAGAAAAGATCATCCTTCTATTGTATTCGTTGAAGGAGCTCGAAATCATCGGCTTATTCTTGATTTACAAGATAGTGCTTCGGGATTTGTTAACCAATACTTTTTTGTTCGATGCCCGGAGAGATTTTATGGAATTTGGATGGAAGGGGGTGGGCATATCTTTTCAAACCTTTCCACTTAGATTTTCTAAGTTTTGATCATTACGCGTTAAATGTTCCTTTTCTTTCACAGAACTACCATCTCCTGTAAAAGATTCTAATGGTCAATCTAGTCTCGAATCTCTGAAAGCTGCTAGCGATAAAGAGAGGAGTAAAAAATTCTTGATCAAGGAAGAATTCCTTCGCTAGTTTGGGTTGCTCCACCCCTCTCGATCTTTTGTTCCTCGAGAGATTTCTTCTGTTTCTCATTCAACGACTGAGGCGTCGGATGCTCCGGCCTCTAAAAAAGATGTTGCACCAAAAACCTCTGTTGAGGAGACTGTATTCAATAAGTGTTCGGGCCCTACTGGAAAAGCTGGATCATCTGCCCAGTCTAAACTGCCTTCCATCACCGAGGTGGAAGCGATTACCCATCATGAGGGAAAACTCCCACAAAGATTGATGAAGAGCTTGAAGAGGGAGAGCTCACGGGTAAAGGCGACTCTAATGTTAAAAGAGGCGATGCCAACCCTATGTTTCCAGTCACAACAGAGAGTGTATTTTCAAACATATATGGGAATGTGAGCAACCTCATTGTAAACTCAAGTGATGTAACATCCCACATTTGACGTATTGAAGGATCATAAAATATTTTTTTGATTTTATTCCCTGAGGGTTGGATCATTATAATATTTTTATGGGATGTGATACATGTCCATAATTTTTACCTATTTTATTTGTGACCATTTTGCCTATGTCAATCTTGTACAGAACAAAACTTTTGACTAGTATCGAATTAGGTGCTGAGATCAGTCTCAATATAAAGGAAATGGTGTTTCTAATTCCGCAGAGTGGTCGCATTAAAGATTTGGTTCAGCAGTTTAGGTGGAATCGTTGTTTTTGTGTTTCACAATTTGTTGTTCAGGTTTTTGAACCATTAGTGGGCTGATTGGAGAGGCACTTTAGTGGGCTAGTGGGAGGCTATAAATTGGGGGTTTGAGGCATGGAGAGAGGGGTACTTTCTTTATTCTCTCATTTGGTTGAGCTCATGATCCTCCTTGCTCAATCAGATACACCTTTCCACCATTAAAATTCTAGATCTACATAAGAGAATTGAAGATCTGCATCATTTGAAGCGAGATCTACGCAAAGTGAAGAGAGACTCATCAAATTGGAAGACTTGAAGAGTGTTCTTCGATGTTCGGAATTTAGATTCATCATTTTTGTGTTGTTTTGGTGAATTGGTGAGTGATATGCATCTCTTACACAGATTCAATCAAGTATACGAGTTTTTGATCTTATTTCATCATTTTCAAGTATTTTCTCATAGACCTACATCATGGTAGGTATACTTTCATTTGATTCACCATAGGATCTAATCTAACAACTTAAAACTGATAATTTATATGATCATTCAATGTGTATGCAAGTTAGATCCATCATTTCAGTTTAATTATTGATTTATCATGATTTAGTTAATTTTTGATGATAATTAACGTTTTGATGTTACTAGTGATTTCATGAAGTGTGTATTGTTGGATTTGATGATTTGGATGAGTGGATTTCATCGATATCGTCGTTTATCGAAGATTTGGTCATGTTTGGAGCTTGCTAGATCTGGAGTTAGGTCATTTTTCTTTGGTTATTGATGACGTGGCATGAGCTTGGGTCATGGCTTGTTACTCAAGAAATGAGTCATGTCATCTAATAGTAGGTAGGGTCGTTGGAGCTGCTTTGGGTTGTTCGTCTTCAAATGGTAGGACGTGGAAGTTAGGTCATTCGGAGTAGGTAAGGTCGTAGGAGCTTCTTTGGCTTTAGGTTTTCATGAGGCTTGGGTCACTTAAGTGTTGGATCGTTCAAGTGTTAGGTCACTCAATTGTAGGGTTGATCTCGATGGGAAAAAGGCAGGTCTTTAGGAAGCTTGAAGTGTGGGTTCGCTCAAGTGTTAGGTTGCTCAATTGTTAGGTCATTCGTGACCTAAGAAGCCAGGTCGTTCATGACCTAAGAAGTTAGGTCGTTCATGACCTAAGAAGTTGGGTCATTCGTGACCTAGGAAATCAAGTCATTCGTGACCTAACGAGTCGAGTCGTTCATAACCTGATGAGTCGGGCTGAAAAGTTATAAATCAGATAGTGACCAAATGATGTATGTTTTTGGTTCGAGAATGGTGATGACTTTGAGGTAAATTCAATGAGAATGTCGAAGTGATGTGATGTGTTCGTTGATCGTCGTAATGCAACGAATGTGAAGATGACTCAAAGTGATGAGTTGATGGATAATGGTTGCTCGAGATGGTTGTTTGAGCTATGAATAGTCATCGGGTTGGATAACTAGGGATACTAAAGGCTTAGAGATTATTGTTGTTGTAGGTTCTAGAGGGCTCAAGGCAAGGGTATAATAGAGACGTCTTAAATACCGGTTGTATGGTCAAGTACTCTGGGTATCGTTGAATGGCATATGGAGGTTTTGCTACAATCGGGGTTACCATTAGCCCTTAACATATGGCAGGGCTGGTCATCATACGATTAATGATGGTTTCGAAGCAAGATTGGTAGTGGTATCTAGAGTCTTGGATGTTGGTTGTTTTGTTTGTACCATCTCCCGTAGATTGTCTAACGTTGAGGGAGATGTTTTGTGAGTGCTTGTCTGATATTGGTTTAGGCCTCTAGGGCTTGTGCTTGAGGGATGTTGTGCTCAATTAGGATGGTTTACATGAGGTATACAATTGATTGATATTGCTGGTTACTTCTAGTTGCGATGAATGAATGGTTTTCTGGTTGCCATGGATGTATGGTTGAAATTCTTGTTTTGTAAAGGCTATCACTGTCTGATGTGGGGAAGACGAGGTTGAGTTTCTTATCTAGTGAAGTATGTATATTGTTTTGTTTATCTGCCTATTATCATACACTTTATTGGTGATGTTAGTTGTTTTATCGCTCACTAAGACTGTTGTCTGACTTAAGGTTTTATGTTTCCCTCTTATTACCTTCGGCTGTTTATCCGATTTTTGGATGGGCAGACTAGTTGTAGGTAATAGGCGATAGCTTAGTAAGGACGATGTTGCAGTACGGAGGCAAGCAAGAGGCTAGTGTACTACCTTTTCTACTATATAGTATTTTTTTTTCTGCTATTTGATCACTTACTATGAGGGTTGTAGTGAGGCTTTATGTACAGACTTTGATGCTGGATCTAGTTGATATATGGAAAATCTTTCAGGATGTTATGAAAGTTTAAAAGTTTGATATATGATGCTTCACTGTTATTTCCTGTTGTATATGTTATATTGTATTTTATCCTTGCACTATGATTTATGAGAGGTTCCTCTTGTGTTATTCAACTCTGATAATCGTCCATAGCTGTCTGGCATGTCTTTTAGTGCATTATTTTCCTTGTTAACTCTAGGAGTTATGGGCAGTCGTCACAATTGGTACCAGAGCTGTGGTTATCAATTTTAGACAAAGTTCAAAGACGTAATTACATATGAGAGACGTATTTGTAGATTTCCAATGATACTATGCAGTGTAATAGTATGGTAGCGTTTGAACTCCATTAGCAGCTTTTTCTTGTAAGTCGTTAATCATTCTAATTTGCTGATTTAGAATGAGTTGACGTACTTCAAGACATACTGTTAGGGAGGGGAGTGTGCTCGGAGAGGGAAATCGCAGTACATCAGATTACCCAGCCATGTTTGAAGCCATGATGGAAGCATTCATGAGAAGGGTACTCGCTCCAGTGGCCACCACGGTAGATGTAGGTGTGCATGTGCCTAAGGTTGTTGATTTTGCAAAGCTATGTAAAGAATTTACATCTCTTGGAGGGAAGCCATTCAAAGGAACGGAGCCGACTAAATAAGTTCAGAGGTGGTTAGATGCATGTACTCATATTTTTGGAAATTTAGGAATAGATGATGCAACAAACAGAAAGCTTGCATCAAGGCAGCTACAAGGCAGGGCTATGGAGTGGTGGAATTATGTTACGCTTGATACTCCGGAAGAGGAAATAACTTGGGAGCAATTCCAAATTAAGTTTGGGACAAAGTTTATCTCCACTGCTCAGAAGTCGGATCTTTTCAAGAAGCTTGTGGAGCCGAAACAAAATGGTAGAACAGTGCTTGATTATGTTTCTGACTTTGAGGCCTTGTCGAAGTATGCTCGTTCATATATTGACAAACCCTATCAGAGGAACGAAATGTTTGTTATAGGTTTGGATACCTATATTGGGAAGCCATTGGTGGATCATTGTAACAACCCGCATTTTATGTATCGAAAGATCGTAAAATAATATAATTTTATTCCCTGAGGGTTGGATCATTCTCATATTTTAATATGTTTCTTATGGGGATGCGAGACATGTCCATAATTTTTACCAATTTTGTTTGTGACCATTTTTTCCCTATTAGTCTTGTACAGGGCATAACTTTCGACTCAGATTGAATCAGAGGTGAAATTTGTGCCATTGGAAAGGAAATGATGATTTCCTTTCCGTAGAGTGGTTACATTAAGGTTTTGGCTTAGCGGTTTGGGAGAAATCGTTTTTTTAAGGTTTTCAGTTGGTTGTTCAGGATTTTGAAGCCTTAATGGGCTGATTTGAGAAGGCCCATTATTGGGCTGGTGGAAAACTATAAATAGGTGGTGGAGAATATGGGAAATGGTTTAGTTTCTTTATTCTCTCACTAGGTGGCCTATGTTCCTCCTTCCTTCAACTCCTTTCCACCATTAAAATCAAAATCTAAGCATAGGAAATCGAAGATCTACACCACTGGAGGCTAGATCTACATCGTTTCAAGGGTGAATTCATCAAATCGAATGAATTAAAGCAAGATCTCTACTGTCCTAATTCGTATTTCACCATTTTTGCTTTGTTTTGGAGAATTATTGAGTGGTTTACATCTCTTACATGGATTCAATGAAGTGTATGAGTGTTTGAGCATGTTTTTCATCAAATTCAAGTGTTTTCTCATAGATGATAGATCTATGCATTGATAAGATCATTTTCTTATGAATCACCTAAGGATTTAATTTAGCAAGATTAAACCGGTAATTCTTATGCCATTTCATATGATTTGGCAAGTTAGATCTACAATTTTATTTCATATGGTCATTCATTATTATTTTGGAGTGATTTTCATAATTTTGGTGAAAATCATTGTATTCATGTTTCTAGCAGTTTCATACCATGTTTGTGGCTATATTTGATTAATTGGATGAGTTGGTTTCATCGAATCTATCGTTTGGCGAAGTTTTGGTTGAAATCGGAGTTGGATTGGTGAAGTGCAGGTTTTGTATCGTTCGTGACCATCCTGTTCGGTCGGTTGCAATGTTATCTTGGGAAACATGTCAAAAAATGGTTCAGCCCTAAACTGGTCGGTCACCCTTACCTAGTCGGTCGTTCTTGGTTGAAAGGGTGGGTCGCTCTTGAATGGTTGGGTCGATCGGCTGTTGTAGGACTCGAGCAAGCTTGGGTCATGCACTTAGGGACGGGTCGGTCGGTCTGGGTAAAAAGAAAGCTCCAGGTCGGTTGAGCCGAAGGGTTTGAGAAGGGACCAGGTCGGTTAAGCACTAGGGTCCTGGTCGATCGGTTATGATATTGGATGCATGGGTCGGTCAATGACTCAAAGTATGGGTCGGGCGTGCATCCCAGATGGCGTCGGTCTCTGTGGGTCGGTCATAGGGAGGAGTCGGTCACTAGGGGATTGGATCGTTCGCATGAGGTGTCGGTCGCTTAGGGCCAATTCTGAAAATTTTACTTTTTGGGTACGACTCGGATTTGAACAAAAATGTCTGAAGGAAACCCGCTGATCCCTAGCCACAGCGCAGTGGTGTAACTCGGCTAAGTGATGTGGTGACTTCATAGTGAATTCAATGTGTAATGACGAGGTGAGGTGATTTGTTCGTTGGATGTGATGAATATGGAGACGACTCAAGGATGTATTCAGTTTGTGTGAAGGGATTGCTCTAAATTGTTCTGAGTTTATGAATAGTCATAATTGATAACGATTAGAGATGAGAAGGCCGAGGAATTATCGATATTGTAGGTTCTAGTGGGCTCAAAGCGGGGGTAGGATGGAAAGGTCGTACCTTGGGTGTCGTGTATGGCCTAGACACGTGTTGTGTATAGCATGTGGGTTTTTTTCTAGAACCAGGGCGCCAAGTATGGTCCTTTACAGTTGGTAGAAAATTATTTAACTAGTCATATGATTAACGATGGTTTCTAAGCAAGGTTGCAGGTGATAGCCAGAGTCAGTCAAAGACACTTGAATGCTTGGTTGTATTGATTGTACCATCTCATGGTGATTATCCGACTTCGTGTGAGGTGTTCTTTGGGTTCTTATCTGATATTGGTTTCGGCCTCTGGGGATTGCGCTTGGGGGATGCTAAGTTTGATGAGGGTAGCTTCTATGAGATATAACTGGATGTTGCATGAATTACCTTTGCCATGTATGAATGGTTGTTCTTATTGTCATGGCTGAATTGTTGTTCCTTTAGATGTATAGATCGTAAAGGCTATCACTGTTAGGTGTAAGGAAGGCAGGTGTTGGTTCTTCTATAGAGTTGAGTAGATTAGTTCTTTTGTTTACCCATTCTCATATACTTTATTGATGATGTTTGTTAGTTGTTATATCGCTCACTAAGACTATTGTTTGAATCAAGATTTTATGCTTCCCTCTTATTATTGTTCATCCGATTGTTTGGATGGGCAGACTAGGTGGAAGGTGATAGGTGATAGCTTAGTGAGGACGATGTTTTTGTTTGGAGGCGAGTAGGAGGCTGGTGTATTATTTTACCTACTATCTAGTATTTGTATTTCTGCTGTTTGCTGTTTCTCTGAGAGTTGTAGTGAGGCAAATTGTACAAACACTGTTGTTGTTATCCATGTAACACCCCAGATTTTTGAATAATCGAATTAAATAAATTAAAGAATAAATGTTTAGCATTGTTCAAAGGTTTGTAAACAAAAGACTAAGTAGCTCATTTGGTTGGAACATGTGACTTGCATACAAGAGGTACAGAGTTCGATCCCCGCTAACGCCATATTTTTGTTTTAGGGGAATGGCTAAAAAGCGGCTTAGTGTGAACGCGGTTCAAAAAGTAGTTTAGTGTGAAAATCGTTAATTAGGAAGATAGAAATATATATAGATATATTTATAAAAATAAAATAAAATTCAACCTAAAATTTAAGAAAAAAATTCAAAACAGTGGAAGAGGGAATGCAAAACACCAAACCGACCTATTTTATGGGTCGACCCGAGACTCGCTGGGTCGACCCCAGGGTCGACTCAAGAGGTTTGGAATTGGTCCAGTCGGCCATAAATGGTCTATGATGAAATTTTATGTTTTACGGCTTAGGTGGCGATTTCTGGTAGGTTTGTTGACATCATTACTTGGTTTCAAAGGCCTAGATGGATTATATAGTGATCTGACGGCTATAAATAAATTCAAAACTCTATAAAAAGACCCATAGACTCAAACCCTAAATCAAAATTAAAACTAAAACTATGGCCGACATGCTGTCGTCTTGAACCCTAGAGCAGCCGCCACCAATTAAAGAGGAAGAACAGCAAATCAAATCAGTTCCATTCAACCCTAACAACGAATCTTTTTCAAAGGAGAGCTAATACAACTTCAGAAATCAGAATTCAGAACTCAAGACCGCTTTTGAGTTGTGAGTTCGATCACTTTAACAAAATAATTGCTAAATTAATTATGATGTGATACACGTTGGATTATAAGTTGTGGTTGTGAATCTAATTCATATGTTTAATCATGTATGTTAACATGATTCATATTATATGATGTAATGCAAGTTTTATATATGATGTTATGCAAGTTTCATGTATGATGTTATGCAAGATTAATATGATTATGCAAGTTAATATGATTATGCAAGTTTCATATATGATGTTATGCAAGTTAATATGATTATGCAAGTTTCATATATGATGTTATGCAAGTTAATATGATTATGTAAGTTGTACATATGATGTTATGCAAGTAAATAGGATCACGCAGTTTGTATGCGAGTTATATGATGTTATGTTAGTTTGGATCTAAAATATATGCTAGTAGTTCATGATGTTAACTTGTGTCAATGAATCCCTTTTTATAATCCAATCACCTAGGTTTATAACATCAGTTTTTGTCCGAATATGGATGTGGAACATATGCTAGTTCGTATAAGTATTATGTTCATATGCAAGTTTAAGTGATAATTGGATTCACATATATACAAGTTCACACCTTTAAAGTTTAGATCCATATTCATGTTGACATTTTTATGTTGAAACTATGACATGCATAGTTATGCAAGTTTACACCTTTATGTGGATCCATAGTTTACTCAGGTTAACACCTTTTATTGGATCCATAGTTATACAAGATGACACCTTTATGTTTAGGTTGACCACATACATAATTTATGTAAGTTTATGATAATTACCTAGGCTAGTTGGGTGTAAAACTATGTTCATACATGCAAGTTCACACCTTTTAGATCTATGATTTTTGGATCCTTGATAATACAAAGACTATGCAAGTATGTTGTAATTCTTAATTGCAAGTTAGATGCAAATTAGATCTATTATTGTGTGTATGTGACTTTGTGACGTTTATTCCCTTTTTTTTAAGTATTAGACTATTTGCTAGTCTAATATGTATATGTCATGTTAAGCGAACGAATGACGGGGGGTACGATGGGGATAATAGTGGATACACACATATTGTGAATTTGGCATGTAATGGCCTAAAAAGGCATGTAATTAATTTTAAGGAATAAAATTAATTAGTGATCAAATTGGTATAATTTATATACCATAAATAGATGAGCATAATTTAGGTGATAAATTATGGACATAAATAAATATGGAAATTTGAATAGGGAAAGTAACTCAAATTTGGGGAAAAATAATTATGTATAATTAATTGCCTAAGACACGAGGTTGGACTCATTTGCGGTGTAAGACTGCCCGGACCCGCCCGGCAAATCCAGCAGCCGCAAATGGTAGCCTAATGTGAGAGGTCAAAGGCCCAAACTAAATGCATAACAATTGTATGGACACGAGGTTAGGCTCGTTTGGGGTGTAACAATGCCCGGACCCGCCCGGCGAATCCAGTAGCCACAAATGCCAGTCTAATGTGAGAGTTCCTACAGGGGTTACGGTAGTAATAAATTAAGAAACACTTAACCAAAGTAAAACATGTGGTGGGACATGGGGGTTAAGTGGGTGCCTTGGATGGCATGAGGAAATACGATTAGTAACACTTAACCAAGGTAAAACATGTAAGTGGGACAAGGGGTTAAGTGGGTGCCTTGGGTGGCATGTGGAATTACTAATAGAAACCCTTAACCAAATTTAAAACATGTAAGTGGACATGAAGGGGGTTAAGTGGGATGTACTAGAGGGGACCAAGCCTAGGTGGAAAGCTTGTGTCAAGCATGGGGGGGCCTTTTCAGTCCAGTAGCCCATTAAGTATCTTTGTGAGCTCGACCCAAGTCGAGGACGGGACACGCCTACTGGGTCTGATTGTTAGAGGCCAAAACGGGTTAGCGGTGGCAACGCAAGTCCAACGGGGTCACGTGCGTGCGTGGGTCCGGGCTGGTAGGTAAGACGTTATTGCATCGTGTAGTTATAAGCCGTGCATTCCTTGCATGGTATAAGATTGCCATATTGGGGAGTGACACACCCCACTGTGGGACCTGCACGGGTATTTACGAGTTTGGGAGCCGATCGAAAGGGGAAGGGTAGTGGGTTCAACTAGTGGAGATAGGAGCAGACGACACCTATGTAGTCAGCTAGGGGTACACGAAGCTACCACTATTATTAATAATTATTAAGGGGGTACACCTAGTGGAGATAGGAGAAGACGGCACCTATGACATCAGCTAGTAGTACATGGAATTACCATTATTACTTATTGAAGGGGTACAACTAGTGGGGATAGGTACACGCTGGGTACCTATGATAGAAACTAGAGATATACAGTCAAACATGGAGGATAGCAGGTACATCTAGTAATACACAAAGCTATCACCGTTCTATTTAGCCAAGAGGGATCAAATATCTAGAGTGACTAGTAGGGGTGCAGTTAGTGTTAGTACAGTACAGTACGGTACAGTATGGTAGAGTATAGTAATTATCCTATACTGATTAGGAAGCGTCATTAACGTTATCTCTGTTTCTCTTGATTGCCTTGCCATACCCGTGTGGTTCACATAGTCATTACCTTATTCTCCAGCTTATATCTTATCATATTGCTTTAATAATTATGTTGTTAGAGTTATCGGACTTGCCAGACTTTATGTCTAACCCCCTTTGTTTCCACCTCTTTTCTTCCTTTCCCCCCCAGGTTCTATGGGTGGGCCTAGTACTTGTGGAGTTTGATTGGGATCTCTTTGGGAGCACTTGGATTTGGATTGCTGAAGTAAAGTTCAGCCTATCATTTTCTTTATGGCTACTTGTAGTAGTGGGATTATGTACTTGGTTTTATCAAGATGCATATTATGTACTTGACTTTGGTTTATGGTTTTTGATGATGTAACCAAACATATTTACCTTCTGCTGCAATAAATAAAGTTTTAAATTTTCAAGTACTGCTTTATATCTGTCTTGTTGTGATTTTCTGTTCTATATTCACTTAAAATGCTCCATGGAAGTTAATGCATTCCCTTTTGCGAGTGACATTAATGGACGTGGGGTGTTACACGTGGTATCAGAGCTGAAGGTTACTGGAACAGATAAGATATTTTGTAAAACTATTTTCAAAAGCATTTTTATTAAGAATACTTTCAAAAATATGTTTGTAGAAGAGTATTTTTGAAAGAAAGGTTTATTTTAAGAACATAATCCCCAAGAGCCATATATCCTTCCTTCAATTCTCCATTTTGAATCTCTTCCTCTTTCTCCTTTTGAGTTCCCCCTCCCCCCTCTGCGTATAGATGCTTTTTCTAAGATAAATAAGGACTTCCGTACGAAGGACGGAAAACCACTTCAAGGGACTTAGACGTTTGTCGGGCTAGAAGTTAGTCCAAGGAAGTGGAGGGCTTGTTGGTACCTTTAAGATAGACGATTGGAGGAAGGTTCAAATGGCTGTTTGGTTAGCAAAGGACGAAACCTCATCTTTGTGGGAGGTCACGAATGGAGAGTGTGAAGAAGAAGGCTAGTTGTTTTGGAGAAATAGGACACCTTAGGATTGTCCAAAGAGGCAAGGACAAAGTACAGGATATTATGGAGGGTAGTTGTATTCCCTCACGGCTGGTATACCTGATGGGGGTAAGACCGTATAGGTTGAAATTTGGTTTTCTTTATCATCATGTTTGAACTTTGTTTGATTCTGGCGCTTTATACTCGTTAGTTTCTGCTTCGTTAGTTGAAACACTGCACCTAAATAATAGTCTAGTTAAGGATCCCATCCTAGTCTCAAATCCTGTTGGTGGTTTGGCTCATCCTTCAATGGTTTGTCGGGATTTGAGAATGTCTATCTTGGGCATTGGATTCGAATGCAACGCATTCATCCTTGGTTTCACGGGCTATAGTTTGATTCTAGGGGTGGATTGGCTAGCCAGGCGGGGTGCCATCCTAGATTGTGAAAGGAGGGTAGTTAGACTATTGATTCGTTATGCAAAGACCCTCATATTTCTTGTGACCCTAGGGGTTTAGTGATGCTTAGCTGCCTAGAATCTTCTGACACATCCAACAATGACTGGGAGTCTGTTTGTATGTTCCGTGAGTATGGAACGTCTTTGATAAAGTGCGGGGTTTACCCAGAGGCGTGAAATAAGTTTTCGTACGTGCTTAATAGATAAAGCAAAGCCAGTTATGTGATCAGCGGTGGTTTTGGAGCAAAACTGGCAAGGACAGCCAGAGTCGGTCAAGTGCTCAATTGGTTGGCCGTCTTACTAGTATCATCTCACGTAGGTCGTCTGAATTCGAAGGAGGTAGCCCTTGGGTGTTGGTCTGATATTGGTTTAGGCCTTTGGGGCTTGCACTTTGGGGATGTCGAGTTCGACTAGGATGGTTTGTGTGAGAGATGGATAGTTGTGACGATTTCGCATGGGATAAAATCCTGGTTTTCTCTAGAAGCAGAGAAGAGCATGCCCTACATCTTAGGTAAAGCATAGGGACCCTACAAGTGCACCAGCTTAAAGCTAAGTTCTCCAAAATACCATTTTTGGAGGAAAGAAGTGAGGATTTTAGAGCATGTGGTCTCTAGGGAAGGGTGATATGTTATGGTGGAAGATGGTCGAAAGTCCATGAGAGAAATTACCCTACACATGACCTAGAGTTGGCCGCTATTGTCTTTGCGCTTAAATCTTGGCGTCATTATCTTCTTGGCGAGAAATTCGAATTATTCACTGACCACAAATCGCTAAAATATTTATTCTCTCAGAAGGACTTGAACTTAAGGCAGCAAAGGTGGATGGAATTCTTAGCATCCTACGACTTCGAGATAGCATATACCCCTGTCAAGGGCAACGTGGTGGCAGACGCCTTAAGTAGAAAGAGGTTGTCCTTGAGTCCATTGTTTGTTGAGCGGCGAAGCTAAGAGATCATCTCTACGTTTGACTTTAAACCTTCCGTTGACTTTGTACCCGGTTTGCTAGCATCCTTAGAGGTCAGACCTACGTTGGACGGATTGGCGAGGCATAGCAAGACGACCCACAGTTGGTTGAGTTAGCAGAAAAGCTCAAAAGAGGGGAGTCATCGAGCCATCTCCGTAGGTATACCCTAGATGATAAGGGTTGGTTACGTAGGGGCGGTAGACTTTGTGTACCACATGACGAGAACTTGAGGAAGACTATCCTTGATGATGCACATTGTTCGAAGATGACCATCCATCCCGGCGGGGACAAGATGTATATGGATAGGAGACGAGTTTACTTTTGGGCCAATATGAAGAAGGACGTGGCAGAGTTTGTTGCTAGATGCTTCGTGTGCCAACAAGTAAAAACAGAGCAAAAAAGCCCGGTGGATTACTTCACCCATTGAAGGTCCTACAACGGAAGTGGGAAAGTGATTTGATGGACTTTGTTAACGGATTACCAAGATCGAGAAAGGGTAATATGGGGATTTGGGTCGTGGTAAACAGACTTACTAAGAGCGCCCATTCCATTCCCGTGAAGAGTAAGAGGACTACTCCATGGTTACCCTCCGTATTCATTCGAGAAATAGTTCGTTTGCACGGTGTTCCTTCTAGCATAGTGAGCGACCGCGATTCTATCTTTACTAGCATATTTTGGAAGAGCTTGCAAGAAGCGGTAGGGACTCGGTTATGTTTGAGCAACGCATATCATCCTCAGACGGACGGCCAGACCGAGAGGGTGAATCGTATTCTAAAGGACCTTTTGAGGCTATGTGTCTTAGACTTTGGAGGTACATGGGAAGAGCATCTTCCGTTGGTGGAGTTCGCGTATAATAATAGCTTGGCATGGCACCTTTCGAAGCTCTTTATAGAAGGCCTTGTCATTCACCTATATGTTGGTGGGAGTCTACGGATAATATCTTGCTTGGGCCCGATATGGTTAGAGAGATTTCGAAAAAGATCGATTTGATTCGAAGGAGGATGAAGGCGGCGCAAGATAGGCAGAAATCTTTTGCAGACAAGATGAGGGTAGACCTTGAGATTGAAATTGGGGACATGGTCTTTATCAAGGTGTCTCCATTACGAAATGTTGTTCGCTTTGGGTCCGTTGGGAAGTTAGCACCAAGGTTCGTAGGGCTGTTTCCTATTAAGCAGAGAATTGGACAGATGGCGTATAGAGTGGAGTTGCCCGAGAGACTTAGTGGCGTACACGATGTATTCCATGTGTCACATTTGAGGAAGTGCTTGCACGAGACTGCGGAAGTGGTAGAGCCGAGCTTGCTTAGAGAGGTGGCGATAGAGCGTGATGCGACGATTCGGCGAGCTCCTACGTGCATTCTTGGGTCGGAGGTTAAGACGTTGAGGAATCGAGAGGTCAAGCTAGTCAAAGTGCAATAGGGAGATGATGAGAGCAACACTACTTGGGAGACGGAAGAGAAGATGCGTTCATTATACCCTTTTCTTTTTGAGGGTATGTCTTTTAGTTTCTCCTTTATCGCTTACCTTATACTTATCTTATCTTTAATATGTCCTCTCGTTAGTACCTTTGACCTTTAGATAGGGTAGTCCTATGATTGAAACATGTGTTTGAGACATGTTATGTATGATGGATGCATGTGGATGCAAGTGTTTGCTAGTGGTTGCTCGTGGATGCATATACACACACTTTAGGCACTAGATCGGCTCAGTCACTTCATATTGCATATAAATATGTGTGCATATTTAAGCTAATGGATGTATAATGGTTGTGTTATCATATGGATGTTGCATTTTGGTGAATGGTTGTGCACACATGTAGAATTAATATGTATCGATAGGGTTCTTTCGCATACATAATGGATGCATGGCACTATCATGGTTTGCATTAAGGAGGTCAACTGAATCAGTAGACCGCCTGGTTTTGCATTAGATAAGGAACATATACATGCACTTTTTGCATATGTTCATACAGCATTAGAAATTCTCTAAGGACAATGGATTCCTGTGTTTGATGGTTGAGTAGATGGTTGTTTGGATGTTAGGATATGCATTCTCCTTAACTTGGAGATTTCGGGGGTGAAATCCTTTAAGAAGGGGAGAATGTAACACCCCGGATTTTTGAATAATCGAATTAACTAAATTAAAGAATAAATGTTTAGCATTGTTCTAAGGTTTGTAAGCAAAAGACTAAGTAGCTCATTTGGTTGGAACATGTGACTTGCATACAAGAGGTACAAAGTTCGATCCCCGCCAACGCCATATTTTTGTTTCAAGGGAATGGCTAAAGCGCGGCTTAGCGTGAACGCGATTCAAAAAGTAGTTTAGTGTGAAAATGGTAAATTAGGAAGATAGAAATATATATAGATATACTTATAGAAATAAAATAAAATTCAACCTAAAATTTAAGAAAAAAATTCAAAACAGCGGAAGCGGGAAGGCAAAACACCAAACCGACCTATTTTATGGGTCGACCCGAGACCCGCTGGGTCGACCCAGGAGGTTTGGAATTAGTCCCGTTGGCCCTAAATGGTCTATGACGAAATTATATGTTTTAGGGCTTAGGTGGCGATTTCTGGGTGGTCTGTTGACATCATTACTTGGTTTCTAAGGCCTAGATGGATTCTAGAGTGATCTAACGACTGTAAATAAATTTAAAACTCTATAAAAAGACCCATATACTCAAACCCTAAATCAAAATTAAAACTAAAACTATGGTCGTCATGTTGTCGTCTTGAACACTAGAGCTGCCGCCACCAATTAGAGAGGAAGAACAGCAAATCAAATCAGTTCTATTCAACCCTAACAACGAATCTTCTTCAAAGGAGAGCTAATACAACTTTAGAAATCAGAATTTAGAACTCAAGACCGCTTTTGAGTTGTGAGTTCGATCACTTTAACAAAATAATTGCTAAATTAATTATGATGTGATATACGTTGGATTATAAGTTGTGGTTGTGAATCTAATTCATATGTTTAATCATGTATGTTAGCTTGATTCATATTATATGATGTTATGCAAGTTTTATATATGATGTTATGCAAGTTTCATTTATGATGTTATGCAAGATAAATATGATTATGCAAGTTAATATGATTATGCATGTTTCATATATGATGCTATGCAAGTTAATATGATTATGCAAGTTTCATATGTGATGTTATGCAAGTTGTACATATGATGTTATGCAAGTTAATAGGATCACGCAAGTTGTATGCGAGTTATATGATGTTACGTAAGTTTGGATCTAAAATATATGCTAGTAGTTCAAGATGTTAATTTGTGTCAATAAATCCCTTTTTATAATCCAATCACCTAGGTTTATAACATCAGTTTTTATGCGAAAATGGATGTGGAACATATGCTAGTTCGTATAAGTATTATGTTCATATGCAAGTTTAAGTGATAATTGGATTCACATATATACAAGTTCACACCTTTAAAGTTTAGGTCCATATTCAAGTTGACATTTTTATGTTGAAACTATGACATGCATAGTTATGCAAGTTTACACCTTTATGTGGATCCATAGTTTACTCAGGTTAACACCTTTTATTGGATCCATAGTTATGCCAGATGACACCTTTATGTTTAGGTTGACGACATACATAGTTTATGTAAGTTTGTGATAATTACCTAGGCTAGTTGGGTGTAAAACTATGTTCATACATGCAAGTTCACCCCTTTGAGATCTATGATTTTTGGATCCTTGATAATACAAAGACTATGCAAGTATGTTGTAATTCTTATTGCAAGTTAGATGCAAATTAGATCTATTATTGTGTGTATGTGACTTTGTTACGTTTATTCCCTTTTTTTTAAGTATTAGACTATTTGCTAGTCTAATTTATTTATATATATATATATATATATATATCATGTTAAGCGAACGAATGACGGGGGTACGATGGGGATAATAGTGGGTACACACATATTGTGAATTTGGCATGTTATGGCCTAAAAAGGCATGTAATTAATTTTAAGGAATAAAATTGATTAGTGATGAAATTGGTATAATTTATATACCATAAATAGATGAGCATAATTAAGGTGATAAATTATGGACATAAATAAATATGGAAATTTGAATAGGGAAAGTAATTCAAATTTGGGGAAAATTAATTATGTATAATTAATTGCCTAAGTCACGAGGTTGGACTCATTTGTGGTGTAAGACTACTCAGACCTGCCCGGCAAATCCAGCAGCCACAAATGGTAGCCCAATGTGAGAGGTCAAAGGCCCAAACTAAATGCGTAACAATTGTATGGACACGAGGTTAGGCTCGTTTTTGGTGTAAGACTGCCCGGACCCGCCCGACAAATCCAGCAGCCACAAATGCCAGTCTAATGTGAGAGGTCCTACAGGGGCTACGTTAGTAATAAATTAAGAAACACTTAACCAAAGTAAAACATGTGGTGGGACATGGGGGTTAAGTGGGTGCCTTGGGTGACATGAGGAAATACGATTAGTAAAACTTAACCAAGGTAAAACATGTAAGTGGGACATAGGGGTTAAGTGGGTGCCTTGGGTGGCATGTGGAATTACTAATAGAAACCATTAACCAAATTTAAAACGTGTAAGTGGACATGAAGGGGTTTAAGTGGGATGTACTAGAGGGGACCAAGCCTAGGTGGAAAGCTTGTGTCAAGCATGGGGGGACCCTTTTCAGTCCAGTAGCCCATTAAGTATCTTTGTGAGCTCGACCCAAGTCGAGGACGGGACACGCCTACTGGGCCTGATTGTTAGAGGCCAAAACAGGTTAGCGGTGGCAACGCAAGTCCAACGGGGTCACGTGCGTGCGTGGGTCCGGGCTGGTAGGTAAGACGTGTTGCATCGTGTAGTTATGAGTCGTGCATTCCTTGCGTGGTATAAGTTTGTCATATTGGGGAGTGATACACCCCACTGTGGGACCTTCACGGGTATCTACGAGTTAGGGAGCCGATCGAATGGGGTAGGGTAGTGGGTACACCTAGTGGAGATAGGAGTAGACGGCACCTATGTAGTCAGCTAGGGGTACGTGAAGCTACCACTATTATTAATAATTATTAAGGGGTACACCTAGTGGAGATAGGAGCAGGCGGCACCTATGACGTCAGCTAGGAGTACATGGAATTACCATTATTACTTAATGAAGGGGTACATCTAGTGGGGATAGGTACACGCTGGGTACCTATGATAGCAACTAGAGATATACAGTCAAACATGGAGGATAGTGGGTACATCTAGTAGTACACGAAGCTATCACCGTTCTATTTAGCCAAGAGCGATCAAATTTCTAGAGTGGCTAGTAGGGGTGCAGTTAATGTTAGTACAGTACAGTACGGTAAAGTATAGTAGTTATCCTATATTGATTAGGAAGCTCCATTAACGTTATCTCTGTTTCTCTTGATTGCCTTGCCATACCCATGTGGTTCACACAGTCATTACCTTATTCTCCAGCTTATATCTTATCATATTGCTTTAATAATTATGTTGTTAAAGTTATCAGACTCGCCGGACTTTATGTTTGACCCCCTTTGTTTCCACCTCTTTTCTTCCTTCCCCCCCACCCCCCGGTTCTAAGGGTGGGACTAGTACTAGTGGAACTTGATTGGGATCTCTTTGGGAGCACTTGGATTTGGATTGCTGAAGTAAAGTTTAGCCTATCATTTTCTTTATGGCTATTTGTAGTAGTGGGATTATGTACTTTGTTTTATCAAGATGGATATTATGTACTTGACTTTGGTTTATGGTTTTTGACAATGTAACCAAACATATTTACCTTCTGCTGCAATAAATTAAGTTTTAAATTTTCAAGTGCTACTTTATATATGTCTTGTTGTGATTTTCTGTTCTATATTCACTTAAAATTCTCCATGGAAGTTAATGCATTCCCTTTTGCGAGTGACATTAATGGACGTGGGGTGTTACAATCCACGTGTACGGGAATTACTTTCTAGTTGTCATGAAATTTTCGTGTTTTCTACTTCACTATCACTACCTATTGTATATGTTCTATTATATTTTGTCCTTTAGCTATGAGTTTACAATAGGTTCTGCGATTGTTACCTTACATTGATGATCGTCTCTAGCTTCCTGGCAGACCTTTCAGCGCATTGTCCACTTGTTTAGTGCAGGTGCTACGGGCAGTCGTCACAATCATCTTGGCGATCCATATGAGAAGATTGTCGAAAAAGCTGTTTGACATAAAATCTTATTTCCTAAAGGAGAAAATGTTTTCGCTGCAACCAAGGAAGCTTCGAAACCAAAGCAGGGGGTAATAACAATAAAAAAGAGGAAGCAGCAACGACAGAAAGGAAAGAATGGCAAGAAGAAACCTAAAAGTGAGGTAGTTTGTTGTAACTTCCAACAGAAATGCCATTACTCCAATGAATCTAAGAATCCCAAAGTGGAGAAGAAGTGCTTTAAGTGTGGAAAGCCTGGGCATGAAAAGAAGGATTGTCCAGAATCAACTAAAGGAAAGCAGATTGTGAAGCCTTATGCTTTGTATGTCATGTCATCATCTTCATGATCTTCAACTGCAGAAGAGAAACGAAAGGGTGTCATCGTCCAAAGTACTCTTTCCGTTATAGGTGTTTTAGTTCATGTGTTATTTGATACTGGAGCATCGCATTCTTTCATTTGTAATGAGCTTGTGTGCTGCTTGGGTTTAGAACCCGAGATTTGTGATAGACCTTTGGTTGTGACTAATCTGGTTGTGGGTTCTTCCAGCCTTTGTATTCTTTTTCGTGGTCTTGTATTATCGTGTCATGGTTGCTTTTTTGTGTGTGATTGGTTTGATTTGAACTTCACTAGATTTGGGATCATCTCGGGCGTGGATTGGCTAAAGAGGTATGCGGCAAGAGTGAATTGTGATAAGCTTGAGGTGAGAGTCGGGGATGTGGTAAGATGAAAGGTTTTGATTCGATGTAAGTCTGAAGATGATGTATTTGTGAGTTTTTTATATTCGCTTGTGATTCCACAGGAAGACTTGTCATCTGTGTTGATCGCTAATGAGTTTGAGGATGTCTTTGAGGAAGACAAATGTTTGCTAGCGCATCGTGAGATCGAGTTTAGAATCGATTTAGTCGAGGGTGCTAGACCTATTGTTATGCCTCTTAGGAAGATGGCGCCTAAGGAACAGCAAGAGGTAGGGGTGTAAGTTCGTGACCTTTTGGAAAAATCATTTGGAGAAGTGTATCTGAATGGGGAGCATCAGTTGTGTTTGCAACCAAGGCCGATGGATCATTGAGATTGTGTGTCGACTATCAAGCTAAATAAGGTAACCAAGAAGAACAAGTATCCATTGCCAAGGATCGATGACTTATTCGATTAGCTTCATGAAGCCAAAGCGTTTTCTCAGATGGATTTGGGAACGGAATTTCACCAGTTGAGAGTGGCAAAGGATAGTGTGTCGAAGACTACTTTTAGGACACCATCCGGTTTTTTGAATGGTTGGTCATGTCATTTGGGTTAACTAATGCACTAGCGCACTTCATGGTTCTTATGAATAGGGTTTTCATAGATCAGTTGAATAAGTTTGTGCTTGTATTCGTGGATAATATTCTGCTTTACTCTCGGAATGAGGAAGAGCATAAGACACACTTGAGAGTTGTTTTGGAAATCTTGCGAAAGCACCAGCTGAAGGCTAAGTTTTCGAAGTGTCACTTCTGGAAGAGCGAAATGAGGTTCTTAGGCCATGTTGTTTCTGGAAATGGAATAGTGGTTGACCCCGCTAAATTAGCAGCAATCCAGGAATGGAATAGACCTAAGAATGCGAAGGATGTTTGGAGTTTCCTTGGGTTAGCAGGATATTATCGTTGTTTTATCAAGGATTTCTCCAAGATAGCTGCTCCGTTAACAGGATTGATGAAGAAGAACCAAGTGTTCACATAGGTTGCAAAGTGTAAGCGAGCTTTCGGAATCATGAAAGAGAGACTGATGAGTGCTCCTGTTTTGACGATTCCAAGTAGGAACGAAAAAATGGTGGTATACACTGGCGCATGTGGTACTGGGCTTGGATCAGTGCTAATGTAAAAGGATCTGGTTGTGCTATACGCAAGTCGACGACTAAAGCCGCACGAAAGGAATTATTCAACTCATGATTTGTAGTTGCCAGCGATCATGTTTGCTCTGATGATGTGGAGACGTTACCAGTTGGCGGTTTGATTCGACATGTTTACGAATCATAAGTCATTGAAGTATCTTTTCTCACAAAAGGATTTGAATCTTCGGTAGTGGCTATGGTTAGAGTTTCTGGCATCATATGATTTTGGTATAGCCTATACTTCAGGAAAAGGTAACACAGTTGTAGATGCGTTGAGTCGAAGACATGCAGGATTGGAGGCAATGTTTTCGGAATGGAAGAGCCTCGAGTTTTTGGCAGGGTTTGATTTCAGGCCAAGGTGTAAGTTGGAACCTGAAATGTTGGCAAACTTGTCGATAAGACCTACTCTTATCAAAAGGATTGGTGAAATCCAAAAGTGAGATGCAAAGCTTGTCAATTTTATTTAGAAGTTGGAACCAGAGAATAAAGAATTCGAGGTCAATCGAGAAAGTTGGCTTCGAAAGCAAGGATGATTAATTGTTCTTGATATCGACGGATTGAGGGATGAGGTTCTGAAAGAATGTCATCATTCGAAGTTGACGATTCATCCTGGTGGTAATAATATGTATCAGGACATAAAGCGATCTTACTACTAGGAAGGGATGAAAAGGGATATTGGAAAGTTTATTTCCAAGTGCATGAACTGTCAGTTGGTGATAACTGAACAGAAGAAGCCGGGTGGATTGCATCAGCCATTATAAGTTCCTACATGGAAGAGGAGCAGATATCGATGGACTTTATCGATGGACTACCTAGAACCAGGGCAACAAACGAAGGAATTTGGGTCATCGTGGATTGCTTGATCAAAAGTGCCAGATTTATTCTTGTTAAATCGATTAGGACAGCATCGAAGTTTGTTGAGCTATATGTAAAATAGATAGTTCAATTCCATGGTATCCCGAAAAGCATAGTGAGTGATCAAGATCCATTATTCACAAGTGGACTTTGGAAAAGTTTGCAAGAGGCTTTGGGAACCAAATTGTGTTTGAATATGTCTTATCATCCCAAACTGAAAGACAAACCGAGAGGTTTAACCTAGTATTGGAAGATGTCCTAAGAGCTTGTGTATTAGACATCGGAGGATCATAGGTGTACCATCTACATCTAGTCAAGTTTGCATATAACAACAGCTACTAGTTGAGTATTGGGATAGCACCATTCGAGGCGTTGTATGCTAATCCGTGTAATTCTCTATCATGTTGGCTAGAAACTAGAGATAAGTTGATACTTGGGCCAAAGATGATCAGAAAGACATCGAATTGTATCAAAATCGTTCGAAAATGAATGACAACAGTCCAAGATTGTTAGTTTAGTTATGCCGATAAACGTAGGAAATATTTGGAATTTTACGTTGGTGATATGCTTTTCGGGAAGATTTCGTCATTGAAGCACGTGGTTCAGTTTGGAAGCAAAGGAAAGTTATCTCTAAGGTTTGTTGGACCGTTGCCGATAATCGAGCGAATTGGAAAGCTCACATATAGGTTGGAGTTACCTGAGAAGATGTCGACTGTGCATAATATTTTCCTTGTGTCGTTTCTATGGAAGTTCATCCATGATTCGAATGTTGTTGTATCTCCAGAATAGTAAGAAGACCTAGAAGTAGAGACCATAGTTACGAGACCTCGTAAGCCGCTTCGTGATGTGGGGATGTGGGGAATGAAACGAAACAGCTTAGGAGGAAGACGGTTAAGCTAGACAAGGCACAATGGAGTAAGGATGGCGACGATTGTACATGGAAGACGTAAGAGAGCATGAAGGCGACCCACCTAGAACTCTTCGTTGGTATGACCCATTGATATCATGTCATCATTACATCATTGTAACTTGTGCTATGGTTGTTTTTGTTAGAATTCCGCATTTTTGGATAAGGCTATAGATGCATGGCTTGATGGATGCTAGTTTTGATGGTAAATTGGCTGCTCATCGATGGTAGGCATGTAGAATTATTTTGGTTGCTTGTGTTTGCTTGGGATTTCGAAGGCGAAATTCCTAAGGGGAGGAGATTGTAAAGCCCGCATTTTACGTATTGAAGGATCGTAATTTTTTTTATTTTATTCCCTGAGGGTTCGATCATTCTCATATTTTGATACGTTGCTTATGGGGATGTGAGACCTATACATAATTTTTACCTATTTTATTTGTAACCGTTCTGCCCCTGTTAGTTTTGGATAGAGCATAACTTTTGACTAGGACCGAATTGGGTGCTAAGATTGGTCTCGTTGGAAAGGAAATGGTGTTGTCAATTTCGTAATGTGGTCACATTAAAGATTTGGTTCAGCGGTTTGGGAGGAATCGTTGTTTTTGTGTTTCACAATTTGCTGTTTAAGTTTTTGAACATTTAGTGGGTTTATTTGGAGAGGCCCATTAGTGGGCTGGTGGGAGGCTATAAATAAGGGGTTAGAGTCATAGAGAAGGGTTACTTCCTTCATTCTCTTATTTGGTTGAGCTCATGATCCTCCTTGCTCAATCAAATACACCTTTCCACCATTAAAATTCTAGATCTACATAAGAGAATCGAAGATCAACATCGTTTGAAGCTAGATCTGCGCAAAGTGAAGGGAGATCTCATCAAAATGGAAGATTTGAAGAGTTTTCTTCGCTATTCGAAATTTAGATTCATCGTTCTTGTGTTGCTTTTGTGAATTTGTGAGTGATATGCATCTCTCACAGGAATTCAATCAAGTATGTGAGTGTTTGATCTTAATTTCATCATTTTCAAGTGATTTCTCATAGATCCATATCGTGGTAAGCATATTTTCATTTGATTCACCGTAGGATCTAATCTAGTGACTTAAAACCGATAATTTATATGATCATTCGTACGTTTATGCAAGTTAGATCCACAAATTTAGTCTAATTATCGATTTATCATGGTTTAGTTAATTTCTGATGATAATTGTCATTTTGATGTTATTAGTGATTTCACAAAGTGTGCATTGTTGGATTTGATGATTTGGATGAGCAGATTTCATTGATATCGTCGTTTGTCGAAGATTTGGTCAAGTTTGGAGCTATTTTGGTCAGATCTAGAGTTAGGTCATTTTTCTTAGGTCATTAATGATGTGGCATGAGCTCGGGTCATGCTTGTTACTCAAGAAATGGGTAAGATTGTCTAAAAGTTGGTCGGGTCGTTGGACCTGCTTCGAGTCGTTTTTCTTTAAATAGTAAGGCATAGAAGTAAGGTCATTCGGAGTAGGTCAGGTCGCAGGAGGTTTTCTGGCTCCAGGTTGTCATGAGGCTTGGGTCGCTCAAGTGTTAGGTCACTCAACTGTTGGGTCAGTCCAAAAGGGTAAAAGGCAGGTCATTGGGAGGCTTGAAGTGTTGGGTCGCTCAAGTGTTAGTTCGTTCGTGACCTAAGAAGTCGGGTCGTTCATGACCTAAGAAGTCAGGTCGTTCGTGACGTGTAACACCCCGTAATTTTAACAACACTAAAAGAGGATAAATTAAATAACAATTAATTTAATATTCGAAATTAAGGGAAATATACTTCGCCATTGCGTCCGTCTCGAAATTTTGTTCAAAATAGACATTTGGTTTGCGTAAAACGGACACAATATGAAGAAGATATGAGGGTTTGAAGTTTGTATACGTGCAAGATAATTATATATACATACACACACACACACACAAATATATATATATATATATATATGGTCCATGAATTCAAAATAAGGTCTAGAAAGTTCTAAATCGTTCAAATTCCAGAATTCAAAATTCCCACCTACGGGAGTCGACCCCTTAAGGGGGGAGTCGACCGCTAGGTCGACCCCACAAGGGGGTGTCGACACCAGGGTCGATCCCCCTAGGGCTGACGTGGCTAAGTCAGTTCTGGGGCTAGCAGCTATAAATACAGGCTCATTTCTCTTGTTTTCTTCACTAAAAATCAATGGAGGCCTAAATGATGTTCGTGCCTAGACTGAATCAAATCTCTTTCTTCTTCTGCAATCAAAGTCTAAAGATTCAAGCGTAGATCATAGATTCATCAACTATTTTTCTCCGTCTATTGTTCTAGATCCAAATGCTATGGTTTTCAGTTACCTTTTGATTTAAATAATTAAAAGTAAACATGATATGACTGTAAATTTGGATCTATGCCTGTGACTGAATCATATCAGATCTATTGTAATTTTTGAATCCATGATATTGTAATTTGGATCTATGCTTGTGACTGAATCATATCAGATCTATTGTAAATTGTGAATCTATGACATTTTTAATTGACTATGACCTGGATCTCAACCCTTATCATGTTAGATCTACTTTTAATTACGGATCTAATTTGTTATTTGGATCATCTTATGATTATCATGTTGTGGTCAATTTAGATCTAGCATTAGGTGGACATCTAAATTCTTATTTAGATCTAATCATGTCTGTTATGACATCCCTACTATGTTAGAACCTATTTTATTATCACAAGCTCACCGATCTAGGCTTATATGTCGACCTTATCATTATGCCATCATATGCTTATGTTAGTTCTGTTAGAATAATTATATCTGTCATCTTCTCTTCACCTTTTCCCTTTTTTATATAGCCAGGCTATTTTCGAGCCTAGGCATGCCGCTAAATTATACAATTACATTAGTTTGGGAACAAAGGGGAAAAACATTGAAATTGGGCATATCTTGTAAATTGGGAATTTGGGCATAATTGGTAAAAAGGTGAAAATTGGGATAATTTGAATAATGTATATGTATATGACTTTGGACATGTAATTCACTATGAACATAATTGGGGAAAAAGGGGCGTGAAACCTATAACCTGTAACGACATAGGTGAAAACTGGCCAATAATGAAATGCCTAGGATTACAGTAATTATAAACTGTAATTGCGCCTAGACACGAGGTTAGATTACACTTGTGGTGGAAGTCTGCCCGGACCCGCCTGACATATCCAACGACCACAACTGGTGAATCTAATGTGGGAGGTCTAGGTTCACAAATATGAGATGTGCTAAGACATGAGGTTAATCACAATTTGTGAAATAAGTCTACCTGGACCCGCCCGGCATATCCAGCATCCACAAATGGTAAGCTTAATGTACGAGGTCTAGCGTACCATAACCATAAATGAAAATATGGTAATAAACCTTGAATGCTTAACATAGTTGAATCCATAGGGATTGTATGAATATAAACTTAGTTGGGGTTAAGTAAAACTAGGTTGAACAGTGGGTGGGTTAAGTAAATCTGAGGGGGTGGGTAATATTTACATATAGACCCACAAACTTAACCTGATAGGGTTATGTAATTAAAGACACCTAGTGGTATACATAACCTATGGAAATATTAGAGCTATGTAATTAAAGACACCTTTTTTAGGGTAAGCGTAACTTATAGAAATGATAGGGTTGTGTAATTAAAGACACCTAGTGGTATACATAAACGATGGTAATCCTAGTGGGGATACAAGACAAGGTGGAGACCTTGTGATGGCCCGCCCCGGACCAGCCGACATTTCTTTGAAATGCGTTGTACCAATGCTCGACTAGTACGAGATGGTCATCAAAGGAAAAGGATTTGAAACTATGAAACACCAAATAACCTGTAGTATATCTCGCAACGCATGGACTAAAATATAATAATAACATAACTTGACATAAAATAGGCGAGACAATGCATAAGCTGAAAACTAAACCATTACAGCTGCGGGATCCAAAATATAGCTTATGATACAAACAATCATTATTCCAACTTCAACATACTGCCTCTAAAGCAAAATAGAAAAGGTACACTAATAATGCTCAAAGTAGTGACCAACAACAACACAGGGAGAATATATGTAAATAGTACGTGGAAGCCTCCTGCTCATCTCCGGACAACTACTTGTACATAACCACCTAACATGTCTCTAGTCTGCTCGTTTAGGAGCACCCAGAGTAATAAGAAGAGATATAAAATTCTGGGTCAGAAAAAAATCTTGTGTGAGCGATAGCAGCAAAGTAAAACAATAACAGGTATAAATAATCATACCTGAACCTGGACCAGCAACCAACAACAAGATGTACAGTACTCTAAGGTATCACTAACATATAGTGAAAATGGGAGTGTGCGTGTCATGCTGATAGCAAACATCAAACATAGCAATCATCCTCACTTCTCTCACTCAGTGCGTAAAGCATACGATATCCACCGCTTTGGTCACCAGAACCATTGGGGCCATGACGGAGACCAGTCTATCCAAACCTTACTACGACCACTTTACCCTTAGGTTCCTGATGGAGTTTGACTCCAAACATCTTTGACCCTACCGCACTGGTCCATAGTCAACGCCCCCCATTAATAGTGAATCAAAGTTATTGATATCGATAACCCCTTTACACACGTCCTGCAGCAAAGTCCAACTTATGAAGTTAACTCCTTGGTTTCCATCTAGATCCTGAGTGATAACTTCTCATTTTGATTTCCTTTGCATCTCGGGTTTTAGTCTCCTTCGGTCCGGTTTGTCACATTTAGTTCGTTGGTCTCCGTTCATGATGTGCAATCAATTCTTTGTGCAAAATTCGTGGTCAAGCTCTCCGGATCGTGACCTTGCTTTCCACTCGCGACCTTCCACTCGTGACCAACTCGGCGGGTCATGATGCTTCATAGGGGTCAGGTCGTGATCCTCCATAGGGGTCGGGTCATGAAGGCAAAGTCCACCCGTGAATGGGGGGGTTCTGACCAATTTCCTTCAACTTTTCCAACGAGCTATTTATGCCATTCGACGACGCTTTCCGCCATTCTAACTTTTCTATAAAATCACAAATCATACCAAACAGTAATAGCAACATATATAAACAACCATAAACATCAAACCAATGGTTTAACATGTTGATATGGACCAAACATGCCCAAAACCATGATTTTCCCCTTAATACCCTTAACCATGTTTTAACTAGGATTAGCAAACTTAAACCAAATTAACCAAAATTTCTAATAGAGGCATAAAATATTATTTAGAATTTCTACATATTTTTCCATAGTTTTCTGAGTCATAATCCTTAACCGACTTTTTGGTCCGGCCCCCAAGAGTGCATCAGACACGCTCAACCCAACGTATCGCGTGAAGCCAAGGGAGAGAGGGACACTCAGGAGAAAAGGAGACAGAATTGAGAAGGGACTGCACCACTGAGAACTTCGCAGGACTCACGACCCATTTCCGAGTCGATATCTCAAATCCTGAAGGAATCGCACGTCCCAAGACGCCCGAAACCGCGACCCTTTCACACCTCGAAATGCGGCCTCGCACCCAGCGGGTGCGAGATCTCGCACCTAAGCGGGCGCGAAATCTCGCATCCAGCCTCGGGTGCGAAATTTCTGCAACTGCTAATGGAGGGAGCGAAATTCTGCCAGTGGTCCCCTATTTCTACCTACTCTTACCTAATCCTACCTACCCGCACTCCTATAAATAGCCTATGGCCTCACACTTCAAAGGGGTTGGATTTTCTTCACTTGAGACCTTCCTAGAGCTTCCTAAATCCTATTAATGGCATCTCCTATTTGAGGAAAAAGGAGAATTAAATAGTCTTTTTCCCAAATACCTAGCATATGGAAATTATGAAAGCAAATGTAATAAGTGTGGCTCTAGTTTGTAATTCCTGAGTGATCAATAAAATTCCAACACCTTTCCAAAGTGGACGTAGGCCTAATCCGCGGCCGAACTACTATAAATTCTCATGTCATTTGCTGCTTTCTCTTACTTAGTCTTGCAACCGAAATAACTATTCCTAGTAATAGGAATCTTTGGTGTTTACAACATTTTTTACCATCAACATTTGGTGCTTTCACTGAGAATTGAACTCAAGATTTGCGTCTTTCTTCCACATTATCATTTCGACTTTGACGAGCTTAAGGTTCCTTACTTAACCTGCTATTGAGTGTGCATACGATGGTAAAGAAGACAAAGAACGCAATGGTCGGCCCTTCAGCTGCAGCCATGGCCTTTACATCCCAATAACCTCAACCAGTATATATCCCGGCCACTAATGAAATTGCCCCTCCTATCGTGGACCCCGAAGTACCCGTTACACAAGCTCAAATTCAAACGCTCAATGAAAGGTATGAGAAGACAGCGGTCGAGCTCAACCAAGCATTAAAGAATAATATCGACCTTATGCGGCAACTTCAAGAAAGTCAACGCATCGTCACCGACTTCAACTAACTCGGAACAATGCTCAACCCCGACCAACTGCCTCGGAAACTTCCTCTTATGAGTCAAGGGGCCCATACCAAAGGAGGAGGTTCAGCCTTATCAACAACATCGTCGTTCGTACCAATGCCCTCGATAATAGTAACGGTCATGCCAACGGCAATGGAAACGGCAACGGCGATCGAACTACAGTTACATATAGTGAGGGGGCACTGTACCGAGATGGCCCTCGCTTGATTATAAACAACAAACCAGATCCTACAAACCGACCTCTTCCCCGACACAACCCGATGGTCGCTAATCAGGGAGATGGGCTCGCTATTCTAACTGCTCGCGCTCCCAAGAGCAGGATTTGCATCACGCCGCTCCACCTCAACATCCACATCAAGACCCAACCATAGATGTCGAGGACATAAAGGAAGACAATCCGGATATCCATCATAGAAGACGTCCTCACAACAGGACTCCGGAACCACGTCAAAATCCATGGATCCTGATGGAGGATTCCCACCCGACCTATCTCCCCAACATGGTGCGAAGGATCATGAGGCAAATGTGAGTGGATGTGCACGGTCCATGAGAAGCTCACATTAGGCGCAACCGCTTCACAAGAAGAGTCAATGAGGC
Source organism: Allium sativum (assembly GCA_030737875.1). Lineage (NCBI taxonomy): Eukaryota > Viridiplantae > Streptophyta > Magnoliopsida > Asparagales > Amaryllidaceae > Allium > Allium sativum. Next base: position 440,250,707 of record CM060926.1, read on the forward strand.
AGAGTGGCCAAGGCGCTTTAGTATGCCACAAATTCCACTCTATAATGGTACCATTGACCCTTATGCCTTCTTGAATCGCTATGAATGGCAAATGGACTCGAGCGGGGGTGATGATCTAGCCAAATGCAAATGCTTCCCGGTCTTCCTATCTAGTACCGCTTTACTTTAGTTCTTCCACCTCCAGCTTGATTCCATTAACAACTTCGGGCAACTAGCAACAAAGTTGGTCAAGCAGTTTAGGGTCCATATCCCAACTCCGAAGAATGCCCTCAATTTATCAAACCTATACCAAGGGCCTGCCAAGTCGCTTAGAAGCTACCTTTCTCGATTTAACACAGCTCTCGCCAAGGTCGAGGATCCATATCCTCGCACCGTACTCTTTCAGCTGGCGAAAGGTGTCCTCTCTACTTCAGAGTTCAGGGCCAGAATTAATCGGAAACAGCCAAAAAGCCTCGACGCCTTCTATGAGAAGGCAGATCAATGCTTGTGCAAAGAAGAGGCAAGGAAGAATCGACTCTCTGCCACAAGTCATCCCAATAATCCCCAAGCGGACGCCGCAAATAACAACCTCAGGGGGAGGTGAGGCGCGGAGCCCTTCGACCGAAACAGGGGCGCAGGTCCCTATAGGCAAAGACCAAACAACGGCAGGCCGGATGGACGGAACAACAGGAAAGCCCCAGTAGAACCAAGAAATCCCGGCCCTCGCCAGGCCTTCGAAAGCTACAACCCATTAAATGAAGACATAGAGACAATCTACTTGAAAACATGTAACACCTTGCGTAAAAGAAGCTGTGCGTTAGAGAATCAACTGACCGCGAGAAGAACACGACGAGGTACTATCGATACCGCGACATATACGGGCATGACACCAACAAATGCCGCCAACTTAGGAATGCAATTGAGAAGCTTATTCGCGAGAAAAGGCTTGAGCAATATGTTCAGGAACCCTTTCCACCCGAAGCAAACTCGCAACCTCCAGCGCTAGCTCCACACGCAGCCACCAAGGCAGCTCCGGGGTCGTCTAACCCAAGGCGAGGTATTGTGATCAACACCATATGGGCGTACCTTACCTCACATATGGCAGTTTTCAAAAAATGGAGGAATATGTGATGTCCATTACTTATGGAGCCTGCTCTACTCTCCCTTAGTATGTCCCCGCCAAGCTATAAAAAACCATGTGGGATGACATTATCCGAGAAAGAGAATCGGCAGGGGTGGAGATCCCGACTACTGATCAACCAGTCATTACTGCTCAGATTGGTGCCGCTTTCATTTGAAATATTTTAGTCGACTCAGGGAGCTCGGTCAACATCATCTTCAAGGTCGCCTATGACTAGATGAAATTGGAAATGAATGATTCAAAGCCATGTAGCATCGCAATTCACGGCTTCAACGGGGCCTCCAGTTCCCCCGTAGTGATGATCGACCTGCCTGTGGAACTAGGCGAGGGGGGCCGAAGCTGAGTCCGAATTCTCACTTTCATGGTTATAGACATTTACTCCCATTACAATGCTTTTCTAGGGCGTTCTTTTCTCATTAAATTCCGAGTTTATATGGTGCCATGGTCTCTCCTGATGAAATTCCCAACAGAAAACGGGAAAGGAACAGTTAAAGGCGACCAAGTAAGCGCCAGGGAATGCTATGCAATAGAATGGAAGAATGCGTGCAACAAGGACAAGGGAAAATCCATGCCCATGCCTTCTTACGCCAAATACATCTCAGCATAGCAATCAACGGCATCTGGGCCCTGGCTCAAGCACCACTGCCGTCTTTCTGATGACATCAACCCACGGATGGACGAAGAGCCCGAGTATGAGAGGGCTACCCTGGTCGAATCCATAGTGGATGTTCCCGTCAACCTCGATGACCCAACAAGGGTGCTGAAGGTAGGGTCACAACTCCACCCTGTAATCAAAGAAGATCTTATAAATTTCCTGAAGGCCAATATGGATGTGTTTGCGTGGGCTCACTCTGACATGAAGGGCATCGACCACGGGATTGCTTGCCACTGCCTTAGCTTGGACCCTAGAATGGCTCCTGTCAAACAGAAGCGCCACTTCTCAGGACCGGAGAGGTCCAAAGTACTTGAGGAAGAGGTAGAACTGCTGCTCAATAACAACTTCATCCTTTCAGACGACTATCCTGAATGGGTTTCGAATCCAGTTTTGGTTAAAAAAATCCAATGGTAAATGGCTTACATGCATCGACTTCTCTGATCTAAATAAGGCATGTCCAAAGGACAGTTTTCCACTCCCAAAGATCGATCGATTAGTCAACTCGATCGCCGGATACCAGTTGCTATCCTTCATGGACGCCTACTCAGGCTACAACCAGATCATGATGAGTCTTCGTGACCAAGATCATACCTCTTTCATAACCGACCTTGGGTTCTGCTGCTACCGTGTTATGCGCTTCGATCTCAAGAATGCCGGCGCCACTTATCAACGAATGGTTAATCGACTCTTTAAAAATCATATTGGAAAGTCCATAGAGGTGTACATGGATGATATGCTAGTAAAATCTAAAATATCAAGCGACCACGTCCACGACTTCTCCAAAATGTTCGATGTCCTCCGCCAATACGACATGAAATTCAACCCCTTGAAATGCTCCTTCAGAGTCGCTTCGGGAAAGTTCTTGGGTTTCAGTGTCAATTCTCGAGGCATTGAAGTCAATCCAGAAAAATCCAGGCTATTCAGGACATCCGAGTCACCAAGAACATCAGGGATGTCCAAAGTCTGAACGGAAAAGTCGCCGCTTTAAGTCGGTTCATCTCTAAGGACACCGACAAGTGCATCCCCTTCTTTGATTTACTCCGAAAAGGGAAACGCAATTTCGAATGGACCCCCGGATGCGTCTCCGCATTCAAGGAATTTTTGGAACACTTAGAGCGACCAATATCCTTTCTAAGCCTATAGATCATAAGGACTTATACATTTACATGGCTGTTTCTTCGCAGGAAATCAGCTCGGTGCTAATACGCCTCGAAGATCGCACCCAACGGCCCATTTACTATATTAGCAATCGGCTGATAGGGGCAGAGAAAAATTATGCAAAGCTGGAAAAGCTGGCTTTTTGATTATTGTTTTCCTCAAGAAAGCTCCGACCGTACTTCTAGTCTCATCCCATAAAAGTTTTCATTGACCAGCCACAACGTCTGATCCTACAACAACCCAAGGCGTCAGGTCAATTATTAAAATGGAGCATGGAGTTAAGCCAGTTCGAGATAACCTTCATCCCCCGATGAGCCATCCTCGACCAAGCTCTTGCAGATTTCATCGTCGGGTTCACAGCCCCCGAGGAGGCTCCCATAGAGAATGTTGGGGCTCCCGACGCCCAATGGAAATTGTTCGTAGACGGCTCCTCTAACAGAAAGTGCTCTGGGCTATAGTCATGCTCATCACCCCTGAAGAATGCCCGATGTATTACATGTTAAGGCTAGATTTCCTTGCTACTAACAACGACGTGGAACATGAGGCCTCGATCGCCCGGCTTAGAACTGCGATCGAACTCAAGCTAGAGACCGTCCACATCTTCTCTGATTCATAGCTCATCGTTCGACAAGTGCTAGGAGAGTAACAAGCGAAAGAGGGACGACTTTCCTAATACCTGGCCCTGGTCTATGGACTACTCGCCCACCTCGAACATTTCACCATCACCGATGTCCCGTGCGGGCAAAATGAAAAAGCAGATTCCCTCGCCAAGATGGCAAGCACCAAAGATCCGCAACTTAACGGATTCGCCCCGGTTGAAGTCCTCAACTCTCTGAGCATCAAGCAAGAGCAAGACGAGATGATCACGAGCACCGACCCCAAGCTCGAGTCCAGAATGACACCAATCAGAAATTACCTACAGCACGGGGCCTTAACGAGGCACTACAAGGAAAGGAACGCAATCACTCTCCAGTTGGCCCATTACCTTCTTATGGACGGGTACTCTACCATAGAGGTTTTTTTCCCTTGCTCCGATGCATAGCCAACGGTGACGCCCTCCGAGTGCTAAGTAGTGTGCATGAATGTGAATGCGATGACCACACTGGGGGGAAACCCTGGCCAGAAAGATTCTCAGACATGGTTATTACTGGCCCACGCTTAATCAAGACGCCGCGGATTACGCTCGCAAGTGAGATAAGTGCCAGAGCTTCGCCAAGATTCCAAGAGCCCCGCCTGCCGAATTGTCCCAAATGGTCAGTCCGCGATCGTTCGCCATGTGGGGAATCGACATCATCGGAACCCTTCCAACGGCCAGAGGCGGGGCACGATACGCCATCATTGCGATTGACTATTTCACCAAGTGGGCAGAAGCTGAGTATCTTGCCACCATTACCACGAAGAAGATGATCAACTTTGTTGTCTGCAACATCATTACCCTCTATGGGGTGCCCTAAGCTATCATTTTCGACAATGGCACTCAATTTGATAGCATCGAGTTCAAAACCTTATGTCAGCATCACGGTATCGATAAAAGATTCTAAACGATGGCTCATCCTCAAGCCAATGGGCAAGTTGAGGCGGTTAACAAGGTCATTAAGTCTATCATCAAGAAGCGCCTAGAAGAGGTTGAGGGCATGTGGGCAGACGAACTTGCTCTAGCTCTTTGGGCTTATCGCACCACCAAAAAGACAGCAACCGGTCATACTCCTTTCGCCCTCGCATACAGATCTGAAGCCGTCATTCCCATTGAGCTAGAGCTTCAATCCCATCGAGTCATGTACTTTAATCCAAGGACGAACCATGATTTACTTCTGCGATCACTCGACTTGCTGGAAGAAAAGAGGAATAAGGCCGATATCAGAGCTGCCGCCCAATGACAACGAGTAGCCCGATACTTCAATTCCTGGTTCCTCCACAAGGACCTCAACATCGGCGACCTCATTCTAAAGCGGGTTTCCCCCCACCAACAGGCCTCGCGCCTCGCTGGGAAGGCCCGTACTCCATACAGCCAAAGCTCAATGATGGGACTTTCAGACTCGCCACCGTTGATGGAGCTGAACTCCCAAGGGCATGGAACAACGAACATCTCCGCTGCTACTTTACATTACTCGGCTTACGGTCGTTTATATTTTTCAAACAATGTTCTGTTTTTTCAGAAATTCAAGGCATTGTAAAGGCTATTACTGCCAAAGTTAATAGTAGAAATGATGTTCATTTTCCAATCTCCTTATTGGTTACCTCTCACGTAATGCGTCTTGTTAGCTCCGACAACCAGCTCGATTCACGCCGGCGACCGCCGCATCGGAACCCCGGGTACGGGGGCCGGCACTGTCATTCCAACCTCTAGGCAACATCGAGTCTGAAACACTTGGCTATTCCCAGCACCCAGAGCATGGGAGCCGGCAATGCTACTCGAATTGCCGGCCCGTAGTGCGACCGAGTACAAACAACCACTAACTCAAACCTCGACCCAGTGCCGAGGCCGAGGGTAAATCATTCAGCGTCCTAGTCCAGGTGACTTGGCGCCACTCAGTGACTGACAAAGATTGATGCAAGTCTCTCTTCGCCGCTTGCGGGTGCCGGTCGAATCTTGGCGCAACACCAAGACCGATCTTAAATCGTTTCTCCTCCTTAGCTCTCAAGGCCTAGGGGCAGCCCATGGCCAAGATTGGACCTTACGAGCTGATGATCAGGGCTGAAAACTATGCTGGCAAATAAACGATGTCTGGCGGCTCGCCTCAACCCGATTAACGACGGGAGAGCCACCCACCTAACGGACCGCACAACGCGATGCCTACGCCTTCGTTATACTTGGGTTTAACCCCGGGCCACCCAAAATAGCAGGCGCATAGCTTAGTTTCGCAAGCTACGGGCTTCCTGAGCTGAGAGAAACTTACTGAAATCAGCGCTCTACCTCACTTCTCTGGAATAATATACCCAAAGATGGCCCCTAATCGGTTTTATGACAAGTGTAATGATAAGTATGCTTATGCAAGTATAGAACGCTGGAAAACATAAAAAGAACATCTGAACACTTGACATAAACAACAATCTTTACTAATCCTTATTTCCTTTTCACGCACACACACTAAACAAACTAAGCGTCTAATACTTTTAATTTATAATGATAGGGTGTATACGAGAACCACATCATGTCTTGAAAAACCAAAAGCGAGGGTCGTACTCACGTAAACTATCATCCTACACTAACAAAATAAACGGTAACTCCTACTAATGGTTACCAACACTAATCATGTTTCTTTCTCTTGTGCTTGTGCTTGTCCTTTTTTGCAGATTGAATGCTTAACGGTTCATCCTTGGCACCTAGCCTCTTCTTACCAAACCCGCTCTTTCCATCTCGGCCCCTCCAAGAAGTGGTCGGTTCATGAGAAGCCGAAAGGCGTCTCTCGTCCATCCCATCGCCGCTAGAGACCTCGGTAATATCAATAAGGGTGGCACGCAGCGTTGGCTTGGGGGCACCCCTAGTAGCGAGGCCGACCACAACGTCACTCGTCTCTGGGACCGCCTCGCCTTCCCACTCAGCTTTCTCCTTAGCCTCTTTGGCAGCCCTCCGCGCAGCGAGCTTTTGGGTCCTATGTAGTGTGACGTCACCAGTTTCGGCTTTCTCAAGGGACTCGGTAGTACTCCGCTGTGTGTCCTCATCTTCCCTATTCTTCTGGGTCTCATCGTTAGCCCTCTTCTTCTCAACCTCCTCATTAACTCTCTTCTTCGCGACAGTGTCAGCGGCCCTCATCTCAGCATCCCGCCTGGTCTTCATTAGGGTCTCCTTTTGGGAAGCCTTGTCGTGCTCTCGCTTCTCCTCTACTTCTCCGCTCTTAGCCACCATCTTGGCTTTTTGAGCTTCTACCATAGCGGCCATCGAAGTCACATCAGCCTCCACTAGACCTTTGGCATGGGAACTTTGTCCATCAACTGCCTCCCCTTCATCAATTAGGCCCTCGTAAAGACTGGTGGTTATCAGTATACCCGAGAAGGTGTCATGCTGATCCCCTCCTCCTGACTGCGCTTCGGTAGGCTCTCGCCCAGACTCAATCACTTATGGGACCACGGGGGAAGGGCCCGATGTCATGGTCGGTTTAGGAAGGGCTGCATGGTAAAAACACAACCTCTTAATCCACAAATTCGGCAATCACGTCATCCTCTAGGATGCGTTGTAAAGGGAATTTACCTCCGGTCAGGGATGGTATGAAAAGAATAGAAGGGGCACTTGGCACCGTAGGCAATGAGAATCCGGTCTCTCCTAGTCCGGGGTGATCCGGGTCATACTCTGTCGAAGTCCTAATCAAGGCTGTAGGATAGCTCATTATCACCGACTCAGAGGCTAATGGATGATAGAAGCTTGCCTCTGCAAATGTCCCTATAACCCTAACGCTCTCAGACATGATGGTCATCCCTTTCTCCGCAGCGAGCCTCTCTAGCCTCTCTCACTTGGCATCCTCAAGCAGCATTCTCTCACCCTCCTCCAGCTTCTCTTGCTCCTCAACGGTCAAGAGATCTATCCAAAGTTGTCGCTCGTCCAAGGACCCAACACCCACTTAGCGTAAAAGGGCTTCGTACAGAATAAACCACCTCCAAGTTCGAGCTAGTTCACCAGGATAGTCCTCAACCCACGAAATTCCTCCGAATCTCAAAGTCTTGGCATATATATTGTGGATACTCTACTCGAAGGAGGACCCAACGCATAACTCCGCATCACTCAGTTTCCCCCTCAGCTGCTCAATCTCCCATAAATATTCGACCTTTATACCCTCAGACGCACTCAATACGTCCATATTTCTAGCTTCGGCATCCTCCTACGCTTTCCTCATCACCTCAAGCTACCTCTTCAACTCAGCGACTTCAGCATTCTCAGCCCACAACCTTTCGCTTTCCTCCCTCAAAATGGCATTATCGTTCTGGAGCTGAGCAACTCTCTCAATCTCGCTTTCCATGTCGGCACATGTTTTAGACAACTCATCCTTATCCCTTTGGAGGGCTGTGTTTTCAATGGCAAGCAACTTACTGTGTCACTAAATGTCTCACAGTCATGCACAGCCTCCGTCTTTAAAATCGCATTGGCTTGCTTCAGCTCCGCTGCAATAACATGGTCACAAGTTAAACTGGAAAACACAGGGGATAGCGGTTAATTAACCGCAACACAGTAAATGGACCTACCTATCTTAGTTTCCAAGTGCGCAACCAAGGTATTTCTACCATCAATAGTCAACTGTAGATTGATGGGTTCCAGGCTTTTCCTCTTGATCAACTTAGAATGGTGGTGGGAATACTTGGTAAGTTCTTTGGCCTGGCTATACGCAGCTTGTACAACTTCAAAAATGCCCTCCGTTCCGCTACAGAAAATGCCCGAATTTGGGACTCCATCAGATTTCGCATTCCCGTCACAACCTCCATGCCCGGCCTTAATTGACCAAGCAACAGCTATCTGCCCTTAGTGGGCTGAGCAGGAACCAGAGGGGCAATAGACGGGGGAGCTGTCAAAGGCAAAGATCGAGAGATGCCTATGTTAAGCCGAGTATCTCTCGTGGACACGCGAATAGAAGGAGGAGGAGGAGGTGTTGGAGATCGCCTTGGCCGATCCCAGCCTCGATGCCCACTTCCTTGTTCTGACGAAGGTGGAATACCATAAAAACTGGTAGATCTTCGAAAACTCTCGATGAAAGAATTCTGGGGATGCTGGCGATCCCCGCGTCCATAGCCTCATCCACCGCGCTCTCTTGCCATATCACCTGCCAATGGAACAGACCAATGTTAGCCAAGTCACACCTACAGGTAGACATATATGTTATGTCGTGTTGTGGATATATGCCCTAAGTGTTCTCTCAACAGACCAGATTGTGGTCCATTCGAGGGAGTTACCCCCTCTGCAGCACAAGTAAGTTCTTCTAGGCTCGTCGTATCTGGCCATGGAGCCACTGCTAAATCAAGTCCTTTTAGGCCATCGAACTGGCCCACAGGTTCAAGCGAGGTGGTGTTCCCTGAGCGAGTCGCAGGACATCGCGGTCTAACCAACGTTCCTTCCCTCTCCCTTGTCGGAGGCGGGACAGGAGTGCTCGGAAAACCCTCGTCTCTGGCGACCTCCTCTTGACCACGAACCTCGCCTCCATGCACATCTCTTTGAGGTCAGACAGTCTCTTGTAGCTCCCTTCCTGTAGGGGGCATTTTCCTCTTCCGCCCAGTAGTGATTGAACCTGTCATAACTCCCTCCTTTTGGCACACTAATGGCAACCACGGGCCTGATCATGGCCTGAATGTTAGGAAGCAACCCACCGCGCCGAAGGCGATCCTGATTTGTCACCGAGTTGGTACCGCGAAGGTCCTCCGGTATTGCTCTCAAAGCGTTAAAACATTGCTGATACTTGCCCCTGGTAGGCACTTTCGGGTTCCCTGCCATAACCCAATCAAAACCATCAATAAGAGAAAAAAAAACTAGGAATCTACAGCAAGGAATGGAGTTAGAGAATTACTTACTTCCCTCAATCCATCTTCTGGCAAATCCGAGAGGGCAGCTAATGAAAAACCACTCGCACTTAAACACTGACGGCCAGGGCCACGTCCCGATGAAGAATTTAGTGGCAGCTGTCGCTTCCAGAGACCATTGAGAGGGGGAGGCAGTGCTCATTTTCCTTAGGTGGAAGAAATGTCGAATATCTTCACTGGTGGGTTCCCTGTGCAAAAATTCGTGGAAAAGAACATAAGTGCCTAGGAGAGAAGCATAAGCGTTCGGGTGCAGTTGTGATGGCGCGAGACGGAAATAGGACATCATATCCCAAATGAAGTTATTAGCCGGAGGTACACACCCAGCAAAGCAGGCATATCAGTTCCAAGTAGTAAGACCCTCAGGCAGTGCATGGGCTCTGCCATCTCTCCCGGGGGCATGGACATCGTCCGATGGTATGTTAAATCGCGCTGCCATTTTCCTGACCGCGGTAGCATCCATGCACAATGGTACTGAATCGGTGGGATTCTCCAAAATCACAGCATTAGGCAGCATGTCTGGGGCTACTGGAGGTACGGGCGCATCCTCCCCCATAATATCCACATTCTCGGTCTCCTCAGTCACATTCTGGTCGCTCAATTTGTTCCCCGTGCTCAGATGCTTCGGGCGAGCTGGTTGTATGAGAAGGAATCGATCCTTCAGTAGTTTCAAGCTCGCTGCCAGACGAGCTACCACTAGGGGTAGATTCGGATGTCTGTGATGAGTGGTCAGAAGCCCAAGCTTCCGTGGTATTTCCAGTCTTTGATCTCCTCTACATCTCTAGCTATACTTTAATGCATCATTATTAGAACGGGCAGTATAGTGACCTATACCCCTCGTGTTGGTAACAAATAATGTGTGTGTGTAATGTTATGCAAAGATAAGCTACATAAAGGAAGGTTCTGAACAATTCGAAACAGTCCAGGTCAGGTTGTACGCTCTATCCTATGTGAGCAATCCTAAACCCCGCTCGCGCGGTTAATAACATACGCATCAACGCTAAGTATGCAAGTCCGGAGACGGATGGTCAGAAGGTCAAAGTCCAGCGGCACGAAAGATTGGAGTCCCGGTAACTAAAAATTTGAATTCGCCAAACCCTATTAGGTTCGAAATTTCGAACCCATCTGGGTTCAAAATTTTGAACTTCTCCAGGTTCGAAATTTCGAACCCAGATAGAGGGTTCAGAAGTTCGAACCCACGAGGTTCGAAAATTCGAGCCTACAGGGTTCAATTCTTCGAATCCCATGGAGCTCGAAATTTCGAACCCACGAGTGTTCAGGACTTTGAACCCAGTTGGTTCGAGTTTCGAGGACTCCGCCGTGCACCATCGACCTCCATCCCCCCTCACTTCCTCGACCCAAACCCTCACCTAGTTCAGATGCGAAATTATCGGGCTCGAAAATCTAGGTTCAAAGTTTCAGCAACAGTGGAGGATGGAGATGGAAAAAATAGAAGGAAGAAAGTAAGGGGGCCTATTTAAAAAAGAAAAAGGTGTCCCTTCGCATTCCAGGGCGGGTTCGAAACTTTCGAGCCTACTAGGTTTGAAATTTCAAACCTCCTGGGCTCGAAACTTCAAATCTCGAGGGGTTCAAAAATTCGAACGTCACGGGTTTGAAATTTCAAACCCCTAAGGGTTTGAAATTCCGAACCCCTGGGCTCGAAATCTCGAGCCCCTTGAGCTCGAAATTTCGAATCCCTTGGGTTCGAGACTTCGAACCTCTTGGGGTTCGATGATTCCTGACACCAGATTCAAAAAAAATTGGTGATAATGACACCCCCAGGTGTAGAAGCGTCGTGCCACACTCTCTCATATACGTTCTCCATGTATGTGCATACCGACCCCCGTGCATCCACGGAGGCAACCCACTATGGATGATTAGCAATTTGAGTACGGTGCATCCTCCAATGACGGCTCATCCGCACCACCAGAGGGAATGAGCCCAACAACTAATGCTTATTCGCCTTTCGAATCACAGGAAGAATTAACAGCTTAGCTACTATCTCAACCAACACAAAGCATATCAAGTCAAGACAAGATGTACTTTGGGGGGGAAATGTTAACCGGCTTTTTAGTCCGGCGCCCAAGAGTGCATCAGACAGGTTCAACCCGACGTATCGCGTGAAGCTAAGGGAGAGAGGGACACCCAGGAGTAAAGGAGATATGATTGAGAAGGGACTGCACCACTCAGAACTTCGCGGCACTCACGACCCATTTCCGAGTCGAGATCTCAAATCCCAAAGGAATCGCATGCCCTAAGATGCACAGAACTGCAACCCTTCCACACCTCAAAAAGCGGACCTCGCACCCAGTGGGTGCGAGATCTCGCACCAAGCGGGCGTGAAATCTCGCATCCAAGCGGGCGCGAGAAATCTCGCACCCAGCGGGTGCGAAATTTCGCACTCAGTAGGTGCGAGATTTCGCACCCAGCCCCAGGTGCAAAAATTTTGCAACTGCTAGTGGTGTGTGCGAAATTCTGCTAGTGGTCCCCTATTTCTACCTACTTCTATCTACTCCCATTCCTATAAATAGCCTATGGCCTCACACTTTAAAGGGGTTAGATTTTCTTCACTTGAGACCTTCCTTGAGGTTCCTAAACCCCATTAATGGCATCTCCTATTTGAGTAAGAAGGAGAATTAAATACTCTTTTTCCTAAATACCTAGCATATGGCAACTATGATAGCAAATGTAATGAGCGTGGCTCTACCTTGTAATTCTTGAGTGATCAGTAAAATTCCAACACCTTCCCAAAGTGGACGCAGGCCTAATCCACGGCCGAACCACTATAAATTTTCGTGTCATTTACTGCTTTCTCTTACTTAGTCTTGCGATCGAACTAACTATTCCTAGTAATAGGAATCTTTGGTGTTTATGACATTTCTTGCCGTCAACAATAATTTTCCTAATTATCATTAATCACCCCTAACTAGTTGTAGTTAGTGTAAAAACATGCAAATCACTCATCTTAGCCACAAATAAATCTCAGATCTGAAAGTATCTCTGATTTGGGTCGAATTCCAAAGTATAGCAGCAACTCCAACTCTGATTTGATGCTAATTTGACTTGATATGACGTAAAATTGCTTAATATGTGATTAGAAGGTGATTTGGAGGGTTTTTAGAAGATGGAGGCCATTGCTAGGGTTAGATAAAGGTAAATGGCAGATAGAAAACTCAAATGAAATGTTTTCCCTAATCCTTTCAGCCCTCCCATAACCCTAATCCCGAAATGGGTTGTAGGCCTAGCTGTTAATCATCCAATTAAGCCCGGTTAAGCTATTTTTCCATCTTCAAACCTTATTTCAGCCATATCTCCCAAACGATAAGTCCGTTTGGCTAATGTGACCACTCTACGGAAAGGTAAAACCATCATCCGAATTCAATGGAAGTGGTTTCAGGTCAAAACTCCTTCCCAATCAAAAATTATAGGCAAAACAAAATTCGCCATGGGTGAAATGGTCATTCAAAAATCGGCAAAAATCGTGAACATAGGAAATGACCCCAATAGTCGTTCCCCAAAGTTACACGATCATACGACTTCGTATGAGAATGAAATAAATATTCTACGATCCTCTGATACATAGAACGCAATCGTTACACTCTCCCCCATTAAGAAATTTCGCCATTGAAATTCCTTTACCAAAACATACAATGGTGTCCTGCATGCCTATCAGCCATTTACAATAATCAAACATACATAATAAACACAACATGCCTATCATAGCATGCGGTTTACTAACAATGGAGTAATTATATCGCGATTAAAATCTTACTAGGCAAAGATTTCTGGATACGACTTTCTTATGTTCTCCTCTGTTTCCAAAGTATAGTCATTCTCATTATCGCCCCACTGGACCTTGACTAGTTCCACCGTCTTTCTTCGAAGTTGTTTCATATTGTGTCTGAAATGCGAATCGTTCGGAGGCTCCCAACTGCCTTGGATTCTACCTTGATATCATCCAACTGGTCTGATGAAATAGTCATATTAGAATCGTGCACGAACTTCCTTAACTGGGAAACATGAAATACGTCGTAAACTCCCGCCATCTTGTCGGGCAATCCAACTTTATATGCCAACTTGCCAACTTGTTAGAGGACTGGAAACAGACCAACAAATCTTGGTGCCACTTTACCTCTCCTACCAAATCAAATTACATGCTTCAACGGAGAAATCTTGAATAATACCAAGTCACGAACAGAGAATTTCAAATCTCTTCGTCTTTTATTAGCATAACTTTTCTGCCTATCTTGGGCAGTCTTCATCCGTTGTTGGATAACCTTGATCTTATCTAAAGTTTCTCTTATCAAATCCGGCCCAAGCACAAATTTCTCACTGGTTTCTAGCCAACATGATGGTGAGTTGCACGGTCTTCCATACAAAGCTTCAAATGGAGCCATATCGATACTGGACTGATAGCTATTATTGTATGCGAACTCAACTAGATGTAAATGGTCATCCCAGGAGCCCCCAAAATCCAATATACAAGCTCTCGGGAGGTCCTCCAATACACCCTCTCCGTTTGACCGTCAGTTTGGGGATGGTACGTGGTACTAAGATGTAATTCTGACTCTAAAGCCTCTTGTAAGCTCTTCCAAAACCCACTAGTAAATAACGGATCTCGGTCGCTCACAATACCTCTAGGTACTCCATGAAATCTCACTACCCACTTCGTATAAAGTTCCACTAACTTAGTTGTCGTTCTATTCAACTTGACAGGTATAAACCTTGCACTTTTGGTCAATCGATCCATAATCACCCGAATACTATCATGACCTGATCTAATCCTTGGTAAACCATCGATGAAATCCATCAAAACTTGTTCCCATTTCCATTTAGGAATTTCCAGCAATTGTTACAAACCACAGGCTTCTTTTGCTCGGCTTTAACTAGCTGGAAGTTCATGCACTTAGATATAAACATCCCAACGCCTCTCTTCATCCCTTCCTAGTAGTAGGTCTTCTTCATGTCTCGAAACATTTTGTTACCACGGGATGTATAATCAGTTTCGAGTGATGACACTCTTTAAGCACTTCATCGCTCAATCCACTAACATTGGGTACAACTAATCTCTCATTCTTTCGAAGCCATCCTTGTCAATCCAGTCCACTTGTTCGTTGCCTCACCGTCGATACCCATCTCTTTCTTAGAGATGATTTCCAATAGATTAGGATCGTCCCACTGGCTGGGGCCGATCCGCTTAATCAAAGTCGGTCTAATCGTCAAACTTGCTAAAATTTCTGGATCCAATTCACACTTAAGTATGAAATCACATCCTGCGATATACTCCAATTACTTCCATTCAAGAAACATAGCCCCCAAACTGGCATGTCTCCTACTCAATGCATCAGCAACCACATTGCCCTTCCCCGAGGTGTATGCGATATTGAAATCATATGAAGCTAAGAACTCTAACCATGTCTGCTGATGAAGATTTAAATCCTTTTGAGAGAGAAGATACTTTAATGACTTATGATCGGTAAACAACTCGAATCTTTCTCCCAAAAGATAGTGTCTCCACATCTTCAATGCGAACACGATCGCTGCCAATTCCAAATCACGGGTAGGATATCATTTTTCATGCGGTTTTAGTTCCCGACTAGCATAAGCTACAACCCTACCTCCTTGCATCCGTACAGCACCTAGTCTGGTACTACAGGCATCCGTGTATAGCGTCATCTCTTCGTTACCTTTAGGAATAACTAACACTGGTGTGTACGTCAACTTTTCCTTTAAACCCTTAAATGCATTCTCACGCCTTTCGTCTAAGACGAAAGCTTGATTCTTCTTGGTCAACTGAGTTAATGGTGCCACTATCTTGGAGATGTCTTGAATAAACTTATGATAATATCCAACTAATCCCAAGAAACTTCTCACGTCCATTGCATTCTTGGGCGTAGACCATTCTTGCACCGTAGCCACTTTCGCAGGGTCCACGGCAATACCATTCTCTGAAACAACATGGCCCAAGAACCTCACTTCCCTCCTCCAAAAGTGACATAAAGAAAATTTTGATTTCAATTGGTGTTTCCTCAACACCTTCATCACTTTCCTCAAGTGTTCCTTGTGTTCTTCCTCTATCCTCGAGTAAACCAAGATATCGTCCATGAGCATAAGAACAAACTTATTCAATTGATCCCTGAACACACTATTTGTAAGATCCACAAAATATGTTGGTGCATTGGTCAACCCGAATGGCATGACCAAACACTCATAGAATCCAGACGGCATCCAAAATGCAGTTTTAGGTATACTCTCAACTGCTACTCGGAGCTGATGAAAACCTATCGTGAGATCTAACTCGGAGAACACTCTTCCTTCACTCAACTGATCAAACAAATCATCTATCCGTGGAAGAGGATACTTACTCTTCCTCGTCACCTTATTCAACTCACGGCAGTCTACACACAATCGAAGGGAACCATCGGCCTTGGTAGCAAATACATCTGGTGCTCCCCAGTTGGAAACACTTCTTCGGATAAATCCCTTCTTCAAAAGATTGCTTACTTGCACTTCGAGCACTCGCTGCTCCCTTGGTGCCATACGACGAAGAGGCATCACTATAAGTTTGGAACCTTTCACTAAATCAATACGAAACTCAATCTCTTGGTGTGTTGGAAGTCCGGTCACTTCCCCAAAGATGTCCGGATACTTTCCAGCAATAGGCACATCTGACAACTCATCATGCAGGATGTCGAGAGAATTTAGAAAACTAGGCATCCCCCCATCACTAGGTAGGCAACCAAACAGTACCCTCCGCCCATCATCTGCCCTAATGGTCATCGAAGACCCCTCACAGTCTACCATGACCCTATACCTTTGGAGCTAATCGACTCCCAAAATAATGCCAAACCGAGTAAAGTCCAAAACAAAAGCAATCACAAGTAAACATGCATCCATGACTCGATAAGTCCAAATTATGACAAATCATACTAAGGCTAGTCGAACCACCGATCGGGTTCGTCACAACTAAAGGTCTATCGACAATCTCGGGTTTTAATCCCAACTTATTGGGAAGACCCGGTATCAAACAACACTCGAACAGGAACATCATAAATAGAAAGCTTACCTTGAATAACGACACACTTTCCCTTCTGCGCCGCATTTGGGGCGTTCGACGAAGAAGGAACAGTGTTGATAGCATATACTTTCACAATCTGCTTCTCTTTAGGAGGTTGTGGACATTTATCCTTGTGATGTCCCACTTGGCCGCAATTGAAGCACTTCCTGTCCGTTGGCTTTGCTCGACATTCTTTGGCATAGTGGCCCTTATTGCCACAGCTATAGCACTCTACATCTTTCATATTCTTCTTTTTCTAACCATCCTTGGTTTTGTTCTGCTTCCTCTTATTCTGGGAATTATTCTTGCCTCCACCACTTGCTTACGGCTTTGGCTCCTCTGCAGATGTAACAACAACCTCGGTCTTTGACTTAGGGTAAAGGCTTTCTGATCTCAATGCTTTTCCCACAAAGATTCAAAAGTCTCATCGATGTGGTTTATAAGTCTTTCCCTCATGTACTCATCTAAGTCGGTTATGAACTTTTCATTCTTCTTCTCGGCAGTATCGATAACGGATAATTCATACTTTGACAAGGTATCGAATTCAGCAATATATTCTGAGACTGCCCTACTATTCTGCTTAAGCTCCAAAAATTTCCTAAACAATTCTGATTTCTGAGAAGCTGGAATAAAATTTTCACTAAAGCGATTCTTAAAATGATCCTAAGTAACTTGATCCTCGAAAGTAGCTGCTTTAATGGCATTCCACCAATTCATAGCCCATCCTTGAAGTTGACGTGATGCTAGCTTTCTCTTCATTGCATCAGCGATCCCTAAATCCTCGAAGAGGCGCTCACAACTATCAAGCCAATCTTGAACATCCATAGCCGACTCCGTTCCGTGGAATGGCTTCTTACCAAGACTAATATAGTCCTTGTTAAGCTTGGAGAAATCGACCCTAGGCGCCTACACCATTGAACCGCCACCATTAGCAGCATTAGGAACTGCTCCATGAGCATCCCTAAGCATCTCCCTCATGAAGGTAGTAAACATCGTCCTCATATCAGGAACATTCCTATCATTGGCCCCTAAACCCGTACACCTCGTATATTGGCTCATTGTTCAATCTGTAAAGAGAAAAAGATTAACCATCTCCATAATGGTGCCAATGCAGTGCGACTTCATCCTTAAATATACTAATAGTGTGTATATGTATATGTATATATATATATATCTTTTGAAAACCAAAATATCACAAATACGCGCTCTCATATAAGTATAATATCTCTCCCTGAAGTCTTCCCCTAGGTTAAACTATGCAACCTAGGCTTTGATACCAAGTGTGACGGCCCGCCCCAGACCAGCCGACATTTCCCAGAAATGAGCTGTACCAATGCCCGACTAGCAAGGGACGGTGGTCAAAGGAAAAGGATTTAAAATTATGAATCACCAAAGGCCTATAGTATATCTCACAATTCATGGAATAAAATATAATAATAACATAATTTGACATAAAACAGGCGAGAAGTGCATAAGCTGAAAACCTAACCATCATAGCAGCAGAATCTAAAATATAGCTTATGATCCAAACCGTCATTATTATAACTTCGAAATACTGTCTCTAAAGAAAAACAGAAAAGGTACACTACTAATGCCCAAAGTAGTGACCAAGAACAACACATGGAGAATATATGTAAATAGTACGCGTAAGCCTCCTGCTCGTCTCCAGACAGCTACTCGTGCATAACCACCTAACCTGTCTTTAGTCTGCTTGTTTAGGAGCACCCAAACTAATAAGAAGAGACATAAAACTCTGGGTTAGACAAAAGTCTGGTGTAAGCGATAGCAGCAAAGTAAAACAATAACAGGTATAAATAATCATACCTGAACCTGGACCTGCAACCAAAGAGTTAGCACAACAAGATGTACAATATTATAAGGTATCACTAAGATATGGTGAAAATGGCAGTGTGCATGTCATGCTGATAGCAAACGTCAAACATAGCAATCATCGTCACATCTCCCACTCATTGCGTAAAGCATACGATATCCACTGCTTTGGTCACCATAACCATTGGGGCAATGACGGAGACCAGCTCCATCCAAACCTTACTACGACCACTTTGCCCTTGGGGGTCCTGATGGAGTTCGACTCCAAAAAACTTTGACCCCACCGCACTGGTCCATAGTCAACGCCCCCATCAATAGTGAATCAAAGTTATAGATATTGAGCACACATCCCGCAGCAAAGTCCAACTTATGAAGTTAACTCGTTGGTTCCCATCTGTATCCTGAGTGATAACTTCCTATTTGGACTTCCTTTGCATCTCGGGTTTTGGTCTCCTTCAGTCTGATTCGTCACATTCAGTTCGTTAGTCTCCATTCGTGATGTGCAATCAATTCTTGGTGCAAAATTTGTGGTCAAGCTCTCCGAGTCATGACCTTGCTTTCCAATCGAGACCTTCCACTCGTGACCTGTTTATTAACAGATCCACATTGGACTAACATGGATTTGGTTGTATTTGTAAGTAATGATAGGGACCAAGTTGTTTGAAGTAAACAATTTGATACTTAAAAAAGATGTCAAGCCTAAGTTATTGCAAAAATGATGTCTACGTACCTGTTTATATTTGTTAACTACGTTGTGAAAACGTAATTCGAAAAATAAAACTAACTATGTTGAAAACTTGATGGGTCTTGCTCGCTTTAATGTGAAGGATTGGGCACAAAATGTGTCATGTATTAGGTGCATTTAAACATTGATTGGGTATTTTTGTTGTAAGGGTCGGGCTAAAAAATTTGCTATGGATCGGAAAGAAAACGTTGAAGTGGTTTGGCAAGTACCAAATGCCAAATTATTAAGTGTGCAACACGGAGATAAGCCTGATTGGCCAATGCGCGTAACGGTCTAACACAGTACCAGGCGTGGAAATGGCAAAGTACCACTTTGCCATGGATCGAGCAAAACTCCCCTTGGATGGATCGGGCAAAAACTTCATTGCCATAGCAGCTTGCGCAACACAGTAGAAAAGGTGATCAACCAATGTATGCATCAGAGTATCAGCATGTTTTTCGGAGTTGGCAAATGTCATATTCCATGTATCGGACAAAAGGAGTTTGCCAAATAAACATGTTGCGCAACACAGTGAATAAGAGGATCGGCACGAGGGCGTGACGAGGGTTCAAGGCATTTCGTAGATCAAGCACTTACCAGAGCAATGATCTGGCGGAAACGCTATGGCACGGATCAGGCAAAATAATTGTGCCAAGACAACTTGTGTAACACGCAGAAAGTGTTGATCTGTAGGTGTGCGCATCAGCAAAACTCAGCAACAGGTTTATGTGGTTGGCACTACCACCATGGATCGGGCGAAACAAGCTTTCCCATGGATCAGGCGAAATCCAAAGTGCCAAGTACCACTTTGCATATGCACAACACGTAGAAAAAGGTGATCCAGCTGATTGTGCATCGAGAATCAGAGCTAGTTCGATGGACCTTGACAGTACCACTTTCTGGAAATGAAAAAGTACCATTTTTTTATGGATCATGCTAAATGGCCAGTACCAAGTACCAGACGCTGCACATGCGGAAATGCAAGGTTTGGCTGTTGGTGCATCGATGAATTCACACGATTTTCTGGATCTGGTAGTACCGGCAGTACGGATCGGGCAAAGTGCCAGAATGCCAAAGCGCCAGTGCCAAACACGTCAAAATTGGTGATAGCGCAAGGTGCAACATGGGGGATCACACTGTTTTTGTAAACCGAAGTGGATGGGATGTTTTGAAGGTGACCTGACCATATGTTGCCACGTGACATGAATAGAACAATTCATAAGCTTGCCTACACACGTGATAATCACAATTTTGCCACTATCTTCGGATTACAACTGTAAATACCCCACTATTTTATTCATTTGGGGGATCCGAACTCCCGACAACGAAGTGCTGTCATTATTCATTCTCCAAAATCGTTCAAGTTTCTCTAAACTCCATTAAAGCTCTCTCGAACAAGATCGAAGCTTGTTCATCATCACCAATCTATTCCAGAAAATGTCAAAGTTCATCACCAGCCACGATTAACGAAAATTCACTTCAATAATCGTCGATACCCGGTAGAATTGATATTTCAACTTTGGAAATAGAAAGTGATTGAAGAAGATAGAGAATTTGTAGAGAAAAAAAAGAGTATTCATTATAAAAGAGAAGATATGTGTCAAATGATAGAAAAAGGGTACCTTGTAACTGAGATGATAATGAAATCCTCTATTAAAGTGGACGTAGGCCAAATCTAGGGCTCAACCACTATAAACTCTCTCTTGTTTAATATTTCCCGCATTTATTTTGCTTTTAATCTTGTGTTGACAATTTGCAAAGTGTTGATATACATCTTGGGTGTTGGTACATTTTTTTGTATTAACAATATTCCTAGAAAATATGGTAAGTCTTGCTTACATGGACTATTGGAGTTCTATGCCAAAATAGACGGCAAGAGCATCAACAAAGCTGTAAAACCCCAAAAAAATGTGTGCGGCAGTAACATGGAAGATATCCGGTGAATCACGGACCACAATTCAACGCTCCTTTTCATTTCCGCACAAACCCACATCAATTTTCTTCGGGCCTTCTAGCACTGCTCTAAGAGCATAGCGCCCACAATGAAGCCGATAGCAACTTTTATAATATTGATAATATGTATAATATTGCGGAATGTACATACATTTGGAGTTGCATTTGAAATTGGATTTATATGTATTGTATATGATGTGGATGGAGACATAAATAAATATATGTATGTTTGTATGGTTGAAAATTTAGTCGGAATGCAAAATGGAAGTTCCCTGCTGGTATAAACGTTATACACCAATAAGTCTGACATATGTCCAACGATTGGTCATTGCTAGCAGTTGCTAAGAACACTGACGAACTTATCGTTTTACACTTAGCACTAGCTTATACACTGATTATCTCTTGTTATGTTTATTTATAGTTTATTATCCCTTTTGACTTCACTATCACGTATGAACCGTTACCATCTAGCTCTTGCAGGTTCACGACTATATGCATATGTACGAAGAGCGAAGACCGTTCAATGACATCTCAAACAGTGTAGCATCCGGAAAGCTAGACGAATGAGTTGAGGAGACTCTCCAAATCATAATCATAATCTGGTTCATATTGGTCATATGGAATCCAAGTAGGGTTCACATGCAAACTGTTGGTTTCCAATGCAGAATCACAATTCACGTTATTATTTTCAATCTTCAGCAAACTGCTCGGTTCATTAAACAACTTATGATCAATATCAGATTCAGCCGAAATTTGTTCAGTTTGTTCATTGGGAATAATACTGCCAATACTAGTAGCACAAAACGGAGAAGATTTTGCACCCTCCAGCGTTATGAAACTGGATTGAACATGATGTTGAATCACACATTCATCACTATTTATGTTGGGAGTACTGCAAGAGTGCATGTATTCGTAGATAACTTGAAACATGGGAGAGTGGGCACTGTATTTGACACCATCTTGTTGTTGTATCTTTTTTGTTGCCAAGCACCCTTTATCGCTATGTGTACATCTATAATACGACCTGTTCAAAGTAAACAATTCATAGATGTAAGATTAATAACATATACTTCTGCCTTTAGATGTGTATACCAATTAAGTGATAAATAAGATCTAATTATATGTGGTCGGATGAATCGAAAGTTTATGATGATTTGAACCGGCGAGTAGCTAACCTCGGATGAGCAGAATGTTGGATTCTTTTCTCCCCGTATTTTCTCCATTTATAACCATCATAATGTGGTGCCATTGTTATACATACTGATTTTGAGGTGTCCTCTTGTTTCCTGTTACGAAAATATACAACCCATGTTAATGATTGACAATCACATATATCTATAGCCAATTGAAACATGGAATAATAGAAAAGGCAGCTATATATAGGAATATGATATGGTTGTATTTACCGCTTCTTAGTTGGAGGCTTGTCCTTTGTTTGTTTCTCTATCTTGCAACTCAGACTTCCATTGTTGGTTCTTCCGATAGCAGAATCTCTGTGCTCTTCCTGCTCCATGAGAAGACGAAGAGCAGTTGAGAAGGACTGAAGTATCTTTGCAGATAAATCACTATGTTCGTTGCTATGCGGATTAAGATGTGTATATAGACATTTCATTTGTTCTTCTCCCCTCTTTATCTCTTCAATAGCGTATTTATTTGCAGACTCAGACATTACTGATATGTTTTGCTCGATATTTTTGTTAATTGAGATTTAATACATGTGCTGTTTGCCGATTATATATTGTGAAATGAAGGATTGATCGGTACAACGTTCAATCAAAAACAAATATTTGTGTGATAATGACAGGTACTATTAGGCGTAAACTTTTGGATGAAAGAGAGTGGGAGTCAAACGTATAATAATTTCGAGTTAAATAACGCCTGTAAAAACGTTAAATTATACACAAGTGGTGCTTCATATTATCATAATGGTGAGGTGACATCATGCTTTCATTGCTGGGGTTACGTAATATGCATTGGATTAAAAGTCAATGGTAGTAGGAAATATTGGAATATTGGAATGTAAATTTGGAATTTTATTCTTGTTTATTGTTAGATATATCCATGAAGCAATAAATCTGTAAATTAACTTTCAGCTTGTCTATATCAGAAAGCACAAGTTAGCTTCCAATGCACTAATAAAAAAGTACAACTTGATTTGCACTTTTCAAAAAATTTAGTTCAAAAGGAAATTATAAATTATAAAATGCAAAAATACAAGACTCTTTTTTTTTTTTTTTTTCAAAATATGGACTAAATTTGCGTGTCCATTCCCACAGGAACTTTCTTTGTAATTGTATTGCAAATTTAAATTGTGGCATGATGGCAGCGTCGCTATTTGCCTATTGGTTTGGTAGAGCAAATCTGAATTTGAATCTGAACATGCTATATTATACGTTAAGACATTTTTTACTATGTCAGGCTCGGATGACGACGTTGTTTGAGCCGATGATCAATTCCAGACTTTAGTTTTTTTTTTTTTTTATTGGATCTTAGTCAGCTGGCGACAGGAGAAGTTATGAGTGAGTCTCAAAAAAGTTTCCCTTATTGCGTTGTTACTACCAGATCCAGACATCAAAACCAAAAAAAGGTGAAGAGGATATCAGAGTGCAATTAGCATTAGGAGAAGACCTCGGAAGCACGGGATCGGCACCAAAGCACCATAGATAACCGATACCGGAAGCCAAGAAAGGAGGAGGTTCTGACTGCATGCTATCGGTACCCACAATGGTGGTGGAAACTTGGTATCGACATAGAAAGGATAACGACAAGGAAGTGTCGGAGACAACAAACAACAAGCAATCAAAAGCGGTTGCGACACCGACACCGTAAGCAATCGACCGATTCTAACTCTGTAAGCATAAAGATCGATACCGAAGCTCCAAGTCATAAAAGGGAAAGTGTGAAACCAACTTGGGTTTGGATAAAGTGCTATCGATACCAATGTACTTGGTATCGATACCGCTACCAAAGGCAACATCAAGGCCACAAGAAAGAAAAGAGAAATTGTATTCAGAAGACCTTTATAAGAATGCTATCCATGCTAACATATATACTTAGCATCGATATCACAGATAATATTCAGAAGCAACTAATTAAGGCAAATCAAAGCTTAGGATTTGCTATCGGCACAGAGGCATATTATCGAAACCGAAAGTGGCAAATGAAGCTACCCAGACCAATTTACTTGGTATCAATACTATAACAATTCGGATTTTGCTCAGACCTAATCGATCGCCAAATCGACTAAGACCATTCAAAAACCCGAATACGCTAACTTTGGGCATACAACACATCAGAACAATTAACTAAAGACTTTTATTACATCATAATAATGCAACGTCAGAGTACGGAATGTCAGAGTACATCGGATATAATAATACAACAACGGAAGATAATTTACAATGAATTTAATACAGTGCAGCGGAACCAAAAAACTGATACAGCGGAAGTCTATCAATGCTCTGGACACAGCTTTAAGCTTCAATCCAAAATCCTGCTCAATATATCTGCAAAATAAGCTACGCGACTGCCCGTGTGGAAAAAGAGGGCACCCGAGTTTGCAAAGTGAAACAAACTACGAATCAATCATGAGTTTACTCAATTGAATTTCCAGTGCATAAAATAAAGTAAATCGTTAAACAACGCAATGCTTTTTAGAAAAATGAAACCATTATAAAACTAAAGTCCCATCACATAATGCAATGCAAACTGGAGGATAGAGTTTTACCTTATAATGGTCAAAAATGCTTGATACGATAAAACGGATTTGATATTTATTATTAGTGTATATATGTTTCAAAAAAAATTCAATCATAATGTATCGATCATAGACGGCATAACTACCATATACTATGTCGCCATACTAGTTTTACATTCAAAACCGTACGGTGTTGTATTGGAAGTTGGGTTTCCATCATGAGTCAAAACTAGGGATGATCCTCCTTACTGATTCAAGACACTCTAGCAAATGTCTCAGGATCACACCTACGGGCAACCCTTGGATCCTAAAGGGCCGGTCCACAAATACTTTAGTGGATTAGTTATGCTTGAACACACGCTTCCCAGTCCTATTGAACTATAAATTGGTCACTATCGACCAATATAACCGAGGCCTCGTAATCCATCATCCACATAAGTAAAATGTTAGGGCTTGCAAAACCCTGATACCACTTCTAACTAGAAAGAAACGTGTGCACTCCCTGCGTTCCCTTGTCTTGTTTCTGACTTTTATCGGGGTGTGAGGCTCGCGAAGTAACGCTATACACAAAGCTACGCCGAAACAAGCCATGCTTTGATCATCAACCACAAGGCTCTTCTTTTCAACAAAAGCCTCGATCATTTGTATATTGGCATGCCACATTGACAATTCATGTCATGCGATCGATAACTATCAATATATAACCTCTGAGCTCATGCATCTCAGAGAAGGGTGTTAAGCAAGAGAATGAATTCTCCACCACCAAACAGATATATATATATATATATATATATATATATATATATATATATATATATTCAATAGAAATCAATTTACATAGAATGAAATCCAATGTCAAACACACATCCATTTACAAGTCTGTTCTAGGTCTGAACGAAACCGGAGACACATTATTCCTCGTCCCGTATGTCCAATACGGAAGAGAGGTGCTCGCTTATCCGGACAGTCAACAAGTACGTCCGGACAACTACCACTGTAACCCTTTCCTGGGAGCAAATCAGTGCAGGACATCAGTAGTCATCCATTCGATGTGAAGATCGCCAGTCTTCAATGTCTTCGAATTTAAATCGTCGTATAATTATTTGAAATGAGATTGAACTCGGTCTTTTCAAATAATTCTCGCATATATATATATATATATATATATATTAAAATTTAAAACCATTTCATATTGTCAATATTATTTAATAACGATTTATCGCTATAAAAATTGCCCAATTTAATTTAACGACGCTTCGGGTCAATAGGCGGCCCTGGCGCTGTTTTTATCAAAATTTGATTTACACATATCTCGAATCTAACCGTTGGATTTTAACAAAATTTATATCTTTGGAAAGATCTTCACAAAGCGGACCTAAGGGTTCCAGTTTTGGTAAAATCCGATGGTCGGGTCTTTCAGTATAATCGTTTAAAGTTATGATTTCGAAACGTGAAATATCGTGCGTGATACGTTTAATTTTAATTAATATTTATATGTGTAGTTATATAAAAATATAAATCATTCGATGATTCCCATAGGAACTTTCTTTGTAATTGTATTGTAAATTTAAATTGTGGCATGATGGCAGCTTCGCTATTTGCCTATTGGTTTGGTAGAGCAAATCTGAATTTGAATCTGAACATGCTATATTATACGTTAAGACATTTTTTACTATGTCAGGCTCGGATGACGATGTTGTTTGAGCCGATGATCTATTCCAGACTTTAGCTTTTTTTTCTCTTGGATCTTAGTCATCTGGCAACAGGAGAAGTTATGAGTGAGTCTCAAAAAAGTTTCCCTTATTGCGTTGTTACTAGTAGATCTAGACATCAAAACCAAAAAAAGGTGAAGAGGATATCAGAGTGCAATTAGCATTACGAGAAGACCTCGGAAGCACGGGATCGGCACCAAAGCACCATAGATAACCGATACCAGAAGCCAAGAAAGAAGGAGATTCAGACTGCATGCTATCGGTACCCACATTGGTTGGTGGAAACCTGGTATCGACATAGAAAGGATAACAACAAGGAAATGTCGGAGACAACAAACAACAAGCAATCAAAAGCGGCTGCGACACCGGCACTGTAAGCAGTCAACCAGATTCTAACTCTGTAAGCATAAAGATCGATATCGAAGCTCCGAGTCATAAAAGGGAAAGTGCGAAACCAACTTGGGTTTGGATAAAGTGGTATCGATACCAATGTACTTGGTATCGATACCGCTACCAAAGGCAACATCAAGGCCACAAGAAAGAAAAGAGAAATTGTATTCAGAAGACCTTTATAAGAACGCTATCCATGCTAACATATATACTTAGCATCGATATCACAGACAATATTCAGAAGCAACTAATTAAGGCAAATCAAAGCTTAGGATTTGCTATCGGCACAGAGGCATATTATCGAAACCGAAAGTGGCAAATGAAGCTACCCAAACCAATTTACTTGGTACCAATACTGTAACAATTCAGATTTTGCCCAGACCTAATCGATCGCAAAATCGACTAAGACCATTCAAAAACCCGAATACGCTAACTTTGAACATACAACATATCAGAACAATTAACAGAAGACTTTTATTACATCATAATAATGCAACGTCAGAGTACGGAATGTCAGAGTACATCGAATATAATAATACAACAGCGAAAGAAATTTTACAATGAATTTAATACAGTGCAGCGGAACCAATAAACTGATACAGCGGAAGTCTATCAATGCTCTAGACACAACTTTAAGCTTCGATCCAAAATTTTGCTCAATATATCTGCAAAGTCAATATATCTGCAAAATAAGCTACTCGACTGCCCGTGTGGAAAAAGAGGGCACCCGAGTTTGCAAAGTGAAACAAACTACGAGTCAATCATGGGTTTACTCCATTGGATTGCCAGTGCATAAAATAAAGTAAATCGTTAAACAACGCAATGCTTTTTAGAAAAATGAAACCATTATAAGACTCAAGTCCCATCACACAATGCAATGCAAGCTGGAGGATAGAGTTTTACCTTATAATGGTCAATAATGCTTGATACGATAAAACGGATTTGATATTTATTATTAGTGTATATATGTTTCAAAAAAATTCAATCATAATGTATCAATCATAAACGTCATAACTACCATATACTATGTCGCCAAACTAGTTTTACATTCAAAACCGTACGGTGTCGTATTGGAAGTTGGGTTTCCATCATGAGTCAAGACTAGGGACTATCCTCCTTACTGATTCAAGACACTCTAGCAAATGTCTCAGGATCACACCTACGGGCAACCCTTGGATCCTGCAGGGCCAGTCCACAAATACTTTAGTGGATTAGTTATGCCTGAACACACGCTTCCCGGTCCTATTGAACTATAAATTGGTCACTATCGACCAATATAACCGAGGCCTCGTAATCCATCATCCACATAAGTAAAATGTCAGGGCTTACAAAACCCTGATACAACTTCTAACTAGAAAGAAACGTGTGCACTCCCTGCGTTCCCTTGTCCTGTTTCTGACTCTTACCGGGGTGTAAGGCTCGCGAAGTAACGCTATACACAAAGCTACGCCGGAACAGGCCATGCTTTGATCATCAACCACAAGGCTCTTCTTTTCAACAAAATCCTCGATCATTTGTATATTGGCATGCAACATTGACAATTCATGCCATGCGATCGATAACTATCAATATATAACCTCTGAGCTCATGCATCTCAGAGAAGGGTGTTAAGCAAGAGAATAAATTCTCCACCACCAAACAGATATATATATATAATCAATAGAAATCAATTTGCATAGAATGAAATCCAATGTCAGACACACATCCATTTACAAGTCCGTTCTAGGTCTGAACGAAACCGGAGACACCTTATTCCTCGTCCCGTATATCTAATACGGAAGAGAGGTGCTCGCTTATCCGGACAATCAACAAGTACGTCTGAACAACTACCACTGTAACCCTTTCCTGGGAGCAAATCAGTGCAGGACATCAGTAGTCATCCATTCGATGTGAAGATCGCCAGTCTTCAATCACCGTCTTCAATGTCTTCAAATTTAAATCGTCGTATAATTATTTGAAATGAGATTGAACTCGGTCTTTTCAAATAATTCTCGCATATATATATATATATTAAAATTTAAAACCATTTCATATTGTCAATATTATTTAATAACGATTTATCGCTATAAAAATAGCCCAATTTAATTTAACGACGCTTCAGGTCAATAGGCGGCCCTGGCGCTGTTTTTATCAAAATTTGATTTACACATATCTCGAATCTAACCGTTGGATTTTAACAAAATTTATATCTTTGAAAAGATCTTCACAAAGCGGGCCTAAGGGTTCCAGTTTTGGGAAAATCTGACGGTCGGGTCTTTAAGTATAATCGTTTAAAGTTACGATTTCGAAACGCGAAATATCGCGCGCGATACGTTTAATTTTAATTTTAATTTATATATATAATTATATATAAATATAAATCATTCGATGATTCCACTAACATAATTAATACGCCAAATAAAAGAATGCTTTTAATTTGCATAACCATTTCTACATGTTTTGTAATGTCAAATAAAATGTCTTTATTTACATGACATTTGCTAATGACAAATAAAAGATAATTTTTATTTGTATTTCTACTTTTAACATTAACAAATAAAAAGAAATATTTTATTTGTATATAGTTTCAAGGTAGAACATAACATATAAAATGTTTATTTTAAATTCGAATACAAATCCTAATATATGCATTTCACTAAAATTGATATTTTCTCTTGCATACAAATTCTAATGTATTCATTTTCAATAAAATTGATTCTTTGAATTTTATACAAATT
Source organism: Allium sativum (assembly GCA_030737875.1). Taxonomy (NCBI): domain Eukaryota; kingdom Viridiplantae; phylum Streptophyta; class Magnoliopsida; order Asparagales; family Amaryllidaceae; genus Allium; species Allium sativum. Next base: position 440,280,215 of record CM060926.1, read on the forward strand.
CAATTTCAACAAAATGATTAAAAAATGATTCATTCCTTTTGTTAACAATTCTAGTTTAACAAAATGATTAAAAAGTGATGATTTCATTTTGTTAACAATTCTAATTTAACAAAATGAATATAGTGGCATTTATGTTGATAATCCTAGTTTTGACAAAATTAATATTTTTTCTCAAACACAAATCTCTTTAACCAAAATGGTTATTTTTGTTATAACTCAGATCTTATTTAACAAAAATGTAATTTTTGTTTCAACTAAACCAATTTGACAAAAATGTATATATATTAGTTCAAAAATTCTAATTTGACGAAAATGTATATTTTTGTTCAACAATTCTAATTTGACAAAAATGTATATTTTTGTTCAATAATTCTAATTTGACAAAAATGTATATTTTTGTTTAACAGTTCTAACTTGACAAAAATAAATGTTTTTGTTCAACAATTCTAACTTGACAAAAATGAACATTTTTGTTCAACAATTCTAATTTGACAAAAATGAATGTTTTTGTTCAAAATTCTAATTTGACAAAAATGGATGTTTTTGTTCAACAATTCTAATGTGACAAAAATGGATGTTTTGTTCAACAATTCTAATGTGACAAAAATGGATGTTTTGTTCAACAATTCTAATTTGACAAAAATAAATGTTTATTTCAACAATTCTAATTTGACAAAAATAAATGTTTTTGTTTAACAATTCTAATTTGACAAAAATAAATATTTTTTTTAACAATTCGAATTTGACAAAAATAAATGTTTTTGTTCAACAATTCTAACTTGACAAAAATGAATGTTTTTGTTTAACAATTCTAATTTGACAAAAATAAATATTTTTGTTTTTTCTTACATTACATTAAAAATGTGAAATTTTAATGTAAACATGTTTTTTATTTAAAACATGAACATTTTTATATTTTTATTCTAATTCATCAAAATGATAAAAATTGATATTTCATTTTTGTTGAAAACTCTAGTTCAATAAAATATATAAAATTGGATATTTTATTTTTTTGTTGAAAATTCTAATTCAACAAAATGACAAAAATTGATATTTCATTTTTGTTGAAAACTCTAGTTCAACAAAATGATAAAAATTGATATTTCATTTTTGTTGAAAACTCTAATTCAACAAAATGATAAAATGGTTCTATTCATTTTTGTTGAAAATTCTAATTCAACAAAATGATAAAAATGGTTCTTTTCATTTTTGTTGAAAATTCTAATTCAACAAAATGATAAAAATGATTCCTTTCATTTTTTATTGAAAATTCTAATTCAACAAAATGATAAAAATGTATATTTTTGTTTAACAATTCTAATTAACAAAAATGTTAATTATTGTTTCAACTATTCTAATTAATAAAAATTATTATTTTTGTTTAAATATTCTAATTTGACAAAACTGACCAATTTAATGCATCAGTTGTACTTTGACAAAAATGACAATTTTAATTCAATTATTTCAATTTGTCAAAAATGACAAATTTTGTCCAATCACTCTAATTTGCCAAATTGACAGTTTTAGTCCAATAATTCTAATTTGTCAAATTTAAAATTCGAATCCAATAATTCTTCTTCAACAAAAATTGATATTCTTGTTTTCAATAGTTTTGTTTAACATAAACATCGTCAAATTAACGGATCTACATAACGACATCAGTTCTAGATCAAATCACGTATCATACAAATAGAATTTAACAGCGTATAATTTAACACATCAATTCTAAATCAAATTACGATTCAGGCAAATTGCAAATAGAATTTAACGATGTATAATTTAACAACATCAGTTCTAGATCAAATCACGTATGATGACTGAGTAGTTTTCATTATATAAAAGAAAAGAAATAGAATTTCTCACCTTGATCGGTTTTATTTCTGAATTTTATTTCTTTACAGTTCAGATTTGGATTTGCTCTGAATTCTGATTTACACTGTTACAGTTCTAGTTTGTTTCATAATATAGATCTCTTTTCTATGATTCTAACGAACTTCGTTTCACGTAATTCGGTCTCTGTTTGAAAAAGTTATGGACTTCTAAACATTTGATTACATAATTTTAAATAATATTTAAATAAATAAAGTAAATAATACATCTTCCTCATTGTTTTATCTCAGACCCCATCGAACCCATATGTCGCACCACAAAACCACCCACCGCGCCTCCTTAGTTCAACTATCTGCCGATCCACTAACGCCACTTCGAACGCCTTCGAACCCTCTCCCATCGCCAATCATGGCATCTCGCGTGCAGGTCCCAAGCCCTACGAATTCTACTTCGAAGCAGGTGCTTTAAGCACTAATTTTGGCAATAACACTCAACAAAAATCCATCTTATCCGTATGAAATCGAAGTGCTCGAAATTCTCTTCAAGATTTGTTTTACATTTGTAGTGCAATTCAGTGTAGATTGGATGGGATTAACGATGTAAGATGGAAGCTTTCTGGCCTTTGAATAAACATGGCGGCAGCTGCTTATGTTTATAGGGTTAGGGTTTCTAATTAACCTAGTGTATTTGTAATATTTTAATATTTAATTCTCTAGTTTTGCAAATAAACCCGTCAAGTCTCAGTAGCTCCAATTTCAGCCCAACGAGAGTTGTTCCTAGGCAAATACCCCCGTTCCAGACACAATGGAATAAGTCCCGTCAGGCCAAACGATCATTTTCGGTCTGTTTTCTTTAAATTAAAATATAAATCATTTATTTATTTATGTGAAATTAGGCTCACATCCTTAAAATTTATCTTAATTAAGCACACATCCTCCCCTATTGAATAGTTTAAAATTCATCCTTGTTTTTAAACTAGCCGCTTATTTGTTCCTAATTTGCCCATTTTTAAACTGATGGCTTAACATACGGATCTCATCACAGCCAATTTTCTTTTTTTTTTCATTATTTATATTTTAATTACTCCTTAATTAATGGCTAATATATAGATATTGCGTTTAAACAGATATTGCGTGATTAAGATTTTTCTTCCACATTTTTTCTCGTGCTAATGGCGGCTGCAATTCATTTCTGAGCTTCGAATTTTGTCCAGTTCAAATTGAAATTGATTAAGATTTTTCCATTGGTTTTTTGATCGAACGATTATGTATTAAATGGCTGCATCTTCCTTCAGGTAAAATATGCGTTTCTTTTAATTTTTTAAATTTTGTCTGCTGATTTTAATTGTTTGATCTGTTTTTGTTGATTCAATATTTTCAATTAATGGAATTGTCTACTTTTATTGGTGGACAATTTAAATATTTTATAAAGCTTCATTTTTTGTTGATGATTGTACAATATTATAAATTAATATGTCAACTTTTTTTATCATCTGCTCTTCGTTATTGTATAAAAGTATGCATATAGTGTATATATGAGCATATAAAAATGCAAATATTGGTATATTACGTTTGTTTGGACGTATTCAGTAAACTTGCGTGTAAGTATGCAAATTTTCTGTGTACAATCATGCAAACATACTGAAAGATTCTGTTTTTTTGCATGCTTGATTATTAGTTTCATGATTCTAATATTTTTTTTATGCATAATAAATGTGTTCTGGATTTTTTTTTCTAAATTTAAAACTTCCATAATATACGAAATTTTTGCAGATACATATACAGTTATTAATGTTTTCTACTTATTTGTATGCATTTATTTATATGAATATGTTTTTTGCATTTGTGATTTTTTTTATTGTTGATGTGGTTGATTTTTTTTCCAGCAGTGGTCCTGCAAATATTGGTGTTTAGGTGATGCTGAAGTATGGAAATGATAGTTGTTCTATTTTTCTCTATTTTGATAGTGCAGTTGCTACCATTATAGATTATGTCTGTGGTAAATGGATTGAGTTAAGTCCGTTGTCGTTGGACTTGTATCACATTAGAGATGGTTTGAGAAGGAATATTGAAAGTAATTCTGATCTTCAATCCATTCTTTTATTGGCTGCACATAATCGTGAAGATTACTTGGTTTTTTTTTTGTTGACGCTAATCGAAGTAATTAATTCTTCAGTTGCTCCTGATAGCAATTCTTCTATAGGTAGTGATTCCTCTTTTGGTAGTACTAGTGAGTCGAACAACCAATTTAAGCAATTGTTGAAAAGTGATTTGAACCAATCTGTTTTCTCTGGTGTTGGTCAACAATTTAAAGGAGGTGTCACTGAATTTAGACTTTATTTGATGATGTATAGTATGAAAACTGGATATAAGCTTAATTTGCTTAAGAATGATAAGGAAAGAGTTACTGCTGTTTTGCTCTAAAAAAATTGTAATTTCAGGATTCATGCTTCTCTCAAGTTTAATCTTCCTGGATATTTTGTTGTAAAGAGATTTCAACCAGAACATAATTGTGGTGCTAGAATTCATGATATTAACAATCCTGTTATATCTAGTAAATTGATTAAGCTTTTGGTTTGTGATCATATTCAAGCTAATCCGTTAATGAAGACAAAAGACATTATTAACTTGTTTCAAACTGAGTATAATGTTATTTTAAAGTATTATTATGCTTATAGTGGAAAGAGATTGTCATTAGATGATTTACATGGTAGCGACGTAATGCCCTACCATCATTTGCGGTCTTTTTGTGATGTAGTTCTTTCTACTAATCCTGGAAGTACGGTTGTTTTGGAGTGCAATGATTCTACACGACAATTTGAGAGGGTTTTTATTGGACTTGAGGCTTGTGCATTTGGATTTCAATATTGTCGACCACTAATTTTTGTTGATGCCAGGTTTATGAAGGGAAGAGTTCAAGGATGTTTAATGGCTGCTACTGGTAAAAATGGAAATGAAGGTATCCTCTTTTATAGTATATTTTTTTCCATTCCAACTGTCAATATTATTATTTTTAAAAGTCTGAAATGCTGTTTGTTTGAAAATTGTGCATTTATATACGACATTATTTTAAATAATTGCATCCATTTATGATAGCATTCTAAAGTAACGAATACAATTATGCTTCTTCATTTTAAGACATGCATGACATACTGGAAAATTTACACCCATATGCATACAATTATTTCAGAATTTGTACCTATATCATACAAATTTTCGGAAAACTTTCACATTCATATGCAAATTTTATAAATATATGCATACTTTCATGCAATTATTCTGTCTGTATGCTCCTCAAGCAACTGTTATTTTTTATTATCAACTAGAAATGAAATTATTTTTAAAATCTGCATCAAATTGTGCAACTGATATTGATTATGTAACACTGTAATGGAATTGCTTGCTTTTTTTTTACCAAAAAAAATCGTCATGTATAACATATATTATATTAATTTTAAGTTACTTGCCCACGTTCAGCTTTTTTTCAAAAAAAAATTCATGTCGCTTATTGCAATACTAAGCTAATTTTTTTAATAACAGGTTTTTTCCCTATAGCAATTGTTATTGTATCGGGAGAAGATGAAGATAATTAGATTTGGTTTTGTGAACAACATAGAGAGTTTCATAAAGACGATTGCAGAAGCTATGTTTTTAGATCTGATCGTCATCCAGGTATCAATGTTGCTATTCTACGGGTGTTTCCGAATTCAGTTCATGGATCCTGTTATTATCATTTGACCAACAATTAAAAGTCGCTTTAAAATCGTAATTTTCCAAAACAAATAAAAGGATGTTGTTGGATTCGTTTTCAAGAATTGCTTATGTAAATAATTTGTCTGATTTTAATGTTGCTTTGAAGAATTTTAGAGATGTAGGTGGATCAACCGCAACAATTTTTTTGCGTGGAATTCCATTTGAGAAATTTACTAACGTCGTTTTCCCTGGTTGTCGTTACGGTGAAATGTCTTCTAATTTTTCAGAAAGTTTTAATAAGTGGATTTTATAGGAAAGACATTTATTAATCACTGCTTGTTTAGATAAAATTAGAATGAAGTTAATGAAACTCATGTCCGATCGTCGTGAAGTAGCTTCTACTTGGAACATCGTTTTATGTCCTATTAATGAAACTCGATTAAGAAGTCTACATTTGGAAGGTGCTTCTTGGTTTGTTATCAAATCAAGTGAATATAATTTTGAAGTTCATTCTCCAATACATCAATTTGTTGATTTATATAATCGATTTCGTACACGTAATGTGTGGCAAATTAGCGGCTTTCCTTGCGCTCATGCTGTTAGAAGTATTTTTAAGCTGTGAAACATTGAATGTGTATCGCTACATTGAATCTTATTTCAAAGTTGGACATTTTCAACTCTCCTATTCACTTCCAATCAATCCTATCATAAATTATATAGGTCAAGATGTGGCTATTGAAGATGCAATTATAGCTCCTCCAAAAGGTAGAAGAATGTCTGGTCGTCCATCCTCTTCTAAAAGGTTGAAATCAGCTGGTGAATTTACAAAGACTACTTGATGTGGACTGTACAATAAGTTGGGTCATAATAAGAGGACGTGCTCTTCAGTAGAGAAGTATTTTTTTATTGTTTTTTTTTACAAATAATTGTAAACTTGTTTAAATTGTCTAATGTTCTGCACTATTACGAGCTGCTTTGCATTTAGTTCATTATTTTTAATGTTAATTCTGGTTTATTAACATTTGTTTCAGTTCATTATTTCTGTTTGTTCAGTTATTCTATTTATTTCCATTTACATATGCAATTATTACTTATTCTTACATAGATTTATGCAATTATATTGAATACAGGTACGAACTTTGCTTCTAATTTGCATATACAAATAATTTAGTAATAAGATTCAAACATGCTAAATAACTGTACGAATTTTTTTTCATGTAAACTAATAATGTATTACAGTATTGGTCATTTTGGCACAGAATTGTGCAACTATTCTAATTATCTTCATGAATGTATTTAGAATTTAGTGTTCAAACATACTCTGTTATAACTTTTAATTCATTATACACATTTAATCCTGAATTATTTAATTTTATCAACAAAATAAAAAAAATAACTCTTTATTTACTGCACAAATTTTATACACTTTAGTTCGTGAATTCAGTAGTTAATATTAAAAAAAATCCAACAAGGCTTTAAAAATCTTTAGTATTGAAAAAAATATTTTCTAAAGGATTAATGGTGCAATAAGGTTAATAATATCTACATTTTATATTAAAATTCATCTACTGGACTAATGCTGTAAAATATTTTGTTATTCCTCTAATAATTTTATGTAATACAACAACACAAGTAATCAACTTACTACGAAAAACTCTACAGAAGACAGCTTCAACATAAAATTTCATGTACAACTAAAATAACTTGATTCACTACCCAAAATAACATAGTACTTCAGTTCAAACGAACCATAATCATTTACACGTGGTCCAAAAATCAAAACAACAGTCAACATTTTCAAACCAAACTAAAAATCCCTATTCTTCCAGTTTATTCAGTACATTTGATATATTCTGATTTCAACCATTTCTGAGTTAGCTGAAGCTATAAAGTATGCAGCTGAGTATTTCATGAGCCAGCTCAGCACGTTGTTTACTAACAGCTTCAGCACCAAATATTTCTTCATCTTCAACTATTTCTTTGCCCTCGCATCTTTGTTTCATTATGTTGATAAAAAAACATCCCACAATCAACGCTGTAGAAATTTATTACTAATTAAACTTTGTTTGATAAAATTTATTCACAAAATCTGCATACATATTTGAAATTGTTCCCCATATCTACATACATGTATGAAATCATTACCAATTTGTTCAAATAATTACCAGCATACATGGATGAAATTATTCAGATCTTACGCATAAGCTTATGCTAGCATTTATGTTATATACAAAAATAATTGAAACTTGTATACTTAAATGCAAATATATGCATTATCTGCATACAAATATGCAGATATTAACAATATTTGTTTACTTATATGCAAATGAAATTAATTTATTTTCTGGCCTTTTTGTGGGCAATTAGCTATTTCAAGTTCTTTTGGTTCTCGAAATTTCTTCTTCTCCAATTTTTTCATCAATCCACTGATGTAAATAATCTGCATACAAAAAAAAATTATTCACACATATATTCATGTATTTATGTGCGCAAACATATAAATATATACATGTTGTCAATGGTAAACACAACAACTTGCTAATGAAATATTTTCAAACTACATACCATATCTTTCGCTAATTTTTGATGTTTTCCTTCACGACGAGGTTTATTTGAATCGTAATGAATCCATCTTCTGCCATCTTTAACATACTCCAGAAATGAAAAATGTTTGTTTTCATGGATAGGAATTAATATTTTAGTGCACGGTTGGACTCCTTTTACAAGTGGTTCATCAATAAAATGCTTCAATTGTTCTTCTGAATCCGTGTTTACAAATGCCTGTAATTGCAATCAATTTAGTGGACAATTGTAATTATAAAAACGAAGTTCTGCACATAAAAAATATAAAAAAACTTACAGAAGCAGAAACTCTTATGTATAAAATCTCCGAATGGTTTTTCTTCAAGTTGTTTCCAACAAAGTCAATTATCTATTGCAATAAACGGAATGTAATTATTATAGACATGAGATTTATTTATAAACATATAAATTTTTACTAGAATTAAATTTAGAAGAATTAAATTTCAGTTTAGTATTACCTGTCCGTCGATAAATCTTCCAGCTATTAGATCACCCAATTAAGTACCAAGAATGCAAATGTCATCTTTATCATTCAAGTACGCGCTTTTATTGATAATATTTGTAATATAATTAGATAATTTCTATCAATAAATTAGTACTGATATAAGTAAATTAAATTTACTACTGCACTATTGTCTGCAATAAGTTATAGTATTTGCATAAAACTATTCAACATGTATACTTGCTTCATGTTCACATATTTTGGAATTTTTACATAACATTATGACACAATAATTTAAACTCGCAAACAAGAATGAAAATATTATCAAAATCTACAACATGAATTCAAACATAAGCATTATGCCTTGATATATGAATGCATATACTGCCAATACACGCATACAAATATGCACATATATTACATATCTGCATACAAGCAAGCATATACTGTCAAAATCTATATTAGAATGCAAATTTGACAGAATTCTGCATAAATTTATGTACATTTTCTATAAATATAGCTTTATTATAAAAAAAACTAATATTAAAAAAAATGAAAATAATGTGAACATTTTGAAAAACATTTACTTGAGTTTTGCAAGTGTGAAAAATTGTTCTAATTTTTCGATTTGGCTCTCTTCTAATTCCCAAACATACCTAAACTTTCTTATCTTCAGTTTAGCTTTCGTATGCATTTCTTCATCTCTAGGTCCTTTTTCATAATCTTCGACTTCCACTATTTCTGCTGCTTTCCTTTTTTCTTTTCCTACAACTACAAAAACCATCACATTTATCATCCACGTAATGTTGAAAATTATGGTTCATGAACATTAGTAAAATAATAAAATATTTTGTACCTTTTCTGTATCTTAAATTTATACGCCTATGCATTTTTCTTGGCTCATCCCTCTGGTCGTTCACAATAACCTTTTCTATCTCATTCTTATTTTTAAAATTTTCAGTATTTTCATTCACTCTCTTCCTTGTATCAATCTTGTTGTGGTGCTTCTCCTTTAAATTGGCCTGGTCTGTCTCATTCTTTCTGTTAACCATCTCCTTAATCTCCCTCGTTTTTTCTTCTTCATTTTTTTCTGTAGTTGTCCTGTCATTTTCCGTCTGTACTAACTCATCCACCAAATTCAAATGTTGTTCCATCTCCAGTTCATCAACTGCACTGTCAATACCCTCAATAGCTTCATCAACTGTTCCATCATCATTTTTATTATTATTATCTTGTAACATTGTTATTTTTCCCCGCTTTTGCTCCTTCGGCTCATTCTTCTTGCTTTCCTTCTTATCAATTTTCTCCAGCTGTTTATCTACCACCTGTTGAATGTTCTCATCATCCACTTCCTTATCTTTTTTAGTTTTCTCATTATCTTCATCAATTTTCATTTCATCATGACCTTGATCTTCCTCTTCTTCACTTTTATCAACACCCTCATTGTTTGTATCAAAATCGCCATCATTTTTATTACTTACATCATGCTCATCTTCAGCACTTTCTGATGTTGTGTCAGCAGTGAGCTCTTTTATTCTTATTTTTAACATTGTATTCTCTTCTGCTAACTGCCTTTTCTCTTGTTTCAATATGGTCATCATATCCTTCAATTTCTGTTCCCTTTTTTTTTGAAATATGCGTCATATTGTTCATATTTTTCAACAGCTTGTTTCAGCAACTTTAATTCCTTTACTTTAACATCTTGTAAACACAACAACCAACAATTATTGCGTAAGTAATGCAACATCAAGTTTTTGTATTGTTGAACTCAAGTTTATGTAAAACCTGCATACATGTCTGAAATTTTACAAATTACTTGAACTTAGTATGCAAATATTAAAAATAATTTTCCTATAATACTTAAATTACATTTTATATTTTTTAAACTAATATACGTAACATTTCTTTTTGTTTGCATTTACTTGAATAAGTATTTTAAGTAACGGTTCAATTTCACAAAACACGTCCTAATCTGACAAACAATATTGCAGCTTAAGACAGAATATCTACATACATTTATGCAAATACTATTCAATTTTTCACCCATATATTCATCTATTCAGTTTCATAATTTTGACTAATATGTAAGATTCAGATTTACAACATAAATACAAATACAATAAAATTGAAAATATTTGAACGCTTACATGCTAATATTGTGAGTACGTGCATACAAAAAATAAAACATATATAATATCTGCAAAAAATCATGCAGTTATTTTCAAAACTTGTACTTTGTATCTGTATAGAGTTATGCAGATATTGCTAATTTTTGAATACAAGAATGCAAATATTGTCATTATTAGCAAACAAACAAGCACATAATGTCATACATTTTTATAGGTATTTATAATACTTACTTCGACAAATATAAATGTTTACAATTTACATGAGACTTACATGGTTGTATTTTATATCCAGTAGCATCGCTGGCTTTAGCAATTTAATGTCCCATTTTCCTGCTCGTGGAAATACATCATTATTGTACTCAGGCTTTGATGTTGGCAGAATATGAGTTTTTTCGCAAACCCTCCACTGCATAATCAAAAAATAATCATAAAATTATATATAACATGTACAATAATCTTCTAAAAAACTGAAATAATAAGTATGAAATTATTACCAAAAATAGTGTCACACAACCAGTAATTTTGCGTGGTGCCTCATAATATTTATCAACTTGGCTGATTAGATGGTGATGGACAGTTTTCGTCCAAGATATTATACTCAACTTCATCTCGCAAACGCAATATGGTACTAAAGTCCACGGTAAAGAGTAGTTTGGAGTGGATACAAGGAATGTTGCTACTACATATAGAAGCAAAAGCTTAACAGTATCAAAACATGCTACGTCTGACTCATCTTTAATTATGGAGAAAATTTCTCTTTCAACATTTTTCTTATTGATCGTAGCTTCTCCTTTAAAGTGTCTTTCTACAAAAGCTTTATAATCTTCATCGTCTTTGTCATCCTTTTTTAAATGTCCACTTGTTTTAATCAAATTTCCTTGGATAGGAGCACCCGAAAGCTTCCCAATATCTTCTTCCGTAAATGTCAGCAATAAATCTCTAAACTGAAAATACTTTATATCCTTCTTATAACTTTTGATTATCAAATCTAAAGTTGTTGAATTTTTAACAGCTTCTGCAGGGGAGATGAGTCCATAAATGATCATGTCAACGAAACCACTTGATGGCAATTTTTCAAGGAAAACAGAATGCTAATGTGTATACAAATCATCCTTCTTCAGTTTCTCAATCAATTCTATGAATGCTTTTAGATTATTCCTATACACACCATCCTTTTTAGTATTTGTTCTTACATCTACAATTTTTCTCTCTTTTACCACTTGGTCCACTTTAGATGGCTGCTCAGTAACTACTAAAGCTTGCTCTTTTTCAGCATTAGAAATATGGTCATCTTCCACCAAAGGTCTCTGTCACATGAAAGAGAAATTTAATCACATAATGTTTCAGCCTTTTCAAAATATATGCATATTACAATGCAAGTATTCTGACTAAAGGCGCCAATGTATGCTTCTATTCTTAATAAATGTACATAACTTCCAAAAAAATTTATTTTAGGCATAAACATGTGCAACTAAACCAAATATTAGAACAAAAATGTGCAAAAATATTACTAACTATAACGGACAAGCCATAAATCTGCAGTACTATCACACAGTTGTTATAATATTTAGAAACAATGATTGTAGGTATGCAATTATTAAATACATAAGCACAAAACTGTACTATGATTCATAATGTCATCACACAATTTGCAAATAAAGATAAAACTTTCACTCTACTGTCAAGTTAACATAATAAAATATACACTATTTCCCAACAATCTTGAATAATTGCAATATTTGTCTACTAAATATAACGTGGCAAAACAAATATTTCAAATTATACAATAATTTTTAATGTGTTCATCTTTCTATTCCAGTATTTCTCCTTTTTTAATATTTTCATCTTTCTATTCCTGTTTCTTGCAAAATATTATTTTAAAACTGCAACCATTTCGTAAGTATGCACACCAACATGCAAGTCTTCTTAATTTGTACATTTCTGCGTGCATCTATTACGAATACATGCATTCAAACATTTATTATGCATACTAGGAAACAATCATACAGATCAAATGCAAAAAAAATCATACAATTACGCAAATATTACATACAAATTCATGATTCTATATATTAATTAGGTTATAAATAAATTACACCACACCGCGGGTATGCAAAATTTATAAAAAAACATCATACAATCATGTAATATTCCTAAAAAACATCTAGATAAAACTTCAAAAATTATTACGAACACTATAAACTCAATCGCAATGTTTGATTTAATATTATTACAGTATCACACAAGAAGATATCATCAACAGTCGAATACGAAACAAAAAAAAAATAGATTTATACCTTTTTTTGGCCATTTCTTGTAATTTGATGTGAACATCTGCAAATTTGAAGCAAAAAGGGACGATCTTGATAAAATTGATGAGCGGCGGCTTTAGATTTTGATACTTAATTTACCGACTTAGGGTTTTCTCGAATCGTCCAGCTAGGGTTTTAGGGAGAGATTAAAGGGCGGATTTGACTGTTTAATTGATTAACTGGTTTTTGGAGGTTTTGAATGTTCGTGATGGTATTTCTGGAATATTTAGAGAGCAAGTTCAAAAATAGGGATGTTTTCTTCATTCTTTTTATCAGCGGGTTTTTTTCCCTATTTAGAAAGATAATGGGGATATGTTAAAAACGCACCCACTATCGTACATTTAAATTTACCGGGGCCACATACAGACTTCGAAAATTCCCGAAAAATAAATTTAGCTATGTTTTGACGATACGGTCCTAATAAAATTAATTTCATCAAATTTGGAGACCGTTTGAAAAATGGTCACTTTCTGGTCAATCCAGATTGATAAAATTGACAAAACACATTTTAATTTGCCACGCTCACGTATTAATTCCAAAAATTATGAAAATTGGAATCTAACAATAATTTGACATTCCGGGTCCAACCAAAGTGGGTTCACCGAAAACGGAGGTCGTTTGTAAAATGGCTATATATATTATATATATATATATATATATATATATATATAAATTCTACAACGACTATTCTGAATATTTAACTGGCCATAACTTTTGATTCCCTCTATGAAATTTCAATTTTTCGGATTCGTTGGAAAGATATTCTTAAACAGATTTTAATATTTTTGTGTTTCACTAAAATCCGGTTTATTTTGAATCCTGTACATTCAGCCAAAGTTTAAATTCAAATTTTAAAACTAACGTGCTATTTCTATCTCTTTTTATACTTAAAATAAATATATTCGTTCTAACTTCAATTAAAATAATTTTTTAGTTGTTATTATTTAAAATAAATCATTTTAAATATTTAAAATCCATTAAAATTTCTAAAATAAAATTTTTAAATTGGTTCCAAAATTCTAGCTTGTTACAATCTCCCCCACTTAAAATCTTTTCGTTCTCGAAAAGGAACGGAGCAGAAAGTTGTTTAACTAACCAACTCAACTTTCATTATTTTATTAGTTTTAATAATTTCATTAGTTGATTTAACTTTTCAAATATATATAACTTTTATATATTCAAAAATCATATTTTCAAAGATCGGATTATATATAATCACAAATACGTTAATTATAAAATTGTTACTCTCAACTCATTCTAGGGCATTTCTAACCCCATCTCTAATGAGTGTCTCATTCTAGGATACTACTAATCCCATCTCTAATGAGTAATACTTTATAGGATATTACTAATCCTACCTCTGATGAGTCTTCTGTTCAGTTCTAACGAGTTGTACCCCAAAGATTTGAGCTAACCAGAGCTCTGATACCAATTGTAACGATTCAGATTTTGCCTGGACCTAATTGATCGCAAAATCGACTAAGACCATTCAAAAACCCGAATACGCTAACTTAGGGCATACAATACATCAGAACAAATAATAGAAGACTTTTATTACATCATAATAATGCAACGTCAGAGTACGGAATGTCAAAGTACATCGAATATAGTAATACAATAGCGGAAGATAATTTACAATGAATTTAATACAGTGCAGCAGAACCAATAAATTGATACACCGGAAGTCTATCAACGCTCTGGACACAACTTTAAGCTTCAATCCAAAATCCTGCTAAATATATCTGCAAAATAAGCTACTCGACTGCTCATGTGGAAAAAGAGGGCATCCGAGTTTGCAAAGTGAAACAAACTGCGAGTCAGTCTTGGGACTGGTATGAGAAATCTTTCCCAACTTATCTAACAATATGGCTAATCACAGGGCCACGCCGCTAGCGCAAAACAGGTTTACTCCATTGGATTGCCAGTGCATAAAATAAAGTAAATCGTTAAACAATGCAATGCTTTTTAGAAAAAATGAAACCATTACAAGACTCAAGTCCCATCAAACAATGCAACACAAACCAAAGGATAGAGTTTTACCTTATAATGGTCAAAAATGCTTGATACGATAAAACAGATTTGATATTATTATTATTGTATATATGTTTCAAAAACATTTCAGTCATAATGTATCAATCATAGACGGCATAGCTACATATACTATGTCGCCATACTAGTTTTACATTCAAAACCGTACTTTGTTGTATTGGAAATTGGGTTTCCGCCATGAGTCAAGGCTAGGGACGATCTCCTAACCGATTCGAGACATCTAGCAAATGTCTTAGGATAACACCTACGGGCAACCCTTGGATCTTGCATGGCCGATCCACAAATACTTTAGTGGATTAGTAATGCCTGAACACAAGCTTCCAGGTCCTATTGAACCTATAAATTGGTCACTATCGACCAATATAATCGAGGCCTTTTAATCCATCATCCACATAAGTAAAATGCCAGGGCTTGCAAAACCCTGATACCATTTCTAGCAAGAAAGAAACATGTGCACTCCCTGCATTCCCTTATTCCGTTCCTGACTCTTACTGGGGTGTTAGGCTCGCGAAGTAACGCTATACACAAAGCAATGCCTAAACAAGTCGTGCTTTGATCATCAACCACAAGGCTCTGCTTTTCAACAAAAACCTCGATCATTTCCATCTTGGCATGCCACATTGACAATTCACGCCATGCGATCGATAACTATCAATATATAACCTCTGAGCTCATGCGTCTCAGAGAAGGGTGTTAAGCAAGAGAATAAATTCTCCGCCACCAAACAGATATATATTGAATAGAAATCAATTTACATAGAATGAAATCCAATGTCAGACACACGTCCATTTACAAGTCCGTTCTGGGTCTGAACGAAACCGGGGGCACCTTATTCCTCGTCCCGTATGTCCAGTACGGAAGAGAGGTGCTTGCTTATATGGACAATCAAAAAGTACGTCCAGACAACTACCACTGTAACCTTTTCTTGGGAGCAAATCAGTCCAGGGCATCAGTAGTCATCCATTCGATGTGAAGAACGCCAGTCTTCAATCACCATCTTCAATGTCTTCGACTTTAAATCGTCGTATAATTATTTGAAATGAGATTGAACTAGGTCTTTTCAAATAATTCTCGCATATATATATATATATATATATATATAATATTTAAAACCATTTCATATCGTTAATATTATTTAATAAAGATTTATCGCTATTTTTATTTATATAAAATAGCCCAATTTAGTTTAATGACGCTTCGGGTCAATAGTTGGCCCTGGCGCTGTTTTATCAGAATTTGATTTACACATATCTCGAAATCTAACCGTTGGATTTTAACAAAATTTATATTGTTGGAAAGATTTTCCCAAAGCGGACGTAAAGGTTCCTGTTTTGGAAAATCCGACGGTCGGGACTTTCGGTATAATCGTTTAAATTTACGATCCTAAACGCGAACTATCGCGCGCGATACATTTAGTTTTAATTTATATATATATATATATATATATATATATATATATATATATATATATATATACATATACATACATATATATATATATATATATATATATAAACCATTCGATGATTCCACTAGCATGTTTAATACACCAAATAAAAGAATGTTTTAAATTTGCATAACCATTTCTACATGTTTTGTAATATCAAATAAAATGTCTTTATTTACATGACCTTTGCTAATGACAAATAAAAGATAATTTTTATTTGTATTTCTATTTTTAACTTTAACAAATAAAAAGGAATATTTTATTTGTATATTGTTTCAAGGTAGAACATAACATATAAAATGTTTATTCTAAATTTGAATACAAATCCTAATATATGCATTTCACTAAAATTGATATTTTATCTTGCATACAAATTCTAATGTATGCATTTTCAATAAAAATGATTCTTTGAATTTCATACAAATTCTATTTCAACAAAATGATAAAAAAATTATTCATTCATTTTGTTGACAATTCTATTTTAACAAAATGATTAAAACGTGATGATATCATTTTGTTAACAATTCTAATTTAACAAAACGAACAAACGTGATGGTGGCATTTATGTTGATAATCCTAGTTTGACAAAATTAATATTTTTGCCCAAACACAAATCTCTTTAACCAAAAAGGTTATTTTTTTATAACTCAGATCTTATTTAACAAAAATGTAATTTTTGTTTCAACTAAACCAATTTGACAAAAATGTATATATATACTAGTTCAACAATTCTAATTTGACAAAAATTTATATTTTTGTTCAACAATTCTAATTTGACAAAAAATGTATATTTTTGTTCAACAATTCTAATTTGACAAAAATGTATATTTTTGTTCAACAATTCTAATTTGACAAAAATAAATGTTTTTATTCAACAATTCTAACTTGACAAAAACGTATATTTTTGTTTAACAATTCTAATTTGACAAAAATGTACATTTTTGTTTAATAATTCTAATTTGACAAAAATGAATGTTTTTGTTCAACAATTCTAATTTGACAAAAATGGATGTTTTTGTTCAATAATTCTAATTTGACAAAAATAAATGTTTTTTTTTAACAATTCTAATTTGACAAAAATAATTTTTTTTTTAACAATTCTAATTTGACAAAAATAAATGTTTTCGTTCAACAATTCTAACTTGACAAAAATGAATGTTTTTGTTTAACAATTCTATTTTGACAAAAATAAATATTTTTGTTTCTTCTTGCATTACATTAAAAATGTGAAAATTAAATGTAAACATGTTTTTATTTAAAACATGAACATTTTTCTATTTTTATTCTAATTCAACAAAATGATATAAATTAATATTTCATTTTTGTTGAAAACTCTAGTTCAATAAAATGTATAAAAATGGATATTTCATTTTTTTGTTGAAAATTCTAATTCAACAAAATGACAAAATTTGATATTTCATTTTTGTTGAAAACTCTAGTTCAACAAAATGATAAAAATTGATATTTCATTTTTGTTGAAAACTCTAGTTCAACAAAATGATAAAAATGGTTCCTTTCATTTTTGTTGAAAATTCTAATTCAACAAAATGATAAAAATGGTTCTTTTCATTTTTTGTTGAAAATTCTAATTCAACAAAATGATAAAAATGGTTCCTTTCATTTTCTGTTGAAAATTCTAATTCAACAAAATGATAAAAATGGATAATTTTGTTTAACAATTCTAATTAACAAAAATGTTAATTTTTGTTTCAACTATTCTAATTAATAAAAATTATCATTTTTTTAAATATTCTAATTTGACAAAAAATTGACAAATTTAATACAACAATTGTACTTAGACTAAAATGACAATTTTAATTCAATTTGTCAAAAATGATAATTTTTGTCCAATCACTCTAATTTGTCAAATTGATAGTTTTAGTCCAATAACACTAATGTGTCAAATTTAAAATTCTAATCCAATTATTCTTCTTCAACAAAAATTGGTTTTTTTGTTTTCAATAGTTTTGTTCAACACAAACATTGTCAAATTAGTGGATCTACATAACGACATCAGTTCTAGATCAAATCACGTATCATATTAATAGAATTTAACAGCGTATAATTTAACACATCAATTCTAAATCAAATCATGAATCAGGCAAATTGCAAATAGAATTTAACGATGTATAATTTAACAAAATCAGTTCTAGATCAAATCACGTATGATGATTGAGTAGTTTTCATTATATAAAAGAAAAGAAATAGAATTTCTGACCTTGATCGGTTTTATTTCTGAGTTTTATTTCTGTGCAGTTCAGATTTGGATTTGCTTTGAATTCTAATTTGCACCGTTACAGTTCTAGTCTGTTTCATGACGTAGATATATTATCTGCGATTCCAACGAACTTCGTTTCACGTAATTCGGTCTCTGTTTGAAAAAGTTATGGACTTCTAAACATTTGATTATATCTCAGACCCCGTCGAACCCATATGTCGCACCATAAAACCACCCACCGCGCCTCCTCAAGTCAACTATCCGCCGGTCCACCGATGCCACTCCGAGCGCCTTCGAATCCTCTCCTATCGTGTAACAACCCGAAAATCTGGGCCAGTTTAAAATTTTTATTTTGGCAATTTTAGCGAATTTTGATTATTTAAAATGAATTATTTTAAATAATATCGACGAGAAATTTATTTTGAATATATTTAGAACGTATATATTATATACGTCGTCGTTAGAAAATAAATATTTATATATATTTATAAAAGGAATTGAAAATGGCGCGGTAGTTCGATAATTCGATTTCAAACTTCAATTGAATGTACCGGGTGCAAAACAATCCGGATTTTAGTGAAACCAAAAATAATAGGATCTAATTGATAATACCTTTCCAACGAATCCGAAAAATCAAAATTTCATAGCGGGAATCAAAAGATATGTCCAGTTGAAAATTCTGAATAGTCGTTATGGAATTCAGGCCCTTAAAAATGGACATTTTGCAAATGACCTCGGATTTCGACGAAACCAGTTTTGTTGGGTCCGTGGTGTCAAACTATTGCTAGATTTCAAATTTCATAATTTTTCGAATCAATATGTGAGCGTGGCAAAGGAAAACGCGTTTGACCAGTTTCACTTGATTTTAATCGACTGGAAATTGGCCATTTTTCTAACGGTCTCAGAATTCGACGAAACTAGTTTTGTTAGGACCGTATCGTCAATACGAAGCTAGAAAATATTTTTCTGGAATTTTTAAAGTTCGTATGTGACCCCGGTAATTTGAAATGTACGTTTAAAATTCAATATAGTGATTTAAATGTAAATTCTAAGGAAACTGATTGTAACGATCGAATCAGCTTACGATACATATCCCATTGTGTTCGGAATGGGGGTAAAACGCTATGGAAGACAGGCGGTGGGCCTCGTTTAGAGGTCGTATGAAAAAGTCAACTTTATGCAATTAAAATAATAATAAAAAAAATAAATATCTTCCTCCTTTTAACTTCTGGCCCCTCCCCCGTTCTTCTTAAATCAGAAAAAAAAAGAAGAGAAAAGGATTCGACGAAGATGGAAGCCGTCTCCCCGTGATGACCGACGACGGCCACGCCCCCTCCAGCATCTCCCCCACTTGACGCGAGACCCTCCAGTCTCTTCCCTCTCTCCCCACGCTCCTCCGTAGAAGCCGCAAAGCCCGGCTCGAGACCGCCCATGTAACGACCCGAATTTTGACCGTTCAGATCGACAATAAACCACCCATGTC
This sequence comes from Allium sativum, assembly GCA_030737875.1. Classification (NCBI taxonomy): domain Eukaryota; kingdom Viridiplantae; phylum Streptophyta; class Magnoliopsida; order Asparagales; family Amaryllidaceae; genus Allium; species Allium sativum. The sequence goes on from CM060926.1 coordinate 440,300,400, forward strand.
GACCCAAACAAATCGCAAATGCAGGTAGTTATTGGGAAAAGAAGAAAAGAAAGAAAGAAAAAAAAACCAATCACAGAACCTCACAGCGGAAGGACAACATATAATAAACAAATAGCAGTTTAAAACAGTTGAAATATATATACATTGACTATAACCTTCAATGATTATCAGAGTTACATATACATACAGCTGTACATAATAAGCAGCGGAAATAATGCAGTGGATATACATATGTATAGATAATAGATATACCAAATCTTCATCTTCGATCTCCAAAGCACAGTCATCTTCGGTAACTGCAACGTCTGCTGACCCGAGCATATTGCATAAAAAGAAAACACAACAAACACTCGGATCAGCACTAAATAGTTCTCATATTAGTCAAATTAAAATGTGAAATAACATCAGTGTCATGGGTACAGTAATTCAAGAGATGTTACGGGGTTTTCCATCTGTCAAGGATCCGTTAAACTAATACATACATAATATAGTACGCTATTATGTTAGTGTCTATCCAGTAAAATATAAATACTGAAAATAGCGTAAGCGGGATTACCATATTACCCTTACGCTGTTTATAGGCATCAACAGTCTATACAGTACCGTAAATTCACCGTACTGGTGTTATCAGAGGGCACTCCATAGAAGGCAATGCTAAATCAAAATCGTATGGGGCTCGATAAGGATATATATGACAAGGCACTCGAGGCAATGCCCTGGGTAGGATTCTACCAATTGCACTCCCGGACCGGTGGTAACGCATAGCAGCCACTACCGCCCACCTCAGAACACACTCCCAAAGTCATAAATGGGCCCAAATCATCATCATCATCATAGTCATAGAAATAATATCGAAGAAGTGTGTCCGATCAAAGGTGCTACCTCAATTAGTCATGGTATAGCTCCTGTTTTAGTCATTTCAATTCTGACCCGAAGGTCAGGGCTATTTCGTCATCGATCATCTTCTTCGATTCAATAATCGCCTCCAAGTCATCATACTCAATCTGGATACGTCATAACGTTCACAGTTGTCAAAGTGGTGTCGACACTGACAGAGAGTATGCCTTATGTCGACTCCGGTCTCTTTAACAACCAATGCTTACAAATTTCACATCGGTTGGTTCTTTTACATTCACAAAGGTTCGTTTCATATCAAAATATCATATTTGTTTCGAACCAAATTTATATTCAAATAGAATGTAATTTCGTATCAAATATCTTAATCATTCGAAACTGATTATATTCTAAACTAGAATATATATATTTCTATATCATTATATTATAACCATATAATATTTTCAAAAATCAACTTATATTCAAGTTGAATATATCTCATTCCAAGGTTATAATTATTTCAAACGATTTATGCCCAAATTCCATCCATGTTCAAATAGGATGTATAAGTTCGTTTCAGCTCATTCAACTCATTTTGGAAATACGTATATATTCAAGTAGAATATAATTTACATTCCATTTTAAATCGGTTTAACAATCGACTCACATTCATATAACTTTATTCCAACTCCGTTTGAACCAATGGTCTAAATCCAAACACTTTCATTCAAAAGAAATTTTCAATTCATAAAATACAATATAATTTGAAAAATAGATGTTAATAAGAAAATATGTATATAACTAAAATAAGAATACAATAAAAAAAAGATAGTTTAAACATTATATATATATCAAAAGTTTTACTAAATAGTTTTAGGAAATAAATTTTATTTAGGAAGGAATAATTATTTGAAATTTAACAGTGTAAAAATATATATAGTAAAATCCTTTAACTAAAATCGTTCCTTTCTTCCGAACTCCAAATGTTTGGATCTAAACACCAGTATTAATGGAGTTCACATGGCTCAATATCTCATTTGAACACCATTTCAAATCCAGCTTCCAATTTAAAGAATTCAAACCCTATTCGTATTAAGTTTAAACAACTTCGAATATTCTCAATCATTCACATTCCAAAATAAATTCAATAGGAATTTATCTAATTCGATTCAACCCGATTATTGGAGTAATTTCAAATCATATTAGGTTCTAATTCAAACTTCCAATTTGTTATGGAATTTTTTTTTTTTTTAACCAATTCAAATAACATTCAAAATCCAAATCTTTAAAGGAAGAATGAAATTTATCGAGAATCGATAGATTTCCGTAAATCAACTTTTCACCAAATAAAATTTCGAATATTAAAACCATTTAACCAACCGATGTCCATATAAAATTGGCTATCCTATGGCCAAGTGGTTTTAAATTCCAATATTTCAGGGATGGATCTATCATTTCAATCCAAAGCAGGGTCACAGAGATTTATCATTTCACTCTGTGTTCTTAATTTATTTTATAAATAAATCCCGGGTTCATTTGATGCCCGTAACATCAAGGGTAAATGGGATTTATCATCCCAATCAACATGCATTACAATATACTGAATATGGGCATAAGCAGTGTCAATATCAATTTAGTAATAAAAATTCAACCAACCATACATCACATCATTTCATTCAACTGGTCAGCATTAACTGTTTCAGGACTAGCAAGGATTCGAATTTCCAATTAGAAATTTAAATTTAATTAAATATCTAAGCATCGACAAAATTTTCCAGATTAATATACTTGCATGTCATTTTTAAGCAGCCAATCACAAATCAAACACAACCATGCAACCAAACTTATTTTATATTTTAATTTAACAAGTATGGGAATAATTCAGTATTGCGTAAGTGATAAAATCACTCACCTTTACACTTTGGTTGATTGAACGTCCAATTTAAAGGCCAAAATTTCACAGTCTCAAAACGCAGCCAGGTTAGTGTCAAAACGTCCGCAACTCCGCCACGATCCTAACGCAACAAACCGCGTCCAAATCCGAATTAAAACGAAGGAGTTATCAGCGTTTTATTGTTTGAAATTTAAATATATATAAATAAATATAAAATCCCTCACCCAACCATCACTTGACACGTCAGCAGGCTCGGATGTCTTCTTCCCGCTCCTTCTCTCTTCGGTGAACAGTGCATCGACTGAAAGGAACCCATAAACCCCGAACTTTGACCGTCCCTCACCACGCACTCCGACCACCGTTCATCATGAGACAACCACCAACGTGAAGCTCATCTCAGGCCACTCCTCCCCGTGGTACTGGCGTCACCTCCGGTCACCCGTGGGGCCCCCGCCGTTGAGCTAAACGGTCACGTTTTCTGACCTTCCTCGACCAAATTCCGACGATCCCCTCTACAATAAATCACATGAATACAACTGTTACACTCGTGTGGACATCCTCTTCAATACCCAGGTCGCCGATTCTTCGATTGACTTCTAAATCAAAAACCCCCAAAATCATGCTTAGGGTCACGAAAATCTGAAACTTTGACCGCGATTTCTGGCAAATCCGTCCACTGCATGTCGAAACAAATGGTACCAGCAGCTTCGTATCGCCGAGAGCTTCGAATTGATATATAATACGCTATGGTTTTGAGAGATTTTATTTTCAAGTTTAAATTTTTGTTTTCTAGGGTTTGAAATATTGTTTCAGCCATTACAGAGAAAAATTTTGAGGGAGAATGTTGTACGTGTAATGATAATGGCTGATGAGGTGTTAAAAGGTTTTGTTTATATAATTATAGAAGGCCCAAATATGAGAGATACTCAATTATCCATTTACAAAGACCTCGTTCACATTTTCTCTCGTACAGCCAAACGGTAAGTCGGATTGTAATGCAAATTGAAATCTTAGCATAATTCACCGTTCCGGTTCCGATGGCGCCAGTTTCGTCGAATTCCGAGACAGTCGCCAAAACGGTTAAATTCTACAGTTAATTAATTAATAAAATATTCAATTTCTCAATTAACTGTTCAAATTCAATTTAAATATTGATAAAAATACATTTTAAAACAAATTATAACTTAAATGAAGTTTCCACATCGATTTTACGTATTTAATCCCAAATATGATTATTTGAATTTAAATTTGGAATTTTAGTTATAACTTAACAGCTCAAAATTTTACTATTTCCCAGCTTGAATTTGAATTTCAACTATAAACTGAATAATTCAAATTTATCTAATAAATAAATATAAATTTACAATTTACAATATTCTCTAAGCAGCACTCATTTCCACATTCCTTATCTCGAGTCAACAAACTCATTGTTATCAAAACAACAAAATTTGGTTTTATCTAATATTAGTCCATTTATAAATTTAAAAGTTGAAATTCAAATATACAGGAAAAATATGGGATGTTACATTCTCCCCCACTTAAAAGCTTTTCGTCCTCGAAAAGAAAACGAAACTAATTTAAGCACATATCTATTCAAAATCCATACTTCAAAAATGGCATTTATAAAATAAGTCATATAGTGGTAGAACTCATAAATTTTTCTAACTCCCGAAATCACGGAAAATTTCGGCAGCATCTCCCCTGTACGGAGAGCCCCGGGAAAATCCCGATATGTATATCAAACCAAAATATACATCTCATCATCGTTGAGGCATCCCTGAACCAGGGGAAAATAAAACAAACCCAAAAATCAATATAATTCCCAAATACATACCTCTTTTGCGTTTTATTTTGCGGGTTTTTACTTACCTTAGCTCTTTATTATTAGCGCAAGCGAGCTCCAAGCGTAACACCATCCCTTGCACCTACTAGAACACTCAAACATGCATAAGAATCAAACATACAACAATACATGGCAACAACATATAATGTATGCAACATATTTCAATATTTCGACTACAAAACAAACATGTTAGAAACAGGCCAGCAAACAAATCATCTATTATCCCTTAATAAATGATGGAATTTGCCTAAGACACTCTAGGCAAAAGCGATAGTATTCATTTCAGGCTTTCCGAATTGTCCGGATTCGTCGAATTCGGATAATTCGTTTGAAATTTATGACCGTTTTAGCGAAGGCGAACGCTTCAACCCAAACATTGTAAATGCAGGCCTGAAATGTTCAACCCAGTTTTAAGCCCTCTAAACATCATAATTACACTCAGCATATTAAAAGAAAGGTTTAGTTTATATTCTGACCTTTCCGAATTGTACTCGCACATCAAAATCCGAGGCTCGATTAGGAAGTTATGGCCAAAACAATGTTGATTATGCGCCTTTGATTTTAATTTCCTGCACCTATGCTACAACTAAAACATGAATTTCGGCCAAGTAAACATGAGAATTCCGACACTGCGCTACATACGAAAGTTTTAGCTCAATTTCTAAGGTTTCCGAAAAGTTCGGAATCGTCCGATTCCGATCATCCATTCAAAACTTATGGCTATATTATTTTCAGCTTATTGACATTTTCAGGTTTTCGCATAACCATTGATTTATATAAAGTTTTTTAACCTTTCGGACTCAAATACTTCAACAAAGATCGATCATCTAAAAGAAATTATCGCTCTCTTATGCCAAAATGTGACTTATGCTTTTATTGCTTAATATATCCATGTTTGTTTGTTTGATAAAAGTTTTCACTTTCCTTTATATGAAGCAAATTCCATTCCAAGCATTTAATTCCAAATGAACTTGAATTCATTCTAACTTTTAGCTTGCTTGGTTATATTACATTCTTAATTCATTAACATGGATCAAGTTTATTTACTTAATCCAAGTGTCTATTAAATTCTGATTCGACTTATATAAATTTTCCCAAGTTGATTTCGTTCTATTCAATCCACCAAATTCGGGTTGTTTCATTTTATATCACACTTCAATATCTAGAACCCCAGATTAGAATCCATTTAACATGATATTATTCCGAATAAGCCAATTTACTTTTGAATCTTATTTCATTTATCTGGCACTACGATTCATAACTTTAATCCTTCCCTCATTCGCTTATTCCCATTTTCCTTTTGAGGTTACTCTATCAACTCGATTCATTTATTAGTCTCTCGAATCATAAATTTCAGTTAAGAACTATTCACAACTCAAGATTTATACTCGGTTCTCAAACCATTTTTCCATTTCCTAAGTTAAACCTTTATTTAACTCGATTTTTTCTTCTACTCAAATTTGAGTTATGTTCCATATCCTTCATAATTCATGTTTAAAATCATATTCGATGTATCTTCCAATGAGGTTTAACCATTTAAAATTTCTATGACCTCATTTCATGTTTACACAAATCCATCGAGAGTGGTTCCATCAAATTCGGAAACCGTTTGCATGATTTCCACTTTTAAGCTTATATATGTATATATTAATAAATTATATATAACTACATATATATAAATTCCATATTTTAACTTTCAGTTTATTTCACTTGCTCGCTCGATTTGTTTAACTTCGAATCCATATAAATGGATTAAGGTTCGCTATGGTTTATATAAATCATTCTATTTCATCCTATTTATTCAACTTCCTTAACTTACATAACATTAGTTGCTAGTACAAATCAAATTGTTCTCACTCAATCTAACCATTCACATGAATTCTAAAACGACTCATTAAATTCCTTAAGTTGATTTCCTTAAATTTGAATCCATCGAACTCTGAAAGCCGTTTGTAAATTTCTATCCTGAAGAGCTTATATATATTAATAAAATATATAAAAATTCCATAGCGCTATTTCTAAATTTTAATTTAGTCATAACTTATCATTTATAAAGTGAAAACTAAATTTCTTACATTCATTAGAAAGATATGGTCAATTCGATCCTAGAGTTTCTCGTTTTATCCAATTCCGACTTATATTGAATTTTATATATTTATTCAAAGTTAGAAATCGAATTTTCGAACTACCGCGCCATTCCAGGCTCGTAATATAAATTTTATAAATCTCGAATTCAAATTTCGCTTTAAATAGATTTATAGTTGTTATTAGTTGAGGTAAACTCAATACTCGATTCCGGATTTTCAAATCAAGTTTAAAATAACATACATATATACTTATATAATTTATAAAAAAAAACTTACCATATACAATTTTAAAACCAAATCTTTGGTCATCAAAGAACTCAAAATTTAAATTTTGGTTTTAAATTCAAATTCATCCTTCAAAATTATATATTAATACCTTTATATGAAATTTATACTATATGGAGTAAAATCCAAAATCCTTTGTCAAAACTGATTATAATAATCATTGAGTGGTCTCTCCCCCACTTAGACTCTTCGGAGTAACATCGATAATGTGTGCACTCATTACCGACATCGTTTCTAAGGTCCAAGGAGGGATTATACCACTTTGAATAATCTTTAAAACCATTTCTTTTCGATCATACCTAAAATATAGTATTATTTAAAACTATGGCAACTATTTCCAAAGATACCCCAGGATCAAGTTTCAAGTTCATTTATATTTAAATCTCAATCTTTCTCACCCAATTTTATTTTGGATATCATTTCATTTTCAAATTGTTCTCATAGATCATTTGAATTTTCCTTATAAAATTTATTATCGAATCAACCATATTAGGTAATAGCTTAAAATTACCACCTACTAAAACGATTTCACATATACTTGAACCAATATTATATTTGATATATAAATATTTAGAATATGAATGAAAACCATATTATGTCGATCCATCCTGTTCGATTATTTATAAATTCCTATCGATACGATGGCGTCCCATATATCAACCAGAACCCATAAATATTCAACAGAACAAGCCAACACAATAAAAACCATTTTTATATCAAAATACAAATACGCTCTCTCATATCACTCATACTCATTCTAAGGCATTACTAACCCCATCTCTAATGAGTTAATTCCCAACAGAGCCAGGGTTATCGATAACCATTGCTCTGATACCAAATGTAACAACCCGAATTTTGACCGTTCAGATCGACAATAAACCACCCATGTCGACCCAAACAAATCGCAAATGCAGGTAGTTATTGGGAAAAGAAGAAAAGAAAGAAAAAAAAAAACAATCATAGAACCTCACAGCGGAAGGACAACATATAATAAACAAATAGCAGTTTAAAACAGTTGAAATATATATACATTGACTATAACCTTCAATGATTATCAGAGTTACATATACATACAGCTGTACATAATAAGCAGCGGAAATAATGCAGTGGATATACATATGTATAGATAATAGATATACCAAATCTTCATCTTCGATCTCCAAAGCACAGTCATCTTCGGTAACTGCAACGTCTGCTGACCCGAGCATATTGCATAAAAAGAAAACACAACAAACACTCGGATCAGCACTAAATCATTCTCATATTAGTCAAATTAAAATGTGAAATAACATCAGTGTCATGGGTACAGTAATTCAAGAGATGTTACGGGGTTTTCCATCTCTCAAGGATCCGTTAAACTAATACATACATAATATAGTACGCTATTATGTTAGTGTCTATCCAGTAAAATATAAATACTGAAAATAGCGTAAGCGGGATTACCATATTACCCTTACGCTGTTTATAGGCATCAACAGTCTATACAGTACCGTAAATTCACCGTACTGGTGTTATCAGAGGGCACTCCATAGAAGGCAATGCTAAATCAAAATCGTATGGGGCTCGATAAGGATATATATGACAAGGCACTCGAGGCAATGCCCTGGGTAGGATTCTACCAATTGCACTCCCGGACCGGTGGTAACGCATAGCAGCCACTACCGCCCACCTCGGAACACACTCCCAAAGTCATAAATGGGCCCAAATCATCATCATCATCATAGTCATAGAAATAATATCGAAGAAGTGTGTCTGATCAAAGGTGCTACCTCAATTAGTCACGGTATAGCTCCTGTTTTAGTCATTTCAATTCTGACCCGAAGGTCAGGGCTATTTCGTCATCGATCATCTTCTTCGATTCAATAATCGCCTCCAAGTCATCATACTCAATCTGGATACGTCATAACGTTCACAGTTGTCAAAGTGGTGTCGACACTGACAGAGAGTATGCCTTATGTCGACTCCGGTCTCTTTAACAACCAATGCTTACAAATTTCACATCGGTTGGTTCTTTTACATTCACAAAGGTTCGTTTCATATCAAAATATCATATTTGTTTCGAACCAAATTTATATTCAAATAGAATGTAATTTCGTATCAAATATCTTAATCATTCGAAACTGATTATATTCTAAACTAGAATATATATATTTCTATATCATTATATTATAATCATATAATATTTTCAAAAATCAACTTATATTCAAGTTGAATATATCTCATTCCAAGGTTATAATTATTTCAAACGATTTATGCCCAAATTCTATCCATGTTCAAATAGGATGTATAAGTTCGTTTCAGCTCATTCAACTCATTTTGGAAATACGTATATATTCAAGTAGAATATAATTTACATTCCATTTTAAATCGGTTTAACAATCGAATCACATTCATATAACTTTATTCCAACTCCGTTTGAACCAATGGTCTAAATCCAAACACTTTCATTCAAAAGAAATTTTCAATTCATAAAATACAATATAATTTGAAAAATAGATGTTAATAAGAAAATATTTATATAACTAAAATAAGAATACAATAAAAAAAAAGATAGTTTAAACATTATATATATATCAAAAGTTTTACTAATTAGTTTTAGGAAATAAATTTTATTTAGGAAGGAATAATTATTTGAAATTTAACAGTGTAAAAATATATATAGTAAAATCCTTTAACTAAAATCGTTCCTTTCTTCCGAACTCCAAATGTTTGGATCTAAACACCAGTATTAATGGAGTTCACATGGCTCAATATCTCATTTGAACACCATTTCAAATCCAGCTTCCAATTTAAAGAATTCAAACCCTATTCGTATTAAGTTTAAACAACTTCGAATATTCTCAATCATTCACATTCCAAAATAAATTCAATAGGAATTTATCTAATTCGATTCAACCCGATTATTGGAGTAATTTCAAATCATATTAGGTTCTAATTCAAACTTCCAATTTGTTATGGAATTTTTTTTTAACCAATTCAAATAACATTCAAAATCCAAATCTTTAAAGGAAGAATGAAATTTATCGAGAATCGATAGATTTCCGTAAATCAACTTTTCACCAAATAAAATTTCGAATATTAAAACCATTTAACCAACCGATGTCCATATAAAATTGGCTATCCTATGGCCAAGTGGTTTTAAATACCAATATTTCAGGGATGGATCTATCATTTCAATCCAAAGCAGGGTCACAGAGATTTATCATTTCACTCCGTGTTCTTAATTTATTTTATAAATAAATCCCGGGTTCATTTGATGCCCGTAACATCAAGGGTAAATGGGATTTATCATCCCAATCAACATGCATTACAATATACTGAATATGGGCATAAGCAGTGTCAATATCAATTTAGTAATAAAAATTCAACCAACCATACATCACATCATTTCATTCAACTGGTCAGCATTAACTGTTTCAGGACTAGCAAGGATTCGAATTTCCAATTAGAAATTTAAATATAATTAAATATCTAAGCATCGACAAAATTTTCCAGATTAATATACTTGCATGTCATTTTTAAGCAGCCAATCACAAATCAAACACAACCATGCAACCAAACTTATTTTATATTTTAATTTAACAAGTATGGGAACAATTCAGTATTGCGTAAGTGATAAAATCACTCACCTTTACACTGTGGTTGATTGAACGTCCAATTTAAAGGCCAAAATTTCATAGTCTCAAAACGCAGCCAGGTTAGTGTCAAAACGTCCGCAACTCCGCCACGATCCTAACGCAACAAACCGCGTCCAAATCCGAATTAAAACGAAGGAGTTATCAGCGTTTTATTGTTTGAAATTTAAATATATAGAAATAAATATAAAATCCCTCACCCAACCATCACTTGACACGTCAGCAGGCTCGGATGTCTTCTTCCCGCTCCTTCTCTCTTCGGTGAACAATGCATCGACTGAAAGGAACCCATAAACCCCGAACTTTGACCGTCCCTCACCACGCACTCCGACCACCGTTCATCATGAGACAACCACCAACGTGAAGCTCATCTCAGGCCACTCCTCCCCGTGGTACTGGCGTCACATCCGGTCACCCGTGGGGCCCCTGCCGTTGAGCTAAACGGTCACGTTTTCTGACCTTCCTCGACCAAATTCCGACGATCCCCTCTACAATAAATCACATGAATACAACCGTTACACTCGTGTGGACATCCTCTTCAATACCCAGGTCGCCGATTCTTCGATTGACTTCTAAATCAAAAACCCCTAAAATCATGCTTAGGGTCACGAAAATCTGAAACTTTGACCGCGATTTCTGGCAAATCCGTCCACTGCATGTCGAAACAAATGGTACCAGCAGCTTCGTATCGCCGAGAGCTTCGAATTGATATATAATACGCTATGGTTTTGAGAGATTTTATTTTCAAGTTAAAATTTTTGTTTTCTAGAGTTTGAAATATTGTTTCAGCCATTACAGAGAAAAATTTTGAGGGAGAAAGTTGTACGTGTAATGATAATGGCTGATGAGGTGTTAAAAGGTTTTGTTTATATAATTATAGAAGGCCCAAATATGAGAGATACTCAATTATCCATTTACAAAGACCTCGTTCACATTTTCTCTCGTACAGCCAAACGGTAAGTCGGATTGTAACGCAAATTGAAATCTTAGCATAATTCACCGTTCCGGTTCCGATGGCGCCAGTTTCGTCGAATTCCGAGACAGTCGCCAAAACGGTTAAATTCTACAGTTAATTAATTAATAAAATATTCAATTTCTCAATTAACTGTTCAAATTCAATTTAAATATTGATAAAAATACATTTTAAAACAAATTATAACTTAAATGAAGTTTCCACATCGATTTTACGTATTTAAATTCCCAAATATGATTATTTGAATTTAAATTTGGAATTTTAGTTATAACTTAATAGCTCAAAATTTTACTATTTCCCAGCTTGAATTTGAATTTCAACTATAAACTGAATAATTCAAATTTATCTAATAAATAAATATAAATTTACAATTTACAATATTCTCTAAGAAACACTCATTTCCACATTCCTTATCTCGAGTCAACAAACTCATTGTTATCAAAACAACAAAATTTGGTTTTATCTAATATTAGTCCATTTATAAATTTAAAAGTTGAAATTCAAATATACAGGAAAAATATGGGATGTTACAGCCCAACCCTAGACGCTACCGAAGCTCAGCCCTCCACTACCAACGTCGAAGACAGCTCCGGCGACGGCTCCTCCTCCAGCGACGCTTCGATTAATCCAAACCCTAAATGTTGACTGTAAGTTTTATAACTCCTTTTTATTTATAAAATTCGATTCTTATTTACTTAAAGTTCATTGATTTTTCTTAGGTAAGAGCTGAATTTTCTTTAGTATATGAAGCACTGATTTTTTCTTTTTTTAGTTAAAGAACTGATTTTTACTTCATAAAAGAAGTGATTTTGAATATGAGATTAGCATTGATGTTAAATGAAGAAAAGTTTGGATTTTTGATAATGAAAGGATTAGATTTTAATGAAACAAAAATATGATTTTTATATATTGAACTTCGAAATAAAAATATGATTTTTATATATTGAACTTCGAAATAAAAATATGATTTTTATATATTGAACTTCGAAATAAAAATATGATTTTTATATATTGAACTTCGAAATAAAAATATGATTTTTATATATTGAACTTCGAAATAAAAATAAGATTTTTATATATTGAACTTCGAAATAAAAATATGATTTTTATATATTGAACTTCGAAATAAAAATATGATTTTTATATATTGAACTTCGAAATAAAAATATGATTTTTATATATTGAACGTCGAAATAAAAATATGATTTTTATATATTGAACTTCGAAATAAAAATATGATTTTTATATATTGAACTTCGAAATAAAAATATGATTTTTATATATTGAACTTCGAAATAAAAATATGATTTTTATATATTGAACTTCGAAATAAAAATATGATTTTTATATATTGAACTTCGAAATAAAAATATGATTTTTATATATTGAACTTCGAAATAAAAATATGATTTTTATATATTGAACTTCGAGATAAAAATATGATTTTTATATATTGGATAGCGAAGTAAAAATTCGATTTTTACATAGGTAGTGAAAGCGGGCGACGAAGGTAACAAAAAGGCGAGAACGAAGAAGATTTATATCAAAGAAGAGTCAAGATGTTTGGATAGCTATCGGTGAGAACTTCTCACCTTTCAATTTAAGTTTTCTAGTTATATATATATACTAGGATGCAGACGGTGCTTAGTAGCACCCGACACAATCGTCCACAGACCATGGACTTGTTTGTTTGGTTGCATAGATTAGTTAGATGATTTGAGCTGAATTTGACTGTTGGGTGAATTGAAATTGATTTGATTGATGTGTGAATGGCGTGGGCCTTCACTAGACCGGGGATAAGGCTAGGCCTCGTCCCGTTTCTAGTATCGTGCCGTTATGCCGCCGAAATTTTCTAAAATATGTTAGAAAATAAAAATATCATTTTATTTAGAGAATGAACTGAATAGAAATTCATATGTTAAAATAAAATGTTTTATCGTTAAAAATATATAATTTTTAACATGAATATGGATATAGTGAAAGTGTATAAATAAATATTCATTTACAAACCGGACGGTTTGTTTATGTACACCTATTTGAAGGACATTGATTGGGATGATAAATTTTACACATCGCCCAACTGCACAAATTAAATATGTGTTTGATTGTTTGAAACCCCACACGGGTGTTGGGATGAAATTTGAAGTTCACTCATCCTGATTGATTAAATATGTCGATTGATTGATTGACAGGTTGTTATAAGCATTAGATATCTATATTTGATGCTTATACAGTGTAGTGCACTTTGGTTGATGGTTGATTATTTTTCAATGCTATTATATACGTGTGATGTATGAAAATCCATATGATTAACTTTATATGGTAATTGATTGGGCCTCATTCCAATTTAGAAAATAAAGAATAATATAAAATAAAGGTTCATGTGTTGACAGTACTCATACATTGAGATTGGTCATGTGTTGAACGAAATATTTTAGTAATAAAATTTACATCTTTATCAATATAAAATAAAGGTTCATGTGTTGACAGTACTCATCCGTTGAGATTAGTCATGTGTTGAACGAAATATTTTAATAATAGAAATATTTGAAATAGAAATATTTGAAATAGAAATATTTGAAATAGAAATATTTGAAATAGAATAAAGGAATATATGAAGCCGTGATTGATTAGATTGACGCCATTTTGACGTGAACGATATTTATATCGATTTTATTCATTTTAAAATGAATATTGAAAAGTGATTTCGAAATCGAATATTTTGAAATAAAATTTGAATCGAATTGAAAAGAAAATGAATTCGAATTGAATATATAAAGAAAATGAATTCGAATTGAATATATAAAGAAAATGAATTCGAATTGAATATATAAAGAAAATGAATTCGAATTGAATATATAAATAAAATGAATTCGAATTGAATGTATAAAGAAAATGAATTCGAATCGAATATATAACGAATTTGATTTCAATTGAATATATAACGAATTTGATTTCAATTGAATATATAACGAATTGGATTTCAATTGAATATATAACGAATTTGATTTGATTAGAAAATGAATGAATTTGAATTGAATTGAAAACGAATTGAAATTGAATTGAAAGCGAATTGAAATGAATTCAAATTTAATTAAAATTTGAATTGAATAGAAATGAATTTTAAAACGAATTTATAAGGAAGAATTCAACTTTGATTTGAATTGAAATGGAAGTTGAAATTGCTTTTGAAACGAATTTTAAAACTATTTATATAATTTGTTTTAAATAGAAATCGACGAAATATATATTATATATATTATATATATAATATAATGGCCTGAATAGAATGCGTCGCGCCGCGGCAGTTCGTGAATTTCGACCATTTATTTCAAATGGACATTACGGGAGATCCGACCGTCGGATTCTCCTAAAACCGGAACCATTGGGTTCGTATCGAAAAGAGCTTTCTAACGAATATTAGAAATTTGAAATCTAATGGTTGGATTTGGAATTATGTCCAAATCAAATTTGAAAAAGGTCGCTGTAAGTGCAGTTCGATGGCCGTTGTTGGAAATCGACTGTACGGGCCTTGATAAAATTATTAAAAATAGTAATAATTTATGTAAAATCACAAGAAATGATTTTAGAAAGAATTGGGGTGAAAAACTCCATATTTGAAAAGATAAAAATAGATTTTTATCGAAGTAAACTAGTTTTGAACTATAATTATAATTCTATTTATTTTTAAATAAATAAATTGAATTTAAAAAGGGTTTTAAAAATAACCAGAATTTCCAATGATTGCATTGGAGTGGATTTGAATCGAAATTGTCTTCGGAATATTTCGATGTTGGAATTCGTGATTATACAGATGTTGTTATGGAAATTTGAAAGATATATATTTATATCTTTATTTCCAATACGACATTTGTTAGTCGCAGAATTTGACATTGAATATAAGCCGATATATTTTCTATTCAGAGCCTTGTATTGAATATCAAATGTGATTTGGGTTTGTCGTGAATGGTGTCTTCACTAACACTGTTCTTGAACCCAGTTGAGAAAAGATTAAATCTTTTTATTTAGATTTAATGAAGTGTACCAATTAAATAATATTTAATTGGAATTGAATCGATATCGATTTTTGGGTTTATCGTGGACGGTGTTTTAAATAACACTCGTTCTTTAACCCGATAATTGATGGAAGGTGAATTTGGGTTTACCGTGAACCGTGTTTTTAAATGACACTGATTCTTTAACCCAGCCAAAGATTAAAACTAAGTAGAGTTTTAATGAATCTTTAATTAGATTGGAATGATCGAGAATGGAGTATCACCAGTTTTGCTCCAGGCGATAGTTAAATCTTTAATTAGATTTAAACGTGAAACGGTAATTAAATTTACCGATAACACCGTTGTGTTAGATATGAAGTAAGACCCGTTTTACTTCATGGGATGAATAGGTTGGGATTGGGAAATTAAAACAAATGATTACTTCGGTAAGGTTCGCTAATCCCGACTAGTTTGAATTGACATTCAAAAATAGATTAAAGAATAAATTCAAGAAATTTATCTTGGATAAAATTAATGGGAACCTTTCCCTATGAATGTGAAATTTAGAAACTAACTGTCGGTTAGCTAAGCAAAATGGTTTTCTGGATATTGACCTGATGTTGGTTTTGGCCTTCGGGGTTAATATTTGGGGAATTATTCTCTTGATTAATTTACAGTTAGTGACTGATGAATTGGAATGAGGCGTATGTTGTGTTTGTGTAACACTTATTCAAAATATACGCTAGTTATTCGGAAAGACCGGGTTTATCCCATTCTGAATAACTGATACGCCGATAAGTCGAAGATGAAGACGATGGTCGAAGACCGGAGGTCTTCACATCGTTTGGGTGATTACTGATGATCTTGATTTGGCTGTACACCCAAGAAGATGGAAACAGTTGGTGATCGTCCAGACGTACTTGGAGATCGATGGATATGCGGGGTACTAGATGCCTCCGGTTTCGTTCAGCCCCAGAACGGACTTGTAAATGGACTGTGTGTCTGACATTGGATTTTAGTCCGTGTGATTGATCTCTATTAAATATATATCTGTTTGGCGGCGGATAATTTATTCTCTTGCTTAACGCCCTTCTCTGAGACGTACGAGCTCAGGGGTTATATATTGATGGATATCAAACGCATGGAGTGAATTGCCTGTGTGGCATGCCTAAGTGGCAATTGGTCGAGGCTTCTGTTGAAAAGCAAAGTCTTGTGGTGATGATCAAAGCAAGGCCTTTGTGGCGTAGCTTTGTGTAACGTTTACTTCGCGTGTTTCACACCCGGTATGAACCAAAAACGGGAGAGGACGTCAGGGAGGGCATGCGTTTCTTTCTAGCTAAAAAGTGGCGTCAGTGGTTTTACACGCCCTGACGAGTTTGACTTATGTGGTTGTTGCTGTTGCGAGGCGCCTCGGATTGATCGATCGTTCTCGAACCGATGGAGTCATTTAGTTGGCTCATTTACGCCCCAAAGGGCGGGGAAACGCATGTTCAGGCATTTTAATCCACATCGGTGGACCGGCCCTGAGGATCCAAGGGTCACTCGAGCTCTGATCCTGAGGGGCGGGCTAGAGCGTCTCGAATCGGTTGAGGACTATCTTTTGCCTCGGTTCATAGATGGAAATCCAATTTCCAAATACGTGATATTTGCGGTTTTATTTGTAGAGCCTAGTATGGCGACATGATATATGGTACCCATGCCGTCTATGATTGATACTTATGATTTGAAGTTGTTTTATACACTATGCACTTATGGTAGTATCAAATAATCTGTTTTTAAACGTATCAAGAATTCTTGGCTATTATAAGGTAAAAACCCTATCCCCCGGCTTGCGTTGCATTGTGTGATAGGACCTGGGTCTTATAATAGCTTCATTTTTCTTTATTTAGCATTGCGCTATTGTTTTATGCACTGGTGTTCTTGGGAGGAAACCCGTTCCGTGTTATACGGCGTGGTCCCTTGATTTACCTAACTTTAAAATAAAGATTAACTGTTTTAGTTCTCACACCAGTCACATGACTGACCTGGAGTTTATTGTTTTTAACCTAAACTCTGAGTGCCCTTATTTTGACACGGGCAGCTAGTAGTTTTGGTTTTGCAGATTTATATTCACAGGATCCTGGTTTACAGCTGGAATGATATCCGGAAAGCTTTGTATCCGTATATCTCTTCTAGTTGTGTATTGTATTATTTTCCGCTACGATGTATTTAAATGTAATTTAAATCTTTGATATTTCTGTGTAATATTCATTTATACTCTGTATATTCTTGTAATCTGATGCATTGTTGTAATATACAATGAAATGTTCTTCTGTATGCGTTTTATTTTGTCATGTTCTCAAACGATAGGGCGTTTCGAACGGTCTGGGTCGGTTTAGCGACTGGTTCAGATCGAGCGAAATTCTTTGCCGCCACATATCGCCAGTCACGACATCTCGCGTGCAGGACCCAAGCTCCATGATTTCCACTTCGAAAGCAGGTGCTTTAAGCACTAATTTTGGCGAGAACACTCAACAAAAATTGAAACACCCCACCTCCGTTAGGGTCACTCTCAAAGGGAATGCCCTAATTTTGGTGGAGGTTTATAAGTATAAGTCACAGATATACAAGAAAGATATAAGAACACATATTTTTGAACAGCGAAAAAACAACAACTTTTATTTCATTAAAAATACGTGTTACAACAACCATACCATAATTGTCTTACAATACTTCCAAAAACATAACATCTTCATAACTGTCTTGAATACATTATTTAAAGAAGCATAAAGAAAACATAAATAAACTGCAAAAGTCCCATAGTTGCTGTCCAAAGCCATAGTCCAAATCGAAAAGAACCAAGCAATACATTCTTTCTCTTCAAGCTGGATATGAAGGCTAGTCAAGTTGCGTTATTCCCTCCCTGTGGACCTGGGGGGGGGGGGGGAACGGAAGAAAAGAAGACGAAAGAAAAGTAGAGTCAGACATAAAGCCTGAGTAAGTCTAGGACTATTCAGTCTATAAATAAAGAACTGGGTATGATAAGTATAAACTAGAAATGGGAAAGCACCATAAACTTAGTTAAGTTGTCTAGGGTCGAATATACTATCGTACCCCATATTAATCTCTGTACCCATATAAACTAGTTCCCAACAGGCACCCCATAATCAGGGTGAAGTGATCCATTTTATGATGATCGGCTCCTACTCGCATAGTTACATGTGTCTTACGACCCCCGATGTTGTAGTTACCTATGCTGGTACCACCATGGGGTGTATCAAGTCCCATGGTGGCGGCCCGACACAATCCTAGAATGCACAGGTATGCTACTGGTGCCCAGTGCCTTATTTTTCTGCGCCGGAGTGTGTGCACGCCCGCACCCCGTTAGAACCTACACTGCTACACCACCGCCGTCGATTTGACCTCTTACAGTCAGCCCAGTAATCGTGCCCCACCCTGCCTAGTTTCAGGGTATCATGATACCTTATAGGGTTACTGCTGAAAAGGGTCCCCCGCTACTAGGTTTTCTATTTCTAGCCAACATGCTAAGTTGGTTAAGTGTTTTATAAACCTAACCCCCAATCAGTCTGTTTAGTTTAGCATGTCCCATTTTGATTAAGTATTAATATAATTTACTTAATCCTATCAATCCTGACTCAGCCTTAATTGTCTTATTAAAGCCTTGACCTCTCACATTAGACAGGTATTGTTGTGGCTGCCTGTTGCCGGTTGGGTCCGGGCAGTCTTACGCCACAACTCAGTCTAACCTCGGGTCCTTATTGGGCTCCATGTTTAACCACCCACATTGGATAGGTATTGTTGTGACTACTGGACAGCCGGGCGGTTCCAGGCAGGTTTACATCACAACTCAATCCAACCTCGGGTTAAACACATCGTATTTTCTACATTTACATATTTTGTCTTTCTTCTTTTTATATGTAAATATTTGCGGCCCATTATTCAAATTCATCTTTATTGGTTAAGATTTATTTATGCCACTTAATTGTTTTTCAAAGTTATTGGCGTGCGTCAAACAAGCCAACACATATGTTCTATATTTTTAACCCAAACGTCATTTCCCCCGTTTTATTCGTTCGTTCCAATGTAAGGTGTGTTGGGTTTAATACTTAAACCGAATTTAGCCATATGAAAAGGGGAGGCTATAACATGGCATTTATAAGGTGACATAAAAAAGGGGAGTGTGAACGCATGAACTTGCAACATACGATCTAATTATCATAAGATAGGCATATGTGAACTTGCAATTGTAACAACATATAATATAAGCAATACTTAACCATGAATCATTCTATTCACAAAATCATGGTGTAAACGAAGCATGTAGTCTTGGCATAAATAGTACTTAAACATGCACCACTCTAATCATATAATTATGGCATAATCATTATTGAACATGAGTCCTTATATGGTCATGGCATAAACATAATTGATTATGAATCCTATTATTCATATAATAATGGGTTTTTGTCCAATCTATGTAACTTGTAAGGGGATGCAATTCTAGTGTAAATTTCTAATGTAACTTATGCGCCAAAAATATATTATCATACGATTAAGATAACAACATAAGCTTAGAAAACATGTTTTTAACTAGGCATAATAACATACATAGCTTAGACATGTTCATAAAATTAATACAAGCTTACAACGACGCTTGCTTTTGTCACTATCACAAAATCATGATTTTTATACTTGAACTATGATGCCAATTTCAACATAACCTTCATATGAATCATAATATTTAGGTGAATCAAATTACACTAAAGATGACCATAAAATTTTACATCATGTTGTCATAACAATAGATCATAGGCTTGCATGAATTTCAAAATAAACTATTACAACATATAGTAGTTGTTTCAACATGAATCTTATACTTGCATTTACCAAATGGGTGTTGTAAATAACTACCACAAACATGTAGTTTTCAATATAAATCATATGCTTGCATAAGTCCCAATCAAAATTCCACAACATGTGGTTGTCAACATAAGCCACATACTTGTATGAACCAAACCATAGCATTGCCAAATCGTTTAGAATCAAAATAACATACAAATATAAGTCATTATCGCCACAATTCCATTTCGTTTCCAACGCAAATCGCGTACTTGCAAATATCCAATCATATACCATAATATTCCCAAATCGTTTTGCATCAAAGCAACATACAAATATAGATTATTATCGCCACAATTCCATTTCTTACATTACACAAATCAACACAATTATTTAATTCATATCGGAATAGCACTCTACTTAAAGCGTATGGCGAATCTTCAATTCAGAAATCTGAATTCTGAATTTGGAGATGCTATCCTTTGTTGTAGGCGTTGCTTTGATTTGATTAACGTTGCTTTAAGCTTTGAATTATCTCCTAGTTGTCTCTCTATTCCTGACGGCTATCTTCAGTCTCTCCTCAGCAGCATGACGGTCTCATCTCCATTTTAGTTTATGTGAATTAGGGTTAGACTTAGGTCCTTTTTATAGAGTTTGTGAGTTAATTTAGACCGTCGATGAAGCTTGGTTCAATAATAGTCGTTCGTTTGAAGGAGAGACCAACCAGGAGCTGACACCTAGCCCTAGTGACAAGGCAAGGCTCAGAAAATCGACCAAACACAGACCTGGCCAGCCAGGACTTGACCAGACCTGACCAGCAGGTCATTTTTGACCTGGGCGCACTTGGCAGGTGCGCCAGGTCAAAAATGTACTGGCGCACTTCCCAAGTGCGCCAGTGCATTTTTGACCTGGCGCACTTCCCAAGTGCGCCAGTGCATTCTGACCCGTTTTCCGGTTTTTCGCCCAACTTCGTTCGTCCATATCTTCTTCATACGATATCCGTTTTACGCAAACTCAGACTCTATCTCAAGCAGAATTCCGAGACGAACGCAATGGCGTATCCCGTCTCCCTTAATTCTTTGATTTAAAATTAGTTATAGTTTAATTTATGAATTTCACAGTTATAAAATACACGGGGTGTTACATTCTCCCCCACTTGAAAGGATTTCGTCCCCGAAATCTTCAAGTTCAGGAAGAATGTACATCCTAACGTCCAAACATCCATCTACTCATCCATCAAACACAAGCATCCATTGTCTTTAAAAGACTTCTAATCCTTCATGATCATATGCGAAGTGTGTGTGTACATGTACTTATCCAATGCAAAATCAGGCGGTCTACTGATTCAGTTGACCTCCTTAATGTGATTTATGTAAGTGCTATGAATCCATTTTGTATGAAAATCCTCCTATTCATGATTCTACATGAGTGCACAATCATTCATACACATGCAACATCCATATGACAACACATTAAAGCTCAACCATATACGAATGCAAACATATATGCATATGCAATATGCAGTGTCTGAGCCAACCTGGATTGTGTGTGTATATGAACCCACGAGCAACCACCAGCAATCACTTGCAACCACTTGCAACCATCATCCATAACATGTTTCAATTACATGTTTTCATCCAAAGGGTTTCTACCTAAAAGATAAGGTCGAGGAGATATACCTAAAAAGATAGATAAAAGCGCAACTTAAGGAAAAAGAAAGATCAAGGATGTACCCTCGAAAAGAAAAGGGTAGGCAGCGCGTATTCTAGCTTCAGTTTCCCAAGTTGCATCTCCTTCGGCGTCGCTCCACTGAACTTTGACGAGCTTGACTTCTCGGTTGCGTAGCTTTTTCACTTCCGTTCCTAATATGCGGGTTGGAACTTTTCTTATGGTTGTTTCGCGTTCCACTTCAGCTTCTTCTAGGATATTTGGCTCTACCACTTCAGTAGACTCATGTAGACATTTTCGGAGATGTGAAACGTGAAAGACGTTGTGAACTCCGGCCAATTTTTCGGGTAGCTCTAATCTATAGGTCATTTTCCCAATTTTCTCGATGATAGGGAATGGCCCTACGAACCTTGGTGCTAGCTTTCCTGTGGTTCCAAAACGAACAACGTTCCTTAGCGGAGATACCTTAAGAAAAACTCTGTCTCCAACCTCAAATTCAAGGTCGGTCCTCCTCTTGTCGGCGTAGGACTTTTGTCTGTCTTGGGCCGTCTTCATCCTTCTTCGTATTAAGTCTACTTTCTCTGTAGTTTCTCGGATCATATCTGGTCCAAGTATGAGCTTATCAGTAGACTCCCACCAACAAGTGGGCGATCGGCACGGTCTTCCATATAAAGCTTCGAAGGGCGCCATTCCGATGGTTGCTTGATAGCTGTTGTTGTAGGCAAATTCCACCAAAGGAAGATGGTCTTCCCATGTCCCTCCGAAGTCAAGGACGCACAGTCTTAGAAGGTCCTCCAAAACTCTGTTCACTCTTTCTGTTTGGCCGTCGGTTTGGGGATGATAGGCTATGCTCAAGCATAACTGCGTTCCTACTGCCTCTTGCAGACTCTGCCAAAACTCACTGGTGAAAATAGGGTCTCGGTCACTAACAATGCTGGATGGTATTCCATGGAGTCGAACGATTTCCTTGAGGTAAAGAGATGCTAGGGATGAGGCAGTTCTTTTACTTTTGACAGGTAAAAAGTGGGCGCTTTTAGTAAGCCTATCCACTATTACCCATATGCTAGTGTTGCCTCTCCTAGACCTAGGCAGCCCATCGATGAAGTCCATTGAGATGCTATCCCACTTCCACTGCGGGACCTCTAGAGGATGTAGCAGTCCGCCAGGCTTTTTCTGTTCCGCCTTAACCTGTTGGCACACCATACACTTAGAAACGAATTCTGCCACGTCCTTTTTCATGCTGTTCCAGAAGAAAGTTCTTTTTATGTCCTTGTACATTTTATCTCCGCCTAGGTGTATCGTCATCTTGGAGTGATGTGCTTCCTCGAGAACCCTCTTTACTAAATCCCTTGTCTGTGGGATGCATAGTCTTCCGTCTCGCCTTAGCCAACCCTTATCGTCGATGGAGTATCTATTGAGGTGACTTGAAGTCTCACCCCTAATTAGCCTATCAATCGTTTCCACAAGCTGAGGGTCTTCGCGTTGTGCTGTCCCTATTGAGTCCACTAAAGTCGGGCGCACTTCGAGAGATGCTAGCAAGCCTGGTACAAAATCGGAGGAAGGCCTAAAGTCGAAGCTGGCTATAAACTCTAGGCTTTGTCTTTCAACAAACAGCGGGCTTAGGGTCAATTTCTTTCGGCTCAACGCGTCTGCCACTACGTTGCCTTTGCCCGGAGTGTAGGAGATCTCGAAATCGTACGAGGCAAGAAACTCCATCCATCTTTGTTGCCTCAAGTTAAGATCTTTTCTGTGAGAAAAGATATTTCAACGATTTATGGTCAGTGTAAAGTTTGAACTTCTCACCTAGGAGATAGTGTCGCCAAGACTTGAGTGCAAAGACGATGGCAGCTAACTCAAGATCTTAGGTCGGGTAGTTCTTTTCGTGCACTTTCAACTGCCTCCCGCCATAAGCTACTACCCTTCCTTCTTGCATTAAGACGGCGCCAAGCCCTGTCCCACATGCATCTGTATAAACAGTGAACATCTTGCTTCCATCTGGCAACGTCAAAACTGGGGCTGTTGTAAGAGCCCTTTTTAGTCGCTGGAAAGCAAACTCGCAATCCAAGTCCCAATTGAACACTAGATTCTTCTTGGTCAACTTTGTGAGCGGAGCTGAGATTTTCGCAAAATCCCTTATGAACTTTCGATAGAAACCTGCTAGTCCTAGAAAACTTCGGACCTCAGTTGCATTCCTTGGTGTCTTCCAATCCTGTATCGCCACTACCTTAGCAGGGTCCACTGCTAACCCTTTGTAACACCCCGAATTTTCTATTAACACTAAAGTTGCAAAAATATTAATAAGTGTGTAAGAGAGGGGATGTATCTAATATGAATATAAAAATATTAATAAGTGTGTAAGAGAGGGGATGTATCTAATATGAATATAAAAATATTAATAAGTGTGTAAGAGAGGGGATGTATCTAATATGAATATAAAAATATTAATAAGTGTGTAAGAGAGGGGATGTATCTAATATGAATATAAAAATATTAATAAGTGTGTGAGAGAGGGGATGTATCTAATATGTATATAAAAACAATAATAAGTAAAGGGGGATGTATCTAATATGTACATTGTAGAAAAAATATATATATTTATGACATGAATAGAAGTTTATTAATATGCTGAGTGTTTGCTGAGTCACTTTTGACTCATTGCTGAGTCAACAAGATAAACCCCATCTTGTCTGAACGGCTGCAGTTATTTCTAGGTTAAATCTAATGGCCTAGAATGAATTCTAAAATCTATAAATAAGTGGGTAGACCCTAGACCTAAATCACTTGTAAAATTAGAGAAGCTACCGTCATGCTGCTGCCATGGAGTTCAGCATAGCCATCACAAACTAAGAAGAGGAAGCCTAATCATCTACAACTAAATCTACACAAATCAAATCAAAAGATCTCTCTTTCTCTAATTCTTTTCTTTTGTTGGTGAGTATGATGATTCTCACAAGACTATTACAAACTAATTTGACTCAGTTATGAATGGATCACAAGAAAGTGATGTGATTTGTAATTGTAAATTCTATATATTGTGGATCTCTTATTATGTTATTATGTTGTCGTATGATGTAAATTATATATGCTATGTTGTAAATTCTCTTATGCTATGTCGTGCTATGTTGAGAGTCATGTCAAGCTATGTTATACTATCATACTATGCCATGTTATAAATCATGCTATATTATGTTGTAAAATCATGATGTTGTTGGAACATGCTTAAAGTTATGTTTTTTTAATTTAAATGGATCTTGTTTATGGGAATTTGCCTATTAGGTTAGGTGTACCCATAAACTTGAAACTATAATTAAATAAAACTTGAATATGGGAATTTGCCTATTGAGTTAGGTGTACCCATATAAAACCATGTTGTTAAAAAATTAGATGATGTTGATTCACACATGTTCATATGTAAGTTTATGAAAATTGATTGAGATTATATTAGGTGAATTTTGAACAAGTTGACACCTTTAGGTCCATGACATGTATAATCTATGCAAGTTGGACATATGCAAGTTTCACCCCTTATTATGATTCATTTGGTCACATATACATGTTGTTATTATGATAATCTCTTTTTATGCTATGAGTTAGGCTATTCGAGTCTAACATATATTTTGCGAATAAACGTTCAAACGTGGAGTAGGGGTAATATTAGGAATTAATAAATTGGGTGCAATTCTGTAAGATTTTGCATACCATGAATGGATGTCCATAATTGAGTCAATTATGGACATTGTTAAAAATTGGAAGTAATTAATAATTCAAGTAGGGAATTATTAAAATTGGGGGAAAGTGGACTATTATTAATAATCAATGCTTAGGACACGAGGTTGGACCCGTTTGTGATGTAAACCTGCCCGGACCCGCCCGGCAAATCCAGTAGTCACAAATGTCGGCCCAATGTGAGAGGTCCTAGGCCCAAACTAAAGCATAACAGTTGTAAAGACACGAGGTTAGACTCTTTTATGGTGTAAGACTGCCCGGACCCGCCCGGCAAATCCAGCTGCCATAAATGCCAGTCTAATGTGAGAGGTCTTTATGAGGTTATGGCCTTAATGAACTAAGAAATACTTAACCAGATAATCATGTAAGGTGGGACATGGGGGTTAAGTAGGTGCCTTGGGTGGCATGAGGAATCTGGTGGTTGCCCTTAGAGGCATTTGAAATACGACTAGACTTAACCAAACACACATGTAAATGAACATGACTAAGTGGGTTAAGTGGGATGGACTAATGGGGACAAACTTAGGTGGAATGCTTGTGGTAAATAGTGGGGGCCCATTTCAACCAGTATCCCAAAACGTATCTTTGTGGGCTCGACCCAAGTCGAGGTCGGGACACGCATACTGGGTTTGACTATAAGAGGCCAAAACAGGGAGCGGTGGCAATGAAAGTCCAACGGGTTTCATATGCGTGTGTGGACCCGGGCTGGTAGGTAAGACGTTGTTGCATCGTGTAGGTATAAGCCGTGCATGTCCGTTGTATCAGGATGCCACTTTAGGGGAGTGATACACCCCACTATGGGGCCAGCACGGGTATCTACGAGTTAGGGAGCCGATCGAATAATGGGAAGTAGGGTACACCGAGTGGAGATAGGGGCAGGCGGCACCTATGTAGTCAGCTAGGGGTACGTAAAGCCATTGGGAAAGTTTCTAAGTGAAGCTAAGTGGGATGAATCTTTAGGGTGACTGGTGTGGTGCAGTATAGTGTTTATCCTTTAGTATTTAGGAGCGCCTATAACGTTGCCTTTAGCGATTGTCTATGTCCTTAATCTGCTCTTCATAGACATTTTCTTGTTTTCCAGCTTATGCCTTAGTCCAGTTATTTTGGTAATAGTATTGTAGAATTATCATATTCACCAGACTTTATGCCTGACCCCCTCTTTTCCATCCTTTTTCTCCCTTCAGGTCCGCAGGTTGGGCCAAGTTCTAGTGGAGTCTAGTTGGATCGCTTATCTTCTGGAAAGCTTGGACTGCTGAAGTAAAGTCCAGCTTGTTATCTTTCTTTTTAATGGCTATTCATGTAATGGGATTATGTACTTGTTTTATGAAGATAGATATTGTACTTGACATTGAATATGGTGTTATGATGTAATCAAACATGTTTCGACTTCTGCTACAATGAAATAAAGTTTTCGAATTTCCAAGTACTATTTTATATCTGTCTTGTTGTAATTTTACTGTTCTATATTCACTTAAAACCTCCATGGAAGTTAATGCATTCCCTTTGTGAGTGACATTAATGGACGTGGGGTGTTACACCCTTGTTTGGATACTATGTGCCCAAGGAACCTCACTTCTTCTCTCCAAAAGTGGCATTTGGAGAATTTGGCTTTTAGCTGATGGACTCGCAGAGTTTCCATGATTGCCCTTAAGTGCTGAGCATGTTCCTCTTCACTCTTTGAGAAGATAAGGATATCGTCTACGAAAACCACTACGAACTTATTGAGGAAATCTCTGAATACCCTACTCATCAGGTCCACGAAGTAAGTAGGCGCATTTGTCAAGCCGAAAGGCATGACAAGCCATTCAAAGAAGCCGTCTGGGGTTCTGAATGCCGTTTTATCGATACTATCTTCAGCCACCCTTAGCTGATGAAAACCGGTTGCTAAATCGAGTTGGGAGAAAACAGACGCTCCTACAAGCTGATCAAACAAATCGTCAATTCTGGGGAGAGGGTGCCTATTCTTTTTCGTTAGCTTGTTGAGCTCCCTATAGTCAACACATAGACGGAGTGAACCATCCGCCTTTGTAGCGAACACCACTGGAGCGCCCCATTCTGAAATGATCCTCCTAATGAACCCCTTTTCTAAAAGCTCTTTAATCTGTTTACTGAGCTCTTTCCTTTCCCGTGGAGCCATGTGTCTAACGGGCAACACAACGGGCTTTGCATTATCTACAAGATATATGCGGAAGTCTATCTCCCGCTTCGGAGGCAAGCCCTTCACCTCTTCGAAGACATCCGGATATTCCCGGACCACTCTAACCGATTGCAAATTTTCAACAGAGGCATCTAGCGATTCAAGGTAACTAAGCATAACCGCATACGAGGGATTACAAGAAATTTCCAAAGTGTTACCGAGCTGGGTTAGGAGCCTAACAACCCTTTTCTCACAATCAAGGATGGCCCCATTACTGGATAGCCAATCCATGCCCAAAATCAAACCATATCCCGAAAAGCCCAAAACAAAGGCACTACATTGAAATTCTACGCTTAGAATAGAAATTTTTAATCCCAAACAGATCATAGACAAATGAGCTGGGCCCCCAATTGGGTTTGAAACAATTAAGGGGTCCTCTACCATACTAGTTTTTAGGTGCAGAGATTCTACTAAAGCAGATGAAATAAAGGAGTGTGATGCGCCAGAATGAAATAATGTGTGAACGGGGTGATCATAAAGATAAACTACACTTTCTACAGAAGTATTTATACCTCGCTGTTGCAGAGGTGGCGCATCTAGCACATGAACTTGTGCCCCTGAGGTGGATCTAGCCCTCTGCCCCTGTCCTCGTTTCTTTGGGCAGTCCTTAGCCCTGTGGCCTGTCTCACCGCAAGAAAAACACCCACCATTCTCCTTGGCCTTCTTTTTCCGGCAATCTTTCACTAAGTGCCCCACTTTGCCATAGAAATTACACTTCCTCTTCTCTTTGTTGCCTTTCCCGCCCTTCTTAAAGTCTGTCTTCTTAGGCTGCAAACCCTCTTTCTTCCCTTGAGAGCTTTCTGCCTTTGTCTCCTTCTTGCCCTTATCCTCTTCGTTCAGCAATGCCATTTGTACCAATCTTTCATATGTAGCTCCCATGGGTATATGAGTCATGGCTAAACTGTGTAATGGCTCATTCAACCCTTTGACGAAACGGAGGGACTTCTTGTGCGGGGTGTTGACTAGGTCCAGTCCGAACCTAGCCAGCTCATCGAACTGATTTACATACTCTTTGACTGTCTTGTTCCCTTGCTTAAGAAATAAGAATTTTTCCAACTGCAAACTCCTTTCCGCATCTAAGAGAAATTTAGCCTCAAACCTTGCCCTAAAGTCCTCCCATGTCTCCACTGGTCTTTTTGCATTAGTGACTTCCCACCAGTAGGAAGCCTCGCCCTTTAGTAGCCATACTGCCAGTTGTACTTTCTGTCTATCTTCTACCTCAAAGATGATGAATAAGTCCTCGGTTTCTTTCAACCAATTTCTAGCTGCCACGAAGGACTCAGTTCCATGAAAATTCTTTCCTCCCATAGCTTTAAAATCTTTACATATCTTAGCAAACGTGTTTCCCCGTGGAGGAGGTGGAGGAAGAGGTGCTGCTGTAGCTGGGTGATTTCCTGCAGCTGGGGGAGGAGGAACGGTAGGACCTGGCTGAGTGGCCCTTGCTTCTAAGAACCGTCTAAACCAACCAGGTATTGGTACACCCTCTGGCAAGTTAAGTTCTTCGGACATGCTGAAACAAAAAGGATAGATTCAAAACGAAGGATAAGAGATAGTACCTATGGCTTTGGGGGGAACTTTGCCTTTTTAAAATAAAATAATATTTTTCTTTTAAAAATGCTTCTTTAAATTTCCTTTTTGAAAATAAATTTTTAAAACTTTTTATCTTATCTGGTAAACCGATGCTCTGATACCAAGTGAAACACCCCACCTCCGTTAGGGTCACTCTCAAAGGGAATGCCCTAATTTTGGTGGAGGTTTATAAGTATAAGTCACAGATATACATGACAGATATAAGAACACATATTTTTGAACAGCGGAAAAACAACAACTTTTATTTCATTAAAAATACGTGTTACAACAACCATACCATAATTGTCTTACAATACTTCCAAAAACATAACATCTTCATAACTGTCTTGATTACATTATTTAAAGAAGCATAAAGAAAACATAAATAAACTGCAAAAGTCCCATAGTTGCTGTCCAAAGCCATAGTCCAAAACGAAAAGATCCAAGCAATACATTCTTTTTCTTCAAGCTGGATGTGAAGGCTAGTCAAGCTGCGGTATTCCCTCCCTGTGGACCTGGGGGGGGGAACGGAAGAAAAGAAGACGAAAGAAAAGTAGAGTCAGACATAAAGCCTGAGTAAGTCTAGGACTATTCAGTCTATGAATAATGAACTGGGTATGATAAGTATAAACTAGAAATGGGAAAGCACCATAAACTTAGTTAAGTTGTCTAGGGTCGAATATACTATCGTACACCATATTAATCTCTATACCCATATAAACTAGTTCCCAACAGGCACCCCATAATCAGGGTGAAGTGATCCATTTTATGATGATCGGCTCCTACTCGTATAGTTACATGTGTCTTACGACCCCCGATGTTGTAGTTACCTATGCTGGTCCCACCATGGGGTGTATCAAGTCCCATGGTGGCGGCCCGACACAATCCTAGAATGCACAGGTATGCTACTGGTGCCCAGTGCCTTATTTTTCTGCGCCGGAGTGTGTGCATGCCCGCACCCCGTTAGAACCTACACTGCTGCACCACCGCCGTCGATTTGACCTCTTACAGTCAGCCCAGTAATCGTGCCCCACCCTGCCTAGTTTCAGGGTATCATGATACCTTATAGGGTTACTGCTGAAAAGGGTCCCCCGCTACTAGGTTTTCTATTTCTAGCCAACATGCCAAGTTGGTTGAGTGTTTTATAAACCTAACCCCCAATCAGTCTGTTTAGTTTAGCATGTCCCATTTTGATTAAGTATTAATATAATTTACTTAATCCTATCAATCCTGACTCAGCCTTAATTGTCTTATTAAAGCCTTGACCTCTCACATTAGACAGGTATTGTTGTGGCTGCCTGTTGCCGGTTGGGTCCGGGCAGTCTTACGCCATAACTCAGTCTAACCTCGGGTCCTTATTGGGCTCCATGTTTAACCACCCACATTGGATAGGTATTGTTGTGACTACTGGACAGCCGGGCGGTTCCGGGCAGGTTTACATCACAACTCAATCCAACCTCGGGTTAAACACATCGTATTTTCTACATTTACATATTTTGTCTTTCTTCTTTTTATATGTAAATATTTGCGGCCCATTATTCAAATTCGTCTTTATTGGTTAAGATTTATTTATGCCACTTAATTGTTTTTCAAAGTTATTGGCGTGCGTCAAACAAGCCAACACATATGTTCTATATTTTTAACCCAAACGTCATTTCCCCCGTTTTATTCGTTCGTTCCAATGTAAGGTGTGTTGGGTTTAATACTTAAACCCAATTTAGCCATATGAAAAGGGGAGGCTATAACATGGCGTTTATAAGGTGACATAAAAAAGGGGAGTGTGAACGCATGAACTTGCAACATACGATCTAATTATCATAAGATAGGCATATGTGAACTTGCAATTGTAACAACATATAATATAAGCAATACTTAACCATGAATCATTCTATTCACAAAATCATGGTGTAAACGAAGCATGTAGTCTTGGCATAAATAGTACTTAAACATGAACCACTCTAATCATATAATTATGGCATAATCATTATTGAACATGAGTCCTTATATGGTCATGGCATAAACATAATTGATTATGAATCCTATTATTCATATAATCATGGGTTTTTGTCCAATCTATGTAACTTGTAAGGGGATGCAATTCTAGTGTAAATTTCTAATGTAACTTATGCGCCAAAAATATATTATCATATGATTAAGATAACAACATAAGCTTAGAAAACATGTTTTTAACTAGGCATAATAACAAACATAGCTTAGACATGTTCATAAAATTAATACAAGCTTACAACGACGCTTGCTTTTGTCACTATCACAAAATCATGATTTTTATACTTGAACTATGATGCCAATTTCAACATAACCTTCATATGAATCATAATACTTAGGTGAATCAAATTACACTAAAGATGACCATAAAATTTTACATCATGTTGTCATAACAATAGATCATAGGCTTGCATGAATTTCAAAATAAACTATTACAACATATAGTAGTTGTTTCAACATGAATCTTATACTTGCATTTACCAAATGGGTGTTGTAAATAACTACCACAAACATGTAGTTTTCAATATAAATCATATGCTTGCATAAGTCCCAATCAAAATTCCACAACATGTGGTTGTCAACATAAGCCACATACTTGTATGAACCAAACCATAGCATTGCCAAATCGTTTAGAATCAAAATAACATACAAATATAAGTCATTATCGCCACAATTCCATTTCGTTTCCAACGCAAATCGCGTACTTGCAAATATCCAATCGTATACCATAATATTCCCAAATAGTTTTACATCAAAGCAACATACAAATATAGATTATTATCGCCACAATTCCATTTCTTACATTACACAAATCAACACAATTATTTAATTCATATCGGAATAGCACTCTACTTACAGCGTATGGCGAATCTTCAATTCAGAAATCTGAATTCTGAATTTGGAGATGCTATCCTTTGTTGTAGGCGTTGCTTTGATTTGATTAACGTTGCTTTAAGCTTTGAATTATCTCCTAGTTGTCTCTCTATTCCTGACGGCTATCTTCAGTCTCTCCTCAGCAGCATGACGGTCTCATCTCCATTTTAGTTTATGTGAATTAGGGTTAGACTAAGGTCCTTTTTATAGAGTTTGTGAGTTAATTTAGACCGTCGATGAAGCTTGGTTCAATAATAGCCGTTCGTTTGATGGAGAGACCAACCAGGAGCTGACACCTAGCCCTAGTGACAAGGCAAGGCTCAGAAAATCGACCAAACACAGACCTGGCCAGCCAGGACTTGACCAGACCTGACCAGCAGGTCATTTTTGACCTGGGCGCACTTGGCAGGTGCGCCAGGTCAAAAATGTACTGGCGCACTTCCCAAGTGCGCCAGTGCATTTTTGTTCTGGCGCACTTCCCAAGTGCGCCAGTGCATTCTAACCCGTTTTCCGGTTTTTCGCCCAACTTCGTTCGTCCATATCTTCTTCATACGATATCCGTTTTACGCAAACTCAGACTCTATCTCAATCAGAATTCCGAGACGAACGCAATGGCGTATCCCGTCTCCCTTAATTCTTTGATTTAAAATTAGTTATAGTTTAATTTATGAATTTCACAGTTATAAAATACACGGGGTGTTACAAAAATCCATTTTGTCTGTATGAAATCGAAGTGCTCAAAATTCTCTTCAATATTTGTTTTATATTTGTAGTGTAATTCGGTGTATATTGGATGGGATTAACGATGTAAGATGGAAGCTTTCTGGCCTTTGAATAAATATGGCGATGGCCGCTTATGTTTTTAGGGTTAGGGTTTCTAATTAACCTAGTGTATTTATATTATTTTAATATTGAACTCTCTAGTTTTGCAAATAAACCCGTCAAGTCTCAGTAGCTCCAATTCCAGCCCAACAAGAGTTGTCCGCAGGCAAATACCCCCGTTCCGGACAGCAAGGGCTAGGTCCCGTCAGCCCAAACGATCTTTTTTGGTCTGTTTTCTTTTAATTAAAATATAAATCATTTATTTATTTAATTCGATCATACATTTAAATTTACCGGGGCCATATACGGACTCCGAAAATTCCTGAAAAATAAACCTAGCTATGTTTTGGCAATAGTCCTAACAAAATTAATTTCTTCGAATTTGGAGACCGTTTGAAAAATGGTCATTTTCTGGTCAATCCAGATTGACTAAAATTGACAAAACACATTTTAATTTGCCACGCTCACATATTAATTCCAAAAATTATGAAAATTGAAATCTAACAATAATTTGACATTCCAGATCCAACTAAGTGGTTTCGTCGAAAACGGAGGTCATTTGTAAAATTGCTATATAATATATTAAAATATATATATACAAAATTCTACAACAACTATTCTGAATATTTAATTGGCCATAACTTTTGATTCCCGCTATGAAATTTCAATTTTTCGGATTCATTGGAAAGATATTCTTAAACAGATTTTAATATTTTCGGTTTCACTAAAATCCAGTTTATTTTGAATCCTGTATATTCAGTCAAAGTTTAAATTCAAATTTTCAAACTACCATGCTATTTCTAACTCTTTTTATACTTAAAATAAATATATTCGTTCTAACTTCGATTAAATTAAATTTTTAGTCATTATAATTTAAAACAAATCATTTTAAATATTTACAATCCATTAAAATTTATAAATTAAAATTTTAAATTGATTCCAAAATTCCGAGTTGTTACAAATACATTACATGAAGGCGACACCAAATTTGTGAGTAATGCAGAGCTGATATCAACACTCAAAATAGAAATGAAGGCCGAAACCTAGAAACCGGCACCGAAAGCCATTATTACGGGCTGAAACCCACACCAAATAGCGCTATCGAAGCCAAAAGCACTCCAAACCAGACTTCTATTGACTGAAAACGAAAGAGGGGCCAATTTGCCAATAAATAAGGCCCAAGGGTCTCATGTTTGAGGACTTTTCTCATTCTCAATTCTTGTAACCATTTCTTAGATAGTAAACCTCAATTTGTAAATCGATTTGGGGCTTTTACTTAGAGATATCTATGTACTCAATGAAGTGTTCAGTAAAGAAATTCAGTACTATTTTCTTATTCCCTTATTACGAATTCACGACAAAAGCCATCTACAAAAGCATAATTACCGAAATAACCTTCCTTAACCCGTTTAGCTTCCTAACTTTATTTGCACTTAGGGAATGCTTACTCTAAGGTAACTGTTGGTCCTTGAGTCTCGTAAGCGTGATACCCATCTCTTAGAAGGAAGAGTAACTAATCTTCGGGCTTAGGACCTTGATATTTAGGAATGGCTGAACTAACTCAAGCTTGTAGCAACTAAATAATCTCTTGGTATCCCTAGGTCCATACCCTTATTCATTCATCTCAGTGTTGACAAAAAATATCGTTATCATTTTGGCGTTAGAAGGAGGGCTTGAACCTTCGACCCTTTGAATAAGCTTACCACATCCCTAACTGTTCCATCCCAGATTGGACTAAGTTTTGAAGAATCAACACCATGGAGTTCTTTTTCTTTATCATAAGGTTATCTCCCGCCAATGAATGATAAGTATCTATTTTTTTTCCAAATTAATGACGAGATTTATTATCGTTTCTCGCATGTCTCGCGAAAGTCAGAGTCGGTGCGAATTCTCCCAATTTGTGACCTACCATACGATCTGTTATATAAATAGGTAAATGTTCCTTTCCATTATGAATAGCGATTGTATGGCCAATCATTTTGGGTATAATGGTAGATGCCCGAGACCAAGTTACTATAAAAGATCCCGACAAGGGTCTTTTCAATCTCGAATGGCTACAACAAGCATCACTGGTCCAAGAATAATTGAAAAGCAAAAGATTAGATTGGAAGACCTACAAATCAAGAACAAGAATAAGGAAGCCGAACCTTTTGACCCTGACCATTGGAGCATTAACCCTTTGCACATAGGACTATGCAGTTAAAGCCTTGCTAAAGGCCCACAAAATCCCCGTTATAGCCCGTAGCGCCCTTCAACCTCTACGTTATTTCTATTTAGCGCCGATGAATAGTAACTCCGCTTTAAGCCCCATTATTTTCCGCTGCACCCACTAAATCAACACTTTGTAGCACCTGCTTTAGCAATATTAATATATGAAGCTTGATTTGACTAGTTCTCTTTTAATACAACTAAATAAAGTTAGTGTAAAAAGATAATTTTAACTTATAAATGTTTAATATATGATAGAAATCTATTATAGTCACTAATTCTAAAGTGTGTAACCATGATAAGCTTTGATTTTATTATATAAGATCAATAGATATTAGTTTCTTCTACACAAATGAAGTGCAAATGATAATTAATTAATTATAAAATACTTATCTTTACATCTAATGTACCTTTTTGCACCTCCACTTTATCCCTGCTACACGTTGTTAAACCTCCACTACTACAAAACCGCTATGCGCTTTAACTGTACAGACATAGGATCAACCCAATCGTTGCTCTAAGAAATTTCACATTAAATGATTACAACCTATTCACTCACATAAAAGAAGCCATACATGCATAGGCTAAGGGAACTATATTTGACAAATAATAGTAGAATATTCCGATCTCCCTACCTCAGCATGGTCTAAGAAAGTAATGTCTCAGTCTCAAGACATAGTAAAGAGAAAGCTTAAAGATAAAGAGAAACCGATAAAATTGAGTAACAAAAGGGTAAAGTTCCGACACCGAAAGGGAGTCTTTGAGTCAAAATTACTTGAAGAATGCAAAAACACCACATCCATCAAGAATATCTACTTCCTAACCAAACATGAGCTTAATTTCTAACCATCGATAAGGACGAAACCAGAGAATGAAGTCAAATCAGGTGGGCCCGACGACTACTATCATATGATGAATGGACATGAATCGAATCACTGTGCAGTCCTCGAAGAGATGATCATAAATTCTTTAATCAAGGCCAGTTATACCGATATGTAAAAAAGTCTAATCGACTACAACAAAGAATTTTTCGAAGAAAGAATGTCTACATGGACAGGATTGGAACTCCTTAAAACTTGAAACCACCTAAAACAGATGAAGCTACCTACGATGGGAGAAACCCTTGTCACCTCCAAGATGGCAAGGGAAAGACTCCCCTCGGAGAGGGGTGGTGTGTAGGCCTTTAGTCGCGTCCAATTCAAAAAGGGCCGGGTTAAAACATCAAAAGTGTAAGCCTCCATCCTAAGGGCGGAGCAGCTAAAACCATTGCTCCTGCCTACGATGGCCTGAGCAAGGCATCCATTGGAAGGGGATGAGTGTAAGCCTTTATCCTCATCCAAATTAGATAGGGCCAGGGTAAAGCATCGAAAACGCTTATCCGCACCTATAATGGCAGGTTAAGGCACCCCTTGGAAGGGGTGATGTGTAAGCCTCTATCACCGCCTACGACGGCCAGGATAGTGCATCAAAAGAGTAAGCCTTTATTCACACATATGATGGCCAGGTTAAAACATCTAAGCCCTTATCACCGCCTATGATGGAAATGATAAGTCGCCTCTTGGACGGAGGTCGGATAAGTCCTTCGGAACTGCTTAAGAATGAGCTAGCCAAGCGCAACAGTTGGAAATAGTTGAATTTGACATGTATAAATGAAAAATAGTTGATTTGACAAGTTTAAAAATAAGTTTGATTATTTAATTAATATAAATAGTGGAATAATACATACATATATATATATATATTTCCGAAATAGTTGGAAGTAGTTAAATTTACAATATTGTGTGAATTGGATCATTTAAAATATTTAATTCAGTTTAGAATTTAATTATAATAACGAATTTATTTATAAATGTCGCTTGAACATATAATTTATAATGTTATCTAAAATGAGCTTGTAACGTCGCAGTAGTTCATAATATTACGTTTTGAACTTTAGTTGAATGTACATGATTTAATATAAGTTGGAATTCTTTGAAATAAAAAACGTTCGAATCTATTGAACGATATGTTTCTAATGAAAGAGAAAAATTGAGAGTTCATCTTGTAAATTATGAGTTATGTCCAAATCAAATTTTCAAATAGTCATTGTGGAATCATTTATAAATTATAATAATTTATTTATATAATAAAATGGTTTTAATATAAATTGAATATCATTTAACTTGGATTTTTAAATATCGAGTTATAAATCCAAATATGTTTATTTTGGAGCTATATGATATTCTATTTGGATATATACGATAATAATAATTTATTATTATTAAGTTGAATTATTTTGGAATACATTAATACTATTGGCTTTATGTAAGCCTTGAAAATAGTCATTTTGCAAACGACCTCCGTTTTTGACAAAACAATATTTATTAAATTCGTAATGATTAATTATTGATAGATTTCAAATTTCGTGCCAATTGGAGTTGTTTTGTGACCATGCGTAATTTAAATGTAAACTGATCAATAACTTGACTTTGAAATAATGTTGTATGAGAAATGGGCTCGGAATTCGATGAAATAAGTTTTACTGGGTTCGTAATGATGAACCATAGTTGTTTGTCCATTTTCACCCAAAACGGGGTTCTATGTGATCATACAAATTTTTAAATGTAGAACGGAGGTAACGATTCAATAAATACTAATATAAAATCAAATTAAAAATTATATAAACATTCCTATCAACACACCACTATTATTCCTAACCCTAAATTTTTTACTCAGGTCAACATGAAAGCGCCGCCACTAATTTCTTTCTCAAACCAAAAACCGTGACTTTGAAATTCAAGAGAAATTCAAAGAAAAGTCGATAAATTGCAAAACTAGTATTATTGTGATCCCTTTGGCTTCCTCTTCTATTCTATAAGGGTTTTATGAGGTGAGACTCATATTTTCATTTTCTGTGTAAACCCAAAGGAGCTAGGGCACCCGATTTCGGGTATGGTGATCATCTAATTGAAAATTCGAATTCGTAGCCGAGTTCGGGACGGTAATATAGACCTTTTGTGAATTGTTGGGATTTCACGGTAATTATAAATGTTGATAGTTGTAACACAGTAGTGCAACGTCACCTAAAACCGCGATGGGAAGGGTAGACCGATGTTAAGCATATAGGGGATGTCATGAAAGAGGATTCGTTAAGAAGGGTAATGGAGATTTTTATTTGAATTTAAATATATTGGAGAAGGAAATGGTAGGGAAGAACTTCGACAGTGGATTCAAGTTGAAGCTGTGTCTTTACGGAGAAGAAGAAGGAGAATATAGTAAGTGATTTAAGGTATGTAGTTGGGTTTAACATTGATTTTCGCACCTGACTGTTAGTTTTTGTGGGAATCGATCACTAAAAGGATCGATGTGAACTGTACAGGCATGGCGTTCAGTCTGAGATCAACATTTGAAAGAGGACATCAAGTCCCACTTGGTGGTGATAATCACGTAGAGAAATCAAAGGGGTTGTCAGTGGTGGGATTTGTTTTTGAAATCACTAAGTAGAGTGGGAGGTTACTAGATCGAAAACATGCGTGATGGACTTGTTTTCATGACCTGTAGAATGCATGGAAGAAGAATGGACTAGCGGGTAGATTAATAATAAGTTAATAAGCGGATTAGGAGTATTATTAATAATTAATTTTATATTGTTAACGACCTTAAATTTTATACAATCGTATAAAAATTATATTTCATTCATATATGATCAGAATTGAGAGAAACAAGATTCGTTGGAATCATAGTGACAAATTCTACAAGCCCGTGAAATTTGAAATGATTTGGAGCTCGTGAGAATTTTAGGGAAAATAGAATGCCTAAATCAAACAATCGACAGTATATCGTTATTTAATGATAAACGACCAAGGTGAGTAAACTCACTAACTTTGTTCAGTTTTATAATATTATAAACATTTTTTCTAGCATAGCTGACCGGTTTTTATAGTGTTCTGTAACATTTTTTAATATGACTAATAATAGAATTACAATATAGTATAGGTGACTGCAGTTAACAGTCGGCTAATTCGGTTTTTAAGGTGGACCTTCCACCGCCTACAGAGTTTATAGTGTTCCATCCACTCTACCTAGTAGGCTTACAACACTGGAGCTAGCTAAATTACTAGACTACAATACATCTCCACACAGGCGTTGAATTATATTTTAATTACATTCTACACAAGGCATGAGCATTACATTTCAGATACATACGTTATCACAAGGCTACATAAATAACACAGTGAAAAAAACGTGGGATGACATGTGCAGTAGTGCGCTACTCCATGGTATGAATTGACAAAAACACACAGTGCATTGGGATCAAGAAACATGGGATATCCCAATATTACAGTAAGCATGGTCCCGAAGTACACTGAATATTGATTTTGACATATACGAGAGGAAGCTCTCCCATACGCTGGATAACGTAGGACTGACACTTAGAAAGGAAAAGCTGGAGATCAACTAGGAGACATCGACGAGCGAGAGCAGAGCTCTACCACGAGTTAATGCCAAGCGGAACTCCAAGCAAGAAAATAACATAGAGCGCAAAGCAAGGCCCAGTGCGAACTATAGTCATGGAAGAACAAAAATCCAACACCAAACTTCTGGCAAGTCTTGCGCAAAGCGTCACCTTGGCGCCAGCGAATAGCATTGGATAGTTATACCAAAACTATTGACCACACAAAAAACTAATAAGCACCTGGAGTGAAAAAGATCAAACTCCATAACAAACACATCCCCATACCTTCTCCACATATCGAGATCTGCTCAGTGCACTCAAGTTGGAAAACAATGAATAACTAGCACATATATGAACCATCACCACCCATAGATGAGATGAGAGTCATACAATAGACCGGTAGTTACTGCTTAACACCACGAGCACGCCAAACCCTAAGATATAAGCAAACCAAACCAACTAAAGGAACCCAAATTAATATACTCCATAAAGGGCCGTTGCGCTCAAGCCAGTAGGTGAAAACTGAGATGGAGAAAGTTAAGAAAGGACATTGA
The DNA here is from genome assembly GCA_030737875.1 of Allium sativum. NCBI lineage: Eukaryota > Viridiplantae > Streptophyta > Magnoliopsida > Asparagales > Amaryllidaceae > Allium > Allium sativum. The sequence goes on from CM060926.1 coordinate 440,340,844, forward strand.
GGAGTGGAATTGGGAAAATAAGAGGTGAGTTAGTGGGACGGGGTTTAGATCTAGCAAATAATAAAGGAGAGCTTCTTGGAGTTCACGCAGAAAAAAGTAGTAATAGGAAAGGAGAGATTAGATTGAGACGAGTAGAAAAGCAGATAATAGGAGCATGGAAAAGAAATGGAAGATAGGAAGAAATTACTGTTGCCATTAACAAACTCCAGAGAAGCTTTCGAACCCGTCGTTCTATTATAAAAAAAAATTGACGTTGTTAAATAATATATGAATGTTGTGTGACAGTTGTTTGGATGAATTACAAATAAATTTGCTAAAATAATATATTCAGTTATATATATCGTTGATTGAATGCTGATTCTATTTATTACATTAGTTCACTTTGTTATAAAATTGTTGTCATTTATGTTGGTTAACATCCGTGGATGCGGGGAAGCAGGTTGGAGGAATCCAACTAGATTCCTCAATAATTATATTGTTGTTTTCATATATTGCATTATATGATGTGACAAATAATCCGTGGTTGATTATTCTCCGACTGGGATGTTTGAATAACATTAACCCTGAAATAATTGGTATTTAAGAAACATAAAATATATTGGAAAATGATTTGGGTTTTGAAAATGAAAGATCTAATTTTAATTAGAAACTAAATTTCGAATGGACTAGAAAATAATAAATTTTTAAATAATAAAAATGGGTAATTTTATTTATAATAATGAAGTGGAATAATTATCATTAGATAAATTCAGAAATGTAAATGCAAGGATAAAAAAAATAAATGGAAATGGAAATCTTTCAAAAGAAAACAATGAAATTTATTTCAATGTTCAGAATGTGAATAGAAATGAAATAAATCCATGAAGATTTGTAATTAGAATTCGACCACGTCGAATGTAATAAAATAATTTATTTTAAGAAATTATAAATTATATAAATTGTAATTTGACAAGAAAATTAGAAATTGGTTGGAAATCGATATTTAATAATCAAATGTAAAGACGGTACCGAATTATAAATTTACATAAATTAAATCAACAAGTAAGTTTGCATGTAAACGAAATTTGAATGAGAAAAACGAAATGTTAATAAGAAGTTACAAAATGGCTTGATAATTGGAATTTGAACCTATATTAATATTTAATATGAAATCAATTTTTGTTTTGATAAATGGTCCAGTTTTCATCAAAGGAATAATATCACATTTTAAAGTGAATAATGATCTAAAAGCAAATGTTTTGCAAATTTAAAATAGTTATAAAAGGAAATTGGTAAATGTTTAGAAGTGCTAAATTCAAAAATGAATTTAGAAATTGAGTTGACTTGAAATGGTAAATTATTCTGATGTTCGGAACATTAATCGAATATAGGTTATTAGAAATAGGGTTATCGAATTGAGATTATTCTAAAGAGAATATATGTTGAAATTCGATTATATTGAATTCGGGAAAGCAATATTTAGTTTCCGATTTTTAATCAAGATTTATTTATTCATTTATAATTTATATTTTTATTTATTTATTCAAATTAAGAAGTAAAAGTTATATTTTGAAGTTAGATATTTTGGAAGTAGAGATTATAACGTTATCGTTATAATCAGTTTTTTTCCATAATAGAGGTGGATTCGTAAACTGAATTCGAGAATTGCCTAAGAAATGATTTGATAAAAAATATGAAATGGAGTTAAAGAAATTAGAAACGGACTGGAGATTAGTCAAGTTTAATGGCTTTCTAAGCGTCGATCTAATGTTGATTTCTTCCTTCGGGGTTGATACTTAGGGAATTATTATCTTACTAGTTTACAGTTAGAGACTGATGGATGTGAAAGGATAGAGATACATAAATAAGGAAGGGAAATAATTTCAAATGTTAATAACATATATTTTCTAAAAATAGTGAATATGAAAACATGAATATATATGGAAATGTTTTTCGATGATTCAAAAGAAATATTTTCGAGAATATAGGAAATAAATAGTTTATAATAGATGGAAACATTTTCCAAGAATCGTAAGAGGCTAAACAATTTGGAGAAATATTTGTGTAAAGATATTGAAGAGAAATTGGGAAACGAATAGATTAATGATAAATTAATTTAAAAGGATTTAATGTTGATTGATGATTGGGCGGTAGAAATTTCCATATGGAAATAGGATCATTAATTGTGTGAATGTTTTCCTTTGATTGTTACATAATCGACCATCAAAGTTTTTGGCCCATTTTATATTTCTGTTGTCAATACAGAGAGACCAGGATCATATTTATTATGTGAAAACCACTTTTTATGGGCATAAGTGTTGCGAATCAAATATGCTGAAATTAATTGAAGATGGAGTAAAGTGCAAGGGCTATTTTGTTAATCCTACGTAGATATTGCCTATGGTGGATTGATGAAATAGTGCCTTCGATTTGTCCAGTCCTAGGACAACTTGTATGGATGAATGTCTGATAGAGTAAACCTAACAGAGCATCTACATTGATATCGTCAAACATATCTACGTTGGTGGTGGAGGAATTCGTTTCTCTTAGTTTTATGCCCGTGATATTTTTGGGGAAGTCAATAAATGATTTTGGTGGGTTTGATTATGTGACATTCAAAGTAAATGAAGATGTGATATGTCAAAAAGAAAAGCGTAGCCTCACAACCGGGAAATGGTACGAAATCGGATAGGTCGCATGGCTAAGTGGGTAGCTCCCAATTAGGATGTATTGTCACCTGGTCCAATGACAATCCATTTTCTTCTTTATTCTTTCGATGTTGTCCCTTTCGAGTAACGGTTGCTGATCCCAATAGTTGGTGATAAAACATTTGGTATACTCAAGAGAAATGGGTGACCGGTTATGTTTAGCCTAGGTTGCAAGATGTTCTGGTTGAATCTGATGTATTTCTCTCTAGAGATACACTGTCGGAAGGTGGTCCCATACCTTTCTAGTTGGAATCCATTCTCCAATCAGAGCCCGCAGCCTTGATTATATATTATGTATGTGGAGTGTGAGATGCAAGTGTCTGCTAGATTGCTATTTATTTGATTTAGACACTATTATAATATCAGAATAGTATTGATTTCAAAGAATGTTTTTGGTTATCATAAGGTAAAAACCATCCGTGTTTATGTGTGGATCAGTCGTTTGATTATCCTTTTTCTTAAATGGAATTTTAGAAGTTAAACCAAGTGGTTGGAGTTTACTCACACCAGTCGCATGATCGTCCTAAAGTTTATTTTGTTTTGTATTACCCTAAACTTTTTGGTGCTCAAATTTGTATGGGCAGTCAAGTAGTCGGGATTTTACAGATATACTTGGAAGAGCTTCAGGAGGCTTCAACATTTTAGCTATTGTTTATTTCCGCTGTATTGTAAGTCTTGTACTCCGATAATGGTATTGTATACAAATATTGATTTATATTTCAAGGTTATGTTATATAATATATTTTATTCGTTCCGCTGTGAGATTCGTGTTTACTCTGATGTTGTATTTATGTTCTTATTCTATTCTAACTTTTCTTTCTATTTCTCACCCTCTAGTTTATTTCTATTAATGATCTAGTATGTTCGATGCTTGAATAGTTGACGTGGGTTTTATGTCGATTTTCAAGGTAGAAAATCCCAGTTCGTTACAGTGGTATCAGAGATGAAGGCTAAGTGATTACCTTGGCTCTGTGGCGTAATTCAATAGAGATGAGGTTGATAATACCCAAGATTGAGTTGAGTGTATATGTACGAGAGAACATATATGTAGATTTTATAAAAATTGCTTTATATTGTGGAGATTTATTGTTTAAGTGGTTTATGAATTCTTGTCGATCAGTCTGATCCACTATATTGATAGGCGTTTCTAAACACTCGAATACGATGAACCAACACAGTATGTTTTGAAGGGGGGTAAATGAAATAATTTTATCCAAAGTATACTTTGATACAAAGAAAATATTTATATTAAGATGATTATAATATATTAGATGTGTTGGTTTTTATTATAATTGAATGAGATTATAATTGAGATGGTTATATATATATAACCAAATAAAATTCGCACAAGTGTTATGAAATGAATTAAATATGAATTTAAATAAACTTTGGAATAAAAAACTCTAGAAAATTGGGAAATTAATTGAACTGAATTTTGGATTAAATGTATGGAAGTTTAAAGATATTGGGAGATTTTAAAATGTTTTTAGGCATTGTGAAGGATAAATTGAAGTAATTTCAAAATGAAAGTGTTTATGAAATGGGCTTTGAAAGTGAAAGAGTATTGAACTCACTTCGATCGCTAGAAAATAACCCTGATGATGCTGGCCACATCACCAGTGCTCATTTTCGAGTTTCTAAGTGACGAATTACTGTGACCGCTCGCCCCGCACCAGCCGACATTTCCGATGAAGGTGCGCTGTGCCAATGCCCGACTAGCACGGGACGGTCGTCAAAGAAAGGAAAAGAAAGAAATTTGAACTAAGAAGGAACCTGTAGAATGTCTCATAACGCATGGAATAAAATATAATAATAACATACTTGATATAAAACAGGCAAGACAGTGCATAAGCTGAAAACTAAACCATAATCTTCATAGCAGCGGAGATTCAAAATACAGCTTATTACAACTCCATCATACTGTCTCTAAAGCAAAGAAAAAGGTGCACTACTAATGCCCCAAAGTGGTGACTAGCAACAACACAGGGAGAATATCTATATATATCATACGTGGAAGCCTCCTGCTCGTCTCCGGTACAGCTACTCGTGCATATCACCTAACTTGTCTCTAGTCTGCCCATTTAAGAGAACCCAGAGTAATAAGAAGAGACATAAAACTATGGGCCAGACAAAAGTCTGGTATGAGCGATAAGCAGCAAAATAGAACAATAACAGGTATACTAAACCATACCTGAACCTGGACCTGCAACCAAAGAGTCAGCACAATAACATGTACAATAAGCAACACTAACATAAAGTATCAAGATAACGGGGAAGGGGTGTGTGCATGTCACAGTGATGACAAACAATCAAGCATAACAACCATCCTCACATCTCTCACTTAGTGCGTAAAGCATACGATATCCATCGCTTTGATCACTCAAATCCTTGTTATGATCACTCTGCTCCATGGAGTCATGGCGATTCCACTGCACTGATCCATTGCCATTAGTCCTTGCTATGTCCACTCTGCCCCATGAAGTCATGACGACTCCACTGCACTAGCTCATAGCCATGCTACGATCAATCTGCCCCATGGAGTAATAACTACCCCACTACATTGATCCGTAGCCTAACATCCGTCTTGGTGGTGAATCAAAGTCATGGACGTCGATAACTCCTTAGCACACGTCCCGCAGCAAAGCCCAATTCATGAAGTTGACTAGTTGGTTCCTAACTGGATCCTAAGTACAAACCTCCCATTAATGCTACCTTTTAATCTCGGGTTTTGGTCTTCTCCGGATCGGTTCGGTTCAGTGCATTCTTGGTTCGTGCTCGTGGCTACCCATCTGGTTCGGGTCGTGGTCCGCAGCTCGTGGGAACACCTTTCGGTTCAGTTCGTGAGTCATTTTGTCCTCCGGATCAGGTCGTGATTGCATGCTTCGGATTCCAGACTCCTTTATTTGGTTCGTGATGCCAAGCTCTGGTTTGGTCCTCCTCTCCAACATCGGGTCGGTTCATGATTACATCAGCGGCTCATGAGCTCTCTCATCGGTTCGTGGTCCGGGCATCAGTTCAACAACTTCACGGTTCGAAGGGGGATGGGCCACGGTTCGGGTCAGAGGAGGGGTGCTACACGAACGGTTCGGGTAGGGGCGATCCGGTCCAACTCCTACATATTTTTCCTATAACTTCCAGCAACTATTTTTACGCCACATGACGGCGTTTTCGACCATTCTAACTATTCTAAACAATTACACAACATTCCAAACAGTCATAGCAACATGTATAGTCATCCAAAAGCAGTAAAACAACAAATAATCATGATAATATAGATCAAGCATACCCAAAAACCCTTGTTTTCCCCATAATCATGTTTAAGCATAACCAACCTTAGGATTAGCAATATTTAACCAAACTAACCGAAATTTTTATCAGAGCTCTAAAATAATATTCTGGAATTTTACATATTTTTTCCAGAATTTTTTGAGTCATAATTTCGCTAATTATCAGTAATCACCCCTAATTACCCGTAATTAGTGAAAACAATGCAAATCACTCACCTCAGCCATAAATAAATCTTAGTTCTGAAAATATCTCTGATTTGGGTTGAATCTCTATGCAACACAGCAGCTCTATTCCCAATTTGATGCTAATTTGCCTTGATTAGATGTAGATTAGGCTAAAACTTGATTAAACGATGATTAGAATGTGATTTGGGTGTTGGAGGCCATTGCTAGGGTTAGGGAAATGTTTTAGGCGCTGAAAAATGAAATAAAAATCGTTTCCTAACTGTTCTTAGCCTCTCCATAACCCTAATCCTGAAATAGGTTATGGGCCCTCTTGCTAATCACCCTAATTAGGCCCGGTTAAGCTGCTTTTCACCTTCTAAACCTTATTTCAGTCATATCTCCCAAACAGTGAGTCCATTTGGCTAATGTAACCACTCTACGGAATTGTAAACCATCATCCGAATCCAATGGAAGTGGTTTCAGGTCAAACTCCTTACCAATCAAAAGTTATGGCCAAAACAAGATCAGCTAGGGGCAAAACGGTCATTTAAAAATTGGAAAAAATAGTGAATATGGGAAATGACCCCAATAGTCATTGCCTAAAGTTACACGACTATACGACCTCATATGAAAAAGAAATAAATATCATACGATCCTTCGATACATAGAATGTGGGTCATTAAACTCTCCCCCTTAACAAATTTCGCCGCTGAAATTCCTCAACTAAGAAACAAATAATGGATTCCGCATGCCTATCAGCCATATACAACAATCAAACATGCAAAACAAGCACGACAAGCTTACCCTAGCATGCGGTTTACTAACAAGGGAATAAACTAAATCTTACCAGGCAAAGAGTTCTGGATACGTCACCTTAATGCTTTCCTCTGTCTCCCAAGTACAGTCATTCTCATCCTCGCCCCACTGAACCTTGACTAGATTCACCGCTTTCCTTCGAAGTTTCTTCATATCATGCTCGACAATACAAATCGGCTTGCGGTTCCCAACCGCCTCGGGTTCTACTTCGATATCATCCAACTGATCTGGTGAAATAGCCACATCGGTGTCGTGCACGAATTTCCTTAATTGGGAAACATGAAATACGTTGTGAACTCCCGCCATCTTGTCCGACAACTCAACTTTATATGCTAAATTCCCAACTGGCTTGAGAACTGGGAATGGACCAACAGATCTTGGTGTTAACTGGCATCTCCTACCAAATCAAATCACGTTCTTTAACGGAGAAATCTTGACAAACACCAAGTCGCCAATGGATAATTTCAAGTCTCTTCGTCTCTTATCAGCATAACTCTTCTGCCTATCTTGGGCAGCCTTCATTCGTTGTCGGATAACCTTGATCTTATCTGAGGTTTCTCTTACCACATCTAGCCTAAGCACAAATTTCTCAACGGTTTCTAACCAAAATGATGGTAAGTTGCACGATCTTCCGTACAAAGCTTCAAATGGAGCCATACCAATACTGGACTGATAACTATTATTTTATGCGAATTCCATCAAATGCAAGTGGTCATCCCATGATCCACCAAAATCCAAAACACAAGCTCTTAGGAGGTCTTCTAATACACGATTCACCCTCTTTGTCTGACCATCGGTTTGAGGATGGTACGCGATACTGAGATGTAATTCTAGCCCTAAAACCTCTTGTAAGCACCTTCAAAATTCACTAGTAAACAACGGATCTCGTTCACTAACAATGCCTTTGGGCACTCCATGAAATCTCACTATCCACTTCATATACAGTTCTGCTAACTTAGCTGCTGTTCTATTCGACTTGATGGGTATAAATTTTGCACTCTTAGTCAATCGGTCCACAATCACCCAAATGCTATCATGACCCGATCTAGTCCTTGGTAACCCATCAATGAAATCCATTGAGACTTGTTCCCATTTCCATTTGGGGGTTTCTAATGGTTGCAACAAACCACAAGGCTTCTTTTGCTCAGCTTTAACTAGCTGGCAATTCATGCATTTGGATATAAATTTCCCAACGTCCCTTTTCGTTCTTTCCCAGTAGTAGGTCTGCTTCATGTCTCGATACATTTTGTTACCACCGGGATGTATGGTTAGTTTTGAGTGATGACATTCTCTAAGTACTTCATCTCTCAATCCACTGACATTGGGCACAACTAGTCTCCCTTTCTTTCTAACCCATCCATCTCGATCAAGCCCATACTTGTTCATCCCCTCATCGATACCCATCTCTAACTTGGAGATGATTTCCAATAGGCTAGGATCGTCCCTCTGACTGGAACCAATCCGCTCAATCAAAGTGGGTCTGATCGTCAAACTTGCTAACATTTCTGAATCAAACTCACATTTTAGTCTGAAATCGTACCCTGCGATATACTCTAGTTGCTTCCACTCAAGAAACATAGCCCCTAAACTGGCATTTGTTCTACTCAATGCATCAGTTACCCATTGCTTTTTCCTGGTGTATATGCGATATCGAAATCATAGGAAGCCAATAATTCTAACCATCTTTGCTGTCGGAGATTTAGATCCTTCTGAGAGAAGAGATATTTTAACGATTTATGATCGGTAAACAACTCGAATCTTTCTCCCAAGAGGTAGTGCCTCCACATCTTCAACGCGAACACGATCGCTGCTAATTCCAAATCGTGGGTAGGGTATCTTTTCTCATGTGGTTTCAGTTGCCGGCTTGCATAGGCTACAACTCTACATCCTTGCATCAATACAACACCTAGCCCGGTACCACAAGCGTTCGTGTATACTGTCATCTCTTCATTCCCTTTAGGAATGTCTAACACTGGTGCACGCGTCAACTTTTCCTTTAGGCTCTTGAATGCATTTTCATACCTTTCGTCCCAAACGAAGGCTTAATTCTTCTTGGTCAACTAAGTTAACGGTGCCATTATCTTGGAAAAGTCTTAGATAAACTTACGATAATATACAGCTAATCCTAAGAAACTTCTTACGTCTGTTGCATTCTTGGGCATAGACCAATCTTGTACCGTAGCCATCTTTGCAGGGTCCACGGCAATACCATTTTCTGAAACAACATGGCCAAAGAATCTCACTTCCCTCCTCCAAAAGTGACATTTAGAAAACTTTTCTTTCAATTGGTATTTTCTCAACACCTCCATAACTATCCTCAAATGTTCCTTGTGTTCTTCCTCTGTCCTCGAATAAACCAAGATATCATCCATGAACACAAGAACAAACTTATTCAATTGATCTCTGAATAACCTATTCATAAGATCCACAAAATATGCTGGTGCATTGGTCAACCCAAATGGCATGACTAACCACTCATAGAATCCAGACGGCATCCGAAATGCCGTTTTAGCTATACTCTCAGCTTCCACCCTAAGCTGATGAAACCCTGTCACGAGATCCAACTGGGAGAACACTCTCGCACCACTCAACTGATCAAACAAATCATCTATCTGCGGTAGAGGATACTTATTCTTCCTCGTCACCTTATTCAGCTCGCGGTAGTCCACACACAATCGAAAGGAACCATCGGCCTTGGTAGCAAACACAACTGGTGCTCCCCACTCGGAAACACTTCTTCTGATAAATCCCTTCCTCAAAAGATCGCTTACTTGCATCCCGAGCTCTTGCTTCTCCCTTGGTGCCATACGATGAAGTGGCATCACTATAGGTCTCGCATCTTTCACTAAGTCAATACGGAACTCAATCTCTCGGTGTAGTGGAAGTCCGGTCACTTCCCCGAAGACGTCCGGATACTGGCCAGCCACAGGCACATCTGATAACTCATCATGCGGGATGTCAAGGGAATTTAGAAAACTAGCCACTACCACATCACTAGGTAGGCCACAAAACACTACCCTCCGCCCATCATCTGCTCTAACTGTCACCAAAAAGCCCTCACAGTCTACCACCACCCCCATACCTTTGGAGCCAATCGACTCCCAAATTAATGCCAAACCCAGTAAATCCCAAAACAAAGCGATCACAAGCAAACATACATCTATGACTCGATAAGACCACATTACGACAAATCATACTAAGGATAGTCGAACCACTAATCGGGTTCGTCACTGCTAAAGGTCTATCGACTATCTCGGGTTCCAATCCTAACCTATCTACCAGGTCACTAGATTTGAAGGAATCGGAAGCCCCGGTATCAAACAGTACTCGAACAGGAACATCATAAGCGGAAAGCATACCTTGAATGACGAAATTCTTTCCTTTCTTCACCACGGTTGGGGCATTCGACGAAGAAGGAACAACATTGATGGCATATGCTTTCACTATCTGCTCCTCTTTCAAAGGTTGTGGACACCTATCCTTTTGATGTCCAACTTGGACACAGTTGAAGCACTTCCTGTCCGCTGGCTTTTCTCGACTTTCTTTAGCATAATGGCCCTTCTAGCCACAGCTAAAGCACTCAACATCTTTCTTATTCTTCTTCTTCTGTCCATCCTCGATCTGATTCTGTTTTCTCTTATTTTGAGAACCATTCTTGCCTCCACCGCTTACTTGCAGCTTTGGCTCTTCTGCAGATGCAACCTCAGTCTTTGACTTAGGGTATAGACTCTCTGATCTCAAAGCCTTCCCCGCAATCGATTCAAACGTCTCATCGATGTAGTTAATAAGCCTTTCCTCCAAGTACCCATCCAAGCCAGTTATGAACTTCTCGTTCTTCTTCTCGATAGTGTCGATAAGGGATAATCCATACTTCGATAAAGTATCGAACTCAGCAATATATTCCGAGACTGCTCTACCATTCTTCTTAAGCTCCAAGAACTTCCTAAACAACTCTGACTTTTGGATAGCTGGAATAAACTTATCACTGAATCGGGCCTTAAATTGATCCCAAGTAATCTGATCCTCGGAAGTAGAAGTCTTTATAGCATTCCACTAGTTCATTGCCCGTCCTTGCAGCTGACAGGATGCTAACCTTCTCTTCATCGCATCCTCGATACCCATATCTTCGAAGATACGCTCGCAGCTATCCAACCAATCCTAAACATCCGTAGCCGACTCCGTTCCATGGAACAACTTTCCACCAAGATTAGTGTAGTCTTTACATATCTTGGTGAAATCAGCCCTAGACACCTGCACCGCTGCACTACCACTGTTAGCATCATTAGGAACTACTTCTTGCACATTTCTAAGCATCTCTCTCATGAAGTCATTGAACATCGTCATCATATCAGGAGCATTCCCATTATTAGCTCCTCTACCAATACCCCTCGTATGTCAGCTCATCATTCAATCTGTAAGGAGAAACTGATTAACCATCTCTTTAGGGGTTCCAATGCAGTGCGACTCCATCCTTAGATATACTAATAGTATATATAGCTTTTGAAAACCAAAATATCACAAAAATACATGCTCTCATATATATACTATCTCTCCCTGGTGTCTTTCCCCAGGTTAACTACGCAACCTAGAGCTCTGATACCAAGTGTGACGGCCCGCCGCGCACCAGCCGACATTTTTAATGAAGGTGCGCTATGCCAACGCCGGACTAGCACGGGACAGTCGTCAAAGAAAGGAAAAGAAAGAAATTTGAACTAACAAGGAACCTGTAGAATGTCTCACAGTGCATGGAATAAAATATAATAATAATAACATACTTGACATAAAACAGGCGAGACAGTGCATAAGCTAAAACTAAACCATAATCATCATAGCTGCGGAGATTCAAAATACAACTTATTTCAACTCCATTATACCATCTCTAAAGCAAAGAAAAAGGTGCACTACTAATGCCCCAAAGTGGTGACAAGCAACAACACAGGGAGAATATATATATATATATATCATACGTGGAAACCTCCTGCTTGTCTCCGGTACAGCTATTAGTGCATATCACCTAACCTGTCTCTAGTCTGCCCGTTTAAGAGCACCCAGAGTAATAAGAAGAGACATAAAACTCTGGGTCAGACAAAAGTCTGGTATGAGCGATAGCAGCAAAACAGAACAGTAACAGGTATACTAAACCATACCTAAACTTGGACCTGCAACCAAAGAGTCAGCACAACAACATGTACAATACTCTAAGGTAACACTAGCATAAAGTGTCAAGATAACGGGGAAGGGGGTGTGTATGTCATAGTGATGGCAAACAATCAAGCATAGCAACCATCCTCACATCTCTCATTCAGTGCGTAAAGAATACAGTATCCACCGCTTGGATCAGTCAAATCCTTGCTATGATCACTCTGCCCCATGGAGTCATGGCGACTCCACTGCACTGATCCATAGCCACTAGTCCTTGCTATGTCCACTCTGCCCCATGAAGTCATGATGACTCCACTGCACTGGCTCATAGCCATGCTACGATCACTCTGCCCCATGGAGTAATAACTATCCCACTGCACTGATCCGTAGACTAACATCCGTCTTGGTGGTGAATCAAAGCCATGGACGTCAATAACTCCTTAGCACACGTCCCGCAGCAAAGCCCAATTCATGAAGTTGACTCGTTGGTTCCCAACAGGATCCTGAGTACAAACCTCCCATTTAGGCTACCTCTGCATCTCAGGTTTTGGTCTTCTACAGATTGGTTCGGTCGCGATCAATGCTCCAACCATCCTTGGTTCGGTTCAGTGCATTCTTGGTTCGTACTCGTGGCTACCCATCCGGTTCGGGTCGTGGTCCACAGCTCATGGGAACACCTTCCGGTTCGGTTCGTGTAACAACCCGTATTTTCAATAACCTGTAATAACATAAATCGAGGCAGAATTTAATTCTAAAATGGGAATCAAGGGAAACGGGCTATGCCATTGCGTTCGTCTCGGAAAAATACGCGAAATAGAGTCTGAGTTTTCGAAAATCGGAGTCCGTATGACCAAGATATGGCCTCGCGAAGTTTCACGAAAATTCCCAAATTAAAGTATACTTAATTAAGTGAAATGGGTTGTGTAGATATATATATATATATATTGATATATATATATATATAATTGAAAATTTAATAAATAAATATGCAAAAATGCTCAAAACAGCGAATTGGGAGAGGGGAATAACCGAACCGGCCGATTTTTGAAGTCGACCCGAGCCCGCTGGGTCGACTAGGGGTTAATCCAGGGTGTTTGGCTGTCAACCCGTGGGCCGATTCGCTCAAGTGCAGATTTTGCATTTGAATGGTTCTCATGGTCCATCCTTAATCTAAAGGCCCTAGATGGTTCCTACACTTGACTTCTTCCCCAAGACATGCTTTGATGGCTTGGATTGAATCTAGGGTTAATCCTATGGCCTAAAACACTTGCCTAATCTATAAATAAGACCCTAACCTACCCTAATTCATTCATAATTAAACCTAGTGACTAAACTATGGCAAAATGCTAGCTCTCATGGCCTCCACTAATTTTATGAAGAGGGTTGCATACTAATCACTCTCTAATCAACTTCTAATCCCTTCTTAGCATCTTAATCTTCTTCATTTGGTGTTCAAAGTTGCTAGTTGTGAGTTTCTATCACTTTGATGATCTTTTGGTAAACTAATTAGATGAGATGTGATGAGATTTATGGTTTTGTATGTGGGTTAATGAGCTTTGAATCATATGATATGATGTTAGCATTAATCTTATGTTTATGCATGTTGAGTATGTAAGCTTATGCAAGTTTAATATGATGTATGTTATGTTTGCATGATGCTAAATATGCAAGTTGTGGGCTATGTAATCATATGCATGTTATGCAAGTTCATGGTAATATGCTATGCAAGTTACATGCATGTAAATATGCAAGTTACATGTTTGTTAATATGCAAGTTACATGTATGTAAATATGCAAGTTACATGTTTGTTAATATGCAAGTTACATGTTTGTTAATATGCAAGTTACATGTATGTAAATATGCAAGTTACATGTTTCTTTATATGCAAGTTACATGTTTGTTAATATGCGAGTTACATGTATGTAAATATGCAAGTTACATGTTTATTAATATGCAAGTTCATGATGACACATTATGCAAGTCTATAAGCTAATATGCAAGTTTGTTATGCAAAATGAATATGTAAGTTATGTGACATATTATATGCAAGTTATGTGACATGTTATGCAAGTTCATATGCAAGTTATGTGTTTGTTAATATGCAAGATGGCACCTTTGAAACATGTTCATTCATATGCAAGTTGACACCTTTTATATGTGTTATATCATGAACGAAATTACGTGGGAACGATGGGGTAATTAAATGCATAAGTTAATAAGATTGTGTGAAATTAATATAATTATGCATAACACAAAATAAATAAACATAGTATGGGAATTTGCCTATTTGGTTAGGTGTACCCATACTATGTGTTGGGGAATTTACCTATTGAGTTAGGTCTACCCCATGGGAATTTACCTATTAAGTTAGGTCTACCCATGTTAAGAAAACTTGATTAATTAGGGATAATTAATATAAAATTATGAGGGTGATTAATTAGGTGTAATTAATTGACTAAGACACGAGGTTGGACTCAGTTGTAGCGTAAAACTGCCCGGACCCAACCGGCTTAACCAGTTGCTACAAATGTTAGCCCAATGTGAGAGGTCTTAGGCACAAACTAAATACGTAATTAATGTAAAGACACGAGGTTAGACTCTGTTATGACATAAGGCTGCCCGGACCCAACCGGCTTAACCAGTGGTCATAAAAGACAGTCTAATGTGAGAGGTCTTTACAAAGGTTACGTTCTTAATTAATTAATTAAGAAACACTTAACCATATTAGCATGTAGAGGGACATGAGGGGTTAAGTGGGTGCCTCGGGTGGCATGAGAAAATCTAGTGGTTGCCTTGGGTGGCAATAGAAAATACGATTAGAATACTTAACCAAAATGGAACATGTAATTAAAACATGATTAAAGGGTTAAGTGGGATATACTAGAAAAAGGGACAAGCTTAGGTGGGTAGCTTGTGGAGGCCCATTTCAACCAGTAACCCATACGTATCTTTGTGGGCTCGACCCATGTCGAGGACGGGACACGCATACTGGGCTTGACTGTAAGAGGCAAACGGGTTAGCGGTGGCAACGCAAGTCCAACGGGCTTCATATGCGTGAGTGGGCCCGGGCTGGTAGGTAAGCCGTTGTTGCATCGAGTAGATATAAGCCGTGCACCTTTAGTTCCATCAGGTTGCCACATTGGGGAATGATACATCCCACGGTGGGGCCAGCACGGGTATCTACGTTAGGGAGCCGATCGAATGGGAAGTAGTGTGTACACCTAGTGGATTGTAGGGCCCCGTGGCGCCTACTTGGTCACCTAGGGGTACGCAGGTACTAATTAGTAAATTTTATAAGTCCTTGGGTGGGATCAACCTTTAAGTTAGGAACGACTGGTGTGGTGCAGTTTAGTAATTTACCTTAGGGAGGGTAGATGCGTCTTTATCCTTTATCTTCGTTTAGTTGACTGCTTAGGGTAGCCATTCATCCCTATATGTTACCGTATATCAGTTTATGTCTTCTCTGGTTACTTTAACGATTGTATTGTTAAAGTTATAGGACTCGCTCAGACTTATGTCTGACCCTGTTGTTTTCATCTTTTTCCCAACCCTCAGGTCCTACGGTGGATCCTAGCAGTAGTGGAGCTTGATCGGATTGCTGTTCCAGTTTTTAGGAGCTTGGATAGATGTAAAGCTCCAGTTATCCAGTTATCTTTTCTTTTGTTTGGCTATTGTATGAGAGTGGGATTATGTACTTCTTTATTTTGATGGATATTGTACTTGACCTTTATTGTGGTTTTATGATGTAACCAGACATGTTTTACTTCCGCTGTTATGAGATGATGTTTTAAAATTTCAAGTACTATTTATATCTGTCTTGTTGTAATTTTTCTGTTCTATATTCACTAAAATACTCCACCGATGCTATGGCATTCCCTTAGTGAGTGATCATAGCGGGAGTGGGGTGTTACACGTGGTATCAGAGCTTAAGGTTACCAGAACAGATAAAATTTTTAGAAAAACTATTTTCTAAGAATACTTTTGGAAAGGAGTATTTTCAAAAACATGTCTTTTAAGAGAAAAGTTTTTGAAAGGAAAGCATAATCCCCAATAGCCATATCTATATCTTTCGAATTCTCCATTTTGAATCTCTTCCTTTCTCTCGTTTTGAGTTTCCCCTCCGCGTATAGATGATCTTTCTAAGATAGATAAGGATGGAAAACCACTTCAAGGGACTTAGACGTTAGTCGGATTAGAAGTCGGTTCAAGAAGGTGGAGGACTGGTAGGTATCTATTGGATAAACGATGGGAGGATGGCTCAAATAGTTGTTTGGTTAATGAAAGATGAAACCTCATTGGTGGGAGGTTACGAGTGGAGAATAGGGAAGAAGAAGGCAAGTGGTTATCCTTTTAAGAGGAATAGGACACCTTATTAGGATTGTTAAAAGAAGCAGGGCATCTTGTGAAAAACTGCCCAAAGAAGGGGCAGAAGACGGGGTCTACCTCAGGAGGCCAGGTGCAAGCTCTTATAGCACCACCTCAGTCAGGGGGGCAAGTTCAGGTTCTCTCAGTTCCACCGATTCAGCAGAGAGGTAGAACTATTTCCGTTGAAAGTCTGGTTTTTCTGTTTGATCATCCAGTTCGTACTTTGTTTGACTCTGGCGCATCGCATTCTTTTATCTCATCATCGTTAGTTGAGTCACTGCACTTAGACACCAGTCTAGTTGATGATCCCTTGGTTGTCTCAAACCCAATTGGGGGCTCCATATATCTGTCTATGATATGTTTGGGTTTGAAGATTTCTATACTTAGCGTTGAGTTTAGATGTGATGCTTTTGTATTGGGCTTCACGGGCTATGGGTTGATCTTGGGCATGGACTGGTTATCCAGTAATGGTGCCGTTCTTGATTGCGAAAGGAGAGTTGTCAGGCTCATGACCCGCTTGGGTAACACTCTCGAGATCTCTTGCAATCCCATGGAATCTGTTTTGCTAAGTTATCTTGAATCGCTCGATGCTTCGGTCGAGAGTTTGTGTTCTGTCATAGTAGTCCGGGAATATCCGGATGTGTTTGAAGAAGTAAAGGGTTTGCCTCCGAAGCGGGAGATAGATTTCCGAATTTATTTGGTGGATAATGCCAAACCAGTGTCTTTGCCAGTACGCCACATGGCTCCTCGTGAGAGAAGAGAACTTCATAAGCAAGTAGGGGAGTTGCTTGAGAAGGGGTTCATAAGGCGAAGTATATCGGAGTGGGGAGCTCCAGTAGTGTTTGCCACGAAGGCGGATGGGTCCCTCAGACTTTGTGTGGATTATAGAGAACTTAATAAGCTCACGAAGAAGAATAGACACCCATTACCGAGGATAGATGATCTCTTTGATCAGTTGGTTGGCGCGTCAGTATTTTCGCAGATGGACTTAGCTACAGGGTTTCATCAGTTAAGAGTGGCGGAGGACAGTATAGAGAAGACTGCTTTCCGGACTCCGGATGGTTTTTATGAGTGGCTAGTGATGCCATTTGGGTTGACAAACGCCCCCGCATACTTTGTTGATCTCATGAGTAGAGTGTTCAGAGAGTATCTGAATAAGTTTGTAGTAGTTTTTGTGGATGACATCTTGGTCTTTTCCAAGAATGAAGAAGAGCATGCCTTACATCTCAAGGAAGTGTTGGAGACTCTTCGAGCGCATAGTCTTAAAGCTAAATTCTCTAAATGCCATTTTTGGAGAAGAGAAGTGCGATTCTTAGGGCATGTGGTCTCTAAGGAAGGGATAGCTGTGGATCCCGCAAAGATAGTATCTATCCAGGATTGGAAAGTTCCTAGAAATGCTACCGAGGTAAGAAGTTTCTTGGGGTTGGCAGGATATTGTAGGAAGTTCATCAAAGACTTCGCGAAGATATCAGCCCCATTAACCCGCTTGACGAAAAAGAATCTGGTTTTCTCGTGGGATGTAGATTGTGATGATGCTTTCCGACGGTTAAAGAGAGCTTTGACCACCGCTCCAGTTTTAGTGCTCCCGGATGGGAGTAAGCCGTTTGTTGTTTATACCGATGCTTGTGGAACAGGATTAGGCGCAGTCTTGATGCAGGAGGGAAGGGTAATAGCCTATGGAGGGAGACAATTGAGAGTGCATGAGAAGAATTACCCTACCCATGATCTAGAGTTGGCCGCGATTGTTTTCGCACTTAAGTCTTGGCGCCATTATCTTCTTGGTGAGAGATTCGAGTTGTTCACCGACCATAAATCATTGAAGTACTTATTCTCTCAGAAGGATTTAAACTTAAGACAGCAAAGGTGGATGGAGTTCTTAGCATCCTATGATTTCGAGATAGCGTATACCCCTGGTAAGGGTAACGTGGTGGCAGACGCCTTGAGTAGAAAAAGGCTATCTTTGAGTCCATTGTTCGTGGAACGACGAAGCTTGGAGTTTCTTTCTTTGTTTGACTTCAGACCTTCTGTTGATTTTGTACCTGGTTTGTTGGCATCCTTGGAGGTTAGACCTACTCTTTTGAGACGGATTGGCGAGGCTCAGCGAGACGACCCACAGTTGGTTGTGTTGGTAGAGAAGCTTATAAGAGGGGAGTCGTCCAGCCATTTGGGTAGATACACCATAGATGATAAGGGATGGTTGCATAGAGACGGTAGACTTTGTGTACCGCAAGATGAGGGTTTGAAGAAGGCTATTTTGGATGATGCACATCGTTCAAGAATGACTATTCATCCCGGTGGAGACAAAATGTACCAAGACATGAAGAGAGTTTTCTTCCGGGCCAGTATGAAGAAAGATGTGGCCGAGTATGTGGCTAGATGCTTAGTGTGCCAACAAGTTAAAGTGGAGCAAAGGAAACCCGGTGGGTTGCTACACCCATTGGAAGTTCCACAGTGGAAGTGGGATAGTGTCTCGATGGATTTCATCGACGGGTTACCGAGATCGAGGAAGGGCAATACGGGAATTTGGGTTGTGGTAGACAGACTTACCAAGAGTGCCCATTTTATACCCGTAAAGAGTAAGAGGACCGCTCCATGGCTTGCTTCAGTCTATGTTAGAGAGATTGTTAGATTGCATGGCGTACCATCCAGCATTGTGAGTGATCGAGATCCTATTTTCACTAGTGAGTTTTGGAGAAGTTTGCAAGAGGCGGTAGGGACTCAGTTGTGTTTGAGCACCGCATATCATCCTCAGACGGACGGTCAGACTGAGAGGGTGAACCGTATCTTAGAAGATCTTTTGAGGCTTTGTATCTTGGATTTTGGAGGTACATGGGAAGAACATCTTCCTTTGGTGGAGTTCGCATATAATAACAGCTTTCAGTCCAGTATTGGTATGGCTCCTTTCGAAGCTCTTTATGGAAGGCCTTGTCGATCTCCTACATGTTGGTGGGAATCTACGGATAAGATCTTGCTTGGGCCGGATATGGTTAGAGAGACTTCAGAGAAGATTGATTTAATTCGAAAAAGGATGAAAGCAGCGCAAGATAGACAGAAATCTTATGCGGATCGGAGAAGGACGGATCTTGAGTTTGAGGTTGGGGACATGGTTTTTGTCAAAGTATCTCCATTGAGAAATGTTGTTCGCTTTGGGTCCGTAGGGAAGTTAGCACCGAGATTTGTTGGGCCGTTTCCTATTAAGGAAAGGATTGGACGGATGGCATATAGGGTGGAGTTGCCCGACAGACTTAGTGGTGTTCATGATGTATTCCATGTATCACATTTGAGGAAGTGCTTACATGAGACCGCGGAGGTGGTAGAGCCGAGCTTGCTTAGAGATGTAGAGGTAGAGCGTGATGCGACGATTCGACGAGCTCCTACTCGCATCCTTGGGTCAGAAACTAGGAAGTTGAGGAACAGAGAAGTTCAGCTAGTTAAAGTGCAATGGGGAGATGACGAAAGCAATGCTACTTGGGAGACGGAAGCAAAGATGCGTTCTTTGTATCCATTTCTTTTTGAGAGTATGTCTTTTAACTTCTCCTTTATTGCTTGTCTAGTACTTATCTTATCTTTAGTATATCCTCTCGCTAATACCTATGACCTTTAGATAGGGTAAAACCTATGGTTGAAACATGTGTTTGAAACATGTTATGGTTGATGGATGCATATGGATGCAATTGTTTGCTAGTGGTTGCTCGTGGATGCATATACACACACATTAGGCACTAGATCGGCTCAGTCACTTCATGTTGCATATTGCATAAATGGATGTGGTAGTTAGATTGATGGATGTATCATGGCTGTGTTATCATATGGATGATGCATTTTTGTGTATGGTTGTGCACGCATGTAGAAATTTGTATGTGTCAATAGGGTTTCGCATACATATTGGATGCATGGCACTATCATGGTTTGCATTAAGGAGGTTTACTGTATCAGTAACCGCCTGATTTTTGCATTAGGTAAGTACATATACACACACTTTTGCATATATCCATCCAGCATTTAGAATCTTGTAAGGACAATGATTGCTCGTGGATGATGCTTTGAGTAGATGGATGATTGGATGGTAGGATACGTTCTTCCTAACTTGAAGATTTCGGGGACGAAATCCTTTAAGGAGGGGAGAATGTAACAACCCGTATTTTCAATAACCTGTAATAACATAAATCGAGGCAGAATTTAATTCTAAAATGGGAATCAAGGGAAACGGGCTATGCCATTGCGTTCGTCTCGGAAAAATACGCGAAATAGAGTCCGAGTTTTCGAAAATCGGAGTCCGTATGACCAAGATATGGCCTCGCGAAGTTTCACGAAAATTCCCAAATTAAAGTATACTTAATTAAGTGAAATGGGTTGTGTAGATATATATATATATATATATATATATATATATATATATTGATATATATATATATATAATTGAAAATTTAATAAATAAATATGCAAAAATGCTCAAAACAGCGAATTGGGAGAGGGGAATAACCGAACCGGCCGATTTTTGAAGTCGACCCGAGCCCGCTGGGTCGACTAGGGGTTAATCCAGGGTGTTTGGCTGTCAACCCGTGGGCCGATTCGCTCAAGTGCAGATTTTGCATTTGAATGGTTCTCATGGTCCATCCTTAATCTAAAGGCCCTAGATGGTTCCTACACTTGACTTCTTCCCCAAGACATGCTTTGATGGCTTGGATTGAATCTAGGGTTAATCCTATGGCCTAAAACACTTGCCTAATCTATAAATAAGACCCTAACCTACCCTAATTCATTCATAATTAAACCTAGTGACTAAACTATGGCAAAATGCTAGCTCTCATGGCCTCCACTAATTTTATGAAGAGGGTTGCATACTAATCACTCTCTAATCAACTTCTAATCCCTTCTTAGCATCTTAATCTTCTTCATTTGGTGTTCAAAGTTGCTAGTTGTGAGTTTCTATCACTTTGATGATCTTTTGGTAAACTAATTAGATGAGATGTGATGAGATTTATGGTTTTGTATGTGGGTTAATGAGCTTTGAATCATATGATATGATGTTAGCATTAATCTTATGTTTATGCATGTTGAGTATGTAAGCTTATGCAAGTTTAATATGATGTATGTTATGTTTGCATGATGCTAAATATGCAAGTTGTGGGCTATGTAATCATATGCATGTTATGCAAGTTCATGGTAATATGCTATGCAAGTTACATGCATGTAAATATGCAAGTTACATGTTTGTTAATATGCAAGTTACATGTATGTAAATATGCAAGTTACATGTTTGTTAATATGCAAGTTACATGTTTGTTAATATGCAAGTTACATGTATGTAAATATGCAAGTTACATGTTTCTTTATATGCAAGTTACATGTTTGTTAATATGCGAGTTACATGTATGTAAATATGCAAGTTACATGTTTATTAATATGCAAGTTCATGATGACACATTATGCAAGTCTATAAGCTAATATGCAAGTTTGTTATGCAAAATGAATATGTAAGTTATGTGACATATTATATGCAAGTTATGTGACATGTTATGCAAGTTCATATGCAAGTTATGTGTTTGTTAATATGCAAGATGGCACCTTTGAAACATGTTCATTCATATGCAAGTTGACACCTTTTATATGTGTTATATCATGAACGAAATTACGTGGGAACGATGGGGTAATTAAATGCATAAGTTAATAAGATTGTGTGAAATTAATATAATTATGCATAACACAAAATAAATAAACATAGTATGGGAATTTGCCTATTTGGTTAGGTGTACCCATACTATGTGTTGGGGAATTTACCTATTGAGTTAGGTCTACCCCATGGGAATTTACCTATTAAGTTAGGTCTACCCATGTTAAGAAAACTTGATTAATTAGGGATAATTAATATAAAATTATGAGGGTGATTAATTAGGTGTAATTAATTGACTAAGACACGAGGTTGGACTCAGTTGTAGCGTAAAACTGCCCGGACCCAACCGGCTTAACCAGTTGCTACAAATGTTAGCCCAATGTGAGAGGTCTTAGGCACAAACTAAATACGTAATTAATGTAAAGACACGAGGTTAGACTCTGTTATGACATAAGGCTGCCCGGACCCAACCGGCTTAACCAGCGGTCATAAAAGACAGTCTAATGTGAGAGGTCTTTACAAAGGTTACGTTCTTAATTAATTAATTAAGAAACACTTAACCATATTAGCATGTAGAGGGACATGAGGGGTTAAGTGGGTGCCTCGGGTGGCATGAGAAAATCTAGTGGTTGCCTTGGGTGGCAATAGAAAATACGATTAGAATACTTAACCAAAATGGAACATGTAATTAAAACATGATTAAAGGGTTAAGTGGGATATACTAGAAAAAGGGACAAGCTTAGGTGGGTAGCTTGTGGAGGCCCATTTCAACCAGTAACCCATACGTATCTTTGTGGGCTCGACCCATGTCGAGGACGGGACACGCATACTGGGCTTGACTGTAAGAGGCAAACGGGTTAGCGGTGGCAACGCAAGTCCAACGGGCTTCATATGCGTGAGTGGGCCCGGGCTGGTAGGTAAGCCGTTGTTGCATCGAGTAGATATAAGCCGTGCACCTTTAGTTCCATCAGGTTGCCACATTGGGGAATGATACATCCCACGGTGGGGCCAGCACGGGTATCTACGTTAGGGAGCCGATCGAATGGGAAGTAGTGTGTACACCTAGTGGATTGTAGGGCCCCGTGGCGCCTACTTGGTCACCTAGGGGTACGCAGGTACTAATTAGTAAATTTTATAAGTCCTTGGGTGGGATCAACCTTTAAGTTAGGAACGACTGGTGTGGTGCAGTTTAGTAATTTACCTTAGGGAGGGTAGATGCGTCTTTATCCTTTATCTTCGTTTAGTTGACTGCTTAGGGTAGCCATTCATCCCTATATGTTACCGTATATCAGTTTATGTCTTCTCTGGTTACTTTAACGATTGTATTGTTAAAGTTATAGGACTCGCTCAGACTTATGTCTGACCCTGTTGTTTTCATCTTTTTCCCAACCCTCAGGTCCTACGGTGGATCCTAGCAGTAGTGGAGCTTGATCGGATTGCTGTTCCAGTTTTTAGGAGCTTGGATAGATGTAAAGCTCCAGTTATCCAGTTATCTTTTCTTTTGTTTGGCTATTGTATGAGAGTGGGATTATGTACTTCTTTATTTTGATGGATATTGTACTTGACCTTTATTGTGGTTTTATGATGTAACCAGACATGTTTTACTTCCGCTGTTATGAGATGATGTTTTAAAATTTCAAGTACTATTTATATCTGTCTTGTTGTAATTTTTCTGTTCTATATTCACTAAAATACTCCACCGATGCTATGGCATTCCCTTAGTGAGTGATCATAGCGGGAGTGGGGTGTTACAGTTCGTGAGTCTTGTTGTCCTCCGGATCGGGTCGTGATTGCATGCTTCGAATTCCAGGCTCCTTCATTTGGTTCTTGATGCCAAGCTCCAGTTCGGTCCCCCTGTCCAACATCAGGTCAGTTCATGATTACATCAGCGGCTCATCAGCTCTCTCATCGGTTCGTGTCCCGGCATCAGTTCAACAACTGCACGGTTCGAAGGGGGATAGGCCATAGTTGGGGTCGGAGGAGGGGTGCTCCACGAACGGTTCAGTTCGGGTAGGGGCGAGCCGATCTGGTCCGACTCCTGCATATTTTTCCTACAACTTCCAGCGACTGTTTTTATGCCATACGACGGCGTTTTCGACCATACTAACTATTCTAAACAATTACAAAACATTCCAAAGAGTCATAGCAACATGTATAGTCATACAAAAACACTAAATAAACAAATAATAATGATAATATAGATCAAACATACCCAAAAACCCTTGTTTTCCCCATAATCATGTTTAAGCATAACTAACCTTAGGATTAGCAAAACTTAACCAAATTAACCCAAATTTTTATCAAAGCCCTAAAATAATATTTTAGAACTTTACAAAAAAAATCCATATTTTTCTGAGCCATAATTTCGCTAATTATCACTAATCACCCCTAATTACCCGTAATTAGTGAAAACAATGCAAATCACTCACCTTAGCCACAAATAAATCTTAGATCTGAAAATATCTTTGATTTGGGTTGAATCTCTATGCAACACAGCAGCTCTACTCCCAATTTGACGCTAATTTGCCTTGATTAGATGTAGATTAGGCTAAAACTGGATTAAATGGTGATTAGAAGGTGATTTGGGTGTTGGAGGCCATTGCTAGGTTTAGGGAAATGTTTTAGGCGGCTGAAAAATAAAATAAAAATTATTTCCTAACTGATCTCACCCTCCCCATAACTCTAATCCAAAATGGGTTATGGGCCCTCTTGTTAATCACCCTAATTAGGCCCGGTTAAGCTGTTTTTCACCTTCTAAACCTTGTTTCAGCCATATCTCCCAAATGGTGAGTCTGTTTGGTAATGTGACCACTCTACAGAATTGTAAACCATCATCTGAATCCAATGGAAGTGGTTTCAGGTCAAAACTCCTTACCAATCAAAAGTTATAGCCGAAACAAGATCAGCTAGGGGCAAAACGGTCATTTAAAAATGGACAAAAATCGTGAACATGGGAAATGACCCCAATAGTCGTTCCCCAAAGTTACACGACTATACAACCTTATATGAAAAAGAAATCAAATTTGTAAAATAAGATTTTGGAATGGAACTTAACTTGGTTGAGGAATTGGATGGTTGATGAAACAACCCGAAATCCCACATACAAGAAAGCCCGGGTTGCTTTGAGAACAAGGCTCATCGGAACACAAACAACAAAACATATCATTGCAATTACAACAATTTACATCAGAGTATGAATAAATATATAGCGGAAAATAAATATCATAGATTTACAAATTTCAAAGCAGTGGAAAATATAATACATAAGAATAAGGTACAACGGAAATCATCTACAACCACAACCGATTGAGATATACGGATACAAAGCTTTCCGAATATAGCTCCAGTTGTAATCCAGGATCCTATGAAAAGAAGTATCTACGAAAACCAAAACTACTAGCTACCCGTGTGGAAATATGGGCACCCGGAGTTTAGGTAGAAACAATAAACTCCGAGTTAGTCATGGGACTGGTGTGAGAACTAAAACAGTTATTGGCTTTTATTTTAAAGTTAGGTCAATTATGGGACCACGCCGTATAACACGGAACGAGTTTATCCCCCATGAATACTAGTGCATAAAATTAACAACACAATGCTAAAGAGAAAATTGAAGCTATTATAAGACTTAGGTCCCATCACAGAATGAACGCAGTCGAGGATATAGAGTTTTCCCTTATAATAGCCAAATATGCTTTATACACGAAATTTCATCTTTTATTATTACTATGAGTGAAGAATTCAACTTCAAATATAAATGTATCAATCGTAGGCGGCGTGGGTACCATTACATTACGTCGCCATATATATTTACAACTAAAATCGTGAAATCACATATTAAAAATTGGGTTTCCATCTATAAACCGAGGCAAGGGATCATCCTCACCAATTTCGGGACATGTAACAACCCGGATTTTCAGAACCAATTTAAATTTTTTATTTTGGATATTTAAAATGGTTTATTTTAAATAATAACAATTTAAAATTTATTTAAATCAAAGTTAGAACATATAAATTTATTTTAATTATAAAACAACCCTGAAATGGCGTGGTAGTTTGAAAATTCGACTTTAAATTTCAATTGAATGTACAAGATTCAAAATAAACTAGATTTCAGTAAAACCAGAAATATTTGAATATGTTTAATAATATATTTTTGACAAATGTGAAAAATCCAGATTTCATAATATAAATTGAAAGTTATATCCAGTTTAAAATTTAAAATAGTCGCTATGGAATTTATATATTTTTTAAATATATAAAGCTCTTAAAAATAGTCATTTTGCAAACGATCTCCGTTTTCGACGAAACCACTTTTGTTCGATCCGGAATGTCAAATTATTACTAGTTTCCTATTTTCATAATTTTTGGAATTAATATGTGAGCGTGGTGAAATTAAACGTGTTGGGTACTTTCAATTTGAATTTATCGACTGCAAAATGACCATTTTTCAAATGGTCTCCAAATCCAACGAAATTAGTTTTGTTAGGACAGTATCATCAAAATATAGCTAGGTTTATTTTTCTGGAAATTTTGGAGTCATTATGTGGCCCCGGTAAATTAAAATGTATGTTGAAATCAATTTTGAACGTTACATTAATTTATATTTTAATTTTGATGAAAACTGATCGAAACAGTCGAATCAACTTGAGGGACATATCCCATTGTGTTCGGAATGGGGGTAATTAGCTAGGGACAATGGTCAGTGGGTTTGATCTGGAGTTCAAATGAAAAATTAACTTTTTGGAGAATTAAATTAAAATATTATATATATTCCCCCTTTTTATTCCTCAGTCAACGCATAACGAAAAAGCCAAAAACAAAACCCATCGAATCCCATCGCTCCAGTCCCTACTCCTCCGCCTGCGCGCCACCGCGACCCCCTCACCTCCGGCGATCGGTCGCCGCCCCTTCCTCCTCAGCTCTTCCCTCCTCTCTCCCCTCCTCTAATTGAAACCGCCGCCCAAAACCTCCAAATCAGCCGCTGCCAAACCCAAGCCACCATGCCCGACCATCAGTGAACCCCACCGCCCCTCCTCGGCCTCCACCGCTGGTTGTGGGCCCCCATCCAATGAAAATCTAATTTTTATACATTTTCATGTTTGCAAATAACACCCTGACATTCTTTAGCCCATAATTCCAATCCGAGCACTTGTGGCCAAAACTCCACAATACCAAATTCGAAGAGCCCGATTTTCTCTTCAGTTTGAGTATATAGAAGTCATATTTTGGATTGCGGAGTTGTTCAGAAAAATTGTCCAAAGTCTGCTGCCCAAATACTGTCTTTTCGTGGCGAAATGGACCAATTTCGGAAGAAGGCCACTAGGCGAAAGTTATCCGAAATGACGCGTTTAAGCTAGAAAAAAGACGGTGTGAAGATTGGAGCCCGTCTGCAAGTTTTAGAAGCAGAACAGCAAATCAGAACGTCAGAAAAGCACATCGGAGTGGATCCTAAAGTGAGAACTCCTTCTCACTTTAATTATTTTATAGTTAAATATATACTAGGATGCAGACGGGGCTTTGAAGCCCCTGACACTTTTTATTGTACAAACCATAATTGTTTGTTTGGATTGTATTGGGGAAATTGACTGTATTGTCGAAATGAATTGTATTGTGGTTCTGTGATTGATTGGATTGACTGTGTATGGCGCGAGCCAGTATCAGAAGAGGGGTAATGCTAGACATTACTCCGTTTCTAATATCAAGCCGTTATAATGCCGAAATATTCTGAAATAAATAATTATTCATTAAAAATATCATTTTCAATGTGTATATGAACTGTATAAAATATTCACGTGTTGAATAAAATGTTTGAACAATAAAAAAATCATTTTTATTGAACGTATGAACTATTAAAAATAGTAAAGCGTTGAAATTAAGATTTTATTGTTAAAAGTATAATTTTTAATGTATAAATGAACATCATAAAATTCTCCTGAAATAAATATTCATTTACAAATCAGAATTTTTGTTTATGTACACTCATTTAACTGATATTGATTGGGACGATAAATTTTACACATCACCCAACTGCACAAATAATATTCAGTATTTGTTGGTTGAAACCCCAAACGGGTTTTGGGATGGTATTTGGCGTACACTAATACCGATTGTTTAGTAGTATGTCAATCGATTGGTTAACAGACTATTGTAAGTGTTAATTATTTATATTTAATGCTTATGTAGTTGTGTAATGCATTCTGGATGATGGATTATTGTTTATCATTGTTATTGTGTACATGTTATGTATGAAATCCATATAACTAACATTATATGGTAATTTATTGGGTCTGATTCCAATTTAGAAAGAACAAATATTTTAAAATAACGAATATTATAAAATAATATTCTGTACAGGATTAAAACGTGAATTTAATGTCCGATTTTGGATGGACATGAAAATATTGAAAGTGTGAAGCCATATTGATTGGATTTGCGGCATTTTAACGCGAACGATATTTATATCGATTCAGTTCATTTTTATAATGAATATCAAAAAGGAAATTATTTCAAAATCTAATATTTGGAAAATACTATCATTTAAATATTATAATGATAAGGAATATTCAATTTTGATTTAAAATTGAAGTGAAATCGGGAATCGTTTTTAAAACGAATTTATAAAATACGTTTTGAATGAAATATAATATATATATATATATATGAATATATATGTTATATTTAATAGCTTGAATAGAACACGCCGTGCCGCGACCGTTCGCGAATTTCGACCCTTGACTTCGAATTGACATTACGGTAGATCCAATCGTCAGATTCTCCTAAAACCGGAACCGTTGGGTTCGTATCGAAAAGAGCTTTCCAAGGAATATAAGAGATTTGAAATCTAACAGATGGATTTGGAATTATGTCCAAATCAAATTTGGAAAAGGTCGTTGTAAAGGCAGTTCGATGACCGTTTATGAAAATCAACTAAAAGGGCCTTGATAAAATTATTAAAAATATTAATAAGTTGTGAAAAATCAAAATAAATGATTTGGATATGGATGAAAAATTCCATGTCTGTAAAGAAAAAAAAATATTTTTATCTAAATGAACTTGTTATTAACTAGATTTGAAATCCAATAATTTTTAAATAAATAAATTGGACTTATAAAGGGTTTTAATAAAATTAGAAATTTCCGATATATAAATTGGAATGGATTTGAATAGAAATCATATTCGGAATATTTCGATATTGGATTCCGTGACTATACTAATATTGTGGAGGAATTTGGAATATATATATATATATATATATATCGTTATTCCATATACGATATGTGTTGGTTTCAGAATTTGATATTAGATATAAGCCGGTATAATTTCTATTCAGAGCTCTATATTTAATATTAAATTGGATTTTGGGTTTTTCATGAATGGTGTCTTCAGTAACACTATTCTTAAGCCCCATGTGAAAAGAATATATCTTTTAATTAAGATTATTAGAGTCTCCAATTATATTTAGTGATTGGAATAAAATGGAATGTGAATTGGGTTTATTGTGAACTGTGTTTTTAACGACATTCGTTCTTTAACCCGATTAACAGTGAAATGTGATTTGGAATTTATAAATCTTTTTATTAATATTTAATGGAAATTTTTGAAAGTAGAGTTTTCCAGTTTAATATAGTAAATTAGAATTGAATGGAATTCGATTTGGTAATAATCGAAGTGAGCTTCTGTGGAGGAAGACTGTTAATATATATATGGAGTTTAAAAGGCTTTGTCGTTATTTTATTTATATTATTTGTCGGATACGGAAATTGATATCGATTATATATTGATTTGTTTTTCCGTGAAGATTCCATAATTAATGGAATGTGATTTTGGGTTTATTGTGAACTGTGTTTTAAATGACATTGGTTCTTTAACCCAGCTAAAGACAGGATTTCATGTCTAACATTGTTTTAATCAGATCTCTAAAGAAACAAATCAAGAGTGGATCTAAATCAGAGAAGAATTTCCAAGAGAAAAGAGGTTGCAGTAAATGCAGGCAGACTGGCCATCTTGCAAAGGATTGCTGGCTCTTAAAGAAGCCTGAAGTAGTTCAAGTGAATGAAGTAGCAGAAACTTCTGATCCCTCAACAAGTCAGGGAAGATCTGATGTTTTAGAAGGAACACTTACTGTCAAAAACATTCTAGTTAAAGTACTGTTTGACATAGGCGCGTCACGAAGCTTTATTGCAAAGAGTGCCGCTAAGAAACTAGATTTGAATTTGAGGAAGCTCAAGGAACCAATGACTGTCCAGAATCCGGTCGGGAGTTCTATCAATCTCAGTTGGATTTGTGCAGTACCTGTCTCCTTTTCTTGCTATAAATTCCCTATTATCTCTATCATCATGAATTTTAATGAATTCGATATTATTCTGGGATTGGATTGGCTGACCAAATATGAAGCAGAGGTTAGATGCGCCGAGAGAGTTGTTAGGGCTAGGATTAAATCAGGAAGTTATATAACCATACCGTGTGAAAGTTAGAAATCTAATAGAAAAGACTTCTAGGCAGCTTTGAATGTTTCTCCAGCCCAAATGGAAAGTATCCCTGAAGTTACAGAGAATATTCCCGACCTAGTGAAAGATATCCCTGTCGTCAAGGACTATGCGGATGTGTTCGAAGAAGTTGTTCGCTTACCTCCGCAGAGAGAAATAGATTTCAAAATTGCTTTAATTCCAAATGCAAGGCCAGTAGTTTACGCTATTCGAAGAATGTCCCTGAAAGAGAAGGAGGAATTAGACAATCAAACACGAAAGCTAGTATGGAAAGGTCTGATCAGGCCTAGTTTCTCTGATTGTGGAGCATCAGAGGTGTTTGTCCCAAAATCTGACGGTACTCTACGTCTATGTGTGGATTATCGTGATTTGAACAAACAGACAATAAAGAACAAATATCCATTGCCGCGAATAGATGATTTGTTGGATCGTCTAAATGGAGCACAAGTGTTTTCGCGAATGGACCTAGCTACAGGCTTCCATCAACTTCGAATTGCCGAAGAGTGTGTTCCAATGACAGCATTCAGAGGTCCAGACTTGTTCTACGAGTGGCTAGTAATGCCGTTCGGCTTATGTAACGCTCCTGCTTACTTCGTCGATCCGATGAATAGAGTGTTCAGAGGGGTTTTGAATAAATTTGTTCTGGTTTTTATTGAAGATATTCTAATCTTCTCTAAATCAAAGGCCGAACATGAAAAGCATTTAGAACAGGTTCTAGAAATTCTCAAAAAGAATGTATTAAAAGCCAAATTTTCCAAATGTATCTTCTGGCAAGATGAAGTAAAATTTCTGGGCCACGTCGTATCGAAAGAAGGAATCGTTGTGGATCCAAGAAAAATCACAGCTATTCAGAATTGGAAACAGCCCAGTACCCCCACTGAAGTCCGCAGTTTTCTTGGATTGGCTACTTATTACCGGAAGTTCGTTAAAAACTTTTCGAAGATATCTGGTCACTTAACGAAGCTCACAAAGAAGCACGCGAAATTCAAATGGACTCCTGAAAGTGAGGTGGCTTTCGAAGAGCTAAAGTTAAGATTGACGACAACTCCAGTGTTAACCATCATCGATGGCAATCAAGTTTTGAAAGTCTGGACTGATGCTTCTAGAGAAGGCCTTGGCGCAGTGTTACTGCAAAGGGGTCAAGTGATTGCTTATGCTAGCCGTCAGTTGAAGCCGCACAAGAAAAACTACGTAACTCATGATCTTGAGTTATTGGCTATAGTATTTGCCTTGAAAATTTGGAGGCACTATCTTCTGGGTGAGAGATTTGAACTGTTTACAGATCATCAGTCGTTAAAGTATCTGTTCACCCAGAGAGACTTGAATTTGAGGCAGCAACGTTGGCTGGAGTTTCTAGCAGCATATGACTTTGAAATTATATATACTCCAGGGAAAGCCAATGTCGTGGCCGATCCGCTGAGCCGAAAGAATGTAATGATCGCCAGCTTTATTATCACGACTTCCTTGATTGACAAAATATCTATTCTTCAGAAGGAGGATAACTTTATTAAGGATATGATCAAAAGGATTCAGAAAGGCGAACCCTCGTGTTTTCAAATAGATAACAACGAGACCTTGAGATTGAAAGGAAGGATTTGTGTTCCTGACATCCCAGAGTTAAAAAGGGAAGTGTTAGACGAGTGTTACAAGTCCAAGCTGAGTATCCATCCTGGTGTGGCCAAAATGTATAACAATCTCAAACGAACATTCTGGTGGAAGGCTATGAAAAGAGATGTTTCAATATATGTTAGCCGATGCCCTACTTGCCAACTAGTCAAGAGCGATCAACAGAAACTAGCTGGATTGTTACAACCACTAGAAGTTCCTGGTTGGAAGTGGGAACATATTTCTATGGATTTCATCGATGGTCTGCCCAGAACCAGAAAAGGGAATGACAGTATTTGGGTGATCGTTGATCGCTTCACAAAGACCGCCCATTTCATACCTGTCAGATCAAACAGAACTGCTCAGAGTCTGGCGCAGATATACTTCAGGGAAATAGTTAGACTACATGGAGTGCCGCTCAGTATAGTCAGTGATAGAGATATAATATTCACTAGCAAATTCTGGGAAGCATTTCAAGTCGAGCTGGGAACGAAGCTGAACTTGAGCACCGCTTATCATCCTCAGACAGACGGTCAGACTAAGAGGGTGAATCGTGTTTTAGAAGATCTATTGCGGGCTTGTTTTCTAGATTTCGGTGGATCATGGGAAGACCATCTGCATTTGGCTGAGTTCTCTTATAACAAAAGCTACCAAGCGAGTCTGACAATGTTGCCATTCGAAGCATTGTATGGTAGACCGTGCCGATCTCCTGCTTGTTGGGTCGATCCCGGTAATAGACTTGTATTGGGGCCTGATATGATCCGAGAAGCTGCCGACAAAGTCGATTTTATTAAGAAGCGATTACTCGCCGCTCAAAGCCGACAAAAGATCTATGCCGATAGAAGAAGAAGAGATATGTCCTTTGTTGTTGGCGACTATTTATATCTGAAAGTATCGCCGATGAGAGGAGTTATCCGGTTCGGTAAAACTGGAAAGTTGGCACCCAAATTCATTGGTCCGTTTCCTATTCTGGAACGGATCAGGACTCTCGCTTATAGAGTCAAATTGCCTGATTGGTTGCCTGGAGTTCATGATGTATTCCACATATCTCAACTTCGAAAGCACGTTCATGATCCAGACTTGGTCGTGGAAGAAGCAGCTCAGCAGGATATTGAAATTACTCCAGAATTAGCTGTGAGGCGAGAGCCGTTAAAGATTATCGGCAAAGAAACCAAAGAGCTGAGGAACAAGAAGGTTCACCTAGTAAAAGTGCAATGGAGTGGAGATCCGCGAGGTTGTACTTGGGAAACTGAGGAGAGCATTTAGAAAGCTTATCCTCGATGCCGAGTGGATATCTCTGATTGACTCTGGTGCAAGGTAAATTTAACCTACTTTGCATTACCATTTAATTCTCTACTCTGTTGTTATTTTCTTTCCATGGATGTGCACTTTTAAAATTCTATAGTCTGAATGATATTAAAAAGGTATAGAAAGTGATTAGTATATTTTTGAAAGGTTGAAAACAATTGGATTGGTTGATGTGTTGTGTGATTGTAGATTTATCAAACCACTTTCGACTTTGTTCCTTTTCGGGGACGAAAAGTTTTAAGTGGGGGAGATTGTAACGACCCAGAAAATCTAAACCAATTAAAAAATTTTAAATTGGCGAAAATAATGGATTTTAAATATTTAAAATAAATATTTTAAATAATAGCAATGAAAAGTGAGTTGAATCGACAATTGAAAACGAATATAATTAATTCTAATTATAAACAAGGCTTGAAAAGGCGCTGCAGTTTCAAAAATCGAATTCAAACTTTGTCGGACTGTACCGGGTGCAAAACAAAACGGATTTTAGTGAAACCAAAAATATTTAAATCTGTTAGTAAATACCTTTCTAACGAATCTGAAAAATCGAATTTTCATAGCGAAAAGCAAAAGTTATGCCCGAATGAATTTTCAGAAAGGTCGCTATGGAATTTATATAGCCCGTGAAAATGACCATTTTGCATACGACCTCGGAATTCGACGAAACCACTTTTGTTGGATCCGGGATGTGAAATTATTGCTAGGTTCCAAATTTCATAATTTTTGAAGCTAATATGTGAGCGTGGCAAAAGAAAATGTGTTTTGGTCAATTACAGTTAAATTGGATCGACCAGAAATGGGCCTTTTTGCAAACGGTCTCAGAATTCGACGAAACTAGTTTTGTTGGGACCGTATCGTCAAAACATAGCTAGACTTATTTTTATGGAATTTTTCGAATTAGTTTGTGGCCCTGGCAAATTGAAATGTACGTTCAAATTAAATATTAAATGTTTTATATTTTAATTTGAAGGAAAACTGACTGAAACAGTCGAATGGGCCTACGAAACATATCCCATTGTGTTCGGAATGGGGGTAAAATACTAGGGACGGCAGTCGTTGGGTTTGATTTCGAGTTCGTCTAAGAAAACCCCAATTTTTGAATTTAATATAGCATCGACCAATAGAAAAATTCCATTCAGAAAAAAATAAAAATAAAAAAATGCGCTCTCTCTCTCTCTCTCGTATACGATCGACGACGGAGATAGTACAAAGCTTCCCGGACCTTTTGCCGCCGCCACGTTCATCTTCAGGCCAGGCTCCAGTTGGGGTTTTTGAAGATCTCCTCTCCCTCTTCAAATCAGAACAAGTCTCGCCCCATCTCATTTTGTATTTCTCGAGATTCGCCGCCCTGAAGTGCCGTCGTTCATCGCCCGATTCCTCCCTCCAGCCGCGTTCGAGTTCGTCGGGGTGGGGGCCACCTGCTGCGCCTCTCGTAGCTCTCCGTCGTGGTATAACCTGATCGGCCTCTCGTGCAGTGTATCGGGAGAAAAATCAAAACCTAGTTTTGAACAGGTTTGAAATCATATGGCTTTGTTTATTTTCCGCTGTTTTAACACTTTTAAACCGTTGCAAACTTGTAAAAATCATATCTTTTTGCTGTATTAACTAAATTCAGTGAAACAAGAGACAATGGACCCGTGTGGACGCCTTCCACATTTTAGAAGAGACCGCATATTTTTCTGAGCCTTCTGCTATTTTTGGTGGAGTAGAACCCAATGTGAGATTTCTAATTTATAAACAATATAGAAAACGACGATGTATAAATTATATAGTCGATGTATGGATTATATAAGCGTTGTACACCTCATGTATAAGCGTTGTATAAATTGTACGTTCGATGTATAAGTTATATATGCGTTGTAAAAATTATATATGTGTTGAAATAGAAGTGAATTGCTATATATATATATATATATATATATATATATATATATATATATTCGCCCCTCGTCCACAAACCATGGACGATATTTATTGATTGTGATTGGTGTGAAAATTGATTGATAGCGAATGGTTGTTTGGGATTGTTTGTGGTTGATATTGATTGATTATGGTTGAAAAATACCCATTTTTGGTTGAGAAATATTTGGTTGAAACCACATAGGATTAGTTTGTGGAAATGAAAAAAATATATACATGCCGCCTGCGTGCGAACTAGATGCATGATTCCCATTGTAAAAAACCGCGAGGTTTTAAGGTAGAGCGAGGAGCCGTACTAGGGACGGCCCCGGTTTTAACTACCCTGCCGTTATGCTGCCGAAATTTTGAATAATATTCATGTGTTTGAATAATTTTCATTTGCTGAAACTATATTTATCCGTTGAATAGAAAACCTTCATGGGTTGAATCGATATTCATTCGTTGAATTGAAATTCATGTGTTGAATGGTATTCGTGTTTTAAATATAAAAATCACATTTATATATATATATATATATATATATATATATATAAACTATAGAAAACCTTCATGTGTTGAATCGATATTCATTCGTTGAATTGAAATTCATGTGTTGAATGGTATTCATATTTTGAAAGAAATTGTTTTATAATAAAAATCCCAATTTTAACATCAATATGAAATATATAAAATAATCCTGTTTTGAAATAAATTGTCTTACAATAAAAATCCTATTTTTATTACTTATATAAACTATATAAGTAATAGTGTTTGGAAATGCATTGTTTACAATAAAAATCACATTTTTATTATATACATGAATTGTTGAAATGTGAAGTGTTAAAAATAGCCACTCGTTCAAATAAATATATATGAGTTGAAATATTCATTAATTAGCTAATGATTTGATTTTTGCCTATACATGCAACATTAGAATGAATGGTGTTTTTAAACCAAATGGAATCGAATATGAAGTTGAATAGAAAATGATAAGTGATAAGAACTATATATATGTACATGCATATTTATTGAACAGGTTATAGCAAAGGGGCTAGAGAAGAGGAATAAAATTTTGTGCCCGACAAATAGGTACACATTTACTGTTTTGTTTGGGTGATGATTTTATGAGCCTGTTGGCTAGCCGCTTGGCTTTTTCTTTTTCTTTTCGACATGAGATGCCCGTGTGGCTATTTGGGAATTTTCCCAGCCCCTCCCGTACAAAGGAGGTTATGGCGAAATTTTCCAAAATTTAAAGGCGTTAGTGAAATATTTGAAGTGAAAACGATATTGAAATTATTGAATGAACTATATTTATATAAATATATAAATATAAATAAAATTAAAATGAAACGTGGTCGTGTAGTTCGTGTTTTGAAACTGTGATTTCAAACAACTAGTGCGGGAAATCTGACCATTGGATTTTCCCGAAACCGCAATCGTTGGGTTCGCCATGGAATAATCTTTCCAACGGCACCAACTTTGTAAAAATCCAACGGTTTGATTGTCTGGAATGTTTAATTCAAATCCAAAGAAAAATAGCGCCAGAAACTATTATATTTATATATATATATATATATATATATAATTATAATTAATCGAATAACGACGCTGCAGTTCGTATTTTGAAATTGAAACTTCAAACGATTGTACCGGGAGATCCGACCGTCGGATTTTCCCGAAACTAGAACCGTTGGATTCGTTTTGAAAAGACCTTTCTAATGATGTAAATTTTGTGAAGATCCAACGGTTAGATTTTCAGATATGTGTAAATCAAATCTGAAGAAAAACAGCGCCACGGCCGCGTTATGGCCCGAAGCGTCGTTTTGAACAAATTGGCTATTTTGAAATAAATAAAAATAGCGATAAATCGTTATAAAATATCATAAACGATATGGAATGGAAATAAACTAAATTTGCTCGATTTATGTGGTATTTGATGGTTGAATGTGTTGGTGTAAAAATTACATTAAAGAACAAAATTGGTGTTGTCGAATCATTTAACCATTGAAATAAATGGATTTGAAATTCTAAATATACGTGAATTATTTGAAAAGGCCGAGTTAATTCTCCTTTCAAATAATTGACCTACGATTGAAAGTCGAAGACGATGGTCGAAGACCGGAGATCTCCACCTCGTTTGGATGGTAACCGAGGTCCTGATTGGGAGGCATCCCGAAATATGGATAATGAGTGGTGATCGTCCAGACGTACGTGGTGATCGATGTGTTTGCGAGGTATTCAGTGCCTCCGATTTCGTTCAGACCTAGAACGGACTTGTAAATGGACTGTGTGTCTGACATTAGATTTTATTCTGTATTGATTGATCTCTGTTAAATATACATCTGTTTGGCGGCGGAGAATTTATTCTTTTGCTTAACGCCCTTCTCTGAGACGCACGAGCTCAGAGGTTGTATATCGGTGGACATCGGTCGCATGGCATGAATTGCTAGTGTGGCATGCCTAAGTAGCAAATGATCAGGGCTTCTGTTGAAAAGCAAAGTCTTGTGGTGATGATCAAAGCACCGCCTGTGTGGCGTAGCTTTGTGTATAACGTGAAATCGCGAGCCTCACACCCCGGTATGAACCAGAAACGGGAGAGGACATCAGGGATGGCCTGCGTTTCTTTCTAGCTATGGTGGTGTCAGTGACCTACCAGCCCTGACATTTATATACTTTTCACCTGTGTGGTTGTTGCTGTTGCGAGGTGCCTCGGTTTGATCGGATGATCCGGGTCCGATGGAGTCATTCATTGGCTCGTTTACGCCCCAAAGGGCGGGGAGACGTAGTGTTCAGGCATAATAATCCACATCGGTGGACCGACCCTGACGATCTAAAGGGTTGATGCGTTCTGATCCTGTGGCTCGGGCTAGAGAGTCACGAATTCGGTAAGGACTATCTTTTTCCTTGGTTCATGACGGAAATCCAATTTCCAAGTACGACATCGTGCGGTTTTGATTGTATACCTATATATGACGACATAGTGGTATGGGGGCATTAATGCCGTCTATGATTGATAGTTATGATTTGAAATTGTTTTTCAAAACATATAAACACTAGCAATAATATCAAATGCCTTTGTTTTATTCGTATCAAGCATATTTTGACCGTTATAAGGTAAAAACTCTATCCTCCGGTTTGCGTTGCATTGTGTGATGGGAACTGAGTCTTATAATGGCTTCATTTTTATAAAAAGCATTGCGATGTTTAAAAGAAAGATTTGTTTTAAAGCACTAGCAATCCAATGGAGTAAACCCATTCCACGAAAGTGGCGTGGTCCTGTGATTAGCCATATGTTAAATGTGTTGAATAGATTTCTCATACCAGTCCCATGACTGACTCGTAGTTTGTTTCACTTTCAAACTCGGGTGCCCCTTTTTCTACACGGGCAGCCTTGTGTTTAGGTTTAGCATGCTTTATCTGGATAGCTGGAGCTGAAGATGGATTCTATCATTTATCTCTTTTTATGTTGTTCAGCTCCTATTGTACATATTTTGTTTGTTTTCCGCTGTAGACATTTATGTATAGCTGAACTGTAATTGTACTAAGTAAGATCCTGTATACTGTGTAACTCTGATGATTACTTTTATCCAGTATATTCTATTGTTCATTATCTGGTGTATTTATTTAATTCTGTTCTGCTATTATCTATTTCTGTGTTATATTCCACGGATTACCTTTGCCGCCGTCAGTACGGGGTTTGGGGTCGTCTCATTTGGTATCAGAGCTTTGGTTAAGCTTAAGTCTAGAATATAACATATTAACGAACTCGTCAGAAATAGAACCAGTAGTG
The DNA here is from genome assembly GCA_030737875.1 of Allium sativum. NCBI lineage: Eukaryota > Viridiplantae > Streptophyta > Magnoliopsida > Asparagales > Amaryllidaceae > Allium > Allium sativum. The sequence goes on from CM060926.1 coordinate 440,380,009, forward strand.
TTCTAGGACGGGTAACTTTATACAGATAGGATCAGCAATATCCTAGTATGAGTGAAGAAGAATGAAATTACACCTCGATAGACACATTTACATTGAAGTATTTGTCTCTATATTTTGAAATATCTTTTCTGGTGACCTGACACTTTGTCTGCTAATTGCAGACGCACTAGAAAATGAGTGACAGGAGCAGAAGAAATAATCGTATGGTTCGACCAGCTAATGAGCCAGTTGTGCTCCCGCAGCCAGAATCCGATATAGAAGTTCTATTCAAGATATTTCGAAATCTGGGTGGATCGCCATTCTTAGGCAAGGAATCCATTATGGAAACATTAGCTTGGATTCGTTCTGCAGAGAAAATCTTTGAGGGTTTCAAGCTGAGAGACGATCAGAAAAGATTACTGGCGTCTTGGGCACTCAAAGCAGAAGCTTTGTTTTGGTGGGATTCAATTATTAAAGATAATCCAGAAGGTGATATCACCTGGGACAGATTCAAAGTGATTTTCTTAGAAAGATTTACTCCTCCAGAAGCAATTGAACGGCTATGTGATGAATTTTCTTATTTGATACAAGGTGATATGACCATCCCAGAATATCATAAGAAATTCAACGAACTTGCTCACTTTGCTCCTCATCTGATTCAAGATCTAAAGAGGAAAAATCTGAGATTTATTCATGGCCTGCAAAGGAGATATCAGAATAGTGTACTAAGGAATGTAAAACTTCCTTTTTCTGAAATGATTTATATGGCCTATCAGTACGAGGATCTCCATAAGAATGGAATGTTACGCGACGAAGAAGAAGTCTGTTCTAGTGACAAAGCAGAGTCGGAAACTGATATTCCTGAAGCCAGTATGAGGTCTGAGGGAAGTAAGAAGCCCAGTGCCAAGAGGAAAAGGGCCAAATCTGAGAAGAAACCAGTGACGACAACTGTATGCTCTAACTGCAATAAGCAAGGACATCTCTCGATAAGTTGCAGATCTCTAAAGAAACGAATCAAGAGTGGATCTAAATCAGAGAAGAATTTCCAAGAGAAAAGAGGTTGCAGTAAATGCAGGCAGACTGGCCATCTTGCAAAGGATTGCTGGCTCTTAAAGAAGCCTGAAGTAGTTCAAGTGAATGAAGTAGCAGAAACTTCTGATCCCTCAACAAGTCAGGGAAGATCTGATGTTTTATAAGGAACGCTTACTGTCAAAAACATTCCAGTTAAAGTACTGTTTGACACAGGCGTGTCACGAAGCTTTATTGCAAAGAGTGCCGCTAAGAAACTAGATTTGAATTTGAGGAAGCTCAAGGAACCAATGACTGTCCAGAATCCGGTCGAGGGTTCTATCAATCTCAGTTGGATTTGTGCAGTACCTGTCTCCTTTTCTTGCTATAAATTCCCTATTATCTCTATCGTCATGAATTTTAATGAATTCGATATTATTCTGGGATTGGATTGGCTGACCAAATATGAAGCAGAGGTTAGATGCGCCGAGAGAGTTGTTAGGGCTAGGATTAAATCAGGAAGTTATATAACCATACCATGTGAAAGTCAGAAATCTAATAGAAAAGACTTCTGGGCAGCTTTGAATGTTTCTCCAGCCCAAATAGAAAGTATCCCTGAAGTTACAGAGAATATTCCCGACCTAGTGAAAGATATCCCTGTCGTCAAGAACTATGCGGATGTGTTCGAAGAAGTTGTTCGCTTACCTCCGCAAAGAGAAATAGATTTCAAAATTGCTTTAATTCCGAATGCAAGGCCGGTAGTTCACGCTATTCGAAGAATGTCCTTGAAAGAGAAGGAGGAATTAGACAATCAAACACGACAGCTAGTATGGAAAGGCCTGATCAGGCCTAGTTTCTCTGATTGTGGAGCAGCAGTGGTGTTTGTCCCAAAAACTGACGGTGCTCTACGTCTATGTGTGGATTATCGTGATTTGAACAAACAGACAATAAAGAACAAATATCCATTGCCGCGAATAGATGATTTGTTGGATCGTCTAAATGGAGCACAAGTATTTTCACGAATGGACCTAGCTACAGGCTTCCATCAACTTCGAATTGCCGAAGAGTGTGTTCCAATGACAGCATTCAGAGGTCCAGACTTGTTCTACGAGTGGTTAGTAATGCCGTTCGGCTTATGTAACGCTCCTGGTTACTTCGTCGATCTGATGAATAGAGTGTTCAGAGGGGTTTTGAATAAATTTGTTCTGGTTTTTATTGACGATATTCTAATCTTCTCTAAATCAAAGGCCGAACATGAAAAGCATTTAGAACAGGTTCTAGAAATTCTCAGAAAGAATGTATTAAAAGCCAAATTTTCCAAATGTATCTTCTGGCAAGATGAAGTAAAATTTCTGGGCCACGTCGTATCGAAAGAAGGAATCGCTGTGGATCCAAGCAAAATCACAGCTATTCAGAATTGGAAACAGCCCAGTACCCCCAATGAAGTCCGCAGTTTTCTTGGATTGGCTAGTTATTACCGGAAGTTCGTTAAAAACTTTTCGAAGATATCTGGTCACTTAACGAAGCTCACAAAGAAGCACGCGAAATTCAAATGGACTCCTGAAAGTGAGGAGGCTTTCAAAGAGCTAAAGTTAAGATTGACGACAGCTCCAGTGTTAACCATCATCGATGGCAATCAGGATTTGAAAGTCTGGAGTGATGCTTCTAGAGAAGGCCTTGGCGCAGTGTTAATGCAAAGGGGTCAAGTGATTGCTTATGCTAGCCGTCAGTTGAAGCCACACGAGAAAAACTACGTAACTCATGATCTTGAGTTATTGGCTATAGTATTTGCCTTGAAAATTTGGAGGCACTATCTTCTGGGTGAGAGATTTGAACTGTTTACAGATCATCAGTCGTTAAAGTATCTGTTCACCCAGAGAGACTTGAATTTGAGGCAGCAACGTTGGCTGGAGTTTCTAGCAGCATATGACTTTGAAATTATATATACTCCAGGGAAAGCCAATGTCGTGGCCGATGCGCTGAGCCGAAAGAATGTAATGATCGCCAGCTTTATTATCACGACTTCCTTGATTGACAAAATATCTATTCTTCAGAAGGAGGATAACTTTATTAAGGATATGATCAAAAGGATTCAGAAAGGCGAACCCTCGTGTTTTCAAATAGATAACGACGAGACCTTGAGATTGAAAGGAAGGATTTGTGTTCCTGACATCCCAGAGTTAAAAAGGGAAGTGTTAGACGAGTGTCACAAGTCCATGCTGAGTATCCATCCTGGTGTGGCCAAAATGTATAACGATCTCAAACGAACATTCTGGTGGAAGGCTATGAAAAGAGATGTTTCAATATATGTTAGCTGATGCCCTACTTGCCAACTAGTCAAGAGCCACCAACAGAAACTAGCTAGATTGTTACAACCACTAGAAGTTCCTGGTTGGAAGTGGGAACATATTTCTATGGATTTCATCGATGGTCTGCCCAGAACCAGAAAAGGGAATGACAGTATTTGGGTGATCGTTGATCGCTTCACAAAGACCGCCCATTTCATACCTGTCAGATCAAACAGAACTGCTCAGAGTCTGGCGCAGATATACTTCAGGGAAATAGTTAGACTACATGGAGTGCCGCTCAGTATAGTCAGTGATAGAGATACAATATTCACTAACAAATTCTGGGAAGCATTTCAAGTCGAGCTGGGAACGAAGCTGAACTTGAGCACCGCTTATCATCCTCGGACAGACGGTCAGACTGAGAGGGTGAATCGTATTTTAGAAGATCTATTGCGGGCTTGTGTTCAAGATTTCGGTGGATCATGGGAAGACCATCTGCATTTGGCCGAGTTCTCTTATAACAACAGCTACCAGGCGAGTCTGACAATGTCGCCATTCGAAGCATTGTATGGTAGACCGTGCCGATCTCCTGCTTATTGGGTCGAACCCGGTAATAGACTTGTATTGGGGCGTGATATGATCCGAGACTGCCGACAAAGTTGATTTTATTAAGAAGCGATTACTCGCCGCTCAAAGCCGACAAAAGAGCTATGCCGATAGAAGAAGAAGAGATATATCCTTTGTTGTTGGCGACTATGTATATATGAAAGTATCGCCGATGAGAGGAGTTATCCGGTTCGGTAAAACTGGAAAGTTGGCACCCAAATTCATTGGTCCGTTTCCTATTCTGGAACGGATCGGGACTCTCGCTTATAGAGTCAAATTGCCTGATTGGTTGCCTGGAGTTCATGATGTATTCCACATATCTCAACTTCGAAAGCACGTTCATGATCCATACTTGGTCGTGGAAGAAGCAGCTCAGCAGGATATTGAAATTACTCCAGAATTAGCTGTGAGGCGAGAGCCTTTAAAGATTATCGGCAAAGAAACCAAAGAGCTGAACAAGAAGGTTCACCTAGTCAAAGTGCAATGGAGTGGAGATCCGCGAGATTGTACTTGGGAAACTGAGGAGAGCATTCAGAAAGCTTATCCTCGATGCCGAGTGGATATCTCTGATTGACTCTGGTGCAAGGTACATTTACCCTACTTTGCATTACCATTTCATTCTTTACTCTGTTGTTATTTTCTTTCCATGGATGTGCACTTTTAAAATTCTATAATCTGAATGATTTTAAAAAGGGTATAGAAAGTGATTAGTATATTTTTGAAAGGTTGAAAACAATTGGATTGGTTGATGTGCTGTGTGATTGTAGATTTATCAAACCACTTTCGACTTTGTTCCTTTTCGGGGACGAAAGGTTTTAAGTGAGGGAGATTGTAACGACCCAGAAAATCTAAACCAATTTAAAAAAATTTAATTGGCGAAAATAATGGATTTTAAATATTCAAAATAAATATTTTAAATAATAGCAATGAAAAGTGAGTTGAATCGACAATTGAAAACGAATATAATTAATTCTAATTATAAACAAGGCTTGAAAAGGCGCTGCAGTTTCAAAAATCGAATTCAAAAATATTTAAATTTGTTTGTAAATACCTTTCTAACGAATCTGAAAAATCGAATTTTCATAGCGGAAAGCAAAAGTTATGCCCGAATGAATTTTCAGAAAGGTCGCTATGGAATTTATATAGCCCGTGAAAATGACCATTTTGCATACGACCTCGGAATTCGACGAAACCACTTTTGTTGGATCCGGGATGTGAAATTATTGCTAGGTTCCAAATTTCATAATTTTTGAAGCTAATATGTGAGCGTGGCAAAAGAAAATGTGTTTTGGTCAATTATAGTTAAATTGGATCGACCAGAAATGGGCCTTTTTACAAACGGTCTCAGAATTTGACGAAACTAGTTTTGTTGGGACCGTATCGTCAAAACATAGTTAGACTTATTTTTATGGAATTTTTCGAATCAGTTTGTGGCCCTGGCAAATTGAAATGTACGTTCAAATTAAACATTGAATGTTTTATATTTTAATTTGAAGGAAAACTGACTGAAACAGTCGAATGGGCCTACGAAATATATCCCATTGTGTTCGGAATGGGGGTAAAATGCTAGGGACGGCAGTCGTTGGGTTTGATTTCGAGTTCGTCTAAGAAAACCCCAATTTTTGAATTTAATATAGCATCGACCAATAGAAAAATTCAATTCAGAAAAAAATAAAAATAAAAAAACGCGCTCTCTCTCTCTCTCTCTCGTATACGATCGACGACGGAGATAGTACAAAGCTTCCCGGACCTTTTGCCGCCGCCACGTTCATCTTCAGGCCAGGCTCCAGTTGGGGTTTTTGAAGATCTCCTCTCCCTCTTCAAATCAGAACAAGTCTCACCCCATCTCGTTTTGTATTTCTCGAGATTCGCCGCCCTGAAGTGCCGCCGTTCATCGCCCGATTCCTCCCTCCAGCCGCGTTCGAGTTCGTCGGGGTGGGGGCCACCTGTTGCGCCTCTCGTAGCTCTCCGTCGTGGTATAACCTGATCGGCCTCTCGTGCAGTGTATCGGGAGAAAAATCAAAACCTAGTTTTGAACAGGTTTGAAATCATACGGCTTTGTTTATTTTCCGCTGTTTTAACACCTTTAAACCGTTGCAAACTTGTAAAAATCATATCTTTTTGTTGTGTTAACGAAATTCAATGAAACAAGAGACAATGGACCCGTGTGGACGCCTTCTACATTTTAGAAGAGACCGCATATTTTTCTGAGCCTTCTGCTATTTTTGGTGGAGTGGAACCCAATGTGAGATTTCTAATTTATAAACAATATGGAAAACGACGATGTATAAATTATATAGTCGATGTATGGATTATATAAGCGTTGTACACCTCATGTATAAGCGTTGTATAAATTGTACGTTCGATGTATAAGTTATATATGCATTATAAAAATTATATATGTGTTGAAATAGAAGTGAATTGCTATATATAAATATATATATATATATTCGCCCCTCGTCCACAAACCATGGACGATATTTATTTATTGTGATTGGTGTGAAAATTGATTGATAGCGAATGGTTGTTTGGGATTGTTTGTGGTTGATATTGATTGATTATGGTTGAAAAATACCCATTTGTGGTTGAGAAATATTTGGTTGAAACCACATAGGATTTGTTTGTGGAAATGAAATAAATATATACATGCCGCCTGCGTGCGAACTAGATGCATGATTCCCATTGTAAAAAACCGCGAGGTTTTAAGGTAGAGCGAGGAGCCGTACTAGGGACGGTCCAGGTTTTAACTACCCTGCCGTTATGCTGCCGAAATTTTGAATAATATTCATGTGTTTGAATAATTTTCATTTGCTGAAACTATATTTATCCGTTGAATAGAAAACCTTCATGGGTTGAATCGATATTCATTCGTTGAATTGAAATTCATGTGTTGAATGGTATTCGTGTTTTAAATATAAAAATCACATTTTTATCTATATATATAAACTATAGAAAACCTTCATGTGTTGAATCGATATTCATTCATTGAATTGAAATTCATGTGTTGAATGGTATTCATATTTTGAAAGAAATTGTTTTATAATAAAAATCCATATTTTAACATCAATATGAAATATATAAAATAATCCTATTTTGAAATAAATTGTCTTACAATAAAAATCCTATTTTTATTACTTATATAAACTATATAAGTAATAGTGTTTGGAAATGCATTGTTTACAATAAAAATCACATTTTTATTATATACATGAATTGTTGAAATGTGAAGTGTTAAAAATAGACACTCGTTCACATAATTATATATGAGTTGAAATATTCATTAATTAGCTAATGATATGATTTTTTCCTATACATGCAACATTAGAATGAATAAACCAAATGGAATCGAATATGAAGTTGAATAGAAAATGATAAGTGATAAGAACTATATATATGTACATGCATATTTATTGAACAGGTTATAGCAACGGGGCTAGAGAAGAGGAATAAAATTTTGTGCCCGACAAATAGGTACACATTTACTGTTTTGTTTGGGTGATGATTTTATGAGCCTGTTGGCTAACCGCTTAGCTTTTCCTTTTTCTTTTCGACATGAGATGCCCGTGTGGCTATTTGGGAAATTTCCCAGCCCCTCCCGTACAAAGGAGGTTATGGCGAAATTTTCCAAAATTTAATGGCGTTAGTGAAATATTTGAAGTGAAAATGATATTCAAATTGTTGAATGAACTATATTTATATAAATATATAAATATAAATAAAATTAAAACGAAACGTGGCCGTGCAGTTCGTGTTTCGAAACCGTGATTTCAAACAACTAGTGCGGGAAATCCGATCATTGGATTTTCCCGAAACCGCAACCGTTGGGTTTGCCTTGGAATAATCTTTCCAACGGCACCAACTTTGTAAAAACCCAACGGTTGGATTGTCTGGAATGTTTAATTCAAATCCGAAGAAAAACAGCGCCAGAAACGATTATATTTATATATATATATAAATATAATTATAATTAATCGAATAACGACGCTGCAGTTCGTATTTTGAAATTGAAACTTCAAATGATTGTACCGGGAGATCCGAACGTCGGATTTTCCCGAAACTGGAACCGTTGGATTCGTTTTGAAAAGACCTTTCTAATGATCTAAATTTTGTGAAGATCCAACGGTTAGATTTTCAGATATGTGTAAATCAAATCTGAAGAAAAACGGCGCCACGGCCGCGTTATGGCCCGAAGCGTCGTTTTGAATAAATTGGCTATTTTAAAATAAATAAAAATAGCGATAAATCGTTATAAAATATCATAAACGATATGGAATGGAAATAAACTGAATTTTCTCGATTTATGTGGTATTTGATGGTTGAATGTGTTTGGTGTGAAAATTACATTAAAGAGCAAAATTGGTGTTGTCGAATGATTTAACCATTGAAATAAATGGATTTGAAATTCTAGATATACGTGAATTATTTGAAAAGGCCGAGTTAATTCTCCTTTCAAATAATTGACCGACGATTGAAAGTCGAAGATGAAGACGATGGTCGAAGACCGGAGATCTGCACCTCGTTTGGATGGTAACCGAGGTCCTGATTGGGAGGCATCCCGAAATATGGATAATGAGTGGTGATCGTCCAGACGTACGTGGTGATCGATGGGTTTGTGAGGTATTTAGTGCCTCCGGTTTCGTTCAGACCCAGAACGGACTTGTAAATGGATTGTGTGTCTGACATTAGATTTTTATTCTGTGTTGATTGATCTTTGTTAAATATACATCTGTTTGGCGGCGGAGAATTTATTCTTTTGCTTAACGCCCTTCTCTGAGACGCACGAGCTCCGAGGTTGTATATCGGTGGACATCAGTCGCATGGCATGAATTGCTAGTGTGGCATGCCTATGTGGCAAATGATCAGGGCTTCTGTTGAAAAGCAAAGTCTTGTGGTGATGATCAAAGCACCGCCTGTGTGGCGTAGCTTTGTGTATAACGTGAAATCGCGAGCCTCACACCCCGGTATGAACCAGAAACGGGAGAGGACATCAGGGAGGGCCTGCGTTTCTTTCTAGCTATGATGGTGTCAGTGACCTACAAGCCCTGACATTTATATACTTTTCACCTGTGTGGTTGTTGCTGTTGCGAGACGCCTCGGTTTGATCGGACGATCCGGGTCCGATGGAGTCATTCATTGGCTCGTTTACGCCCCAAAGGGCGAGGAGACGTAGTGTTCAGGCATAATAATCCACATCGGTGGACCGGCCCTGACGATCTAAAGGGTTGATGTGTTCTGATCCTGTGGCTCGGGCTAGAGAGTCACGAATTCGGTAAGGACTATCTTTTGCCTTGGTTCATGACGGAAATCCAATTTCCAAGTACGACATCGTGCGGTTTTGATAGTATACCTATATATGACGACATAGTGGTATGGGGCATTAATGTCGTCTATGATTGATAGTTATGATTTGAAATTGTTTTTCAAAACATATAAACACTAGCAATAATATCAAATGCCTTTGTTTTATTCGTATCAAGCATATTTTGGCCGTTATAAGGTAAAAACTCTATCCTCCGGTTTACGTTGCATTGTGTGATGGGAACTGAGTCTTATAATGGCTTCATTTTTATAAAAAGCATTGCGATGTTTAAAAGAAAGATTTGTTTTAAAGCACTAGCAATCCAATGGAGTAAACCCGTTCCACAAAAGTGGCGTGGTCCTGTGATTAGCCATATGTTAAATGTGTTGAATAGATTTCTCATACCAGCCCCATGACTGACTCGTAGTTTGTTTCACTTTCAAACTCGGGTGCCCCTTTTTCTACACAGGCAGCCTTGTGTTTAGGTTTAGCAGGCTTTATCTGGATAGCTGGAGCTGAAGATGGATTCTATCATTTATCTCTTTTTATGCTGTTCAGCTCCTATTGTACATATTTTGTTTGTTTTCCGCTGTAGACATTTATGTATAGCTGAACTGTAATTGTACTAAGTAAGATCCTGTATACTGTGTAACTCTGATGATTACTTTTATCCAGTATATTCTATTGTTCATTATCTGGTGTATTTATTTAATTCTGTTCTGCTATTATCTATTTCTGTGTTATATTCCACGGATTACCCTTGCCGCCGTCAGTACGGGGTTTGGGGTCGTCTCAGTGGTCCCTTGATTTACTTTATTTCTAAAGTAAAGTTTTAAATAACTATATTAGTTTTCACACTAGTCCCATGTCTGACCTAGAGTTTATTGTTTTAACATAAACTCTGGGTGCCCCTATTTTCCACATGGGCAGTTAGTAGTATGGTTTTGCTGGTATTTCTTTTCTAGGATTCTGGATATACTGCTGGAGCTATATTCGGAAAGCTTTGTATCCGTGTATCTCTTTCAGTTGTGTTATGTATTATTTTTCCGCTGCTATGTAATGTATTTTAATCTCTGATATTTTTCTGATGTATATTATTTATGCATACTCTGATATATTCTTGTACTCTAATGTAATTGTTGTAACAACAACGAAGTGTTCTATTGTTTGCGTTTCGATTAGTCTTGTTCTCAAAGCAGTCCGCCTTCTTGTTCGGTTTAGGCCGGCCGGTAAGTTCGAGTCGCAACAGTTTGGTTTCAGAGCATTGGTTTACAGAGCTCGAGGACAAGACACGTTAGAACCAAATGAAAGATTTCATCGGAGATTGGATTAGTAATATCCAATAAGAATGACTCGTTAGAGATAGGATTGGTAGTATCCTAGAACGAGTGTAAAGAGAATTATTTTTAAAATAAAAATGAAAACAAATTTAATTTTGAAAATTATAATTTATCATACGTATTTGAGTATTTTATTTTATATTAAATTTGGACGATCTAGTATATGAAGATTTTGCATATACACCTTGCAAACATGTATACAAAGCCTCAAATATACTAGATAGATATAGAATCACACTCTAGTCGCTCGGAGATGATCCTGGTGATTAATGCATTATCATCAGTATTTGTGTTCAAGTCTCGAAAGTGGGATATCTATATATTTCCAATTGACTGGTGTGAGAACCAAAACATAGTTAGAATTTATTGTTGTGATTTGGCACTAAATATATGATTTTTGATTATATTAAAGATATATTTGAAAGTTTAACCAACTAATTGATTGCTGGTTGAGATGTGCGATTATTGGTTTGATTAATAAAAATATGGGAAAAATAAATAATTTAAACCACAAAAAAAAAGAATGAAAGATAAATTTAGCCAAATTGAATTAAATATTGGACTGAACTGAAAATTGATTGCAACTACATATATGTACATGTGTGTATAATGAACAGGTCATAGCATGGACGATAAGAAGAGGAATGAAATTGTATGCCCGACAAATAGGCACATGTTTACTATATTTCTTGGGTTTTGATGATTTTATGAGCTGATTGGAAAGCCGCATGGCTTTTTCTTTTGGATTGATGGGGGCCAAGTGAGGAAAGTTGCGGTTTTAAAGGTCTCCCCGTACAAAGGAGGTTATGGCGAAATTTTTCGAAAATTTAGGGTGTTAGCCAAATTTTTGAAGAATTGGAAAATTCTTAGAAACTGAAAAGTTGAAGAATGAAAGCCAGAATGAAATTTGAGTTAGTTCGTTAAACAAATTTCAGCTCCGTTCCTTTTCGAGGACGAAAAGATTTTAAGTGGGGGAGATTGTAACAACCCGGATTTTCAGAACCTATTTAAATTTTTTATTTTGGCTATTTTAATTGATTTTGGATATTTAAAATGGTTTATTTTAAATAATAATGATTTAAATTTTATTTAAATCAAAGTTACAATGTATAAAATAATTTTAATTATAAAATGAGCCTGAAATGGCGCGGTAGTTTGAAAATTCTATTTTAAATTTCAATGAATGTATAAGATTCAAAATAAACCGGATTTCAGTAAAACCAAAAATATTTGAATTTATTTAATAATATCTTTCTACCGAATGTGAAAAATCCATATTTCATAATATAATTTAAAATTATGTCCAGTTTAAAATTTAAAATAGTCACTATGGAATTTAAATAGATTTTAAATATATATAAAGCCCTTAAAAATAACCATTTTGCAAACGACCTCCGTTTTCGACAAAACCACTTTTGTTGGATCCGGAATGTCAAATTATTGCTAGTTTCCAATTTTTGGAATTAATATGTGAGCATGGTGAAATTAAATGTGTTGGGTACTTTCAGTTTGAATTTAATGTATCAGAAGATGACCATTTTTCAAACGGTCTCCAAATTCAACGAAATTAGTTTTGTTTGGACCGTATCATCAAGACATAGCTAGATTCATTTTTCTAGAGTTTTTGGAGTCAGTATGTGGCCCCGGTAAATTAAAATGTACGTTGAAATCACTTTTGAACGTTATATCAATTTATATTTTAATTTTGATGAAAACCGATTGAAATAGTCGAATTGGCTTGCGGGAAATATCACATTATGTTCAGAATGGGGGTAATTAGTTAGGGACAACAGTCGGTGGGTTCGATTTGGATTTCAAATGAAAAATTAATTGGGGAATTAAATTAAAATATTATATATATATCTCCCCTTTTCTTCCTCAGTTAACACATAAATAAATAAATAAAAGCCCATCGAATCCCGTCGCTCCAGCCCCCCCTCTGCCTGCATTGCCACCGCGACCCTCCCACCTCCGACGATCGGCCGCTACCCCCCTTTCTCCTCCGCTCCTCCCTCCCTCCTGTCTCCCCTCTCTCCCCACTTTCCTACTTCCCTAATTGAAACTGACGTCCAAAACCCCCAAATCAGCCACCGCCGCACCCTAGCCACCACCCCGACCATCAGTGAACCCCACCACCCCCGACCATCAGTGAACCCCACCGCCCCTCCTCGGCCTCCATTGCTGGTTGTGGGGCCCCTCCAATAAAAATCCGATTTTTATATATTTTCATGTTTGCAAAAAACACCCTGACGTTCTTTGGCCCATAACTTCCAATCCGAGCACTTCTGGCCAAAACTCCACAATACCAAATTCGAAGAGCACAATTTTCTCTTCGATTTGAATACATGGAAGTTATATTTTGGATTGGGGAGTTGTTTTGAAAATGCGTCCTAAGTCTGCTGTCCAAATACTGTCTTTTCACTATTTCTGGCGAAATGGACCAATTGGAAGAAAGGCCACTAGGAGAAACTTGTCTGGAATGGCACGTTTAAGCTAGATAAGAAGACAGCATGAAGATTGGTGCTCGTTTGCAAGTTCTGGAACTAGAACAGCGGATCAGAATATCAGAAAAGCACGGCGGAGTGGATCCCAAAGTGAGAACTCCTTCTCCCTCTAATTATTTTACATCTAAATATATAATAGGATGCAGACGGGGCTTAGAAGCCCCTAACACTATTTATTGTACAAATCATGATTGTTTGTTTGGACTGTATTGGGAAAATTGACAGTATTGTGGAAATGAATTGTATTGTGGTTTTGTGATTGATTGGTTTGACTGTGTATGGCGCGAGCCAAAATCAGGAGAGGGGTAATGCTAGACATTACTCCGGTTCAAATATCGCGCCGTTATAATTATGAAATTTTCTAAAATAAATATTTATTTATTAAAAATATCATTTTTATGTGTATATGAACTGTATAAAATATTCATATGTTGAATAAAATGTTTGAATAATAAAAAATATCATTTTTATTGAACATATGAACTATTAAAAATAGTAAAGCGTTGAAATGAAGATTTTATCGTTAAAAATATAATTTTTAGCGTATAAATGAACGGCATAAAATTCTCCTGAAATAAATATTCATTTACAAATTAGGCGATGTGTTTATGTACACCTATTTAACTGATATTGATTGGGACGATAAATTTTACACACCGCCCACTGCACAAATAATATTCTGTATTTGTTGGTTGATACCCCACGCAGGTATTGGGATGATATTTGGTGTACGCTAATCCCAATTGGTTAGTTGTATGTCAATCGATTGGTTGACAGACTGTTGTAAGCGTTAGTTATTTATATTTAATGCTTATGCAGTTGTGTAATGCACTCTGGATGATGGATTATTGTGTATCATTGTTATTGTGTACATGTGATGTATGAAATCCATATAACTAACATTATATGGTAATTGACTGGGTCTGATTCCAATTTAGAAAGAACGAGTATTTTAAAATAATATTCCGTAAAGGACTAAAATGTGAATTAGATGTCCATTTTGGGTAAACTTGAAAATATTGAAAGTGTGAAGCCGTGTTGATTAGATTTGCGCCATTTTAACGCGAATGATATTTATATCGATTTCATTCATTTTTATAATGAATATCGAAAAGGAAATTATTTCGAAACCTGTTATTTGGAAAATATTATCATTTACATATTATAATGATAATCAATATTCAATTTTGATTTAAAATTGAAGTGAAAGCGGGAATCGTTTTTAAAATGAATTTATAAAATATGTTTTGAACGAAATATATATAATATATATATATATATTATATATATAATGGCCTGAATAGAACGCACCGCGCCGCGACCGTTCGTGAATTTCGACCATTGACTTCGAATTGACATTACGGGAGATCCGACCGTCGAATTCTCCTAAAACCGAAACCGTTTGGTTCATATCGAAAACAGCTTTCCATCGAGTATAAGAGATTCAAAATCTTATGGTTGGATTTGGAATTATGTCCAAATCAAATTTGGAATAGGTCGTTGTAAAGGCAGTTCGGTGACCGTTTATGGAAATCGACAGAAAGGGCCTTGATAAAATTATTAAAAATATTAATAATTTGTGAAAAATCAAAATAAATGATTTGGCAAGAATTTGAATGAAAAATTCCACGTTTGAAAAGATAAAAATATATTTTTATCTAAATGAACTAGTTATTCACTAGATTTGATATCCAATAATTTTTAAATAAATAAATTGGACATATAAAGGATTTTAATAAAACCAGAAATTTCCAATATATAAATTGGAATGGATTTGAATAGAAATCATCTCCGGAATATTTCAACATTGGATTCTGTGACTATACGGATATTTTAGAGGAATTTGGAAGATAGATATATATTGTTATTGCCCATACGATATGTGTTGGTTTCAGAATTTGATATTAAATATAAGCCGATATAATTTCTATTCAGAACCTTATATTTAATGTTAACTTGGATTTTGGGTTTGTCGTGAATGGTGTCTTTAGTAACACTGTTCTTAAGCCCCATATGAAAAAGAATAAATCTTTTAATTAAGATTATTAGAGTCTCCAATTATATTTAGTAATCGGAATAAAATGGAATGTGAATTGGGTTTATTGTGAACTGTGTTTTTAACGACATTCGTTTTTTAACCCGATTAACAGTGAAATGTGATCTGGAATTTATAAATCTTTTTATTAAGATTTATTGGAAATTTTCGAAAGTAGAGTTTTCCAATTTAACATAGTAAATTGGAATTTAATGGAATTCGATTTGGTAATAATCGAAGTGAGCTTCTGTGGAGGAAGACTGTTAATATATATGAAATTTAAAAGGCTTTATCGTTATTCTATTTATATTATTAGGCGGATATAGAAATTGATATCGATTATATACTAACCTGCTTTTCCGTGAAGATTCCATAATTAATGGAATGTGATTTTGGGTTTATTGTGAACTGTGTTTTAAATGACGTTGGTTCTTTAACCCAGTTAAAGACAGGATTTCATGTCTAGCTTTACATTTCAAACTGTATTGTTGATCTCTCCTAAATATATATTTGTTTAGTGGCGGAGAATTTATTTTCTTACTTAACACCCTTCTCTGAGATGTACGAGCTTGGAGGTTATATATCGGCAGAAATCAATGGTACGGTGTAGATTGTCGATGCGACATGTTTGATTTCCCAAAATTAAATAATCATTAATATTGATTGCTAGAAGATTAAAACTAAGTTGAGTTTTAATGAATCTATAATTAGATTGAAATGTGAATGTGATAATGTAAATTATCAAATTTGGGAAATGATCGAGAATTGAGTATCACCAGATTTACTCCAAGCGATAATTAAATCTTTAATTAGATTTGAATGTGAAATGGTAATTAAATTTTACTGATAACACCGTAGTGTTGGATATGGAGTATTACCGGTTTTGATCCATGGGATGAATAGGTTGGGATGGGGAAATAAAATAAATGATTACTTCGATAAGGCTCGATAATCCCGACTAGTTGATAAACCTTAATTTGGTTTAGAATTGATATCCAAAGAAAGATTAAAGAATAAATTTAAAAGAATTTATCTTTGAAAAAATTAATGGGAACCTATCCCTAAAGACGTGAATATTTGAATAAAAGAATATTCTGAATTGGAATGAGGCATATGTTGTGTTTGTGTAGCACTTGATTATGAGACACGCGAGTTATTCAGAAAGACCGGATTTATGCCCATTTTGAATAACTGATTCGACGATAAGTCGACAATGAAGACGGTGGTTGAACACCGGACTTCTTCACATCATTTGGATGATTATGATGTCTTGATTGGGATGTACACCCAAGACAAGGTAATAAGTGGTGATCGTCCAGATGTACTTGGAGATCGACCGGATATGCGACCTCTCTCTTATGTTGGACATATGGGACGAGGAATAAGGTGCCTCCGGCTTCGTTCAGACCCAGAACAAACTAGTAAATGGATGTGTGTCTGACATTAGATTTCATTCTGTGTTGATTGATCTCTATTAAATATGTATATCTGTTTGTTGGCGGAGAATTTATTCTCTTTCTTAACACCCTTCTCTAAAACATACATCTTAGAGGTTATATATCGATAGACATCAGTCGCATGGCGTGAATTGTCAGTGTGGATTGCTGAGATGCAAATGATCAAGGCTTTTATTGAAAAGCAGAGTCTTGTGGTTGATGATCAAAGCACGGCTTAAAATAGCATAGCTTTGTGTATAGTGTTAATTTGCGAGCCTTACACCTCATTATGAGTCAAAAATGGGATCGTGACTATAAAGAGTGCACGATGTTTGTTTATAGCTATGGGTGGTGTCATGGTATGGAGCTCGGACATTTATATTTTTTACCTATGTGGATGATGGATAGCGAGGCACCTCGGATATATCGGTCACTACGGTGCCGATGGATAGGTCTGATAGGATCGGGAAACGTGTGTTCAGGAATAATTAATCCTCAAACGTAAGGGAGGACTGGCACTGATGATCCAAGGGTTCACTACGGGGGATCCTAAGGCATTTGCTAGAGTGTCTCGAATCGGTGAGGAGCCATCCCTGGCCTCAACTCATAGATGGAATCCAATTTCCAATACGTGACGTTTCGGTTTTAATTATAGAACTAGTATGGCGACATAGTAGCATGGGATACTATGCCGTCTATGATTGATACATTTATATCTGAAGTGATTTTGACACTATATACTTGTAATAATATCAAAATGATTTGTTTTAAAACGTACCAAGCATGTTTTGGCTATTATAAGGTAAAACTCTATCCTCCGGCTTGCGTTGCATTGTGTGATGGGACCTGAGTCTTATAATAGCTTCATTTTTCAAAAAGCATTGTGTTTCTATAAACTGTTTTATGCACTGGTATTCTTGGGATAAAATCCGTTTTGTGTTATACGGCGTGGTCCCTTGATTTACTTTATTTCTAAAGTAAAGTTTTAAATAACTGTTTTAGTTCTTACACAAGTCCCATGAATGACCTGGAGTTTATTGTTTTTACCTAAACTCTGGGTGCCCCTATTTTCCATATGGGCAGCTAGTAGTTTTTGTTTTGTAGATATTTCTTTTCCAGGATCCTGAATTTACAGCTGGAGCTATATTCGGAAAGCTTTGTATCCGTGTATCTCTTTCAGTTGTGTTATGTATTGTTTTTCTGTTGCTATGTAACGTATTTTAATCCCTGATATTTTTTTGATGTATATTATTTATGCATACTCTGATATATTCTTGTACTCTAATGTATTTGTTGTAACAGAAATGAAGTGTTCTATTTTTTTCATTCCGATTAGACTTGTTCTCAAAGCAATCTGCCTTCTTGTTCGGTTTATGCAAACCGGGAAGTTCGGGTTGCTACAAGACACACTAGCAAGTTCCTCAGGACACGGACACTGGCGAGCCCCTGGATCTTCATGGTCGGTCATCCTTCGATGATTAGTTATACCATAAACTATATGTTAGCCAGTTCTATCGAACCTCCAAAATGGGTCAGTAATGTCGACCACTCTAGAGCCACCAGGGACTCAAATCATATTCGAGCCTTTTAATCGGCCCGAATTCCAAGGTACCTCGCTTTCCATCAAATAATATGCAACATCCACATAAGCAAACAGTATGGGCTCCATACCATGACGTTACTCGTAGCTAGAACTAACATATGTCCATTTCCATGTAGTCACGATTTCGTTTTTGGTTCATACCGGGGTGTGAGGCTCGCGAATTAACGCTACACAAAGCTATGCTAATTAAAGTTGTGCTTTGATCATCTACCACAAGACTCTGCTTTTCAAAAAAAGTCTTGATCCATGCAACTCATCATGCCACACTGTCAATCCATACCGTACCACTGATTTCCACCAATATATAACCTCTGAGCTCGTACGTCTCAGGGAAGGGTGTTAAGCAAGAGAATAAATTCTCCGCCACCAAACAGATATATACTTAGCAAAGATCAACGAATGCAGTATAAAGGAATACAATGTTAGACATACCATCCACATGCAAGTCCGTTCTGGGTCTGAATGAAACCGGAGGCACCTTATTCCTTGTCTCATATGTCCAATACAGGAGAGAGGCCCTCGCATATCAAGTCGATCTCTAAGTATGTCTGGACGATCACCACTTATTACCTTGTCTTGGGTGTACATCCTAATCAAGACATTAGTAATCATCCAAACGATGTGAAGAACTCCGGTCTTCAACCACTGTATTCATCGTCGAATTTCAATCATCGTATTAACTATTCAGAATGGGTTAAACCGAGTCTTTCCGAATTATTCGCGTATTTTTTAATCAAGTGCTATAAAAACACATCATACGCCTCATTCCAACTCAAAATATTATTTTATTCAAATATTCACATCTTTAGGGAAAGGTTCCCATTAATTTTATCAAAGATAAATTCTTTTAAATTTTCTCTTCAATCTTCCTTTTGATATCGTTTTCCAAAGATTTTATTGACTAGTCGGGATTATTGAGCCTTACCGAAGTAACCATTTATTTTATCTCCCAATCCCAACTTATTCATCCCATGGAGAAAAACTGGTAGTACTCCATATCTGACATCCACGGTGCTATAAGTAAATTAATTATCATTTCACGTTCAAATCTAATTAAAGATTTAACTATCGCCTCGAGTAAAACTGGTGGTACTCCATTCTCGATCATTTCATGAATTCGATAAACTTAATTACCTTATTCTCATTCCAATCTATTTAAAGATTCATTAAAACTCTAATTCAGTTTTAAACTCAAAAATCATTACTTAATGATTATTCAAATTTAAGAAATTAATCTTATCTTTAACTGGGTTAAAGAACTAATGTCATTTAAAACACAGTTCACAATAAACCCAAATTAGCTTCCAACAACCATGGAATCTTCATGGAAAATAGATCAACATATAATCGATATAAATTTCCATATCAGACTAATAATATAAATGGAATAACGGCAAGGCCTTTTATATTCCATATATAGTAACGGTCTTCCTTTACAAAAGCTCATCTCGATTATTACCCAATTGAGTTCCATTCAATTCCAATTTAATACATTAAATTGGAAAACTTTACTTTGGAAAATTTCCATTAAATCTTAATAAAAAGATTTATAGATTCCAAATCCTATCTTCACTGTTAATTAGGTTAAAGAACAAATGTTATTTAAAACACCGTTCATGATAAATCCAAAAATCCAATTTCATTTCAATTTTAATTAAATATTAATTAATTGGTAAACTTCTCTAAATCTGTTTTAAAAGATTTATTCTTTTCTCAACTAGATTTAAGAACAGTGTTAATAAAGACACCATTCACGACAATCCCAAAATCCAATTTGATATTAAATACAAGGCTCTGAAAAGAAATTATATCGGCTTATATTCAATATCAAATTCTGAAATCAACAATATCTTATTGGGAATAACGATATATATATCTTCCAAATTCCTCAACAATATCCGTATAATCACGGAATCTAATATCGAAATATCCGAAGATAATTTCCATTCCAAATCCATTCCAATTTATTAGTTGGAAAATTCTAGTTATTTTAAACTCCATTTATAAATCCATTTTATTATTTCTAAAAATAATTGGATTTTTATTATAGTTTTTAACTAGTTATTTTCGATAAAAATATATTTTTATCTTTTCAAAACTAGAATTTTTCATCCAAATTCTTTCCAAATCATTTATTATGATTTTAGATAATTTTCCCATATTTTTAATAATTTTAATATCGCAATTTCGGTCGGTTTCCAATAACGGCTACCGAACTGCATCCATAGCAACCTTTTTTGAATTTGATTTGGACCCATCTTAAAATCCGACCGTTCAAATTTAATTCTCTTATACTCGTTGGAAAACACTTTTCGATACGAACCCAACGATTCCGATTTTAGGAGAATCCGATAGTCGGATCTCCCATTACATCAATTTGAAGTTAATGGTCGAAATTCGCGAACGGTCACTACGCGGCGCATTCTATTCAAGCCATTTAATATATATATATATATATACATATTTCGTCGATTTCCATTTAAAATGTAGTTTATAAAATCATTATAAATTCGTTTCAAATCGATTTTAACTTCATTTTCAATTTTAAATCAAAATTGAATATTCTATATCATTATAATATTAAAATGATAATATTTTCAAAATATTATACTGTGAAATCATTTCTTTTCGATATTCATTATTAAATGAATAAAATCGATTGATAAACCTGTTCGGGTTAAAATGGCGAATAACTACATAACTCGGTTTCCATATTTCAATATTTTCATGTCCATCCCAAATCGGACATCAAAATCATGTTTTGATTCTTTTCTGAATATTATATTATTTTAAAATATTCTTTATTTTAAAATATTCTTTATTTCTGAATTGGAATGCGACTCAATCAATTACCATATAATTTCAGTTATATGGATTTCATATATTGCATGTATTCAACAATAATGATAAATAATCATTACACATTGAAACATCATCCAGGGTGCATTCTATAATTGTACAAGCGTTAAAATAAATAAATAACGCTCATCACAGCATGTCAACCCATCGATTGACATACAACTAAATATTGGAATTAGTGTATGTCAAATATTATCCCAATACCCATGCGGGGTTTTCAAACAACAAATACTGATTATTATTTGTGCAGTTGGGCGATATGTAAAAATTATCATCCCAATCAATATCACTTAAATATGTGTATACAAACAAGCCGTCCGACTTGTAAATGAATATTTATTCCAATTTCGTTTCATGATAATTTTATATATCGTATATATTTGTTAAAATAAATATTTTTACCCAATAATTAATTATTCCAAAGAATGACAATTTTATATACTGAATATATCGATAAAAATTATATTTTTATCGAACTAATAATATTTCTGTATCATGACCATTTTATACATAACATATATATGCGATAAAAATTATATTTTTATCGAACTAATAATATTTCCATATCATGACTATTTTATATATAGCATATATATGTTTTATATAACGCATATATAATTTCATACATCGTCGATTTCAATCCAAAATTTTTACCACAACACAATCATATCACACCAATCATCCATAATTTAACAAAAAAATAGTGTCAGTGGCTACTAAGCCCCGTCTGCAACCTATGATATAAGTACATAACAAAAATAGTTGAGTGAGAAATAGTTCTCACATTGGGTTCCACTCTGTCATTCTTTAAATGATGATTTTCCTTTGAGTCAAAATAAACTGGACGTTTAACTTTTCTAGAAATTGTAACTAGCTCAGAATCCGTTTTGGTTAGTTCCATCGCGAAGTGCTCGATAAGAGAAATCCAACGCATTTGAATTTTTCCATTTCTAATTTCGTATGGAAAAGTTATGGCTAATCAATACATTGGATAATTAATTAAATAATAAATAAAAAATAACTTAATCCTTTCTTCCACAACGGTCTGTAACTCATTCCAGGTTTTCACGATGAACCCATTTGTCCAAACTTAGGGCTCCACCACGCACACAAATCGAGACGCCGGAGCACCATCCAGGACTGCCACGCCGACTGCCCACGTGAGCTCCACCGTCGCCGGTCTCGCAGTTGAACTCGGTGGGGCCCTCATCGCTGAAATTGAGCTTGAATGCAGCGATTTTGTGCTGCAAATTCTCTCACATCGCGACAAAATATCCGATCTTAGCCATTGAATACTTAGAGCTCGTGATTCTCTATGATATTCCCTTAAGAAGCCTTGAATTTTAATGAACGATGGAGGAGATCGGATGCGATTTTTGGAGCGGTTCTGTTCGTTCAGAATGAATTGGGGGCGGTGGCTGAAATGAGTGGAAAATTAGGGTTTCTTGTTTATTTGTATTTAATTTTTAATATTATTTAATTCGAAAAAGTCTGTTTTTACATACGAACTCCAAATCAAACTCAACGACTGCCGTCCCTAGCTAAAAACCCCATTCTAGACACAATGAGATATGTTTCGTAAGCCAATTCAATTGTTTTGGTTAGTTTTTATCAAAAATAAAATATAAATCAATATATATTGAATTTAAATGTACATTTTAATTTATCGGGGTCACATACTGACTCCAAAAATCCTAGAGAAATAAATCTAGCTATGTTTTAACGATATGGTCCTAACAAAGCTAATTTCGTCGAATTTGGAGACCGTTTGAAAAATGGCCTTTTTCCAGTCGATTAAATTTGAACTGAAAGTACCAAACACATTTAAATTCACCACGCTCACATATTAATTTCAAAAATTAAGAAATTAGAAACCTAGCAATAATTTTACATTCCAGATCCAACAAAAGTGGTTTCGTCGAAAATGGAGGTCATTTGCAAAACGACAATTTTTAAGGGCTATATATTATATTAAAATGTATATAAATTCCATTGCGACTATTTCAAATTTTAAATTGGACATAACTTTCAATTTATATTATGAAATCTGAAGTTTTCACATTCGTTAGAAAAGATATCATTAAACAGATTCAAATATTTCTTGTTTTACTGAAATTTGATTTATTTTGAATTTTGTACATTCAATTGAAATTTAAAATCGAATTTTCAAACTACCGCGCCATTTCAGGCTCGTTTTATAATTAAAATAAATTTATAGTGTTTTAACTTTGATTAAATTAAATTTTAAATCGTTATTATTTAAAATAAATCATTTTAAATATTCAAAATAAATTATTTTAAATATTCAAAATCCATTAAAATAGCTAAAATAAATTTTTTTAAATTGGTTTATAAATTCCGGGTTGTTACAGTTGATTAAGAATTTGGAAGTGAGACTAGAATTGGAGTTTGAAATGGGATTTGGCTTGGACATAAGAGGATGATTGGATTTAGGATGAATTGAATGGAGATCAATTGAGAATGCATTTGTATATGCTGAATTGGTTGCAAATCGAAGAGATAGAGTTGGATGCCCGACAAAAAGTTACAATTTTATATTACATAGGAGTTTGAGATTTATGAGCCAGTTTGGCGAGCCGCTTGTCATTTTGATTTTCTTTTGGATTGGTAAAGACCTAAAAGACGATTTGTAGTTGTACTGTGCAAAGGAGACGCTAGCAATTTTTTTTGGAAATTTAGAGTGTTAGAAAATTTTCATAATTTTTGAAAATTTTAGTTAGGAGGAATGAATTAATGTTTTAATTAAAATTATTTGATTCAGATGAAACTAAAGTAAAAAAAAGTAAAGCAAATGATTTTTAATCCAGTTAATAGAGTTTGTAACATTTTTCCTAACTTAGTAATTTCAAGGACGAAATTCTTTCAAGGGAGAAGGAATGTAACATCCTAGATTTTTAGCAATTTAATAATTAATATAATTATTTAAAATAGTGATTTGACAAGTTTAATTGATTTTAATTAAATAAATTTGGTTATTTAATTAATATAAATATTGGAATAATATATATATTTCTGAAACAATCGGAAAGAGTTGGATTTACAATATTGTGTGTATTGGATCATTTAAAATATTTCATTCAGTTTAGAATCGAATTATAATAACGAATTTATTTATAAATGTTGTTTGAACATATAAATTATAATGTAATTTAAAACGAGCTCGTAACGTCGCCATAGTTCGTAATATTATGTTTTGAACTTTAATTGAATGTACATGATTTAATATAAGTCAGATTTCTTTGAAACAAGAAACATTTGAATCTGTTGAACAATATTTTTCTACAGAAAGAGAAAATTCGAGATTTCATCTTGTAAAATTTGAGTTATGTCCAAATCATATTTTCAAATGGTCTATGGAATTGTTTTTAAATTATAACGATTTATTTATATAATAAAAGGGTTTTAATGTAAATTGAATATAGATTTAACTTGGATTTTTAAACATCAAGTTATAAATCCAAATATGTTTATTTTGGAGCTATATGATATTCTATTTGGTTATATATGATAATAATAATTTATTGTTATTAAATTGATTTTTTTTGGAATATATTAGTATTTTCTTGGCTTTATGTAAGCCTTAAAATAGTCAATTTTCAAACGACCTCCGTTTTCGATGAAACAAATTTTATTAAATCCGTAATGATTAATTATTGCTGGATTTCAAATTTCTCACCACTTGGTGTTGTTTTGTGACCGTGCATAATTTAAATGTAAACCAATCAATAACTTGACTTTAAAATAATTCTGTTTGAGTAAACAGACTCGTAATTCAGCGAAACAAATTTCGTTGCGTCTGTAATGTCGAACCGTAGTTGTTTGTCCATTTTTCCCAAAAAGGGGATTCGTATGTGATCATACGAATTATTAAACGTTGAACAGAGGTAATGATAAAATAAATAATAATATAAAATCAAATTAAAAATTATATAAACATTCCTGTAAATACACCACTATCATTCCCAACCCTAAAATTTTTCCTTAGGTCAACATGAAAGCGCCGCTACTAATTTCTTTCTCAAACCCAAAACTGTGACTTTGAAATTTAAGAGAAAATCAAAGAAAATTTGATAAATTGCAAAACTAGTATCGTTGTGATCCCCTTGGCTTCCTCTTCAATTCTATAAGGGTTTTGTGAGGTGCGACTCATATTTGCATTTGTTGTGTAAACCCATCGCAGCTAGGGCACCCGGTTTCAAGTACGGTGATCATCTATTTGAAAATTCAAATTCGTAGCAGAGTTTGGGACATTATTCTGGACCGTGTGTGAATTATTGGATCTATTTGTAATTATAAATGTCGATAGTTGTAACATAGCAGTGCAATGTCGCCTGAAACCGCGATGGGAAGGGTAATCAAGGTTAAGCATATAGGGGATATCATGAAAGTGGATTTGATTAGAAGAGTAATGGAGGTTTTTATTTCAATTTAAATGTATTGGAGAAGGAAATGGTAGGGACGAACTTCGAAAATGGCTTCAAGGTGGAGCTGCGTCTTTACGGGGAAGAAGGAGGAGTATAACAGTGAGTTAAGGTATTTAGTTGGGTTTAACATTGATCTTCGCACCCGACTGCTAATTTTTGTGGGATTGATCACTGAAAGGGTCGATGTGAACTGTACAGGCATGGCGTTCGGTCTGAGATCGGTATTTGAAAGAGGACGTCGAGTCCCACTTGGTGTTGATAATCACGTAGAGAAATCGAAGGGGGTGTCAGTGGCGAGGTTTGTTTTTGAAATTATTAAGTAGAGTGGGAGGTTAGTGGATGGAAAACGTGCATGATGGCCTTGTTTTTCATGGCTTGTAGAATGCCTGGAAGAAGAATGGATGAGCGGATTGATTAATAATAAGGGGACTAAGAGTATTATTAAGAATTAATTTTATATTGTTAAGGCCTTAAATTATATACAATCGTATAAAGTTTATATTTCATTCATTCATGATCAGAATTTAACGAAACAAGATTCGTTGGAATCATAGTAACGAATACTATAAGCCCGTGAAGTTTAAAATGATTTGGGGCTCATGAGAATTTCAGGAAAAATAGAATGCCTAAATCAAACAATCGGCAGCTTATCGCTATTTAATGAGAGAACGACCAAGGTGAGTAAACTCGCTAACTTTGTTCGATTTTATAATATTATAAACATTTTTTAACATTGATAAATAATACTTTAATGTTGTGTGATGGTTGTTTGGATGAATTGCAAATAAATTGGTTGAAATAATATATTCAGTTATATATATCATTGATTGAATGCTGATTCTGTTTATTATATTATTTCGTTTTGTTATAAAATTGTTGTTATTTATGTTGGTTAACGTCTGGGGATGCAGGGAAGTAGTTTGAAGGAATCCAACTAGATTCCTTAATAAATAAATTGTTGTTTTTCATATATTGCATTATATGATGTGACAAATAATCCGTGGTTAATTATTGTGTGATTGGAATGTTTGAATAACATTGACCCCAAAATAATTTGTATTTAAATACGGTAAAATATATTGGAAAATGATTTGGGTTTTGAAAGTGAAAGATCTATTTTTAAATAGAAACTGAATTTCGAATGGACTAGAAAATAATAACTGTTTAAAAAATAAAAACAAGTAAGTTAATTTATAATAATGAAGTTGTATAATTATCATTGGATATATTCGAAAATGTAAATGCAAGGATAAATAATAGAAAGGGAAATGGAAATCATTTCAAAAGAAAATATTGAAATTTATTTCGATGTTCGGAATGTGAATAGAAGACAAATAAATCCATAAAGATTTTTATTTAGAATTCGACCATGTCGAATCTTAAAAAATAATTTATTTTAAGAAACTATAAATTATATTAATTGGAATTTGACAGATAATTAATACTCGGTTGGAAATCAATATTTAATAATCAAATGTAAAGACGATACAGAATTATAAATTTATTAAAAAAATCAACAAGTAAGTTGGAATGTAAACGAAATTTGATAAATAAAAATGGAACGTGAATAAGAAGTTATAAAATGACTCGATAATTGGAATTTGAACCTATGTTAGTATTTAAAATATGAAATCAAGTTTTGATTTCATAAAATGAGTCCAATTTTCTATAAAGGAAAATATTCAAGTTTTAAATTGAATAAAGATCTGAAAGAAAATCTTTTGTTAATTTAAAATAGTAAATGCTTGGAAGCGCTAAATTCAAAAATGAATTTAGAAATTGAGTTGGCTTGAAATGGTAAATTATTCCGATGTCCGGAACATTAATCGAATATAGGTTATTCGAAAGAGGGTTATCGGATAGAGATTATTCGAAAGAGAATATATGTTGAAATTAAATTGTATCAAATTCGGGAAAGTACTATCTACTTTTTGATTTTTAATCAAGATTTATTTATTTATGTATAAATAAATAAATTAATTATTCAAATTAAGGAATAAAAGTTATATTTTGAAGTCAGAAATTTCAGAAGTAGGGATTATAACGTTATTGTTATAATCAACTTTTTCCATAAAAGAGGTGGATTCGTAAACTGATTCACGAATTATGTAAGAAATTTGATAAGAAAATATGAAATGGATTTAAGGAAATTAGAAACTGACTGGAGATTAGCTAAGCTGAATGACTTTCTAAGTGTCGATTTGATGTTGATTTTGGCCTTCGAGGTTGATACTTATAGATTTGTTCACTTACTAGTTTACAGTTAGAGACCAATGGATGTGAAAGGATAGTGATACGTGAATAAGGAAGGAAAATATTTTCCAATGTTAATAACGTACATTTTCTAAATATAGTGAATAAGAAAACGTGAATATATATATATATATATATGGAAATGTTTTTCGATGATTAAAAAGAAATATTTTCTGGAATATAGGAAATAAATTGTTTATAATAGATGGAAATGTTTCCAAGAATTGTGAGAGGCTAAATGAGTTGGAGAAATATTTGGGTAAAGATATAAAAGAGGAATTGGGAAATGAATAGATTAATGATAAATTAATTTAAAAGGGCTTGGCGTTGATTGATGATTGGGCGGTAGAAAATTCCATTTGGAAATAGGATTGTTGATTGTATGAATGTTTTCCTTTGATAGTTAAATAACTGACTATCAAAGTTTTTTGCCCATTTTATATTTACGTTGTCAATACGGAAAGACTAGGATCAGATTTATTATCTAAAAACCACTCCGTATGGGCGTAAGCATTGTGAATCAAATATGTCGAAGATAATTGAAGACGGAGTAAAGTGCAAGGGCTGTTTTGTTTATCCTACGTTGAAATTTCCTAAGGTGGATCGATGAAATAGTGCCTTCGGTTTGTCTAGTCCCATGACAACTTGTAGGGACGAATATATGATAGAGTAAGCCTAAACGAGCTTCTACATTGATATCTTCAAACGTATCTACGTTGGTGGGGAGGAATCCATTTCTCTTAGCTTTATGCCCGTGATATTTTTGGGGAAGTCAATAAATGATTTTAGCTGGTTTGACGATGCGACGTTCAAAGTAAATGAAGATGTAGCATGTCAAAAAGATAAGCATAGCCTCAAGCCTCACAACCAGGAAATGGTATAAAATCAGGTAGGTTGCATTGCTAAGTGGGTAGCTCCCAATTAGGGTGTATTGTCACTTGATCCAATGAAAATCCATTTTCTTCTTCATTCTTTCAATGCTGTCCCTTTCGAGTAACGGTTGCTAATCCCAATAGTTGGTGATGATACATTCGGTATACTCAAGAGAAATGGGTGACCGGTTATGTTTAGCCAAGGTTGCAAGATGTTCTGATTGAACCCGATGTATTCCTCTCTAGAGATAGACTGTTGCAAGGTGGTCCCATACCTTTCTAGTTGGAATCCATTCTCCAATCAGAGCCCGCAGTCTTGATTATATAATATGTATGTGGAGCGTGAAATGCAAGTGCCTGCTAGATTGCTATTTATTTGATTTAGAGACTATTATAATACCAGAATAGTATTGATTCCAAAGAATGTTTTTGGTTATCATAAGGTAAAAACCATCTGTGTTTATGTGTGGATCAGTCTTTTGATTATCCTTTTTCTTAAAAGGGTTTTTAAAAGTTAAACCAAGTGGTTGGAGTTTACTCACACCAGTCACATGATCGTCCCAGAGTTTAATTTGTTTTGTTTTACCCTAAACATTTTGGTGCTCAAATTTGTATGGGCAGTCAAGTAGTAGGGATTTTACAAATATACTTAGAGGAGCTTGGAGTAGGAAGGTTCAACATTTTATAACTATTGTTTATTTCCATTGTATTGTAAGTATTGTACTCCGATAATGGTATTGTATATAGATTACTGGTTTATATTTCAAGGTTATGTTATATAATATATTTTATTCGTTCCGCTGTGAGATTCGTGTTTACTCTGATGTTGTATTTATGTTCTTGTGAGATTCGTGTTTACTCTGATGTTGTATTTATGTTCTTCTTCTATTCTAACTTTTCTTTCTATTTCTCACCCTCTAACTTCTTTGTATTAATGTTCCGGTATGTTCTATGCTTGAATAGTTGACATGGGTTTTATGTCAATTTTTAGGGTCGAAAACCATAATCCGTTACACACATACATCATCCGCTTTGACAATCAAAAGACCAGAGGCAAGCTAAATAAGCATGTGCATCCTCTTCTTATATCTAATCCCAGGGGAAAAAAGCTCTGGAGGAGCGCTCTAAGCTTGCAGTCGCCTATGCTTAATCAATATCCTGTGGAAAGAGAACGAAAGCTTGAAAGAAGAGCACTTAAAGCACTAACTACCTCTTCTTTAAAGAATAAGCCTGGGAGAGGCACAAACAACAACAAATACTCAAATCTAGGTTATAGTTCGAGACTTCTACTGATTTCCAGATGCAGATTTCTGGTCTTTTATCTATTACCTGAATCTGGGTTATGGTTCAGAACTTCTTTTAATTACCAGATGCAGATTTTTGGTCTTCTATCTAATACCTGAATCTGGGTTATGGTCCAGAACTTCTATTAATGACCATTCTCTTTCATCATCATTGTAAGCCATGCTCTCCTTCATAATTTGTTTTAACATGTCCGAGATATACTCCTTAATGTTATGCCATTCCGCAGTCTCTTTACCGGATGCTCATTTAGGAAGTTGATCGCGGTTAGAGGACCGAGGTCCTTTACCTCCACTATGGGTAGGTGCCCCTTGTCAGGACTACCAGCCTTTCGATTAGTATTTCGATCAGAATTATTTCTAAGCGTTGGCTTTGAGTCTTCAACATTAGCTTTGTCTTTATCAATCAAACATACATCAACATCCTCCCCATTGTCATTGTGATTATGATCAGAAGCTGATGAGTTTGCATTCTCCTCAATATCAATACGGACTCTGAGGTGTTGGACTGGCTTGAGCAATAATAAGAGCATTCAACTTGTCCATTAGAGCCTGGTTAGAGTCTATCAAAGCCTTGTTCGAAGTATCCATCCGCTGATTCAAGATGGCAACAGCTGCATCCAACTCATCTCTAGTTACGCCATCTCTGCCTACCGAACTTTGACCAACTTCAAGGTGATTGGTTTGTGGTGTTGCTTCATTGGCGGCATTATCTGAACCACTACCAGACTTACTTCTAACTTTCTTCGATGGATCCATTATCTCAGAAAAACGTTTAAACATTAAAGAAAATCCTTCGACTAGCCTGAATTTTAGACTTTGTACATCTATCATAGAAAACATGCTTCAAACTTCGACATCCCCCACAAAGCTCTTGACCTTTAGATGTGGACGTGGCTCCACAGTGTGCGCCAAAAATGTTAATGTCAAAAAATCAATGCTAACACCCCGAGAGGTGAGTGAACACCTTCAAACTGTTTAGATCTTGGTTAGGGGAAACCATGAACAAAAGCAGTAAATAATATAAAGCAATTATACGTGCTCGGCCTCAGTTTTGGCCTACATCCACTTTAATGGAGGATTTCATTATTATCTCAATTACAAGGTACACATTTTCTATCATTTTATACATCTTTCCTCTTTATACAACAAATCTTTGTTCTCTTTCTACGACCTCTTCAATCTACCATGGAACACTTATATCTCTCTAGATGTGAAGATTATTGAGGTGGTTCCTCGATAATCTTGCACTTAGATGATCGTTGAAGTCTTCTTAACGGTTCAAATGATGGATCTTAGCTTGAAAGAGCTTTAACGAAGTTTGAGAATGGTTTATGATGTTGGAGAATGAAAACGGAAGCACTTCGTGGTTTGAGAATTCAGTCTCCTGAATGAAGGAAATAGTGGGGGTATTTATAGGTATGGAAGTGAAGCGGAGAGGCTGAAAATTGGGTGTGCAAGTGCTCGCGTTGTTTTAACGACCCGAATTGTGTCTTGGGGCGCAGGAAATGACCTAACTCCCTAGGTCATTTGAACGACTTGCCTTGTATGTTGCATGCAGCGAACCACCCTAAAAGCTCCAAAATGACCCGCTTGCCTTGCCTGCCTTCAACGACTTGTTGGTCAAGCGACCCGAATGCGACGACCAGGCTTGAACTTCTTACCAGCGACCCAATGCTTCGGAAAGCCAACGACCTATGGCTTGGAGACCTGGAAGTATTGCTGATGACATGGCACAAACAACCTGTCCACTTATATGCAGAAATGACCAAAATAGATAGTGAGCTGATTCTATGTGTTATGAATGCACACAACCCATCACTTTATTACTCAATGCATCAATTATAAATCACATTTTTTTTGTTTAAAATTTGCCCCTCAAAGTTTGTTTTATTGAAAATAATATAGGCTTCGAATCACATATCTCGACATGGTTTCAATTGGTCATGCTTTGTTTATCTGAAACATTGTCATATGCACATAGCAGTTGAGTCATTTGGGCTCTAAACTGAATCAGTTGTGGCTCATTTAGATATGGCCTTTTATATCCTCTTTTAGGTCAGTTAGGCTCACTCTGTTTCACTGTCAAGAAGCTTTTTGTTAATGGCGGCTTGAGCTTTGAGACTATAAAACCTCAATTTTTAGAGCATTTTAATTAATGATTTAATTTAAAATTTTGGTTTATTTATTTTATTTGTTTGCATTCATTCTTGAATTTTTATATAAATATTTAATTCGTATAATTATACCCTTCGTTTTCAATATGGAATTATATCTTTAATTTAATTTCAATACGTATTTATTGTTGTTGATGTAAATACAACAAAATTTTGATTGTGAGATTCTTTTTCTTTGATATCGTTTATTTTATATTTGATTTGCAAAATTGTTGTTAATTGCATACTTCCAAAATCTGTTGGTTCCTTTGTATTTAATATTTATGTTTGTTTTTCTATTTTCTGTAATCAATGTTTGCCATTTAAAGATGACGTCCATTTAATTAGTTTAATTTCTTTCCTTGCATGTTCGTTGTTTTCAAAATTAAATCTTTTTGTTCCCAAAAATCATGCGTATACATTCTATTTGTTGCTAAGCGTTAATAAAGCTCCTCCAATTTCTTTCCTTGATTCTTCCCATTATTTAATTTGTTATTTTTAATATTTAAACCATTAATTCCTTAATGTTATAATCCATTCGTTTCCTTTTATCTTAAAAATGTTTTCAATTGGTAAATGAAATTTGCAAACTATTTAATTCTTATTTCTATTTTAATTGCACCATTAGTTTTTAAATTTAAACAAAACGTTTGTTTTGAATAGCAAGCATAAATTCAGTACATTTATTATGCCAAAAGAACCGTTCCATTTCATTCATCATTAAAACCTGACTGATTTAACTGATCTGTCTATTTTATTTATCACCATTATTTATCCAATTTTTTTCCCACCTCGGTTGCCTTTTTGAAATTTAAAGAGAAACATGATTAGCTCAAAAATTCGTGGTAGGTTTCTGAAACCATTCATTCAGAAATTTTCCCATTTCTTTATTTATAGATCTTCTCTGTTCTCCTTCATCTTTTCTTTTGCAGTCCTTACGCCATGTTTTTTTTCTCTTTCTCCATCATTTCATATATTCAAAGAAAGGAGCAGCAACCCTGTAACACCCCACCTCCGCTAGGGTCACTCTTTCGGGGGCACTAGCTTCTGGGGGGCGTTAGAACTGGGTAAGCATGCATAATGATATATCAAGGCAGAACATGAACATAAATATATATGTAAAACAGAGTAAGTGAGAATAAAACAGCGGAATATCTCAAATCATCTCAAAACAAGTCTAGTACATCATAAAGTCATCTGCCAAAATAAACAAGTCTAGTACAACATAAACAGAAATACTGAAATACATAGTGCTATCCCCAAAAAATAAAGGTGATAAACCATAGCGAGCTCAATGTCCAGACATACATGAGCTATCCAGCGAACAAGCAAGCTATCCAAGCTAAGCACCACTGTTCCCTCCCTGAGAACCTGGGGGGGGGGGGACGGAAGAAAAGAAGCGAAAGAAAACAGGTCAGTCAAAAAGACTGGTAAGCCCTACTACGATCAGTCTATAACTAATAAAGTTAACATCATGATGGAAACTGAGATGAACATACTGGCAATAGATAAAGGTGTCATCACATAAAGAAGATCAAGCTTTGCACCACAGTGTACTAGCAAACTAACATAACAGGTATTGATCCCTCAGCCCAAACCTTGGCCCAATTGCATGAGGTGACCTTAATACAAGGTCCAGCCCAACGGTCTAGTCGATCGGCTCCCTTTAAACCTAACACATCAAGTGTTGGTGTCCATACGGCCCACATATGGTTGTAGTCAGACTGTGCTGGGTCCACCTTCGGGTGTATCAAGCCCTCGGGTGTCAACCCCAGACACCTAAGCAATAATGCACAGTCTAAACCTACTGGTACCCGTGCCTCGAGTTTGTCCAACACCGGACTACGTGCACGTCCGTAGCCCGCCTGGACCCGCACCGCTGTACCACTCAGCCGTCGCTTTGGTCGCTTACATCAGTCCAGTAATCGTGCCCCGCCCTAGCCTAGCCTCTAGGGTTGTGAATGATACCCAACTGGGATTACTGCTGGAACAGACCACGTTGCTAGGGTTTTCTATGAGGGTTAAGTGTGGTTTAACCCCTCACTAATCATGGATTAAATTAGCTAAGTGTAACCAACAGTTCACCACTTAACCCCATTTAATCCCTCGTATCCCCCAAAATTGGTTAAGTATTAGTGGGCCATGACTTAACCCTAATCATGAGGCATTAATTAATTTAATTGTGCCTTAACCTCTCACATTAGACCTTGTTGTGGTTACCAGTTAGGCCGGTCGGGTCCGGGTAGCTTTACACCACAACTTGGTCTAACCTCGGGTCCAAGGTACACATGACCAACTTCTCACATTGGGTCCTATTGTTTGTAGCAACTAGTTAGGCCGGTCGGTTCCGGGTAGGTTTACGCTACAAACTCAACCCAACCTCGAGTTGGCCACACTTATGTTTTCTAAGTGTCATGTCCACTTTATTTTCAAAATATAATCACAAGTTTAACAAATACTTGGGTAGACCTAACTTAATAGGTAAATTCCCAAGGGGTAGACCTAACTTAATAGGTAAATTCCCAATCTTATATTTTCATGTATTTTAAGTTTTACCCAAAAACCCCCCCAACGTCATTCTATCGCTTACATATTCGTCATAACGCATAAAGGATAGAAAGAGGGAACTTGGCACAACATACATGATGAATCTTACATAAAATATGCATAACATGTTGGACTTGCATAACTTAGCATAGTGAACTTGCATAAACATGCATAACTTGTTAAACTTGCAAATCATGGCATAGTGAACTCGCATAAGCATGCATAACTTGTTAAACTTGCAAATCATGGCATAGTGAACTCGCATAAGCATGCATAACTTGTTAAACTTGCAAATCATGGCATAGTGAACTTGCATAAACATGCATAACTTGTTAAACTTGCAAATCATGGCATAGTGAACTCGCATAAGCATGCATAACTTATTAAACATGCATAACATAGCATAGTGAACTCGCATAAGCATGCATAACTTATTAAACATGCATAACATAGCATAGTGAACTCGCATAAGCATGCATAACTTATTAAACATGCATAAATCCCAACTTTCATCACATATTAACTTTAGAGTTTCTAAAATGAAGGTAAGAGGGCTTACAAATATTATGAAGACACAAATCTACTAATAAAGATTGAGAAGCCCTTTATGCAAGCATATAAAAACCCAAAACAAAAGCTCCAATTAACAAAAATCCCAAAAACTCTAGCTTAGCAAATAAAGCTTGCAACTTGATGATGTATGCAAGCTAATGATCATTCATACAACTTAGAAATGCTTGTATGAACATCAAAGTCTTCATAGAAATGATTTTTGAAGAGGGTGGAGGCTAGGGTTTTTAGGTGGAGGCCATTTGAGAATTCAATTTGACATAGTTTGGTTGCTAGAATGAATAATGAGGTTTTAGGGTAGGATTAGGGGCTTATTTATAGAGGATTAGAGTGTTTTTAGCCCTAGGATTAACCCTAGGTTAGTTTAGGTCCGTCAGATTTAGGAATTCTCTAGAACCAAGCCACAAGACCAGACCAAAACCCAAAATGGTGCGCCAGGCAAAACTGCCCGGCCACCCCGTGTCGACAGGGCTGTCGACAGGGCAGTCGACACCCTAAGACCCCTGTCGACATGCCTATCGACATGGGGGTCCTGGCGGGAGTTTTCCCGCCTGACGCCAGTTAGCCCTAATCCTTGTTTTAAATTTAAAATTTAAATCTGTTTTTAACATGGAAATTTCTGAAAACTTCAATGGGCCTTAACTGGGTCATACGGACTCCGATTTTCGAAAACTCGGACTCTATTTCGCGTATTTTTCCGAGACGAACGCAATGGCATAGCCCATTTCCCTTGATTCAGATTTTAGAATTAAATTCTGCCTCGATTTATGTTATAACAGGTTATTGAAAATACGGGTTGTTACATTCTCCCCTCCTTAAAGGATTTCGTCCCCGAAATCTTCAAGTTAGGAAGAACGCATCCTACCATCCAATCATCCATCTACTCAAAGCATCATCCACGAGCAATCATTGTCCTTAAAAGATTCTAAATGCTGTATGAACATATGCAAAAGTGTGTGTATATGTACTTATCTAATGCAAAGATCAGTGCAAAATATGTTAGTGAAATGTATCCATATGTATGCAAATCCCTAACATAATGTATAATATCTACATGCGTGCTCAATCATACATCTATATGCAACATCCATGTGATGGCATACAAATTTCATCCAAGAATAAGCATAAACACTCATGCACATGCAATATGAGGAGTGTGTGAGCCGATCTAGTGCCTAATGTGTATCATGCATCCACGAGTAACCACTTGCAAACACTTGCAACCACTTGCAACCATCAAACATAACATGTCTCAAACACATGTTTCATCCAGAGGGTTTCTACCTAAGGTTCTCATGATAAGATTAGCACGATAACTAGATAAACATGGATAGCAAAGAGAAAGATATGCTAAACAAAGGAAAGAGATTGAGAGTGTACCCTCAAAAAGGAATGGACAAAGCCCACGCATCTTCTCCTCGGTTTCCCAAGTTGCGTCTTCTTCGGCTTCACCCCCATTGAACCTTTACCAACCTGACCTCTCGATTCCTTAGCTTCTTGGTCTCCGTCCCCAAGATACGAATCGGAGCTCTCCTCAAAGTTGCCTCTTTCTCTACTTCCACGTCTTCAAGAATGCTAGGTTCAACCACCTCAGCGGACTCATGTAGGCACTTTCGGAGATGCGAGACATGAAAGACATTATGCACTCCGGACAGCTTCTCGGGTAATTGCACTTTATAAGCCATCTTCCCAATTCTCTCTATGATAGGGAAGGGTCCAACAAATCTCGGTGCTAACTTCCCAACAGCTCCAAATCGGACCACATTCCGCAAAGGAGAAACCTTTACGAACCATGTCCCCAACATCAAACTCCAAATCGGATCTCCGCTTATCAGCATAGGATTTCTGTCGGTCTTGGGCCGCCTTCATCCGTCTTCTAATCAACTCGACCTTCTCGGATGTATCCCTAATCATGTCAGGTCCAAGTATAAGCTTATCTGTAGTCTCCCACCAACATGTAGGTGACTTGCATGGCCTCCCATATAAAGCTTCAAATGGTGCCATCCCTATGCTCGCCTGATAACTGTTATTATATGCAAACTCAACAAGAGGAAGATGGTCTTCCCAAGCACCACCAAAATCCAGAATGCAAAGCCTCAACAAGTCCTCAAGTACCCTATTCACCCTTTCCGTTTGGCCGTCTGTTTGTGGGTGATAGGCCGTGCTCAGGTTCAACCTCGTGCACATAGCTTCCTGCAAACTGTTCCAGAACTGACTAGTAAAGATGGGGTCTCGGTCACTGACTATGCTGGAAGGGACTCCATGTAGTCGTACTATCTCACGAAGATATACTGATGCTAGTCCAGATACGGTCCTTTTGCTCTTTACTGGAATAAAATGAGCACTCTTCGTAAGTCTATCTACAATAACCCAAATGCTCGTATTCCCTTTCCTTGACCTTGGAAGCCCATCAATAAAGTCCATGGAGATACTCTCCCACTTCCAAAGCGGGACCTCTAGAGGATGCAATAGCCCACCGGGCTTCTTTGACTCGGCTTTTACTCTCTGACAAACAACACATCTAGAGACAAACTCTGCCACATCTTTCTTCATTCCAGGCCAGAAGAAAATGCGCTTCATATCATTATACATCTTATCACCGCCTGGATGTATAGTCAACTTGGAGCGATGTGCTTCCTCAAGAACTTTCCTCACCAAGTCTTCCACCATCGGAACACAAAGCCTTCCGTCTCTCCTCAGCCAACCCTTATCGTCTATAGAATATCGAGCAAGGTGACTAGATGTCTCCCCTCGAATCAGCTTATCCATGATCTCAATTACCTGAGGGTCTTCCTTCTGCGAAGCCCCAACCTGATCCAGAAGGGTAGGCCTGAGCTCAAGAGATGCTAAAGAACCGGTCATTGACTCAACCGTCAAAGAGAAATCAAAGGTTGCCAAGAACTCTAAATTCTTCATCTCAACAAATAGAGGACTTAGTGTCAACCTTTTTCTACTCAACGCATCCGCTACAACATTCCCCTTGCCAGGGGTATAGGCTATATCAAAATCATAGGACGCCAAGAATTCCATCCATCTCTGCTGCCTCAAGTTCAGATCCTTCTGCGAAAAGAGATACTTCAAAGACTTATGATCAGTTTACAGCTCAAATCTCTCTCCCAGAAGATAATGACGCCAACCCTTGAGTGCATATACTATTGCTGCCAGCTCTAGATCATGAGTGGGATAATTCTTCTCATGCAACTTAAGTTGCCCCCCACCAAAACATATAACTCTGCCCTCTTGCATCAGAACGGCACCCAATCCCGTGCCACAAGCATCAGTGTACACGGTAAATATCTTACCACTATCGGGTAAAGCTAGAACTGGTGCTGAGGTAAGGGCTCTCTTGAGTCTTTGAAAAGCAAGCTCATAGTCCATATCCCAAGCAAAAACTAAGTTCTTCTTCGTCAACTTAGTAAGAGGAGCGGATATCTTCGCGAAGTCCTTGATGAACTTCCGGTAAAAACCCGCAAGACCCAGAAAACTTCTCACCTCGGTTGCATTCCTTGGAGTCTTCCAATCCTGAACTGCAACCATCTTAGCGGAATCCACCGCTAAGCCTTGCTTGGATACGATATGCCCAAGGAATCTAACTTCCCTTCTCCAAAAGTGACACTTGGAGAACTTGGCCTTTAACTGATGTGCTCTAAGCGTATCCATCACCTCTACAAGATGCCTCGCGTGCTCTTCTTCATCCTTGGAGAAGACCAGAATATCATCCACAAAGACCACGACAAACTTGTTCAAGAACTCTCGAAACACCCTACTCATCAAGTCCACGAAATACGCGGGTGCATTCGTTAAACCGAACGGCATAACAAGCCATTCAAAGAATCCGTCTGGAGTTCTGAATGCAGTCTTGTCTATACTATCTTCAGCCACTCTGAGCTGATGAAATCCAGTAGCAAGATCAAGCTGAGAGAAAACAGAAGCACCAACAAGCTGGTCAAAGAGATCATCGATCCTCGGTAACGGGTGTCTGTTCTTCTTAGTCAGCTTATTCAATTCTCTATAATCCACACAGAGTCGAAGAGAACCATCTGCCTTAGTAGCAAACACCACAGGCGCTCCCCATTCGGATTTACTTCGTCTGATGAAGTTCTTCTCAAGTAACTCCTTTACTTGCTTGCTGAGCTCCCGTCTCTCACGCGGAGCCATGTGCCGAACGGGCAAAGAAACAGGCTTAGCATTATCCACCAGATAAATGCGAAAATCAATCTCTCTTTTCGGGGGCAACCCCATAACTTCTTCAAAAACATCTGGATAATCTCGGACCACCCTTACAGACTGAAGGGCTTCCTCTGACGAGTCGAGAGATTCAAGATAGCACAACATGACGGGATTCTTCGGATTGCATGAAATCTCTAAGGTGTTGCCAAGGCGAGTCACAAGCCTCACAACCCTATGCTCACAATCAAGAATGGCTCCATATCGGGATAGCCAATTCATGCCCAATATCAATCCGTATCCCCTGAAACCAAGAACATATGCACTACACAAGAACTCTACACTGAGTATAGAGATCCTCAGATCCTCACATATCATAGACAGATGAGCAGAACCCCCAATGGGATTCGAAACACAAACGGGATCATCCACTAAGCTAGTACTAAGGTGCAAGCTATCAACAAGATCAGATGAAATAAAGCTATGTGATGCACCAGAATCAAACAAGGTACGAACTGGAAGATCAGAAACATAAACAAGGTTCTCAACAGAAACACTACCTCGATCGGGAAGTGAAGCGGTATTGAGAGCATGAACTTGCCCTCCTGAAGGTCCAGCCTGTCCTTTCTTCTTCGGGCACTCCTTGCTGAAGTGTCCAGCCTCACCACAGGAAAAACATCCACCACTAAGCTTCCTTTTCTTCTTCCTACAATCCTTAGCAAAGTGTCCAGGCACACCACAGTAATTGCACTTTCCCTTGCCTTTGTTATTGTTCCCCTTCTTGTTCTTGCCCTGATTCCCCTGACTGCTTTGACCACCTTGATTGCCTTTGCCTTGAGAATCAGTCTTCTTTGCTTGAGTATCACTCGACTTGACCTCTTTCTTCCCATCTCCCTGAAGTAGAGCCATATTGACCAAACTCTCAAAAGTAGCCCCATGCGGAATATGTGACATCGCCAAGCCCTGCAGCGGCTCATTCAACCCTCTAGCAAATCGAAGAGCCTTTTTCTCAGGAGTGTTCACCATATCCAAACCAAAACGGGCCAGCTGATTAAACTTGTTCACATACTCCTTGACAGACATATCACCTTGCTTTAATGCAATGAACTTCTCCATCTGTAAATTCGCCTCAGCAGAAGATAGAAACTTGGCCACAAATCTAGCCCTCAAATCGGCCCAAGTCTCAACGGGCCTCGTCCCATTGGTGACCTCCCACCAATAGGTCGCTTCATCCTTCAAAAGCCACACTGTCAATAAGATCTTCCTCTCGTCATCAATCCCAAAGATAGCAAACAAGTCCTCAGTGTCTTTCAGCCAATTCCTAGCTTCAACAAAAGATTCCGTGCTTAGGAAATTCTTGCCTCCCATCGCCTTGAAGTCTTTACAAACCTTTGTGAACTCAACCTGAGGATGCTGCGGGGGAGGAGGAGGAAGAGGAGCCTCAGCAACAGGAGGAGGAGGAACATTAGCAACGGGAGGAGGAATATTAACCACTAGAGGAGGAGGAGCAGGGACCACCGGAGGAGGGGCATTAGGGGGAGGATTCTCAACTACAGGAGGAGGAGTGGGAGTAGGGTTTGCGGGGCCGGCTGCCGCCCTAGCTTCTAGAAGTCTCCTATACCAGAGTGGTACATTTACTCCATCTGGGATGGCAAGATCCTCAGCCATACTGAAACGAAGGATAAGATAAGATTAGGTCAAGGGAACGAAGGATAACGCTAATGGCTTTTTGGGGAATAGCCTTTTTAAAATACTAGACTTTTCTTGGAAAATACTTTATACTTGTTTTGAAAATAGTTTTCCAAAAGTCCTTTTTAAAAACTTTTTGTTCTTTCTTGTAAACCATATGCTCTAATACCAAATTTGTAACACCCCACCTCCGCTAGGGTCACTCTTTCGGGGGCACTAGCTTCTAGGGGGCGTTAGAACTGGGTAAGCATGCATAATGATATATCAAGGCAGAACAGGAACATAAATGTATATGTAAAACAGAGTAAGTGAGAATAAAACAGCGGAATATCTCAAATCATCTCAAAACAAGTCTAGTACATCATAAAGTCATCTGCCAAAATAAACAAGTCTAGTACAACATAAACAGAAATACTGAAATACATAGTGCTATCCCCAAAAATAAAGGTGATAAACCATAGCGAGCTCAATGTCCAGACATACATGAGCTATCCAGCGAACAAGCAAGCGATCCAAGCTAAGCACCACTGTTCCCTCCCTGAGAACCTAGGGGGGAAACGGAAGAAAAGAAGCGAAAGA
This sequence comes from Allium sativum, assembly GCA_030737875.1. Taxonomy (NCBI): domain Eukaryota; kingdom Viridiplantae; phylum Streptophyta; class Magnoliopsida; order Asparagales; family Amaryllidaceae; genus Allium; species Allium sativum. Next base: position 440,421,545 of record CM060926.1, read on the forward strand.
AAACAGGTCAGTCAAAAAGACTGGTAAGCCCTACTACGATCAGTCTATAACTAATAAAGTTAACATCATGATGGAAACTGAGATGAACATACTGGCAATAGATAAAGGTGTCATCACATAAAGAAGATCAAGCTTTGCACCACAGTGTACTAGCAAACTAACATAACAGGTATTGATCCCTCAGCCCAAACCTTGGCCCAATTGCATGAGGTGACCTTAATACAAGGTCCAGCCCAACGGTCTAGTCGATCGGCTCCCTATAAACCTAACACGTCAAGTGTTGGTGTCCATACGGCCCACATATGGTTGTAGTCAGACTGTGCTCGGTCCACCTTCGGGTGTATCAAGCCCTCGGGTGTCAACCCCAGACACCTAAGCAATAATGCACAGTCTAAACCTACTGGTACCCGTGCCTCGAGTTTGTCCAACACCGGACTACGTGCACGTCCGTAGCCCGCCTGGACCCGCACCGCTGTACCACTCAGCCGTCGCTTTGGTCGCTTACATCAGTCCAGTAATCGTGCCCCGCCCTAGCCTAGCCTCTAGGGTTGTGAATGATACCCAACTGGGATTACTGCTGGAACAGACCACGTTGCTAGGGTTTTCTAAGAGGGTTAAGTGTGGTTTAACCCCTCACTAATCATGGATTAAATTAGCTAAGTGTAACCAAAAGTTCACCACTTAACCCCATTTAATCCCTCGTATCCCCCAAAATTGGTTAAGTATTAGTGGGCCATGACTTAACCCTAATCATGAGGCATTAATTAATTTAATTGTGCCTTAACCTCTCACATTAGACCTTGTTGTGGTTACTAGTTAGGCCGGTCGGGTCCGGGTAGCTTTACACCACAACTTGGTCTAACCTCGGGTCCAAGGTACACATGACCAACTTCTCACATTGGGTCCTATTGTTTGTAGCAACTAGTTAGGCCGGTCGGTTCCGGGTAGGTTTACGCTACAAACTCAACCCAACCTCGAGTTGGCCACACTTATGTTTTCTAAGTGTCATGTCCACTTTATTTTCAAAACATAATCACAAGTTTAACAAATACTTGGGTGGACCTAACTTAATAGGTAAATTCCCAAGGGGTAGACCTAACTTAATAGGTAAATTCCCAATCTTATATTTTCATGTATTTTAAGTTTTACCCAAAAACCCCCCCAACGTCATTCTATCGCTTACATATTCGTCATAACGCATAAAGGATAGAAAGAGGGAACTTGGCACAACATACATGATGAATCTTACATAAAATATGCAAAACATGTTGGACTTGCATAACTTAGCATAGTGAACTTGCATAAACATGCATAACTTGTTAAACTTGCAAATCATGGCATAGTGAACTCGCATAAGCATGCATAACTTGTTAAACTTGCAAATCATGGCATAGTGAACTCGCATAAGCATGCATAACTTGTTAAACTTGCAAATCATGGCATAGTGAACTTGCATAAACATGCATAACTTGTTAAACTTGCAAATCATGGCATAGTGAACTCGCATAAGCATGCATAACTTATTAAACATGCATAACATAGCATAGTGAACTCGCATAAGCATGCATAACTTATTAAACATGCATAACATAGCATAGTGAACTCGCATAAGCATGCATAACTTGTTAAACATGCATAAATCCCAACTTTCATCACATATTAACTTTAGAGTTTCTAAAATGAAGGTAAGAGGGCTTACAAATATTATGAAGACACAAATCTACTAATAAAGGTTGAGAAGCCCTTTATGCAAGCATATAAAAACCGAAAACAAAAGCTCCAATTAACAAAAATCCCAAAAACTCTAGCTTAGCAAATAAAGCTTGCAACTTGATGATGTATGCAAGCTAATGATCATTCATACAACTTAGAAATGCTTGTATGAACATCAAAGTCTTCATAGAAATGATTTTTGAAGAGGGTGGAGGCTAGGGTTTTTAGGTGGAGGTCATTTGAGAATTCAATTTGACATAGTTTGGTTGCTAGAATGAATAATGAGGTTTTAGGGTAGGATTAGGGGCTTATTTATAGAGGATTAGAGTGTTTTTAGCCCTAGGATTAACCCTAGGTTAGTTTAGGTCTGTCAGATTTAGGAATTCTCTAGAACCAAGCCACAAGACCAGACCAAAACCCAAAATGGTGCGCCAGGCAAAACTGCCCGGCCACCCCGTGTCGACAGGGCTGTCGACAGGGCAGTCGACACCCTAAGACCCCTGTCGACATGCCTGTCGACATGGGGGTCCTGGCGGGAGTTTTCCCGCCTGACGCCAGTTAGCCCTAATCCTTGTTTTTAATTTAAAATTTAAATCTGTTTTTAACATGGAAATTTCTGAAAACTTCAATGGGCCTTAACTGGGTCATACGGACTCCGATTTTCGAAAACTCGGACTCTATTTCGCGTATTTTTCCGAGATGAACGCAATGGCATAGCCCGTTTCCCTTGATTCAGATTTTAGAATTAAATTATGCCTCGATTTATGTTATAACAGGTTATTGAAAATACGGGTTGTTACAAACCCCTTTAAATCCTCCCCATCCATTCGTGCGTGAGCATCGCCCATCCCCGTTGTCCCACTTTGGTTCCTTCTCCACAACATGAAGCCCACGCCAAAGCCAAGCCTTGCCTCTTCTTTTTCACATACTGACCCCGCCATTCACCTCAACCCGCGCCCTTCAGCGATGCCACCACCTTTGTTCTTCCTTGTTAGAATACTTCCGGTTTATTATTATATTTTGTATTAGTGTGTGTATTTTGTTAGTTTTGGGGAGTGCCTGTGAGAGTGTATGTGTATAATGTTGTGAGAGTTTCGGGGAGTGCCTGTGTTAAATTTTAGATATATACATATACATTATATAATATTTCAGTGTGTATACGTATATATCTATAAAAAATGTATATAAATATATATATATATATATTTGTTTAAAAGTTTATATATATTTATATTATAGTTTTTGTGTGTTTATATAACTTATAATATATATATCGTTCTGATGTATATTGATGTGTTGTGTATACATATATAAAATTTATATATGTATATTTATTGTTATGGTGTTTACATAATTTATAATATATAGGTTATGAATTGTGTTGTGTCTACAGTGTGCGTGTATGAGTTTGTGTGTGTTTCAAATTATATATATTATATATATGTATATGATTTAGTATGCATTAGCGTTGTGTTTTATAATTTATAAAATATATTTTATGCATCGAATTTTAAATATTTATATACATATATATATATATTGTTAATTAAAAAGTTATATATCTATATATATATATAAAGCTTTGGGTGTGTTTTATATAATTTATAATATATACGTTATAAATTACGTTGTGTGTTTGCGGTGTTCGTTGAATTTTAAATATATATATATATATATATGTTATGATATAAATATAAATGTAAATATAAATATATAAATCTGTTCTGAATCGTGCCTACAAGTCGTCATTTCATTTTGGGCCACGAAAGGTGAGCTTATTTCACACCTGACTCACATTATTTCATAGATGTTAGATAAATTAAATGAACTGTTATGAAATGTATAGGATTGCCAGTAGAAATTGTTTGTTTTGAATATACGCTTTCATATGTGATACGATATTCATATGACATGTATGTATATTGGTTATATATGACTATGATGTGATTAATGATATGTGATGATTTGTTATGTTGTAGATACCCCTCGTTTAGGAAAAAAATCACTAAGGGTTGAAATGATGCATACCCGAACAGACATTAGATTAGGGAAAAATCATTATGGGTTGAAATGATAGAACTGAAAGATTTTTACTGAATTTGGGATTGCAGGTTGAAATGATAAACCCGTAGAAATTTTATAAATTGCGGGTTGAAATGATAAATATCCGTATCACTTGACTATAGGGTACAAAACTATATACGGACACCGTTGGTCATGTTTTCGAATTAAAATGATTTGGAAAATTTGTTCGTAATAACATTAATTTAAGATCTTATATTTTATATTTATATTTTAAAAATGTATACTTAAATTTTGTAAATTTTTAAGTTATATGTTTTAAAAAGAATTTATGAGTAAAAATGTATTTAAATGCTTATTTAAGATTATACTAATAGTTTATTTATTTTAAACTGTATAATTTAATCATATATGTATTTTTAATTTTAAATTAATATATTATAATAAATTATTCTTTTTAAACCTATTTCTAAATTATTTTAAACCTATATATGTTTATAAAGCTATTTTCTATATAAACTTATAACTTATAAATATATTTTCAATGCTTATTTTATATATATTTTATAAAAAGTTTTGGTTTTACGATTTAAATTCAAGGTTTAAAAATTTAAATGTAAATAACGATATAAATACTGAACTTTATAGGAAATGAACGTGAACTGCATAATTAATTGGAATTTGAATTTATAATTGATATGAATATATGAATTTGTTTATAAATTGCTTGAATATGAATTGAAATAATTTTATATATGGAATTGATTCATAAACTGTTTGGTTTGAATTAAAGAAATTTCTTAAATCAATTTATTTCAAGATATGATATTATAAAATGGCCAAGTGTGAAAATTTTAAAAGTTGGGTTGTTAAAGAGATCGGGATCGGATACTGTCATTCTCTCTGCCAATACCGAAAACCACTTTAACAATTGTGTTTGCAGTGGAGTTCCATAATGAAGTAGGTTGATTTGGAGGTGATTACTGGATTTGAAGAAAGAGAACAATGATGGATGTCCTTAACCTTCGGGTCATAATTAAAATGACTAAAACAGGGCTATACCAGACCAAGTGGGGTTAGCTACCTCCATCGGCAACACTTCTTCTTTATTAGTATAGTCCCTCAGTTTGATTGATTTGATTTGATGTGCATCCGTGATTACTGAGCGTTGTTCAAGGTGGGTGGTAGTCGCGGCTATGCGTTACCACCAGTCCGGGCATGCAACTAGTATATTCCTACTCTGGGCAATCCTCGTGTGCCATGTCATATTATCCTGATCGAGACCCCTACGATTTGATTTGTACTGTGCCTATGGAGTGCCCTCTGATAGCCTATGTTACTATGGACTTTACGGTATCTGTATAGACCACTATATTATAAATGGTGTAAGAGTAATAATCGTAATCCCACTTTTGCTATTTTAATATGTTATATCTAATCGTAGAAACTATTATAATAGTGTATTATATTATATGATATTAGCTTAATGGATCCTTAGAGGATGGTGATCCCAAACATCCTTTAAGTTACTGATGCATTTCATTGAACACTTCATTTGAGTTGATTTACCTCCATGAGAATGTTAGTCCTGATTCGAGTTGTTTTGTTTTGCATTATTGCTTGGGTCCGATCGAGTATTGCAGTGTTGAGATTTCACCTTTTGAAGCTGGAGACTGTTGCAGATATCACCTCTACCTGTTGATTCTGTCTATTTCTCTTTTTATTAGAATTCTTGTATTTAGACTTCCGCTGTATTTAATTTTGTAACTATGATATTATGTATAAATTTTGATTTTTATTTAGTAGCTTCATGAACTACTATTATATAATTTATTTATTCCACTACAAGATATTCTGTTTTTCTATGTCTATGGTTTATTCTATTTACCTCAGAAGCAAATAACATTCAGTCATTTCGAACGGTTCGAGTTGGTATAATTACCAACTTGAAGTGGACGAAAGACGGTATGTTACATTATATACATATATATATATCTGAATATATATAGGTATAAAGATAAATATGAACAATTCAGTTTAAATATATTAATTATTTAATTACTATTTTCCTACCTCATTCCTTTTCGGGGACGAAAAGGTTTGAGTAGGGGAGATTTTAACAACCTCAATTTTTAGAGTATTTTAATTAATGATTTAATTTAAAATTTTGGTTTACTTATTTTATTTGTTTGCATTCATTCTTGAATTTTTATATAAATATTTAATTTCTATAATCATACCCTTCGTTTTCAATATTGAATTATATCTTTAATTTATTTTCAATATGTATTTATTGTTGTTGATGTAAATATAACAAAATTTTAATTGTCAGATTCTTTTTCTTTGATATCGTTTATTTTATATTTGATTAGCGAAATTTTTATTAATTTCATATTGCCAAAAACTGTTGGTTCCTTTGTATTTAATATTAATATTTTTCTTTGTTTTTGTAATCAATATTTACCATTTAAAGATGACGTCCATTATTTAGTTTAATTTCTTTCCTTGCATGTTCGTTGTTTTCAAAATTAAATCTGTTTGTTCGCAAAATTCATGCGTATACATTCTATTTGCTGCTAAGCGTTAATAAAGCTCCTCCAATTCCTTTCCTTGATTCTTCCTAATATTTAATTCATTATTTTCAAAACTTAAACCGTTCATTCCTTAATATTATAATCCATTCGTTTCCTTTTATCTTAAAAATGTTTTCAATTGGTAAATGAAATTTGCAAACTATTTAATTCTTGTTTCTATTTTAACAGCACCATTAGTTTTTGAAATTTAAACAAAACGTTTATTTTGAATGGCAAGCATAAATTTCGTACATTTATTATTCCAAAAGAACCGTTCCATTTCCTTCGTCATTAAAACCTAACTGATTTAACTGATCTGCCTATTTTATTTATCATCGTTATTCATTCAATTTATTTCCCACCTCGGTTGCCTTTTTTAAATTTTGAAGTGAAACATGATTAGCTCAAAAATAAACTGTTCGTTCAGAAATTTTCCCATTTTTTTATTTATGGATCTGCTCCTTTCTCCTTCATCTTTTCTTTTGCAGTCCTTACACCATGTTTTTTTCTCTTTCTCCATCATTTCATATATTCGATGAAAGGAGTAGCAGCCCTTTTAATTCCTTCCCATCCACTCGTGCGTTAGCATCTCCCATCCCCGTTGTCTAAATTGGTTCCTTCTCCACCACATGAAGCCCAGGCCAAAGCCAAGCCTCGCCTCTCCTTTTTCACATACTGACCCCGCCATTCACACCAACCTGTTCCCTTCAGCGACGCCACCACCTTCTTTCTTCCTTGTGAGAATATTTCTGGTTTATTATTATATTTTGTATTAGTGTGTATATTTTGTTACTTTTAGGGAGTGCCTGCGAGATTGTATGTATATAATGTTGTGAGAGTTTTAATTTGTATGTATTGTCTTATGAGTGATGCTGTGTGCATAACTGGTGTATGTTCATTGTTGAGTTGTGTGTTTTTTTGGCGTGTGTTAAATTTTAGATATATACATATATATTATATAATATTTCGGTGTGTATACGTATATATATATATAAATGTATATACATATTTTTTTTTAAAGTTTATATATATTTATATAGTTTTGGTGTGTTTATACAACTTATAATATATATACATATATGGTTCTGAAGTATATTGATGTGTTGTGTATTCACATATAAAATTTACATATGTATATTTACCGTTATGGTGTTTACATAATTTATAATATATATAGGTTATAAATTGTGTTGTGTGTACGGTGTGTGTGTTTCCAATTATATATTATATATATGTGTATACGATTTAGTATGTGTAGCATTGTGTTTTATTTAAATGTATAATTTATAAAATATATTTTGTGCATCGAATTTTAAATATTTATATGTATATTTTGCTAATTAAAATATATATATATATAGCTTTGGATGTGTTTTATATAATTTATAATATATACGTTATAATTTACGTTGTGTGTTTGCGGTGTGCGTTGAATTTTAAATATATATATATATGTTATGATTTTTTTCTATGTGTAAGTATATATATAAAAAAATATTGTAAAGGATTATTGTGTTTTATTTTTGGTTTAATTGGGCTAGTGTTGTGTTTATTTTTGAGTCAAATGTAGTGTTGAGTTCCAAAACCCATTCCTAAACCGAACAACTGTACTAATTCTTTGAAAACTCCCTAGCATCCTATTATGAAAATAAAATATATCACGAGCGGTTATCAAGATATAAATCTGTTCTGAATCGTGCCTACAAGTCGTCATTTCATTTTAGGCCACGAAAGGTGAGTTTATCTCACAACTGACTCATATTATTTCACAGATGTTAGATCAACTAAATGAACTATTATGGAATGTATAGGATTGCCAGTGGAAATTGTTTGTTTTAAATATACAAATTCATATGTGACACGGTATTCATATGACATGTATATACACTGATTATATATGACTATGATGTGATTGATGATATGTCATGATTTGTTATGTTGTAGATACCCCTAGTTTATGGAAAAATCACTAAGGGTTGAAATGATACATATTTGAACGTACACTAGATTAGGGAAAAATCATTATGGGTTGAAATGATAGACCTGAACGATTTTTACTGAATTTGGGATTGCGGGTTGAAATGATAGACCTGAACGATTTTTACTGAATTTGGGATTGCGGGTTGAAATGGTAAACCCGCAGAAATTTTATAAATTGCAGTTTGAAATGAAAAATATCCATATCATTTGACCATTGGATAGAAAACTATATAAAACTATATACGGACACCATTGGTCATGTTTTCAAATTAAAATGATTTGGAAAATTTTATTGTAATGACATTAATTTAAGATCTTATATTTTATATTTATATTTTAAATATTTATACTTAAATTTTGTAAATTTTTAAAGTATATGTTTTAAAATGATTTTATGAGTAAAAATGTATTAAATGCTTATTTAAGATTTTAGTTATAATTTATTTATTTTAACTGTATAATTTAATCATATATGTATTTTTAACTTTAAATTAACATATTATAATAAATTATTCTTTTTAAACCTATTTCTAAATTATTTTAAACCTATATATGCTTATAAAGCTATTTTCTATATAAATGTATAACTTATGAATATATTTTCAATGCTTATTTTATGTATTTTTTATAAAATTTAATAATAAACTCAATAGGTGGATAAGTTTTGGTTTTGCGATTTAAATTCAAGGTTTAAGGATTTAAATGTATATAACGATACTTGATTCAATGAATTTGATTTTAACTCAACTAAATGTGAACTTTTAATTGACTTAAATATTGAACTTTATAGGAAATGAACGTGAACTGCGTAATTAATTGGAATTTGAGTTTATAATTGATATAAATATATGAATTCAATTATAAGTTGACTGAATATGAATTGAAATAATTTTATATATGGAATTGATTCATAGACTGTTTGGTTTGAATTAAAGAAATTTCTTAAATCAATCTATTTTAAGATATGATGTTATAAAACGGCCACTGTGTGAAAAATGTAAATGTTGGATTGTTAAAGAGACCGAGATCGGATATTGTCATACTCTCTGCAAATACCGAAAACCACTTTAACAACTGTGTACGCCGTGGAGTTCCAAAATGAAGTAGGTTGATTTGGAGGCGATTACTGGATTTGAAGAAAGAGAACGATGATGGATGTCCTTGACCTTCAGGTCATAATTAAAATGACTAAAACAGGGCAATACCGGACCAAGTGGGGTTAGCTACCTCCATCGGCAACACTTCTTCTTTATTACTATTGTCCCTCGGTTCTATTGATTTGATTTGATGCGCATCCGTGATTTCGGAGTGTTGTTCGAGGTGGGCGGTAGTCGCGGCTGTGCGTTACCACCAGTCCGGGCGTGCAACTGGCATATTCCTACTCTGGGCATTTATAACGACCTGAACTTCCCTGTAAAGGAAAGCCCTGATTGATTTGAGGACAAAGAGTATATATAATTTGTATATATTTTATTATTTTAATTTAATTTTCCAAAAAGGTTGACTTTTCTTTTGAACTCCAAATGAGACCCAACGACTGTCGCCGCTAGCTAATTACCCCCATTCCGAACACAATGGGATATGTTCTGTAAGCCAATTCGACTGTTACAATCAGTTTATATTTAATTCAAAATATAAATCAATATATTTTAAATTTGAACGCGCATTTTAATTTATCGGGGCCACATACTGACTCCAAAAATTCCAAAAAAAGTATTTCTAGCGTTGTATTGATGATACGGTCCTAACAAAACTAATTTCATCGAATTTGAAGACCATTTGAAAAATGGCCATTTTTTGGTCGATTCAAATTAACTAAAACTGCTAAAACACATTTTCTTTTGCCACGCTCACATATTGATTCCAAAAATTATGAAAATTGGAATCTAGCAATAATTTGACATTCCGGATCCAACAGAAGTGGTTTCGTCGAAAATGGTGGTCGTTTGCAAAATGGCTATTTTTAAGGGCTAATATTCCATAGCGACTATTCTGAATTTTCAACTGGTCATAACTTTTTATTCCTACTATGAAATTTCAATTTCGTTGGAAAGATATTTTCAAATAGATTCTAATATTTTTAGTTTCACTAAAATCCGGTTTATTTTGAATCCTATACATTCATTTGAAATTTGAAATCGAATTTTCAAACTATAGCGCAATTTCCAATTTATTTTATAATTAAGATAAATATTTATATTCTAATTTCGATTTAAATAAATATATACGTTCTAATTCTATTCAAAATAAATTTCTTGTCATTTTTATTTAAAATAATTAATTTTAAATATTCAAAATTCATTAAAATTGCCAAAGTAAAATTTTTAAATTGGTTCTGATTTTCCGGGTTGTTACAATCTCCCCCACTTAAAATCTTTTCGTCCTCGAAAAGGAACGGAGCTGAAAGTTGTTTAACTAATCAACTCAACTTTCATTCTGCCTTTCATTCTTCAACTTTTCAGTTTCTAAGAATTTCTTATTTTTCAAAAATTTGGCTAACACCCTAAATTTTAGAAAAATTTCTCCATAACCTCCTTTGTACGGGGAGCACCGGGAAAATTCCCAAACAGCCGCACAAGCCCTCTCTACTCAAAAAGAAAACGCGGCCAGCTGATCGGCTCATAAAATCATCCAAACCTAAGAAATTAGTAAACATGTACCTATTTGTCGGGCATACAATTTTATTCTTCTTCTCTAGCCTCTTTGCTATGACTTGTTCAATATATATGCATGTACATGTACGCAATTTCAAACAATTTTCAAGTCAGTTCAATATTTTGATTCGATTTGGCTAATGGTTCAAAATTTAATAAATCAAACCAATAATCAAACAACACAATCAGCAATTAATTAGTGATTATCGTTTCAAACACATAACTTTGATATATATATATATATATATATATATAGAAAATCATGTTTTTGATGTCAATTAACAACAATATATTCTATCTAGTTTTGGTTCTCACACCAGTCAATTGGAATTATATAAATATCCCACTTTCGAAGCTCGAACACAAATTCGAATGATGATCGATCAATCATCAGAACCATCTACGGGCGACTAGAGTGTGATTTATATCTATCCAGTATATTAAAACTTCGAATATACGTTTGCAAGGCATGTATGCAAAATCTTTATATACTCGATTGTCCAAATTCAATATAAAATATAATATTCAAATACGTATAACATGGTTTAAATTTTCAAAAAAAAAATTTATTTTCATTTTTATTTTAAATACACTACACTTTACACTCGTTCTAGGATACTACAGATCCCATCTCTAACGAGTCATCCTTATTGGATATTACTAATCCAATCTCTGATGAATTCTTTCGTTCGGTTCTAATGTGTCTTGTTCTCGAGCTCTGTAAACCAAAGCTCTGATACCAAATATAACGACCTGAACTTCCCTGTAAAGGAAAGCGCGGATTGAGTTGAGGACAAAGAGTATATATAATTTATATTTTTTTTATTATTTTAATTTAATTTTCCAAAAAGGTTGAATTTTCTTTTGAACTCCAAATGAGACCCAACGACTGTCGCCCTTAGCTAATTACCTTCATTCCGAACACAATGGGATATGTTACGATCAGTTTTCATTTAATTCAAAATATAAATCAATATATTTTAAATTTGAACGCACATTTTAATTTACCGGGGCCACATACGAACCCCAAAAATTCCAGAAAAATTATTTCTAGCTTTGTACTGACAATATGGTCCTAACAAAACTAATTTCGTTGAATTTGAAGACCATTTTGAAAAATGGCCATTTTCTGGTCGATTCAAATTGACTGAAACTGTTAAAACACGTTTTCTTTTGCCACCCTCACATATTGATTCTAAAAATTATGAAAATTGGAATCTAGCAATAATTTGACATTCCGAATCCAACAAAAGTGGTTTCATCGAAAACGATGGTCGTTTGCAAAATGACTATTTTTAAGGGCTAAAATTCCATAGCGGCTATTGTGAATTTTCAACTGGGCATAACTTTTTATTCCCGCTATGAAATTTCAAATTTTCAGTTTAGTTGGAAATATATTTTCAAATAGATTCTAATATTTTTTGGTTTCACTAAAATCCGATTTATTTTGAATCATGCACATTCATTTGAAATTTGAAATAGAATTTTCACACTACTGCGCCATTTCCAATTTATTTTATAATTAAAATAAATATTTATATTCTAATGTCGATTTAAATAAATATATACGTTCTAATTCTATTCAAAATAAATTTCTTGTCGTTTTTATTTAAAATAATTCATTTTAGATATTTAAAATTCATTAAAATTGCCAAAATAAAAATTTTAAATTGGTTCTGATTTTCCGGGTTGTTACAGCATTCCTCATGTGCCTTGTCATATTATCCTGAGCGAGACCCATACGATTTGATTTGTACCGTACATATGAAGTCCCCGCTGATAGCCATTACGTTACCATAGACTTTACGGTATCTGTATAGACTACGGTATTATAAACGGTGTAAGGGTAATCCTTCTTATGTTGTTTTATTATGTTATATTTAATCATAGACACTATTATAATAGCGTATTATATTATATGATATTAGTTTAATGGATCCTTAGGGGATGGTGATCCCAAACATCCTTTAAGTTACTGATGCATTTCATTGAACACTTCATTTGAGTTGATTTACTTCCATGAAAATGTTAGTCCTGATCCGAGTTGTTTTGCTTTGCATTATTGCTCGGGCCAGATCGAGTATTGCAGTGTTGAAATTTCACCTTTTGAAGTTGGAGACTATTGAAGATATCAACTCTACTTGTTGATTATGGCTATTTCTCTTTTTATTAGAAATTCTTGTATTTAGACTTCCGCTGTATTTGATTTTGTAACTCTAATATTATGTATACATTTTGATTTTTATTTAGTAGCTTCATGAACTACTATTGTATAGTTTATTTATTCCGCTGCGAGATATTCTGTTTTTTTTTTTGTATATATGATTCTGTGATTTATTCTATTTACCTTAGAAGAAAATAACATTCTGTCATTTCGAATGGCTCGAGTTGGTATAATTACCAGCTCGAAGTGGACGAAAGACAGTATGTTACAGAGAAAGAACACTTCAATTCCTCAATAGCTGCTTCATCGTCGCTCAAATCCATCATTGCTGACCAAATCAACATCGCCAACACTCGCCAAACTCCAATTTCTCAAGAAAAAATCAATCTAAGTCTTCACTGTAATCAACTTCACCGAAATCGTAGCTGAATCGGTCAGAACTGAGGCACTTTGTAGTTGCGGAGTCACTTAAAAGCTTCTATCACCAAGTTTGACCATCCAAACCCATTGTAGTTCGTCATAGGTGTCGACTCCCTTCATTTTTCTTATTGAATCTCTCTCACGTAGCTAGGGTTTGGATGAACTCGATGATTTGCTTTTTAAAGTTAGGGATTTTGTTTCAATTTCATTTTAGCAACTTTTCCTTTTATGTATGAGATCTCAGTTGTATTTCAAATCGGATTTTGACGTTGACTTTGGAATTTTTTGGGTTTTTGACTGATTTCGACCGATATTTTGTAAATCTATACATCGATTTTCATTCCAAAAGTTCATATTCGGATTTGAGTCCGATGTCGAGTTGTTTTGTTGCGGTAGAAAACAGTTGATTGCTTTAGGCAAACTCGCATTTCTGGATCTTCAGAATTGGTTTGCAATCTTGTATAACCCACGGTGTTGATTTGATAATGAACTGATTTGGATTTTGATAACTTGATGTATTGAGATGATATGCTTTTCCTCGTGAATTTTTGAATTGACTCACGGTTTTGATCAATATGCATTGAGTTTTGATGTGTAGTCTTATTGTGGATTTTTTGTATGATGATCCTTATCTTGAATTTGAATTGAGTTGACTGGGTGCTTGAATTAGTTGCTAATGGATTTAGTTGTTGATCATCTTGTTACAATTTTCATCTATGATGTACGAACTTGTTTGATCGAACCCGTGCAGCGTACTTGGAGGATTCTTGATGATTGAACCAACACTTAGCAGCTTTAGAACATAGATTGTGAAGCGACCTATTTCGGTCGCTCAGAGGACGACCCAAGCTCTCAGGTCGTTGAGCGTCCTGCACTGTCAGGTTGTTGAACGATCTGCCTTATCAGGTCATTGAGCGACCTGCTCTGCCAGGTCGTTGAGGACAACCTACTTAGCTACGTCGTTGGACAACCTGCTTGGTTAGGTCATCAGGTGAACTAACTTCTGGGTCGTTAGGCGACCTGTTTTTGCCTCTTAAAGCATGTTTTCGAAGCTTATCACATTCAAGCACCGGACTTTGTATAACTCACAGTTATAACTTGAGAATTAAATTCCCATATTCCCTGTCTTACTACAACAACAAACATTTGAATATTTTGGACTTATACTTCGCCATCGACCGTTCATATCAATAACATTAGTTAGTTAAAACATATTACAGTGAATTTTAAGACTTAAACTGGATATTGCATCTACAAGAACTTATTTCATTAAACAATTTATAACTTATAAAAATTCTCCTATATAGATACGACATTCTTGTTTAAGTTAGTGACGACACTTAGGATCGACTAACCGACATACGCCGACTGTGGATTTCAAGCTTCGTTTTAATATGACTTATATAATTTTGCACGACACTCGCACTTAGGAAATGCATACCTATAATATATTTATAAACAAGAACGTAGAATGGATACCTGAGGAATGATATGTCATCATTTTGAAGAAGCGACTGATTCCACTCAAGTTGAAATTCTACATCTGCCTCCGAGGCTACGAAAATTATAGCTTCTCAGTCGGTACCAAATCTGTCCGCTCCTGTCCCCCCCCCCCCTTAATACCACACCACCAAAGAGATACTCTACAACACTTAACCAACAAACTTTTAGGCAGTTATGTAATTAATTTGGTATCCCTGATGCAGATGCAATACTACTGGGGAATGACATGTTTGATGACCGACCGCCAAGTGGCTATGTAGTAGTTAGCCGTCAGATGTTGAAGAGCGGAGCTGTTCCTCCTTTTAATCCGTTTCTAGAGATGGTCCTAAAGCGTTTTACCATTGCCCCATTCCAGATTCACCCAAATGGCAATGCCATTTTATTAGGGATTTAAGTGGTACATATGAAGGTGAGGGAATATGCACCTATGTTTGCGGACATCTACTATTTGTGTTCGTTTAAAAGGAGGAAGGACCATTCTTCCATCATAATTTTTGAACGCATAAAACCGAAAGCTCGTACTTGACTTGCCAAAGAGTGCCTTAGGATTTCTAAACTAGTTTTTCTTTGTTCGTTGTCCCACGACTTTTTATGGAATTTGGATGAAAGGAGTTGAATATATTTTCTCAGAGCCTTTCTCACCTGACTTTTTTAATTCTCACTCATTTCTTTATTGAAAAAAATTGCAGCTCCTGTCAAGGACTCTAAAGTTCCTACTGCCTGTAAGGCCGCTTTTGGGGATATAAAAGTTGTTGACGAAGCTGATAGGCATAAACAGTTGATAATCAAAGAGGAATTCCTTCGAAAATATGGATTACTTAACCCCTTTAAGTCCTTTCCTTCAAACGAGACTTCTTTTATCATAAGACTACACCTTCAGTATCAGGTGTTGTGGCATCTGGGGAAGGTTATGCATCGAAAAGCACCGTCGAAGAATCTTTGTTAAAGAAATTCTCCAATATTGCGAGTGCCGATGCAACATCTTATCAACCTCAACTACTATAACAATCCGAACTTCGAAAGACCGATTTTTTTTTTTTAAATTCCAACTTATCGAAACTCGAGTTGGCTTGTCTAATATTCTGCAGAAAAGGCAGAGATAAGGAATATATCAGAGCATAGAAATGACATCTCACAACGAAATGAAATAAAATCAAATATAGCCTTTCCAAGGTAATAATGATGCATAACCAGTATCCAAAGCTATCATATCTCTGCCACAAATCTAACCTGTGAGTGTGCCATGAGGAGGGGGTCGGAACAAAAGTTCTAGTGACTGGACTTAAGCTACACATTTTGGATAACCCTACATATACAATTTAGTTACATTTTATTATTTATTAGGTTACTTAGGTTAACAACACTCAAGGCTTACACACATGTCATACTCATCTACTCCCTAGTAGATTAACCTAATATAGTATACATGTAGCTACCCCAATATTAAGGTACACCCCATGGTACTCCACTCGCACTCCGCCACAACGCCATAGAAATATACACAGTCCCTCATCCTACGCCGAAATGACATACGAATCTCTGTATAACAACACTACGTTCTGGATAGAACTGCCATCGCCATGTTATGCAAGCGTGCAGACTGCCACCTTCGAACCATTGGATCTAATCAGATTCCATCATAGAGTAATGACCTAGAGTCTACAATACATCACCCGGAGTAGACATGCATGTATCTAGACTTTCTCATGTATGTATCTTTAATCGTACTTGATGCCTCAACCTCGATGATACACCATTCGGAAACGGTATAAATGTATCCGCACATATTATCTATTATGCACCGAGTTCCGTAACAGGGCTATATCAGATACACGGAACTTGGCCGGGAGCCTTTTCAGATATCTATATACATAGAAGCCAAGGCTATGGTCCCAACCGACCGCTTCCTCAACTAGTGAAGGGCCAACAAATACGAGAACTAGTGACGTTCCCCTAACAAACAATTTACATCCAAATTGGCGTGTCCCATAACCAAAGCCTTGATAGGAAAAGGTCAATTGTAACGAACTAGAAATTTTGGTAGTTAAATTTTGTAGTTAATTTATTTTAATATTGGAAATTTATTTTTATACTTGTTATTTGATATTAAATTTAAAATCTAATCTATTTTCTTTTGGTTTTAAACCAATTTTGTAAGTATAATTTAAAAATTTCTTTTATATTTGATTTAAATGTTTTGTTATATTAAACATTAATTATACTTTAAACTAATTAATATATATGTATTGTTTGAGAATTTATTCAAATAAATTTTGGATATTTCAAAATTTTATTTGAATCTGAGTGGTTTAATTTAAATCAAGCGTTATTAATATTTTTATCTAGTTGTTTAAATATTGGTAAACTTTGATTTTATTCTATTTGACAAGTTATAAACTAATTTATTTTATTTGTTTGAATTTTGAATTTTATTTGACTTGAGAATTTATGTAATCTAATTAGATTAGATTCGGTTTATAAGTATGAATTCAAATTTTAATCTTTAAATCTAAGTTTGTTGTAAAATTTTAGCGATAGTAATACTTTTAAAACAATTGAAATGTAGGAAATTATAATTTGATTTTTCTTTTTGATTTTTGAGAATTTTAATTGGATTTAAATAGTTTTGTTTATTTGAGTTTGGTTTATAAAAAATTTAAATTCAAATTGTATTTGTAAATGTAGAAATATACTAGTAGTGTATTTGTTGTATATATAGTATACTAAATGGTATTGACTGCTTAAAATAATTTGTGTTTTGCCATTTGTGAGATCATTGCACCCTTAAGAAAACACGTATCAAATTTTATCGGAGCGAGCAACGCGCATACCCTTCCTTTTCTTTATTTTCGTCTGCTCCCTTTCTTATTTTATCAGCCGTTTGTTCCTTTTGCCATCCCTAAATTTAGTTTACCCAAAATCAAAGAAATTGTTTCTCCCCTAAATCGCTTCCTACAGGAATTCCTCCACCAAATCGAGCTCCTTTTCCCCATCGCAACTGCCACCAGCCCAAAGCCAACGTCCTCTTGCAACCAGCTCAGCTCGTCGCTTGCCGCTTGATCCCAGTCCACCAATTTCCTCTATCACCGGCGTTTGAAACCGCATCTCTTCCTGCTTCATAACTGAACCACACCTCTTCTCCAATGTCCTACCTTACCAAGTGACGCTGTGAGCCTCTGCCACTGTCGAGAAGAGCCCATCACTGCTCCTCCGAGCCTGTAGCTTGCAAACCCCGCGCAGCAGATCTGGACAATTCACCAATCTCGAAGCTTGTATCAGCCAGAGCCATCGCGGATTGAAGCCATCACTGGCGCTCCAGTCTTCGGCACGTTGTCGCCTCTGGGAAGACATGGAAAACAGGTGAGTTATCAACTCACGATAAATTTCTGCTCAAGTAGTTTAATTTCAATATAAACTAAGCACAATAGCATGTCATTGATTGTGATTTGCATGTGATATCTTCTGGTTTTCCTCTCATTAGTTTAGCCTGCATCCTTGCGGTAGCATAGTTTTGTAAGGTTTTGACACTCAAGGTGCCATGACAGTTTCAACCGTATTTTGAAGTTGATTCCGTTTACATGCTTCCTTGCTATCGAGAAATAATAATAATAATGCTTTTCCTTTCCATGTGTTTGATCCCTATTTCCTTGAACCTGTAACTTGGGCTCAACACAACACTTCATCGGTTTTTCTGTAATATCACTAACCTTATTTCCCTTTTTGATAAAAATTGATATTATAAATTTGTTTTTTGGTAAGAACATAATAGCTAAATTTAACAACAAAATGGGTAAAACACTTTTTTATGGACTGTTGCCTTCTCTTAATGCTGTTGCTTCTTTTGTTAAAAGATCGCTACATCCTTATACTAGTTCTTTTATTCTTGTTGCTTTAATACAGCAGTATAGTTCTTTTTCATACGTGTCCTCATAATGTGCTGTTAAACGAACCTAGTTATTTTCCTCTCAACACCAATTTTTAACAATTAAAGCAACTGAACACACACACACACACACACACACACACACACACACACACATATATATATATATATATATGTGTGTGTGTGTGTGTGTGTGTGTGTGTGCGCGCGCACAATATATATATATATATATATATATGTGTGTGTGTGTGTGTGTGTGTGTGTGTGTGTGTGTGTGTGTGTGTGCGCGTGCGTGTGCGTGTGCGTGTGCGTGCGCGCGCGCGCGCGCGCGCGTGTGCGTGCGTCGAAGCGGCACCTTCCTTGCAGGAAATATGGTGGTGTATTTAATTTATACTGTCTTTACCATTATTGCCTTTCCTCACCATTGTACTCGTACTGTGTTGAACCCGACCTCCTTGTTTATTTAACCTGGAATTCTTTTAATTGCCTTGTATTATGAAACATGTCACTATGACCAATGCTATATAACATGACTCACTGTTTATTGTGGTTTCCTTTTAAGTTTTCTGTTGATGGAAAAATTTATAGCAACTTAATAACATTTTATTCCCTAAGTTTAGTGCAAATGAAGCTGATTGTCTTTTAAATAGAGGGTATTCATATTGTGTTTTATGCAATTTTAGTTGTCATATTGATGTTGCTTTCTGACTGAGCAGTGCACCCACCTATTTGAGTTCATTGTATATCATAATGTAGTCTGGTGATTATTGCATATTTGTATTTAATTGCCAAAGTAACGTAGGTTGATAAATTTTAAACTAATAGTTTTCATGTAGAACATATTGGACAACCAAAATTTTATGAATACATACTTGTAGTTTAAGGACAAACGAACCAAGATTTGTGGTATAAAATGATGATTGCACCCACATAGTAAATACAAAGTGAAAGTGAATAGTATAGTACATAAGTGATATTTCATTATCCACCTCGAATGGTCCTTTATCTTGTTGAAAAAAAAAATCATATATATTGGATCACCTTGTCATTTATATAGAATTGAGATGAATGAATACCACACTTAAAGTTTGTCACTGATATGAACAGACACCACAATTGATTAGAACTGATATAAATAGATACTATGCTTGAAATTAGTCACTGATATGAACAGACGTCGCATTCGATTTAGAACAAACATGAACAGATACCACAATTATTTATTTTATATATGGCATCGATGTTTGGATTAAATGTTATATTTTAGTTTATATTGTAGTTAACTTACTTGAACTATGATTAATCATGACTCGAATGTTTTATGTTTTGCATGGAACGCTCGGGTCAGATACGAGTGTTGCAGATTTTAGAAGTTATCAGCTCTCGAATCGGAGAGACATGTGAAGATGCATACATGCGCGCTCGACAAAACTGTAGCTTTAGTTTTTATTTAAAAATCATGTTCTGTATTTATAAATTCTTCCACTGTGAAAAATGTTTTGTAAAACTCTGATTTTTATATGAAATTTTTTTCCATTGCAAAATGTTGTATTATCTTGTGTACCGTGATTCTGTTTTTATTCTATTTAGACCCTGTAAACTAAAGTAACTGCCCGTTGCTTTGAACGTTCTGAGTTGGTTTAAATACCGACTTGGGACGGTCAAAAGGCAGGTCGTTACAATGTGGTATCAGAGCTTTGGTTTGGCAAAGCTTAGCTTATTAAGTTTAAAAACTCATTAGAGATAAAGTAGCAATACTCTAGAATGAGTGAAATTGATACAAGAATTGGTGTAGAGAGAGCATATCTTGAAAACAAAAATTATTTTGAAATTTAATAAATCATTTCGAAAAGCGTAATTATTTTGGAATATAACATGTAATAAGCATTTTGAGTATATTATTGGACGTCGAGATTGGACTATTTAGTGTGTACGGATTTTGCATATACGTC
Organism: Allium sativum; assembly: GCA_030737875.1. Lineage (NCBI taxonomy): Eukaryota > Viridiplantae > Streptophyta > Magnoliopsida > Asparagales > Amaryllidaceae > Allium > Allium sativum. Next base: position 440,442,409 of record CM060926.1, read on the forward strand.
TGATCAACGTATGTACAAAGTCTAATATATACTGCATAGATATAGAATCACACTCTAATTGCCCGAGGATGATTCTAATGAATGATGCATCATCATTAGTATTTATTTTCGAGTTTCGAAAGTAGGATGACTTATGGTTCCGATTTAAGCATCGAAAATACTTGAAACCATTTTAAAAAATGTGAAAATGTTTTGCTAACTTCTAATGAAATGTTTGGATATAAGTTAATGTTAATTGCAATGGATAAGAGAAATTTAAATAAAATACGTCTTTGTTGTCTGTAATGTATAATTTGAAATTGCGAATGAATTACGTTGAAGTTGGAAATAATTTGAATAAAATTTGAATAGAAAGGAATGTTTGAAACATAAAAATCTGCCTCTTCATGAGTTTGTTGTATTCGCTTTCCTTGATTTGTCGTCATCTATTTCTTATCATTATCGATTCAAACAATTCGTGTTCTTGAACTTTTGAATTTGTCCAATCTTGATCCCATTCGAAACCAATCATCGAGTTGTTGCGAGTGTCGAGAATTCAATAATAAATTAAGAGAATAAATAAAATTGAATGCGAATCAAATATTTGAGAAATACTTGTAGCGAGAACAAACGGTTGTTGAAATTTAGGAAGACCTAACTAGTAAAGTATATATGATGAATGGAAGAATAAATTGAAGAATGTTAAAACCATTGAAATGTAGTAAGAAGCGCATTCTACATTAAGATAAACTGCAAAACAAAATGAATTTAGTCATAACAAAGGATATCGTTTTGACTAAAAATTGAGAATTGAATTCCAAAAAAATTTGACATTGATTTTTAAGGTTTTGAAAATAAACTAGTGGTATATACTAGTATTTTCGAAAAAATGTTTGAAGTAACTTTCCGAAATATTTTCAAAAAGGAAAATACGAATGGAGAACCCACTTTTGTCGCTAGGAAATAATTTTCAATGATAATTTTTCGTCATTGGAATTTATTTTCAAGTCTGAAAGTGAGGGAGACCACTTTGGTAGCTTTGTTCAAATGAACTTTGGTTTGTGAAACATGATTTGATTTATAAATATGTATATTTTCAAAAAGAAAAAACCTGAAAATTGAATCTCGAGTATGAGTTGAACGGTATTATAATATAATAGTATGTATACCTCGAATGAATATCTCGCAGAAAATGACCGAATTTAAATTTCAAATGAATTGAGTAGTAGTTCAATTTTTCCCGACTTATTGAATAAATTTGATTATTTTAAGCGATATTTGAATTTTGAGTTATAAGCTCAATGGAATTTGATTTTAAATTTGAATAAGTAATTAAATTTGGAGTATAATTGAAATTGAGATTTAAGTTTTAAACTCGACTGAAATTGAAAATGCCGATGGAAACTCAAGTATTGAGCTAATCTGAACCTTAGAGCCGACTAGGAATGAAAATGAATTGAACTTGAGGTTAAATGGAGTTTAATCTCAAAATTGGATACCGTGAATGGTTTAGAAATTTGAATTTTGGATAATTGATTTGGACTGGATTATTTTTTAAAGTAGTATTTATTATAAAACTATTTTATTTGAAATTATGGTATTATATTTATTTATGTTTTTTTTAAAATTAGCTTGTTATAAGCTAAATTATCTTTGTTTTCAAGCAAAATTTTCAAACTTATTTTTCCAAAGCCTATTTATTTATTTCAAACCATTTGCAAAACCTATATACCCATTTAACTTATTTCCCAAACCTATCTATTTATTTAAAATATTTGTATATCAAGCTAGTTATGTTACGAAGCATACCTATTTATTTCAAACCCATTTTAAAAGTCTATCTATTTATTCAAGATAATTTTTGCATTAAGCTATTTTTTTCCAAAATTACTTTTACGTAACTTTGTTATTTTGGTAAACCTATATATCCAGTCCGAACAAATTAAGATCCAAAATGATTGAATGTAAAGATCAATTAAATATCGATATTTGTAACGTAAAATCCAAACTGAATATGAACGTTGATAATGAATCAAATGTGTAAATGTGGATTTAAATTTTGAAATGGTATTGAATACTCAAATCGTTTTGAAATTAATTTAATTTATTTTGGAAAAGTAAATTTTGAAGATTATCGATATATAAATATTTTGATACGAAATTTGAAACTTATATATATATATATATATATATATATACGAAATACATAAGAATTACGGTAAATTCAAAAATTATTGATTGGGTTGAAAATTGATTTGAAATGAAATCTTATATAATGAGAATTTATATAAGAATGATATGTTTGAAACCATTATAAGGGAATAAAGTGAAATCTATCGAATAGGAATAAAATGAGTGATGGTAGCTTGGTAAGTGATATGAAAATGAGACAAAGCGAAAAAATTAAACTAGTTGATAAAAATATGAATCGAGTAAACAAATGAGAATTGGATTGGAAAAAATTTAAAGCGAATATGACAAAATAATTGAATATAAGACACTAAATATAAGTGAATGAATGAAACTAATGGAATGTAAAAGAAATGCACATCAATAATAATGAATTTTTGATGATTAAATCGAGAAAAATGAGAATATGTATTTGATGTAAACAAATTTAATATGAATGACAAATGTATAGAATGATAATGTAGAAATGGTAAATGTGTGTGTGTGTAATTGGAATAAATGACGATAATGAAGATGTTTAAAACAAAATGAAATGAGTATCATATTTAAATGGAACATTTGCATTTGTAAATAAATCTTTTTCATATATACCGAAGTTTACATATCATGCTTGTTTATGCTTTATATATTAAGTAGTGTTATATATGTACATGATTCTCATTATTTGTTAAGTGTTTTAGTAGGAAGCCATGGCGTGTGCTTCGCATGAGAGTTCGCTTTTGCGCTACATTTAAAAATTTAAGCAAACATGCTTATAAACGGTAATATAAGGTACACATCTTGAATTTAATACCGTATTGGGTTTTGGTGTTGTTTTCCCTAGATTAGGGACACCTCATCTTATAGATGAGGTATATTTTGCGTTTTTGTTGTTTTGTGTATGGGAAAATTTTCCCGTTTGAACCGCGCGGGGGGGGGGGGGGGGGGGGGAGGGAGGGGGTTGTAACACTCCGTAATTCTATAACATTAAGCTTCACAAATTAAAGTATAGCTAATTTTTAGGTGAAGAATTAAGGGAAACGGGTTATGCCATTGCATTCGTCTCGGAATTCTGCTTGAGATAGAGTCCGAATTTGCGTAAATCAGATACCGTATAAAGAAGATATGGACGAACGAAGTTAGGCAGAAAAACCGGAAGTCGGCCAGAATGCACTGGCGCACTTCACAAGTGCGCCAGTACAAAAATGCACTGGCGCACCTGCCAAGTGCGCCCATACTAATCCAATACAGAATTCTGGAGTGTTCTGTGATAATGTGTCTTCTTCTGAGTGGTCGGATGATGTGTATTTGAGCTGGGGGGTTCTGATGAACTCCTAGTTCATCTAAGGGTTTGTGTGGCAAATTCTGCTTGGTTCTCTTAGGTTTGAATGGTCTTGCTTAATTCTAAGATGATCCAATGGCTCTTATTAACTTGAAATCCTATAAAAAGACCCCTAATCCTCAAACCTAAATCACACTAATTCATTCCAAGACCCATCGTACCGCCATACTCAACCTAGGATAGCCACCATTCCCTTTCAACTAAAAAGAAAACAAGAAAGCTAGGAAGTGAATCAAATCTAAATTAAAAGAACGACTAATCTACATCAAAGGAAAGCTATTCAACTTCATAAAACAGATTTCAGAAAAACAAGACTTGCCCATATTTTGTAAGTACAGTTATATTTCCGATTTAAACATTAATTGGAAGTCATGCCTTGTAAGAAACTGATATTAGAACGGTGCCTATTAGTTTATCTATGTGGATTCATGTGATTTTCCTATGTTCTTGTGTTGAAACTACTAGATGATACTTATATCTACATGAAATTATCATGTTTTGTAATTTCCCTATGTCATATTCTTGTGATGAAACTAATTGGGATTGATGTTCTCATGTAGTATGTTTGTGGTTTTTATATGTTTACATGAAGCCATCATGTTTGCTGATTTTCCTAAGTTTTGCCATATGCAAGTTCATGAGGCTAAGCTATGTTCACATAATCCTATGTGTCTAAATTCACATGACTTTATGATTAGATCTATATATGTTAATTTAAACATGTTTATGTGATAGATCTAAGTTAGATCTATGTAAGTTAATTTAAACATGTTTATAGGTTAGATCCAAGTTAGATCTATATATGTTAATTTAATGTAAGTTACATATTTTTATGTTAGATCCCATTTAGATCTACATATGTTCATGGATATGCAATCTAGATCTGTATATGTTCATGGGTATGTAATTTGGATCTATGCTAGTTCTCGCAACGGTGATTAGTAGATCTAATTTATTCACATTTACATGCCACATCAAGTTCATACATATATTTATATGTCAAGATTATATTTATATTGTATGCAAGTTGTATGACATGATTCCACAAAATTTATAAGAACCTATCATGTTGTGAATTAATCTATCATGGCTAGAAACGGGGTGATTCCCTGATGCTATGTTGCACACAAGCTGTTAGTCTAAATAATGTTCGTACAACCTTATATGTTTAGATCTACAACATTACATGTTTAGATTTATGTTAAGTAGATCCAATCCCATGCAAGTTCACCCTTACATGCCCAAGTCTAGTTTGTGTAGATCTATGTAAAGTTCACATGCTTATGATTCATGCAAGTTTATTATCATATGCCAAATTTATATGTCTCATTTTTTTATGCTATTGAAATATTACATGCTCTATGCTTTTCCCATTTTTATGAGTTAGGCTAAATATTTAGCCTAACACTATATGTAATTTTGCGAACGTACAACGGGGGGTAACATTTAGGAAAACATGAAATTAAATGTAATTGGCATGTTGTCATATAAGCATGTAAATGAATAGTGGCATGAATTGGTATAATTTATATACCATTAGGCTTGGGCATAATTAAATATGTGATTTGAAAACTTGAAGAAAAATTTACATATATACTTGACATAAATGACAAATATGTAAATTTAGTAAAAGATGAATACGCCTAACCCGAGGTTAGACTAAGTTGTGGTGTAAAACTGCCCGGAACCGACCGGCACATCCAGTGACCACAACAATACATGTCTAGTGTGGGTGGTTAGTGCATCAAGCCCAGAAAGACCCGAGGTTAGACTGAGTTGTGGTGTAAGCCTGCCCGGAACCGACCGAAACATCCAGTAACCACAACAATATCTGTCTAATGTGAGTGGTTGGTGCTTTAATTAATTAATTAAAGCTCATGGACAATCAAGCTAGAATGGTAAGGTTGAGTAATTAAGGAAACATTTAACAAACTTAACATGTTAACAAGACAAGATTTGTGGGTGTTAAGTAACTAAGGAAACACTTGACCATCATAACATGTTAACTAGACAAGTGGGTAAGGTTAAGTAAATTTTTAACAGTTATAACATGTTAACTAGACTAGAAGGTGGGGTTAAGTAAATTTAGAACACTTAACCGATCTAACATGTTAACCAAACCAGAAAATGGAGTTAAGTACACTTAAAACACTTAACCGTTATAGCATGAATAGGGTTAAGTTAATGAGAAACGCTTAATCAATATAACCTGATAAACGAGTAAGGTTAAGGAACACTTAAACAATTTAACTTGATATATGGGTGGGTTAAGTCAACGTGAACCGCTAGTTAACACTTAACCAATTTGACTTGATATATGGGTGGATTAAGTCAACGTAAACTGTTGGATAACACTTAACCAATTCAACAAGACAAGTGAATGGATTAAGTTAACTTGAGTTAACTGATGACACTTAACCAATCCAACATGACGAGAAAGAGAACTAGGTAGTAAACCTTAGTTAAGAGGTCTAAGTTGTAAACCTTAGTTAAGAAAACGAATGATTCATGAAACTTAAGTAGTAAACCTTAGTTAAGAGAACTAAGTAGTAAACCTTAGTCAAGAAAACCAAGTAGAATACGAGGAGGAGCGAACGTCCATCTGATCATGAAGAAGGAGCCAACGAACTGGGTTACGAAGCACGCGGCTTCGAGGGGACGTGAGGGTACTCTTGGTATCCCTCTGTGTGGCTGCAGATGATCCTCCTGGGCTCACAGAGGTTAAGGTCTGCATTAGAAGAGCCAAGGGCATGCCTTGGTTGCAATAATAAGGCCACCTAAAGACTAGGATGGACTAGCGTGATTCGGCGAGACCACATTTTGGCGCTGTGATAGCAACTTGTCGTCTACCTACCATATTGAGTCAATCAATTACGTAAAGCGGAAAGGCAGAGAACTCCAACAGACCATATACTTGCTATCTAGTTATGGGTGAGGTTTGGCTAATAGGTTTGTGGGGCATAGAGGTTCTATGTATAGTTCTCATTCGTTTTTTTTCTTAGGTGCCTTTCATTTGTTAGTTGAGGGAGGGGTCTAGTGGGACCATAGCCACTGTAAAAGCAGACCTTAGCATCTGCAATCGGTAGATATCTGAAAGCTCCCGACCGAGTTCCGTGTTTATTGATTAGCCCTACCACGGGACTCGGGTCGCACATATAGAGGACATGTGCATCTAGACATCGATAATGATTCACGACACATACGTGGGGAAAGTCTACGAACATATAACTCTCTGGGTAGTGTGTCCTAGACTAGGGGGCATCGTTCGATAGGTAGCATAATCCCTAGTTGGACCTAGGTCGCGTAAACCCTGAATCTGAGAAGCATTCAATAGGTAGCATAAACCCCAGTGGCCTTTGGTAGCGTAAACCCTGGTTGAATCTAGGAAGCGTTCGATAAGTAAACCCTAGTTGGATCTAGGTAACACTCGATGGATAAGGGACTGCATACACAATAAAAATGGGATCATTTTACCATTAACACACGATGCTAGTTGAAACAGTCCTTAGTGGGTGCAGGGAAATAGAAGTGGGTGTGATAGCCAATTCCGTTAATCTTACCTTGTCTTGTTTTAGGATTATCTTATCACTATGGTACGGTTCTAAGTTCAGTTTGTTCATGTCATAGTCCTTTTCTTGTTTACATGCTGAAGTATAACTGGAGTTACCAGACTTATGTATGACCTAGTTTGTTTTCGCCTCTTTTCTTCCGTTCCCCCCCCCCCTCGGTAGCGAGGGAGGGTAGCTCAGCTCATTTTTGGACCGTTACTCTTTCCGAGCTTGAAGATTCTTTGACGAATTGCTTTGAACTCCATTTTCTACTGCTATGGCTAGCTCATGCTTTATTAGGGAATATCATTGTCAGCTTATGCTTCTTTATTTTAAACAAGACAGATGCTTTGTTGTAATAAGTATTGGTGTTGTAAAACAATCTGTGTACAAGCTGTTTTTAAATAAATAAAGGTTATTTATTTTCCGCTGCTTTATTTGTCTGTCTTGTAATTTTTCTGCGTCTTGTACCAAAAATGCTCCACCGAAGTTAAGGCATTCCCTTTGTGAGTGACCTTAATGGAGGTGGGGTGCTACACTTGGTATCAGAGCTAAAGGTTACCAGATCATATAAAAGAATTGAAAATTTTATTTTCAAAACGATTTTAAAAGAAGCATTATCAAAAGAAAAGTTTTTTTTAAAGGCATATTCCCCAAAGCCATATGCACTATCTTTTGACCCTCTGCTTGAATCCATGTTTCCGTCTTTCTTGATTCTCCGGGGCTCCTGGCTTTCTGGGAAGTAACCTCATCGCGGCATGGTTAGGCTTGATGAGACTACGACACCTGTCAAAGGGCGAAGTAGTGCCCAACTTCCATCTATAGCCACAGCAATATCACCTACGGCTAATTATCTTTCGAGCTTTGTAGGGTTTTTGGTGCGATGGAGGCATCTTTTGAGAGATCTGTCGACATGTTACACAAGGATGGTAAATATGAGAAAGATGGAGTTTGGCTAAGGAGTATAACCCAAGGATGAGAAAACTCATGAATATGGACTTGGTTCACAAAGGAGGAAAGAATAGTAAAACCTAAGACAAGAGGAAGTATCTTTACTATGGTATAGAGGGTCATAGGCAAGAACGATGGATAGGATTTTCAAGAAGACAAGTGCATACTCTCACCACCAGCATGCCTAAGAGAGAGATAGTAAAGTTTCTATTGAAAAAGACTAGTTTTTTTCTTTTTGATCATCCTATTAGTACTCTTTTTTATTTTAGCGCTTCACATTCGTGTACATCTGCTTCCATAGTTGAGTCTCTGCACCTTAGTATAGTAGAAGATCCCATTAGTGTCTCAAATCCAATATGTGGTTTGGCTCATTTATCTTTGGAAAGGAATTGAGAATAACCATATTAAGTATTTAGTATTGAGTTTAAGTGCAGTGCTTATGGGTTGATTCTAGGCATGGAATGGTTAACTAGTAATCATGAAAAGAGAGTAGTTAGACTTTTGACTCACCTCGGTAATACTCTCGAAATCTCTTGCAATCCTTTGAATTCTGTTTGGCTTAACTACCTAGAATCTCTTGACGCATTCATTAATGATTTGAAACCTGTTCAGCTGGACCGTGAGTTTAATGACACCTTTGATGAAGTTCAAGGTTTACCCTCGAGGCGTGAAATAGACTTTGTAAGACGAAAGCTTGAGGAAGACAATCCTTGAAGAAGCGTTTACATGATACCGCGGAAGCAGTGGAGCCGAGCATGCTGAAGGAAGTGGAAGTAGAGCAAGATGCCATGGTTAGACGAGCTCCTACATATATCCTTGGATCGGGGGTCAAGAAGTTACACAACCATGAAGTCAAGCTTATTAAAGTTCAATGGAGTGACATCGAAGAGGACACAACTTGGGGGACTGAGGACAAGATACGCGCAGCCTACCCTTATCTTTTTAAGGGAATACCCTTAGTTCCTCCTTTTATGTTAAGTTTATACGGGTCTTTATCTTTTAAGGTATATCCTCCAGGTCATATCTCGATCCTTAGGTAGAAGCCAATGGATGTAAACATGTGTTTGAAACATGTTATGATTGATCGTTGCAGGTGGTTGATCGTGGATGCATATGCACACATAAGGCACTAGATCAGCTTAGTCACTTTCATATTGCATTTGCATATATGTATTTGTTTATGGATTGAATTTGATGTGTTATCCTGTGGACGTTGCATTTGAATGAATGGTTGTGCACTCACATAGAAATAATATGTATCATTAGGATTGCATACATATTGGACGCATGGCACTGACATGATTTGCATTAAGAAGGTCAACTGAATCAGTAGACCGCCTGATTTTGCATTAAATAAGGACATATATACACACACTATGCATATGATCATGAAAGCATTATAAATCTTTTTAAGGACAATGGATGCCTGTGATTGAATGGTTGAGTAGATGGATGATTGGATGGTAGGACACATTCTTCATAACTTGAAGATTTCCGGGACGAAATCCTTTAAAGGTGGGGAGGAGAATGTAACACACTGTAATTCTGTATAATTAAGCTTCACAAATCAAAGTACAGTTAATTTTTAGGAGAATAATTAAGGGAAACGGGTTACGCCATTGCATTCATCTCGGAATTTTGCTTGAGATAGAGTCCGAGATTGCGTAAATCGGATACCGTATGAAGAAGATATGGACGAACGAAGTTAGGCAGAAAAATCGGAAGTCGGCTAGAATGCACTGGCGCACTTCACAAGTGTGCCAGTACAAAAATGCACTGGCGCACCTGCCTAGTGCGCCCATACTAATCCATCATAGAATTCTGGAGTGTTCTGCGATGATGTGTCTTCTTCTGAGTGGCCGGATGATGTGTATTTGAGCTGGGTGGTTCTGATGGACTCCTAGTTCATCTAAGGGCTTGTGTGGCAAATTCTGGTTGGTTCTCTTAGGTTTGAATGGTCTTGATTAACTCTAAGATGATTTAATGGCTCTTATTAACTTGAAATCCTATAAAAAGACCCCTAATCCTCAACTCTAAATCATACTAATTCATTCCAAGAGCCGTCATACCGCCATACTCAACCTAGGATAGCCACCATTCTCTTTCAACTAAAAAGAAAACTAGAAAGCTACGAAGTGAATCAAATCTAAATTAAAAGAACGACTAATCTACATCAAAGGAAAGCTATTCAGCTTCAGAAAACAGATTTCATAAAAACATGGCTTGCCTATATTTTGCAAGTACAGTTATATTTCCGATTTAAACATTAATTGGAAGTCATGCCTTGTAAGAAACTGATATTAGAACGGTGCCTATTAGTTTATGTAACACCCCGAATTTCAATTAACACTAATGGTTGGAAATTAAAGTATAATAAATCTCAGATGTGGGAATTAGGGGAAACAGGCTACGTCATTACGTTCGTCTCGGAAAAATACGCGAAATAGAGTCCGAGTTTTCGAAAATCGGAGTCCGTATGGCCCAGTTATGGCCCAATGAAGTTTGCAGAAAATTTAAAACTAAAACAGATTTAAAAATTCAAATATTCAGATTTGGGCTGGGCCAGGCAGGGTCAGGCGGGAAGCTTCCCGCCCAGCCCATGTCGACAGGGCTGTCGACAGGGGTGTCGACATGCCTGTCGACTTGCCTGTCGACAGGGTCCAGGCGCCCAGTGAACCTGGGTGCACCAGGTTGCACCAGGTTGGGTTTCAGGCTGGCTAGGAGGGCTGGTTCTAGAGATTTCCTAAATCTAAGGGTCCTAATCTAATCTAGGGTTAATCTAAGGGCCTAAAACACTTTCTAATCCTATAAATAAGACCCTAACCCTACCCTAATTCATTCATAATTAAACCTAGTAACTAAACTATGGCAAAATGCTAGCTCTCATGGCCTCCATTAATTTTATGAAGAGGGTTGCATGCTAATCACTCTCAAATCAACCTCTAATCTCTTCTTAGCATCTTAATCTTCTTTATTTGGTGTGCAAAGTTGCTAGTTGTGAGTTTCTATCACTTTGATGATCTTTTGGTAAACTAATTAGATGAGATGTGATGAGATTTATGGTTTTGTATGTGGATTAATGAGCTTTGAATCATATGATATGATGTTAGCATTAATCTTATGTTTATGCATGTTGAGTATGTAAGTTTATGCAAGATTAATATGATGTATGTTATGTTTGCATGATGCTAAATATGCAAGTTGTGGGCTATGTAATCATATGCATGTTATGCAAGTTCATGGTGATATGCTATGCAAGTTACATGTTTGTTAATATGCAAGTTACATGTTTGTTAATAGGCAAGTTACATGTTTGTTAATATGCAAGTTACATGTAAGAAAATATGCAAGTTACATGTTTGTTAATGTGCAAGATTCATGTTTGTTGATATGCAAGTCACATGTAAGTAAATATGCAAGTTACATGTTTGTAAATATGCAAGTTACATGTTTGTTAATATGCAAGTTACATGTTGGTTAATATGCAAGTTTATGATGACACATTATGCAAGTCTATAAGTTAATATGCAAGTTTGTTATGCAAGTGAATATGTAAGTTATGTGACATATTATATGCAAGTTATGTGACATGTTATGCAAGTGCATGTGCAAGTTATGTGTTTGTTAATATGCAAGATGGCACCTTTGAAACATGTTCATTCATATGCAAGTTGACACCTTTTATATGTGTTATATCATGAGAACGAAATTACGTGGGAACGATGGGGTAATTAAATGCATAAGTTAATAAGATTGTGTGAAATTAATACAATTATGCATAACATAAAATAAAGGAACATAGTATGGGAATTTGCCTATTAAGTTAGGTGTACCCATACTATGTGTTGGGAATTTACCTATTGAGTTAGGTCTACCCCATGGGAATTTACCTATTGAGTTAGGTCTACCCATGTTATGAAAAGCTTGACATTAATTAGGGATAATTGATATGGGGGTGATTAATTAGGTGTAATTAATCGACTAAGACACGAGGTTGGACTCATTTGTAGTGTAAAACTGCCCGGACCCGACCGGCTTAACCAGTTGCTACAAATGTCAGCCCAATGTGAGAGGTCTTAGGCACAAATTAAAAACGTGATTAAGGTAAAGACACGAGGTTAGACTCTGTTATGACGTAAGACTGCCCGGATTCTACCGGCTTAACCAGGCGGTCATAACAGTCAGTCTAATGTGGGAGGTCTTTACGGGAGATCACGGTCTTAATTAATTAAGAAACACTTAACCATTATAGCATGTAGTGGGACATGAGGGGTTAAGTGGGTGCCTTGGGTGGCATGTGGAATCTTAAGTGGGTTGCCTTGGGTGGCAATAGAAAATACGATTAGTATACTTAACCAAGAGAAACATGTAATTAAACATGATTAAAGGGTTAAGTGGGATACACTAGATATTTGACAAGCTTAAGTGGGTAGCTTGTGGGGGCCCATTTCAACCAATATCCCAAACGTATCTTTGTGGGCTCGACCCATGTCGAGTGACGGGACACGCGTATTGGGCTTGATTATAAGAGGCCAAAACGGGTTAGCGGTGGCAACGCAAGTCCAACGGGCTTCATATGCGTGAGTGGGCCCGGGTTGGTAGATAAGCCGTTGTTGCATCGTGTAGATATAAGCCGTGCACCGTTAATTATATCGGGTTGCCACGTTGGGGAATGGTACACCCCATGGTGGGGCCAGCACGGGTATCTACGTTAGGGAGCCGATCGAATGGGGAGTAGTGTGTACACCTAGTGGATTGTAGGGCCCCGTGGCGCCTACTTGGTCATCTAGGGGTACGCAAGTACTATTAAAGTAATTTTATAAGTCCTTAGGTGGGATCAACCTTTAAGTTAAGAACGACTGGTGTGGTGCAGTTTAGTAATTTACCTTAGGAAGGGTAGATGCGTCTTTATCCTTTATCTTAGTTTAGTTGATTGCTTAGGGTAGCTATTCATCCCTATATGTTACCGTATATCAATTCATGTCTTCTCTGGTTACTTTAACGATTGTATTGTTAAAGTTATAGGACTCGCTCAGACTTATGTCTGACCCCGTTGTTTTTATCTTTTTCCCAACCCTCAGGTCCTGTGGTGGATCCTAGCAGTAGTGGAGCTTGATCGGATTGCTGTTCCAGTCTTTAGGAGCTTGGGTAGATGTAAAGCTCCAGTTATCCAGTTATCTTTTCTTCTGTTTTGGCTATTGTATGAGAGTGGGATTATGTATTCCTTTATTTTGATGGATATTGTACTTGACCTTTATTATGGTTTTATGATGTAACCAGACATGTTTTACTTCCGCTGTTATGAGATGATGTTTTAAAATTTCAAGTACTATTTATATCTGTCTTGTTGTAATTTTTCTGTTCTATATTCACTAAAATACTCCACCGATGTTATGGCATTCCCTTAGTGAGTGACCATAGCGGGAGTGGGGTGTTACACGTGGTATCAGAGCGAGGTTACCAGAACAGATAATTTTTTAGAAAAACTATTTTCTAAGAGTATTTTCGAAGAAAGTATTTTCAAAAACATGTCTTTAAAAGGAAAAGTTTTTGAAAAAGAAAAGCATAATCCCCAATAGCCATATCGTTATCTTTCGGAATCTCCTTTTTGAATCTTTCCTCTTTCGTTTCAGCATGGCTGAAGATCTTAACATCCCGGAGGGTTTAGTTATACCACTATGGTATAGGAGGTTGCAAGAGGCTAGGGCCGCGGCTGCGGGTCCAGCCAATGCTACTACACCAGAGACAACCGCTCCACCTCCTCAGCCTAGAGTGGATAATTTTGCTAAGGTTTGCAAGGAGTTCAAGGCTATAGGAGGAAAACCTTTTCTAGGTTCAGAGACTTTCGTAGAGGCTAGAGATTGGCTTAAGGAAGTGGAAGAGTTGCTAGATATCTTTGAAGTGGAAGAGGGAAAGAAAGTCAAGTTGGCGGCTTGGTTAATGAAGGGAGAGGCCTCATTCTGGTGGGAGGTCACTAATGAAGAACGCCCTGTTGACTCTTGGGCGGATTTCAAGCAAAGGTTTGGGGCTAAGTTTCTCTCAAGGGCGGAAGAGAATCTGTTTATGGAGAAGTTCTTGAATTTGAAGCAAGGGAATCTCACGGTGAAAGAATATGTCAACAAATTCAATCAATTAGCAAGATTTGGCATAGAGTTGGTGAATACACCGGAGAAGAAGGCTTTGAGGTTCGTTAGAGGCTTGAACGAACCATTGCAAGGAATAGCTATGACTCACATTCCTATGGGGCCACTTTTGAGAAACTTGTCTATATGGCACTTATGCATGAGGATGATAAGAATTCTAAGGCACCAGAGAAAAAGGGGGATCAGAAGAAACCGCAACAACAACAACAAGGCAAGGGTGGAAAAGGCAATGGTGACAAGAAGAAGACAAAGAAGAAGTGCTTCAATTGTGGTACACCAGGGCATCTCAGTAAGGATTGTCGCAAAAAGAAGAAGACCGGTTGCTTTCATTGTGGTGAAGCGGGGCATCTTGTGAAAAACTGCCCAAAGAAGGGGCAGAAGACGCGGTCTACCTCAGGAGGTCAGGTGCAAGCTCTTATAGCACCACCTCAGTCAGGGGGGCAAGTTCAGGTTCTCTCAGTTCCACCGATTCAGCAGAGAGGTAGAACTATTTCCGTTGAAAGTCTGGTTTTTCTGTTTGATCATCCAGTTCGTACTTTGTTTGACTCTGGCGCATCGCATTCTTTTATCTCATCATCATTAGTTGAGTCACTGCACTTAGACACCAGTCTAGTTGATGATCCCTTGGTTGTTTCAAACCCAATTGGGGGCTCCATATACCTGTCTATGATATGTTTGGGTTTGAAGATTTCTATACTTAGCGTTGAGTTTAGATGTGATGCTTTTGTATTGGGCTTCACGGGCTATGGGTTGATTTTGGGCATGGACTGGTTATCCAGTAATGGTGCCGTTCTTGATTGTGAAAGGAGGGTTGTCAGGCTTATGACCCGCTTGGGTAATACTCTCGAGATCTCTTGTAATCCCATGGAATCTGTTTTGCTAAGTTATCTTGAATCGCTCGATGCTTCGGTCGAGAGTTTGCGTTCAGTCAGAGTGGTCCGGGAATATCCGGATGTGTTTGAAGAAGTGAAGGGTTTGCCTCCGAAGCGGGAGATAGATTTCCGAATTTATTTGGTGGATAATGCCAAACCAGTGTCTTTGCCAGTGCGCCATATGGCTCCTCGTGAGAGAAGAGAACTTCATAAGCAAGTAGGGGAGTTGCTTGAGAAGGGGTTCATAAGGCGAAGTATATCGGAGTGGGGAGCTCCAGTTGTGTTTGCCACGAAGGCGGATGGGTCCCTCAGACTTTGTGTGGATTATAGAGAACTTAATAAGCTCACAAAGAAGAATAGACACCCATTACCAAGGATAGATGATCTCTTTGATCAGTTGGTTGGCGCCTCAGTATTTTCGCAGATGGACTTAGCTACAGGGTTTCATCAGTTGAGAGTGGCGGAGGACAGTATAGAGAAGACTGCTTTCCGAACTCCGGATGGTTTTTATGAGTGGCTAGTGATGCCATTTGGGTTGACAAACGCCCCGGCATACTTTGTTGATCTCATGAGTAGAGTGTTCAGAGAGTATCTGAATAAGTTTGTAGTAGTTTTTGTGGATGACATCTTGGTCTTTTCCAAGAGTGAAGAAGAGCATGCCTTACATCTCAAGGAAGTGTTGGAGACTCTTCGAGCGCATAGTCTAAAAGCTAAATTCTCTAAATGTCATTTTTGGAGAAGAGAAGTGCGATTCTTAGGGCATGTGGTCTCTAAGGAAGGGATAGCTGTGGATCCCGCAAAGATAGTATCTATCCAGGATTGGAAAGTTCCTAAAAATGCTACCGAGGTAAGAAGTTTCTTGGGGTTGGCAGGATATTATAGGAAGTTCATCAAAGACTTCGCGAAGATATCAGCCCCATTAACCCGCTTGACGAAGAAGAATCTCGTTTTCTTATGGGACGTAGATTGTGATGATGCTTTCCGACGGTTAAAGAGAGCTTTGACCACCGCTCCAGTTTTAGTGCTCCCAGATGGGAGTAAGCCGTTTGTTGTTTATACCGATGCTTGTGGAACAGGATTGGGCGCAGTCTTGATGCAGGAGGGAAGGGTAATAGCCTATGGAGGGAGGCAATTGAGAGTGCATGAGAAGAATTACCCTACCCATGATCTAGAGTTGGCCGCGATTGTTTTCGCACTTAAGTCTTGGCGCCATTATCTTCTTGGTGAGAGATTCGAGTTGTACACCGACCATAAATCATTGAAGTACCTATTCTCTCAGAAGGATTTAAATTTAAGACAGCAAAGGTGGATGGAGTTCTTAGCATCCTATGATTTTGAGATAGCGTATACCCCTGGCAAGGGTAACGTGGTGGCAGACGCCTTGAGTAGAAAAAGGCTATCTTTGAGTCCATTGTTCGTGGAACGGCGAAGCTTGGAGTTTCTTTCTTTGTTTGACTTCAGACCTTCTGTTGATTTTGTACCTGGTTTGTTGGCATCCTTGGAAGTTAGACCTACCCTTTTGGGACGGATTGGCGAGGCTCAGCGAGACGACCCACAGTTGGTTGAGTTGGTAGAGAAGCTTATAAGAGGGGAGTCGTCCAGCCATTTGGGTAGATACACCATAGATGATAAGGGATGGTTGCATAGAGACGGTAGACTTTGTGTACCGCAAGATGAGGGTTTGAAGAAGGCTATTTTGGATGATGCACATCGTTCGAGAATGACTATTCATCCCGGTGGAGACAAAATGTACCAAGACATGAAGAGAGTTTTCTTCTGGGCCGGTATGAAGAAAGATGTGGCCGAGTATGTGGCTAGATGCTTGGTGTGCCAACAAGTTAAAGCGGAGCAAAAGAAACCCGGTGGGTTGCTACACCCATTGGAAGTCCCGCAATGGAAGTGGGATAGTGTCTCGATGGATTTCATCGATGGGTTACCGAGATCGAGGAAGGGCAATACAGGAATTTGGGTTGTGGTGGACAGACTTACCAAGAGTGCCCATTTTATACCCGTGAAGAGTAAGAGGACCGCTCCATGGCTTGCTTCAGTCTATGTTAGAGAGATTGTTAGATTGCATGGCGTACCATCCAGCATTGTGAGTGATCGAGATCCTATCTTCACTAGTGAGTTTTGGAGAAGTTTGCAAGAGGCGGTAGGGACTCAGTTGTGTTTGAGCACCGCATATCATCCTCAGACAGACGGTCAGACCGAGAGGGTGAACCGTATCTTAGAAGATCTCTTGAGGCTTTGTATCTTGGATTTTGGAGGTACATGGGAAGAACATCTTCCTTTGGTGGAGTTCGCATATAATAACAGCTTTCAGTCCAGTATTGGCATGGCACCTTTCGAAGCTCTTTATGGAAGGCCTTGTCGATCTCCTACATGTTGGTGGGAATCTACGGATAAGATCTTGCTTGGGCCAGATATGGTTAGAGAGACTTCAGAGAAGATTGATTTGATTCGTAGAAGGATGAAGGCAGCGCAAGATAGACAGAAATCTTATGCGGATCGGAGAAGAACGGATCTTGAGTTTGAGGTTGGGGACATGGTTTTTGTCAAAGTATCTCCATTGAGAAATGTTGTTCGCTTCGGGTCCGTTGGGAAGTTAGCACCAAGGTTTGTTGGGCCGTTTCCTATTAAGGAAAGGATTGGACGGATGGCATATAGGGTAGAGTTGCCCGACAGACTTAGTGGTGTTCACGATGTATTCCATGTATCACATCTGAGGAAATGCTTACATGAGACCGCAGAGGTGGTAGAGCCGAGCTTGCTTAGAGATGTAGAAGTAGAGCGTGATGCGACGATTCGACGAGCTCCTACTCGCATCCTTGGGTCAGAAACTAGGAAGTTGAGGAATAGAGAAGTTCAGCTAGTGAAAGTGCAATGGGGAGATGACGAAAGCAATGCTACTTGGGAGACGGAAGCGAAGATGCGTTCTTTGTATCCATTTCTTTTTGAGAGTATGTCTTTTAACTTCTCCTTTATCGCTTGTCTAGTACTTATCTTATCTTTAGTATATCCTCTCGCTAGTACCTAGGACCTTTAGATAGGGTAAAACCTATGGTTGAAACATGTGTTTGAAACATGTTATGGTTGATGGATGTATCATGGTTGTGTTATCATATGGATGATGCATTTTTGTGTATGGTTGTGCACGCATGTAGAAATTTGTATGTGTCAATAGGGTTTCGCATACATATTGGATGCATGGCACTATCATAGTTTGCATTAAGGAGGTCGACTGAATCAGTAGACCGCCTGATTTTGCATTAGTATACGGACATATACACACACTTTCTGCATATGTTCATACATCATTAGAAGTTTCTAAGGACAATGGTTGCTTGTGGTTGATGGTTTAGTAGATGGTTGTTTGGTTGGTAGGATACGTTCTTCTTAACTTAGAGATTTCGAGGGCGAAATCCTTTAAGTAGGGGAGAATGTAACACCCCGAATTTCAATTAACACTAATGGTTGGAAATTAAAGTATAATAAATCTCAGATGTGGGAATTAGGGGAAACAGGCTACGTCATTACGTTCGTCTCGGAAAAATACGCGAAATAGAGTCCGAGTTTTCGAAAATCGGAGTCCGTATGGCCCAGTTATGGCCCAATGAAGTTTGCAGAAAATTTAAAACTAAAACAGATTTAAAAATTCAAATATTCAGATTTGGGCTGGGCCAGGCAGGGTCAGGCGGGAAGCTTCCCGCCCAGCCCATGTCGACAGGGCTGTCGACAGGCCTGTCGACAGGGGTGTCGACATGCCTGTCGACTTGCCTGTCGACAGGGTCCAGGCGCCCAGTGAACCTGGGTGCACCAGGTTGCACCAGGTTGGGTTTCAGGCTGGCTAGGAGGGCTGGTTCTAGAGATTTCCTAAATCTAAGGGTCCTAATCTAATCTAGGGTTAATCTAAGGGCCTAAAACACTTTCTAATCCTATAAATAAGACCCTAATCCTACCCTAATTCATTCATAATTAAACCTAGTAACTAAACTATGGCAAAATGCTAGCTCTCATGGCCTCCATTAATTTTATGAAGAGGGTTGCATGCTAATCACTCTCAAATCAACCTCTAATCTCTTCTTAGCATCTTAATCTTCTTTATTTGGTGTGCAAAGTTGCTAGTTGTGAGTTTCTATCACTTTGATGATCTTTTGGTAAACTAATTAGATGAGATGTGATGAGATTTATGGTTTTGTATGTGGATTAATGAGCTTTGAATCATATGATATGATGTTAGCATTAATCTTATGTTTATGCATGTTGAGTATGTAAGTTTATGCAAGATTAATATGATGTATGTTATGTTTGCATGATGCTAAATATGCAAGTTGTGGGCTATGTAATCATATGCATGTTATGCAAGTTCATGGTGATATGCTATGCAAGTTACATGTTTGTTAATATGCAAGTTACATGTTTGTTAATAGGCAAGTTACATGTTTGTTAATATGCAAGTTACATGTAAGAAAATATGCAAGTTACATGTTTGTTAATGTGCAAGATTCATGTTTGTTGATATGCAAGTCACATGTAAGTAAATATGCAAGTTACATGTTTGTAAATATGCAAGTTACATGTTTGTTAATATGCAAGTTACATGTTGGTTAATATGCAAGTTTATGATGACACATTATGCAAGTCTATAAGTTAATATGCAAGTTTGTTATGCAAGTGAATATGTAAGTTATGTGACATATTATATGCAAGTTATGTGACATGTTATGCAAGTGCATGTGCAAGTTATGTGTTTGTTAATATGCAAGATGGCACCTTTGAAACATGTTCATTCATATGCAAGTTGACACCTTTTATATGTGTTATATCATGAGAACGAAATTACGTGGGAACGATGGGGTAATTAAATGCATAAGTTAATAAGATTGTGTGAAATTAATACAATTATGCATAACATAAAATAAAGGAACATAGTATGGGAATTTGCCTATTAAGTTAGGTGTACCCATACTATGTGTTGGGAATTTACCTATTGAGTTAGGTCTACCCCATGGGAATTTACCTATTGAGTTAGGTCTACCCATGTTATGAAAAGCTTGACATTAATTAGGGATAATTGATATGGGGGTGATTAATTAGGTGTAATTAATCGACTAAGACACGAGGTTGGACTCATTTGTAGTGTAAAACTGCCCGGACCCGACCGGCTTAACCAGTTGCTACAAATGTCAGCCCAATGTGAGAGGTCTTAGGCACAAATTAAAAACGTGATTAAGGTAAAGACACGAGGTTAGACTCTGTTATGACGTAAGACTGCCCGGATTCTACCGGCTTAACCAGGCGGTCATAACAGTCAGTCTAATGTGGGAGGTCTTTACGGGAGATCACGGTCTTAATTAATTAAGAAACACTTAACCATTATAGCATGTAGTGGGACATGAGGGGTTAAGTGGGTGCCTTGGGTGGCATGTGGAATCTTAAGTGGGTTGCCTTGGGTGGCAATAGAAAATACGATTAGTATACTTAACCAAGAGAAACATGTAATTAAACATGATTAAAGGGTTAAGTGGGATACACTAGATATTTGACAAGCTTAAGTGGGTAGCTTGTGGGGGCCCATTTCAACCAATATCCCAAACGTATCTTTGTGGGCTCGACCCATGTCGAGTGACGGGACACGCGTATTGGGCTTGATTATAAGAGGCCAAAACGGGTTAGCGGTGGCAACGCAAGTCCAACGGGCTTCATATGCGTGAGTGGGCCCGGGTTGGTAGATAAGCCGTTGTTGCATCGTGTAGATATAAGCCGTGCACCGTTAATTATATCGGGTTGCCACGTTGGGGAATGGTACACCCCATGGTGGGGCCAGCACGGGTATCTACGTTAGGGAGCCGATCGAATGGGGAGTAGTGTGTACACCTAGTGGATTGTAGGGCCCCGTGGCGCCTACTTGGTCATCTAGGGGTACGCAAGTACTATTAAAGTAATTTTATAAGTCCTTAGGTGGGATCAACCTTTAAGTTAAGAACGACTGGTGTGGTGCAGTTTAGTAATTTACCTTAGGAAGGGTAGATGCGTCTTTATCCTTTATCTTAGTTTAGTTGATTGCTTAGGGTAGCTATTCATCCCTATATGTTACCGTATATCAATTCATGTCTTCTCTGGTTACTTTAACGATTGTATTGTTAAAGTTATAGGACTCGCTCAGACTTATGTCTGACCCCGTTGTTTTTATCTTTTTCCCAACCCTCAGGTCCTGTGGTGGATCCTAGCAGTAGTGGAGCTTGATCGGATTGCTGTTCCAGTCTTTAGGAGCTTGGGTAGATGTAAAGCTCCAGTTATCCAGTTATCTTTTCTTCTGTTTTGGCTATTGTATGAGAGTGGGATTATGTATTCCTTTATTTTGATGGATATTGTACTTGACCTTTATTATGGTTTTATGATGTAACCAGACATGTTTTACTTCCGCTGTTATGAGATGATGTTTTAAAATTTCAAGTACTATTTATATCTGTCTTGTTGTAATTTTTCTGTTCTATATTCACTAAAATACTCCACCGATGTTATGGCATTCCCTTAGTGAGTGACCATAGCGGGAGTGGGGTGTTACAGTTTATCTATGTGGATTCATGTTTATTCATGTGATTTTCATATGTTCTTGTGTTGAAACTACTAGATGATACTTATATTTACTTGAAATTATCATTTTTATTTACTTGAAATTATCATTTTTTGTAATTTCCCTATGTCATATTCTTGTGATGAAACTAATTGGGATTGATGTTCTCATGTAGTATGTTTGTGGTTTTTATATGTTTACATGAAGCCATCATGTTTGCTGATTTTCCTAAGTTTTGCCATATGCAAGTTCATGAGGCTAAGCTATGTTCACATAATCCTATGTGTCTAAATTCACATGACTTTATGATTAGATCTATATATGTTAATTTAAACATGTTTATGTGATAGATCTAAGTTAGATCTATATACGTTAATTTAAACATGTTTATAGGTTAGATCCAAGTTAGATCTATATATGTTAATTTAATGTAAGTTAAATATTTTTATGTTAGATCCAATTTAGATTTACATATGTTCATGGGTATGCAATCTAGATCTGTATATGTTCATGGGTATGTAATTTGGATATATTCTAGTTCTCGCAATGGTGATTAGTAGATCTAATTTATTCTGACAACCCCATTTCCCGTACAGACGGAGACAAGGGTATTCTTTGGAATATAACAAAGAAACAGATAACAGCAGAACAGAATAAAATAAATACACCAGATAATGAACAGATAATACACTGGATAAACATAATCATCAGAGTTACACAATATACAGGATCATACTTAGTACAAATACAGTTCAACTATACATAAATGTCTACAGCGGAAACAAACATAATATGTACAACAGGAGCTGAACAGTATAAAAAGAGATAAATGATAGAATCCATCTTCAGCTCTAGCTATCCGGATAAAGACTGCTAAACCTGAATACAAGGCTGCCTATGTAGAAAAAGGGGCACCCGAGTTTGAAAGTGAAACAAACTACGAGTCAGTCATGGGACTGGTATGAGAAATCTACTCAACACATTTTAAAATATGGCTAATCACAGGACCACGCCACTTTCGTGGAATGGGTTTACTCCATTGGATTGCCAGTGCTTTAAAAACAAATCATCCTTTTAAACATCACAATGCTTTTTATAAAAATGAAGCCATTATAAGACTCAGTTCCCATCACACAATGCAACGCAAACCGGAGGATAGAGTTTTACCTTATAATGCCCAAAATATGCTTGATATGAATAAAACAAAAGAATTTGATATTATTACTAGTGTTTACATGTTTCAAAAACAATTTCGAATCATAACTATCAATCATAGACGACATGGGTACCATATATCATATCGCCATATAGATATATAATCAGAACCGCATAGTCACGTATTCAGAAATTGGATTTCCGTCATGAACGAAGGCAAAAGATAGTCCTTACCCACTTCGAGACACTCTATCCCGTCCCTCAGGACCCAGACTCATGTGGGCCCTTGGATCATCAGGGCCAGTCCACCGATGTGGATTAAAATTCCTGAACAATGCGTTTCCCCACCATATGGGGCGTGAGTGAGCCAACGAATGACTCCATCGGACCCGGATCGTCTGATCTAACCGAGGAGCCTCGCAACAGTAACAACCACATAAGTCAAACTCGTCAGGGCGTGTAAAACCACTAACGCCACTTCTAACTAGAAAGAAACGCATGTCCTCTCTGAGGTCCTACCTCCCGTTTCTGGTTCATACCGGGGTGTGAGGTTCGCGAATTCACGTTATACACAAAGCTACGCCACACAGGCGGTGCTTTGATCATCATCACAAGACTTTGCTTTTCAACAGAAGCCCTGATCATTGCATCTTAGCATGCCACACAGGCAATTCACACCGTGCAACTGATGGCTATCAATCACACAGAATAAATTCCAATGTCAGACACACTGTCCATTTGCAAGTCCGTTCTGGGTCTGAACGAAACCAGAGGCACGATATACCTCGCAAACCCATCGATCACCACGTACGTCTGGACGATCAACACTCATTATCCATATTTCGGGATGCCTCCCAATCAGGATCTCGGTTACCATCCAAACGAGGTGAAGATCTCCGGTCTTCAACCACCGTCTTTATCTTCGATTCCTTATCGTCGATTCAGTTATTCAGAATGGGATAAACCCGGTCTTTCTGAGCAACTTGCGTATATAATAAACAAGTGCAACACTAACATACATACGCATCATTTCAATTCATTAGTCACTAACCGTCAATCAGTAAGAGAACGATTTCCCAAATATTATCCCCGAAGGCCGAAACCAACATCAGATCAATACCCAAGAAACCATTCGACTTTGCCAACCTTCAGTTAGTTTCTAAATTTCACATCCATATCGTTTATAATATTTTATAATGATTTATCGCTATTTTTATTTATTTTAAAATAGCCAATTTATTCACAGCGACGCTTCGGGCCATAACGCGGCCGTGGCGCTGTTTTTCTTCAGATTTGATTTACACATATCTGAAAATCTAACCGTTGGATCTTCACAAAATTTACATCATTAGAAAGATCTTTTCAAAACGAATCCAACAGTTTCAGTTTCGGGAAAATCCGACGGTCGGATCTCCCGGTACAATCGTTGATGTTTCGATTTCAAAATACGAACTACAGCGTCGTTATTCGATTAATTATAATTATATATATATATATAAATATAATCGATTCTGGCGCTATTTTTCTTCAGATTTGAATTAAACATTCCAGACAATCCAACCGTTGGATATTTACAAAGTTGGTGCCGTTGGGAAGATATTTCGAAAGCGAACCCAACGGTTGCGGTTTCGGGAAAATCCGATGGTCGGATCTCCCGTACTAATCGTTTGAAATCACGGTTTCAAAATACGAACTACAGCTTCGTTATTCGATATATTTCAATTCTATTTATATATATTTTTCGATTCTTCGATTTCAAAACTATATGAATTTCATACATTTGATAAAAATGATATTTTTATCTAACTGTCTTCTATTTCAACACTTCACTATATTTAACAATTCATGTATATAATAAAAATGTGATTTTTATCATAAAACTATTCATTTTAAAACACGATTATTTTATATAGTTCATATAGGTAATAAAAATAGGAATTTTATTATAAAACAATTTCTTTGAAAACAAGATTATTTTATATAGTTTATATAGATGATAAAAATGTGATTTTTATTATAAAACAATTTATTTCAAAATATGAATACCATTCAACACATGAATGTCAATTCAACGAATGAATTTCGATTCAACACATGAAGGTTTTCTATAGTTTATTTATATAGATAAAAAGGTGATTTTTATATTTAAAACACGAATATCATTCAACACATGAATTTCAATTCAACGAATGAATTTCGATTCAACACATGAAGGTTTTCTATAGTTTGTATATATCTATAAAAAGGTGATTTTTATATTTAAAACATGAATACCATTCAACACATGAATTTCAATTCAACGAATGAATTTCGATTCAACACATGAAGGTTTTCTATAGTTTGTATATATCGATAAAAAGGTGATTTTTATATTTAAAACACGAATACCATTCAACACATGAATTTCTATCCAACGAATGAATATCGATTCAACACATGAAGGTTTTCTATTCAACGAATAAATATAGTTTCAACAAATGGAAATAATTCTAACACATGAATGTTATTCAAAATTTCGGCAGCATAACGGCAGGGTAGTTAAAACCGGGACCGTCCCTAGTACGACTCCTCGCTCTACCTTAAAACCTCGCGGTTTTTGACAATGGGGATTCATGCATCTAATTCGCATGCAGGCAGCATGTATATTTATTTCATTTCCACAAACTAATCCTATGTGGTTTCAATCAAATATTTCTCAACCACAAACGGGTATTTTTCAACCACAATCAATAAATATCAACCACAAACAATTCCAATCAACCATTCGCTATCAATCAATTTTCACACCAATCACAACCAATAAATATCGCCCATGGTTTGTGGACGAGGGGCCTATATATATATAACATTTCACTTCTATTTCAACACATATATAATTTTTACAACGCATATATAACTTATACATCGAACGTACAACTTAAACAACGCTTATACAAGAGGTGTACAACGCTTTTATAACTCATACATCAACTATATAATTTATACATCGTCGTTTTCCATATCGTTTATAAATTAGAAATCTCACATTGGGTTCCACTCCACCAAAAATAGCAGAAGGCTCAAAAAAATATGCGGTCTCTTCTAGAATGTAGAAGACGTCCACACGGTCACGATGTTTCCTGCTTAATCGAATTTCGTTAATACACGAAAAAGATATGATTTTTCAAAGTTTGCAACGGTTTAAAGGTGTTAAAACTGTTGAAAATTAATATGGTCGTACCTCAGCTGTTTCGTTCAAAACTAGGTTTGGATTTTTTTTCGAATCCGTGTAGCTATTCTTCGATCAGCCTTCGCAGCGTCGAAGGGGGAGGAGAGGCGCACGTGCGCAGGGGGGTGCGGCGGCGCTCGGTGGTCGGAGGGAGCGGCGACGGCAGTTTCAATACCCGAACTTCCCGAGCTCGATTCTCCCAAACCACTCAATGAAAAAAATCCAAACTTTATATGGATTTGAAGATCTCGAGAAGATCTTCAAAAAGTTCAACTGTGGCATGAGCTAATTCGGCGTGGATTGATCGGAAAATGGGGGCGAAGGTTTGAAGGGTTTTCCGCCATCGATCGACTGTCGGGGAGAGAGAAAATTAAATTTCTGACCAATGATATTTTTTTATTTTATTTATATATTTTAAAATCTCTAAAATACCCTCTTCCACCCACGAACACCAATCCAAACCCAACGACTGTCGTCCCTAGCGTTTTACCCCCATTCCGAACACAATGGGATATGTTTCGAAGGCCCATTCGACTGTTTCAGTCAGTTTTCCTTCAAATTAAAATATATAACATTCAATATTCAATTTGAATGTACATTTCAATTTGCCAAGGCCATAAACTGATTAGAAAAATTCCAGAAAAATAAATCTGGCTATGTTTTGACGATACGGTCCCAACAAAACTAGTTTCGTCGAATTCAAAGATCATTTGCAAAAAGGCCCATTTCTGGTCGATCCAATTTAACTATAATTGACCAAAACACGTTTTCCTCTGCCACGCTCACATACTAGCTTCAAAAATTATGAAATTTGAAACCTAGCAATAACTTTACATCCCGGATCCAACAAAATTGGTTTCGTCGAATTCCGAGGTCGTATGCAAAATGGTCATTTTCACGGGCTATATAATTTCCATAGCGACCTTTCAGAAAATTCGTTTGGCCATAACTTTTGCTTTCCGCTATGAAACTTCGATTTTTCAGATTCGTTCGAAAGGTACTCACTAACAAATTTAAATATTTTTGGTTTCACTCAAATCCGTTTTGTTTTGCACCCGGTACAGTCAGTCGAAGTTTGAATTCAAATTTTGAAACTACCGCGCCATTTCAGGCCTTGTTTATAATTAGAAATAATTATATTCCTTTTCAATGGTCGATTCAAACTCAATTTTCACCTTTATTATTTAAAATGTTTATTTTAAATATTTAAAATCCATTATTTTAGCCAATTTAAAAAATTTAAATTGGTTCAGATTTTCTGGGTCGTTACAATCTCCCCCACTTAAAACTTTTTGTCCCCGAAAAGGAACAAAGTCGAAAGTGGTTTGATTAATCAATCCACGTTCAATCTGGCTTCCATTCTCTAACTTTTCAGTTTTTGAGAATTTTCAAATTCTTCAAAAATTTGGCTAACACCCGGAATTTTCGAAAAATTTCGCCATAACCTCCTTTGTACGGGAGAGGTTTGGAAATTTATTGGGCCGTATTTGGTACCCAATAAATCCTAGTAAGTATACACATATTTATAGTGATATATTCTGGTATTTACAGGGGAGCGTGTATAGATAATAACTCCAGAGAATAAATTCTCGTCACCCTGTCAAAGCCTGAGGGAGTGTGTATTTTAAATGCTCCAGAGGATAAATCCTCGTCACCTCGTCTCGTGTGGGAAATAAATAGTCCATGTGTCATATCTAATAACTAGAGAGACGTGATTATTATCAACTCCAGACTCGTGTGGGGTTTTTATTAATCTGGCAATTTTATCGTTACAATTTAAATAGTCCATATCAGTCATCAGTTCAACCTGTAAAATATAATCATCGTCATACAAGCCTCTCGCTCGTAAGGTAAATCTTCCACCTCGTCACACAAGCTCCAAATGCTTATGTGGTATATGATGAAGTATGCCTATCTTCAGAAGTATGCCATGCAGTGTAGTTCAAAATTAATTGTTACTATCCTATGGCGACATTTATGATTACACATAGAATAACCAGCACTCTGCATCCAATGACATTCACAGGAGTTGATATAATAATATTTCGCATCCAACTCATTAAGGTTTACCTATTTGTCGGGCACGCAAATAAAATCTTTACTCAACAGCTATCCATTTACCTGTTCAAACATATATAAAGCACATGTATATATTTCTATCTATTTTCTAATCAGTTCAATGTGTGATTTAATCGAATAAATTCTACCATTCATTCTATTATTGATTAAATTAACTATCGTTTTAATAATTTTAATTAATCAAATCTACTATCGCACAACACAAACAACAAACAAATTGTTTTTAACTTTTCAAAAATATACTAATCAATTTCTATACTCTTTTAAAATCATTCAGACTATAGAATTAAAAGTACACATCCATGGAAAGAAAATAACAACAGAGTAGAGAATTAATTAGTAATGCAAAGTATGGTAAATGTACCTTGCACCGGAGTCAATCAGAGATATCCACTCGGCATCTAGGATAGGCTTTCTGAATGCTCTCCTCAGTTTCTCAAGTACAATCTCGCGGATCTCAACTCCATTGCACTTTGACTAAGTGAACCTTCTTGTTCCTCAGCTCTTTGGTATCTTTGCCAATAATCTTGAGCGGCTCTCTTCTCATAGCTAATTCTGGAGTAATTTCAATATCCTGTTGGGCTGCTTCTTCCACGATCAAGTCTGGAACATGAACGTGCTTTCGAAGTTGAGATATGTGAAAAACATCATGAACTCCAGGCAACCAATCAGGCAATTTAACCCTATAAGCGAGAGTTCCAATCCGTTCCAGAATAGGAAACGGACCAATGAATTTAGGCGCCAACTTCCCAGTTTTACTAAACCGGATAACTCCTCTCATCGGTGATACTTTCAAATATACATAGTCGCCAACAGCAAATGATATATCTCTTCTTCTCCTATCGGCATAACTCTTTTGGCGGCTTTGAGCGGCTAGTAATCGCTTCTTAATAAAGTTGACTTTGTCGGCAGCTTCTCGGATCATGTCTGGCCCCAATACAAGTCTATTACCGGGTTCGACCCAACAAGCAGGAGATCGGCACGGTCTACCATACAATGCTTCGAATGGCGACATTGTTAGGCTCGCCTGGTAGCTGTTATTATATGAGAATTGTGCCAAATGCAGATGGTCTTCCCACGATCCACCGAAATCTAGAACATAAGCCCGCAATAGATCTTCTAAAATACGATTCACCCTCTCAGTCTGACCATCTGTCTGAGGATGATAAGCGGTGCTTAGAATCAGCTTTGTTCCCAGCTCTACTTGAAATGCCTCCCAGAATTTACTAGTAAATATTGTATCTCTATCACTAACTATACTGAGCGGCACTCCATGTAGTCTAAAAATTTCCTTGAAATATATCTGGGCCAGACTCTGAGCAGTTTTGTTTGATCTGACAGGTATGAAATGGGCGGTCTTCGTGAAGCGATCTACGATCACCCAAATACTGTCATTTCCTTTTCTGGTCCTGGGCAAACCATCTATGAAGTCCATGGAAATATGTTCCCACTTCAAACCAGGAACGTCTAGCGGTTGCAATAATCCAGCCAGTTTCTGTTGGTCGCCTTTGACTAGCTGGCAAGTAGGGCATCGGCTAACATATAAAGAAATGTCTCTCTTCATCGACTTCCACCAGAAAGTGCGTTTGATGTCGTTATACATTTTGCTTATTCCCGGATGGATACTAAGTTTTGACATATGGCATTCATCCAGTACTTCCTTTCGAAGATCAGGAATGTTAGGGACACAGATTTGACCTTTGAGCCTTAGAATCCCATCATTATCAACTTGAAAACTCGAGGATTCGCCTTGTTGAATTATCTCTCTGATCTTCTGAATGAAGTGATCATCCTTCTGAAGAGCAGATATTTTATCTAGCAATGAAGTCGTGATAATAAAACTGGCGATCATTTCATTCTTTTAGCTTAACGCATCGGCCACGACATTGGCTTTCCCTGGGGTGTATTTAATCTCAATGTCATATGCTGCAAGAAACTCCATCCAACGTTGCTACCTCAGATTCAAGTCCTTCTGGGTGAATAGATACTTTAACGACTGATGGTCGGTATACAAATCGAATTTCTCACCCAGAAGATAGTGTCTCCAGATTTTCAAAGAGAATACGATAGCCAACAACTCAAGATCATGAGTTACATAGTTTTTCTCGTGTGGCTTCAGCTGACGGCTAGTATTAGCAATCACTTAACCTCTTTGCATTAACACTACGCCAAGGCCTTCTCTAGAGGCGTCAGTCCAGACTTTCAAGTCCTCATTGCCATCTATTATTGTTAACACTGGAGCAGTTGTCAGTTTTAATTTCAGCTCCTGGAAAGCTTCCTCACATACCGGAGTCCAATTGAATCTCGAATGTTTCTTAGTCAGTTTTGTTAAGGAACTAGATGTCTTCGCGAAATCCTTAATGAATTTCCGATAATAACTGGCTAACCCGAGAAAACTTCTAACTTCTGTTGGTGTAAGAGGCTGTTTCCAATTCTGAATAGTAGTGATCTTACTTGGATCCACAACAATTCCTTCTTTAGACACGACGTGACCTAGAAATTTGACTTCTTCTTGCCAGAATATACATTTGGAAAACTTTACTTTCAACACATTCTTTCTGATAATTTCTAACACTTGTTCCAAATGTTTTTCGTGCTCGCTTTCTGACTTAGAGAAGATAAGGATATCATCAATGAAAACCAGAACGAATTTATTCAATACTCCTCTGAATACTCTGTTCATTAGATCGACGAAATAGGCTGGAGCGTTACATAAGCCAAAGGGCATTACTAACCACTCGTAGAATAAGTCTGGACCTCTGAATGCTGTCAACGGAACACACTCCTCGGCGATACGAAGCTGATGGAAACCTGTAGGAAGGTCCATTCGTGAAAATACTTGTGCGCCATTTAATCGATCCAACAATTCATCAATCCGCGGCAATGGATATTTATTCTTTATTGTCTGTTTGTTTAGATCACGATAATCCACACATAGACGTAGAGTACCGTCAGATTTTGGAACAAACACCACTGCTGCACCCCAATCAGAGAAACTAGGCCTGATCAGACCCTTCCATACTAGCTGTCGTGTTTGATTGTCAAGTTCTTCTTTCTCCTTCAAGGACATTCTTCTAATAGCGTGAACTACCGGCCTTGCATTCGGAATCAAAGCAATCTTGAAATCTATTTCTCTCTGCGGAGGTAAGCGAACAACTTCTTCGAACACATCCGCATAGTTCTTGACGGCAAGATTATCTTTCACTAGGTCGGGAATATTCTCTGTGATTTCAGGGATATTTTCTATTTGGGCTGGAGAAACATCGAGAGCTGCCCAGAAGTCTTTTCTATTAGCATTCTGACCTTCACAGGGAATGGTTATATAATCACCTGATTAAATCTTCGCCTTTACGACTCTGTCGGCGCATTTAACTTCAGCTTCATATTTGGTCAACTAGTCTAACCCCAAGATAAGATCAAACTCTTTAAAATTCATGACGACCGCGATGGTAGGAAACCGATAACGAGAAAAAGAAACCGGCACTCCACAAACCCAACTGAGATCGAAAGAACCCCCGACCGGATTTTGGACAGTCATTGGTTCTTTGAGCTTCTTCAAATTCAAATCTAGTTTCTTAGCTGCATTCTTGGCAACAAAGCTTCGCGACGCGTCGGTGTCAAACAGTACTTTAACAGGAATGTCTTTGACAGTAAGCGTGCCTTCTAAAATATCAGCCCTTTCTTGACTAGCTGAGGACTCAGAAGTTTCAACTACTTCATTTATATGTACTGCTTTAGATTTCTGAGATAGCGGGCAGTTTTTTGCAATATGCCCAACCTGATCGCACTTATGGCGTCCTCTTCCCTCATGAACCTTCTTACTGGGTTCAAATCCACTTTTTCTTCGTTTGTTCCAAGATTTGCAACTTATCGCCAAATGTCCTTTTCTATTGCAGCTTGAGCACGTGGCGGTCGTTATTGGTTCTTTCCCAGATCTGGCCCTTTTTCTCATGGCACTGGGCTTCTTATTGACCTCAGACCTCGTAATGGCTTCAGGAATATCAGTTTCCGACTCTTCTTTGTTACTAGAGCTGACTTCCTCTTTGTCGCGCAACATACCTTTCTTATGGAGATCTTCATACTGATAAGACATATAAATCATTTTTGAAAAAGGGAGCTTCACATTCCTCATCACACTATTCTGATATTTTCTTTGCAGGCCATGAATAAATCTCAGATTCTTCCTCTTTGGATCTTGGATCAGATGAGGGGCAAAGTGAGAAAGTTCGTTGAATCTCTTATGATATTCTGGAACAGTCATATCTCCTTGTATCAGATAAGAGAATTCATCACATAATCGCTCCGTCGCTTCAGGAGGAGTAAATCTTTCTAGGAAAATCTCTTTGAATCTGTCCCAGGTGATACCACCTTCTGGATTATCGTTGATGATTGTTTCCCACCAGGTTAAAGCTTCTTCTTTGAGCGCCCAAGATGCTACTAATCTTTTCTGATCATCTCTCAACTGGATACGCTCAAAAATTCTTTCGACATAACTCATCCAAGCTTGAGTCTGAATTATAGATTCATTGCCCGAGAACTGTGCTCCGTTCAGATTTTGATATCTCTTTAATAGAGCCTCTAGATCGGGTTTTTCATTTCTTCTGTTTCTGACACTCATTTTTCTAGTACTTCTGCAAATATCAGATCAAGTGTCAGGTCACAGAAAAGATAATTTAAAATTTAGAAACACATACTTCAATGTAAATGTGTCTATCGAGGTGTAATCTCATTCTGCTTTACTTATACTAGGATATTACTGATCCTATCTGTAATGAGTTACCCGTCCTAGAACACTACTGGTTCTATTTCTGACGAGTTCGTTAATATGTTATATTCCAGAACTAAGCTTAACCAAAGCTCTGATACCACGTTCTGACAACCCCATTTCCCGTACAGACAGAGACAAGGGTAATCTTTGGAATATAACACAGAAACAGATAACAATAGAATAGAATAAAATAAATACACCAGATAATGAACAGATAATACACTGGATAAACATAATCATCAGAGTTACACAGTATACAGGATCAAACTTAGTACAAATACAGTTCAACTATACATAAATGTCTACAGCGGAAACAAACATAATATGTACAACAGGAGCTGAACAACATAAAAGGAGGTAAATGATAGAATCCATCTTCAGCTCCAGCTATCCGGATAAAGCCTGCTAAACCTGAATACAAGGCTGCCCGTGTAGAAAAAGGGGCACCCGAGTTTGAAAGTGAAACAAACTACGAGTCAGTCATGGGACTGGTATGAGAAATCTACTCAACACATTTTAAAATATGGCTAATCACAGGACCACGCCACTTTCGTGGAACGGGTTTACTCCATTGGATTGCCAGTGCTTTAAAAACAAATCATCCTTTTAAGCATCGCAATGCTTTTTATAAAAATGAAGCCATTATAAGACTCAGTTCCCATCACACAATGCAACGCAAACCGGAGGATAGAGTTTTACCTTATAATGCCCAAAATATGCTTGATACGAATAAAACAAAAGCATTTGATATTATTACTAGTGTTTACATGTTTCAAAAACAATTTCGAATCATAACTATCAATCATAGACGGCATGGGTACCATATATCATGTCGCCATATATATATACAATCAGAACCGCACAGTCACGTATTTGGAAATTGGATTTCCGTCATGAACCAAGGCAAAAGATAGTCCTTACCGACTTCGAGACACTCTAGCCCGCCCCTTAGGACCTAGACTCAGGTGGGCCCTTGGATCGTCAGGGCCGGTCCACCGATGTGGATTAAAATTCCTGAACAATGCGTTTCCCCGTCCTATGGGGCGTGAATGAGCCAACAAATGACTCCATCGGACCCGGATCGTCCGATCTAATCGAGGCGCCTCGCAACAGTAACAACCACATGAGTCAAACTCGTCAGGGCGTGTAAAACCACTGACGCCACTTCTAACTAGAAAGAAACGCATGTCCTCCCTGAGGTCCTTCCTCCCGTTTCTTGTTCATACCGGGGTGTGAGGTTCGCGAATTCATGTTATACACAAAGCTACGCCACACAGGCGGTGCTTTGATCATCACCACAAGACTTTGCTTTTCAACAGAAGCCCTAATCACTGCATCTTAGCATGCCACACAGGCAATTCACACCGTGCAACTGATGGCTATCGATCACACAGAATAAATTCCAATGTCAGACACACTGTCCATTTGCAAGTCTGTTCTGGGTCTGAATGAAACCGGAGGCACGATATACCTCGCAAACCCATCGATCACCACGTACGTCTGGAAGATCACCACTCATTATCCATATTTCGGGATGCCTCCCAATCAGGATCGCGGTTACCATCCAAACGAGGTGAAGATCTCTGGTCTTCGACCACCATCTTTATCTTCGATTCCTTATCGTCGATTCAGTTATTTAGAATGGGATAAACCCGGTCTTTCTGAGCAACTCACGTATATAATAAACAAGTGCAACACTAACATACATACGTATCATTTCTAGTCACTAACTATCAATCGGTAAGAGAACGATTTCCCAAATATTAACCCCGAAGGCCGAAACCAACATCAGAACAATACCCAAGAAACCATTCGACTTAGCCAACCTTCAGTTAGTTTATAAATTTCACATCCATATCGTTTATAATATTTTATAACGATTTATCGCTATTTTTATTTATTTTAAAATAGCCAATTTATTCACAGCGACGCTTCGGGCCATAACGCGGCCGTGGCACTGTTTTTCTTCAGATTTGATTTACACATATCTGAAAATCTAACCGTTGGATCTTCACAAAATTTACATCATTAGAAAGATCTTTTCAAAACGAATCGAACGGTTCCAGTTTCGCGAAAATCCGACGGTCGGATATCCCGGTACAATCGTTTGAAGTTTCGATTTCAAAATACGAACTGCAGCGTCGTTATTCGATTAAATATAATTATATATATAAATATAAATATAAATATGATCGATTCTGGCGCTGTTTTCGGGAAAATCCGATGGTCGGATCTCCCATACTAATCGTTTGAAATCACGGTTCCAAAATACGAACTGCAGCTTCGTTATTCGATATATTTCAATTCTATTTATATATATATATATATATATATATATATATATCGATTCTTTGATTTCAAAACTATATGAATTTCATACATTTGATAAAAATGATATTTTTATCTAACTGTCTTCTATTTCAACACTTCACTATATTTAACAATTCATGTATATAATAAAAATGTGATTTTTATCATAAAACTATTCATTTCAAAACACGATTATTTTATATAGTTCATATAGGTAATAAAAAATAGGATTTTTATTATAAAACAATTTCTTTCAAAACAAGATTATTTTATATAGTTCATATAGATGATAAAAATGTGATTTTTATTATAAAACAATTTATTTCAAAATATGAATACCATTCAACTCATGAATTTCAATTCAACGAATGAATTTCGATTCAACACATGAAGGTTTTCTATAGTTTATACATATAGATAAAAAGGTGATTTTTATATTTAAAACACGAATACCATTCAACACATGAATTTCAATTCAACGAATGAATTTCGATTCAACACATGAAGGTTTTCTATAGTTTGTATATATCGATAAAAAGGTGATTTTTATATTTAAAACACGAATACCATTCAACACATGAATTTCAATACAACGAATGAATTTCGATTCAACACATGAAGGTTTTCTATAGTTTGTATATATCGATAAAAAGGTGATTTTTATATTTAAAACACGAATACCATTCAACACATGAATTTCTATCCAACGAATGAATATCGATTCAACACTTGAAGGTTTTCTATTCAACGAATAAATATAGTTTCAACAAATGGAAATAATTCTAATACATGAATATTATTCAAAATTTTGACAGCATAACGGAAGGGTAGTTAAAACCGGGACCGTCGCTAGTACGGCTCCTCGCTCTACCTTAAAACCTCGCGATTTTTGACAATAGGGATTCATGCATCTAGTTCGCACGCAGGCGGCATGTATATTTATTTCATTTCCACAAACTAATCCTATGTGGTTCCAACCAAATATTTCTCAACCACAAACGAGTATTTTTCAACCACAATCAATCAATATCAACCACAAACAATTCCAATCAACCATTTGCTATCAATCAGTTTTCACACCAATCACAACCAATAAATATCGTCCATGGTTTGTGGACGAGGGGCGTATATATATATATATATTTATATATATAGCATTTCACTTCTATTTCAACACATATATAATTTTTACAATGCATATATAACTTATACATCGAACATACAACTTATACAACGCTTATACAAGAGGTGTACAACGCTTATATAACTCATACATCGACTATATAATTTATACATTGTCGTTTTCCATATCGTTTATAAATTAGAAATCTCACATTGGGTTCCACTCCACCAAAAATAGCAGAAGGCTCAGAAAAATATGTGGTCTCTTCTAGAATGTAGAAGACGTCCACACGGTCACGATGTTTCCTGTTTCATTGAATTTCGTCAATACACGAAAAAGATATGATTTTTCAAAGTTTGCAATGGTTTAAAGGTGTTAAAACTGCTGAAAATTAATATGGTCGTACCTCAGCTGTTTCGTTCAAAACTAGGTTTGGATTTTTCTTCGAATCCGTGTAGCTATTCGTCGATCAGCCTTCGCAGCGTCGAAGGGGGAGGAGAGGCGCACATGCGCAGGGGGGGTGCGGCTACGCTCGGTGGTCGGAGGGAGCGGCGACGGCTGTTTCAATACCCGAACTTCCCGAGCTCGATTCTCCTAAACCACTCAATGAAAAAAATCCAAACTTTATATGGATTTGAAGATCTCGAGAAGATCTTCAAAAAGTTCAATTGTGGCACGAGCTAATTCGGCGTGGATTGATCGAAAAATGAGGGCGAAGGTTTGAAGGGTTTTCCGCCTTCGATCGACTGTCGGGGAGAGATAAAATTAAATTTCTGACCAATGTGATTTTTTTATTTTATTTATATATTTTAAAATCTCTAAAATACCCTCTTCCACCCACGAACACCAATCCAAACCCAACGACTGTCGTTTCTAGCGTTTTACCCCCATTCCGAACACAATGAGATATGTTTTGAAGGCCCATTCGACTGTTTCAGTCAGTTTTCCTTCAAACTAAAATATATAACATTCAATATTCAATTTGAACGTACATTTCAATTTGCCAGGGCCACAAACTGATTCAAAAAATTCCAGAAAAATAAATCTGGCTATGTTTTGATGATACGGTCCCAACAAAACTAGTTTCGTCGAATTCTAAGACCGTTTGCAAAAAGGCCCATTTCTGGTCGATCCAATTTAACTATAATTGACCAAAACACATTTCCTCTGTCACGCTCACATACTAGCTTCAAAAATTATGAAATTTGAAACCTAACAATAACTTCACATCCCGGATCCAACAAAAGTGGTTTCGTCGAATTCCGAGGTCGTATGCAAAATGGCCATTTTCACGGGTTATATAATTTCCATAGCGACCTTTCAGAAAATTCGTTTGGCCATAACTTTTGTTTTCCGCTATGAAACTTCGATTTTTCAGATTCATTAGAAAGGTATTCACTAACAGATTTAAATATTTTTGGTTTCACTCAAATCCGTTTTGTTTTGCACTCGGTACAGTCAGTCGAAGTTTGAATTCAAATTTTGAAACGACCGCGCCATTTCAGGCCTTGTTTATAATTAGAATTAATTATATTCCTTTTCAATTGTCGATTCAAACTCAGTTTTCACCTTTATTATTTAAAATATTTATTTTAAATATTTAAAATCCATTATTTTAGCCAATTTAAAAATTTTAAATTGGTTCAGATTTTCTGGGTCGTTACATTTATTCACACTTACATGCCACGTCAAGTTCATACATATATTTATATGTCAAGATTATATTTATATTGTATGCAAGTTGTATGACATGATTCCACAAAATTTATAAGAACCTATCATGTTGTGAATTAATCTATCATGGTTAGAAATTGGGTGATTCCCTTATGCTATGTTGCACACAAGGTTTTAGGCTAAATAATGTTCGTACAACCTTATATGTTTAGATCTATGTTAAGTAGATCCAATCCCATGCAAGTTCACCCTTACATGCCCAAGTCTAGTTTGTGTAGATCTATGTAAAGTTCACATGCTTATGATTCATGCAAGTTTATTATCATATGCCAAATCTATATGTCGCATTTTTTTATGCTGTTGAAATATTACATGCTCTATGCTTTTCCCATTTTTTATGAGTTAGGCTAAATATCTAGCCTTATACTATATGTAATTTTGCGAATGTAAAACGGGGGGTAACGTTGGGGAAAACATGAAATTAAATGTAATTGGCATGTTGTCATATAAGCATGTAAATGAATAGTGGCATGAATGGGTATAATTTATATACCATTAGGCTTGGGTATAATTAAATATGTGACTTGAAAACTTGAAGGAAAATTTACATATATACTTGACATAAATGAAAAATATGTAAATTTAGTAAAAGACGAATATGCCTAACCCGAGGTTAGACTGAGTTATGGTGTAAAACTGCCCGGAACCGACCGACACATCAAGTGACACAACAATACATGTCTAATGTGGGTGGTTAGTGCATCAAGCCCATAAAGACCCGAGGTTAGACTGGGTTGTGGTGTAAGCCTGCCCGGAACCGACTGACACATCCAGTAACCACAACAATATCTGTCTAATGTGAGTGGTTGTTGCTTTAATTAATTAATTAATTAAAGCTCATGGACAATCAAGCTAGAGTAGTAAGGTTGAGTAATTAAGGAAACACTTAACCAACTTAACATGTCAACAA
Organism: Allium sativum; assembly: GCA_030737875.1. NCBI lineage: Eukaryota > Viridiplantae > Streptophyta > Magnoliopsida > Asparagales > Amaryllidaceae > Allium > Allium sativum. The sequence continues at coordinate 440,481,277 of CM060926.1, forward strand.
AACCAGATTTGTGGGGGTTAAGTAACTAAGGAAACACTTGACCATCATAACATGTTTACTAGACAAGTAGGTAAGGTTAAGTAAATGTTTAACCGTTATAACATGTTAACTAGACTAGAAGGTGGGGTTAAGTAAATTTAGAACGCTTAACCGATCTAACATGTTAACCAAACCAGAAGATGGGGTTAAGTACACTTAAAACACTTAACCGTTATAGCATGAATAGGGTAATGTTAATTAGAAACATTTAACCAATATAACCTGATAAACGAGTAAGGTTAAGGAACACTTAAACAATTTAACTTGATATATAGGTGGGTTAAGTCAACGTGAACCGCTAGTTAACACTTAACCAATTTGACTTGATATATGTGTGGGTTAAGTCAACGTAAACAGCTAGATAACACTTAACCAATTCAACATGACAAGTGAATGGATTAAGTTAACTTGAGTTAACTGATGACACTTAACCAATCCAACATGATGAGAAAGAGAACTAAGTAGTAAACCTTAGTTAAGAGGACTAAGTTGTAAACCTTAGTTAAGAAAACGAACGATTCAGGAAACTTAAGTAGTAAACCTTAGTTAAGAGAACTAAGTAGTAAACTTTAGTCAAGAAAACCAAGTAGAATACGAGGAGGAGCGAACGTCCATCTAATCATGAAGAAGGCTCCAACGAACTGGGTTACGAAGCACGCAGCTTCGAGGGGACGTGAGGGTACTCTTGGTATCCCTCTTTGAGGCTGCAGATGATCCTCTCAGGATCACAGAGGTTAAGGTCTGCATTAGAAGATCCAAGGGTATGCCTTGGTTGCAATAATAAGGCAACCTAAAGACTAGGATGGACCGGCGTGATTCGACAAGACCATATTTTGGCCCTGTGATAGCAACTCGTCGTCTACCTACCATCTTGAATCAATCGAGTACGTAAAGCGGAAAGGCGGAGAACTCCAACAGACCATATACTTGCTATCTAGTTATGGGTGAGGTTTGGCCAATAGGTTTGTGGGGGCATAGAGGGCCTGTGTATAGTTCTCATTCTTGTTTTTCTTGGGTTCCTTTCATTTGTTAGTTGAGGGAGGGGTCTAGTGGGACCATAGCCACTGTAAAAGCAGACCTTAGCATCTGCAATTGGCAGATATCTGAAAGTTTCCGACCGAGTTCCGTGTTTGTTGATTAGCCCTGCCATGGGACTCGGGTCGCACATATAGAGGACATGTGCATCTAGACATCGATAACAATTCACGACACATACATGGGGAAAGTCTAGGAACATATACCGCTCTGGGTAGTGTGTCCCAGACTAGGGGGCATCGTTCGATAGGTAGCATAATCCCTAGTTGGACCTAGGTCGCGTAAATCCTGAATCCGAGAAGCGTTCAATAGGTAGCATAAACCCCAGTGGCCCTGGTTAGCGTAAACCCTAGTTGAATCTAGGAAGCGTTCGATAAGTAAACCCTAGTTGGATCTAGGTAACACTCGATGGATAAGGGACTGCATACACAATAAAAAGGGGATCATTTTATCATGAACACACGATGCAAGTTGAAACAGTCCTTAGTGGGTGCAGAGAAATAGAAGTGGGTGTGATAGCCAATTCCGTTAATCTTACCTTGTCTTGTTTTAGGACTATCTTATCACTATGGTACGGTTCTAAGTTCAGTTTGTTCATGTCATAGTCCTTTTCTTGCTTACATGCTAAAATATAACTGGACTTACCAGACTTGTGTCTGACCTAGTTTGTTTTCGCCTCTTTTCTTCCGTTCCCCCCAGGTAGCCAGGAAGGGAATAGCTCAGCTCATTTTTGGACCGTTACTCTTTCCGAGCTTGAAGATTCTTTGACGAATTGCTTTGAACTCCATTTTCTACTACCATGGCCAGCTCATGCTTTATTGGGGAATATCATTGTCAGTTTATGTTTCTTTATTTTAAACAAGACAGATGCTTTGTTGTAATACGTATTGGTGTTTTAAAACAATCTTTGTACAAGCTGTTTTTAAATAAATAAAGGTTAATTATTTTTGCTGCTTTATTTGTCTGTCTTGTAATTTTTCTGCATCTTGTACCAAAACTGCTCCATCGAAGTTAAGGGATTCCCTTTGTGAGTGACCTTAACGGAGGTGGGGTGTTACCGAAATTTTCCATAAATACAAGCATTAGAAAAAAATTCAAGTCCTAAAATTCCATAACTTATTTTTTTTGTTCTAATGGTTTGTAATAAGGAATAATTTGAATAAAATTGAAATAGAATGAATGTTTGAAAATAATTTTTGTCCCTTCACTCATTTTTCCGTTTAGTTTTCTCTTGACCTACCGTCCCCTTTCACTTATCATTCGATCTATTAGTGCCTAAATTTTTAACTGTTCAGTTTTATTTTTTGAATCCTTTGCCATGCTCTAATAAATCTATGGGCAACCTGGATTTTTGAAAAGAAACGTCGACGACTTAAATCCCGAGATTTTGAAATGTTTGAAAAAGAAAGCAATATTTGATTTGGAAATTAATATTTCGAAATTATTTATAACTTTGGGATATGAAATGAAATGATTTGTTACTGAGATTCGAGTAACCCATGACTAAAGAAAGTTATATACTTCGTGTTTTTTATTCAATGTCCGAGTCTGGATGTTAACCGGGAGATACTTAGCTTGTGTTCGTGAGTAAAGTATATAAGTTGTCCGATGTCTGGATGAAAACCGGGATATATACTTTGCGTTCTGTATTCGGTGCCCGATGTTTGGATGTTAGCCGGGAGACATTTAGCATTATATCGATGCGTGCGTAGGTCGTGCCTTGTGGCCTAGTCATTGGGTGAAACTTCTCGACTTGGGACATAATTATTTATGTAATTTCCAATTTTCGAAATGATTTTGGTTTTAAAAATTCCAAAGCGAGTATAATTCGATATGAAAGAAAATGCAGTATTTCAAATGATTTGGAAATAAAATTGAGATTTATGTCGAAGAAATGGTACCATGCTTTGTTTTACAAATTTCAATTATATTGCTTATTTTGTTTTAAAAATTAAATTGGGATTGGTAAATATTTTGTTTTGTATATATACGTATGATTTTAACAAGCTCTCCTTTTCGAGGACGAAAGGTCTTAAGGGAGGAGAATGTAACGAACTAGAAATTTTGGCATTTAAATTTTGTAGTTAATTTATTTCAATATTAGAAATTTATTTTTATACTTGTTATTTGATATTAAATTTAAAATATAATCTATTTTCCTTTGGTTTTAAACCAAGTATGTAAGTATAGTTTAAAATTTTCTATTATATTTGATTTAAATATTTTGTTATATTAAACATTAATGATATTTTAAACTAATTAATATATATGTATAATTTTAGAATTTATTCAAATAAATTTTGGATATTTTAAAATTTTATTTGAATCTGAATGGTTTAATTTAAATCAAGCATTATTAATATTTTTATCTAGTTGTTTTAATATCGGTAAACTTTGATTTTATTCTATTTTACAAGTTATAAACTAATTTATTTTATTTTTTTGAATTTTGAGTTTTATTTAATTTGAGAATTTATGTAATTTAATTAAATTTGATTTGGTTTATAAGTGTAAATTCAAATTTTAATCTTTTAAATCTAAGTTTGTTGTAAAATTTTAGCGATATTAATATATTTAAACCAAAATATGGGAAATATTTGATTTTTCATTTTGATTTTTGAGAATTTTAATTGGATTTAAATTGTTTTATTTATTTGAGTTTGGTTTATAAAAAAAATTAAATACAAATTGTATTTGAAAATGTAGAAATATACAAGTAACGTATTTGTATATACATATATATAGTATACTAAACGGTATTCACTCCTTAAAACAAATTGTGTTTTGCCATTTGTGAGATCACTGAACTCTTAAGCAATCACGTATCAAATTTAATCAGAGAGAGCAACGCACGTACCCTTCCTTTTCTTTATTTTCGTCCGCCGCCTTTCTTATTTTATCAGCCGTTTGTTCGTTTTGCCATCCCCAAATTTAGTTTACCAAAAATCAATGTAATTGTTTCTCCTCTAAATCACTTCCTACAGAAATTCCTCCGCCAAATCGAGCTCCTTTTCCCCGTCGCTACTGCCACCAGCCCAAAGCCATCGTCCTCTCCTAACTAGCTCGGCTCGTCGGTCGCGCCGCTTGAGCCCAGTCCACCAATTACCTCCATCATCGGCGTTCGAAACTGCATCTCCTCCTACTTCATAACTGAACCACACCTCTTTTCCAATGGCCAACCATACCAAGTGACGCTGTGAGCCTCTGCCACTGTCGAGAAGAGCCCATCACTGCTCCTCCAAGCCTGTAGCTTGCAAACGATGCGCAACAGCTCATGACAATTCACCAATCTCGAAGCTTGTATTAGCCGATGGCATTACGGATTGAAGTGGTCACTTGTGCTCTAGTCTCCGGCACGTTGTCTCCTCTGGGAAGACACGACAAACAGGTGTTTTTTCATCTTACAATAAATTTCTGCTCAAGTAGTTTAATTTCAATATAAACTAAGTGCAATAGCATTTCATTGATTGTGATTTGCGTGTGATATCATCTAGTTTTCCTCTCATTAGTTTAGCCTGCATCCGTGCGGTAGCATAATTTTGTAAGGTTTTGACACTCAAGGTGCCATGACAGTTTCAACCGTATTTTGAAGTTGATTCTGTTTGCATGCTTCCCTGCAATCTAGAAATAATAATAATAATGCTTTCCCTTTCCATGTATTCGAATCCCTATTTCCTTGAACCTGTAACTTGGGTTCAACACAACACTTCCTCGGTTTTGCTGTAATATCACTAACCTTATTTCCCTTTTTGATAAGAACTGATATTATAAATTTGTTTTCTGGTAAGAAGAGAATAGCTAAATTTAACAAAAAACTAGGTAAAACACTTTTTATGGACTGTTGCCTTCTTTTAATGCTGTTGTTCTTTAGTTAAAAGATCTCTACGTCCTTATCCTGGTTCTTTTATTCTTGTTGTTTTAATACAGCTGTATGGTTCTTTTTATATGTGTCCTCAAAATGTTCTGTTAAACGAACCAAGTTACTTTCCTCTCAACACCAATTTTTAACAATAAAAGCATTTGAATATATATATATATATATATATATATATATATATAGTATATGTGTATGTATGCGTCGAAGTGGCACCTGCCTTGGAGGAAATATGCTGGTGTATTTAATTTATGCTGTCGTTACCGTTACTGCCTTTCCTTACCATTGTACTCATACTGTGTTGAACCCGACCTCCTTGTTTATTCAACCTGGAATTCTTTTAGTTGCCTTGTATTATGAAACATGTCACTATGACCAATGCTATATAACATGGCTCACTGTTGATTGTGGCTTCCTTTTAAGTTTCCTGTTGATAGAAAAATTTATAGCAACTTAATAACATTTTATTCCCTAAGTTTAGTGCAAATGAAGCCGGTTGTCTTTTAAATAGAGGGTATTCATATTCTGTTTTGTGCAATTTTAGTTGTTATATTGATGTTGCTTTCTGACTGAGCAGTGCACCACCTGTTTGAGTTCATTGTATATCATAATGCAGTCAGGTGATTATTGCATATTGAACATAGGTTGACAAATTTTGAACTAATAAGTTTCACGTAGAACATATTGGACAGCCAAATTTTTATGAGTACATACCTATATTTTAAGGACAGACGAACCATGATTTGTGGTATAAATTGATGATTGCACCCACATAGTAAATACAAAGTGAAAGTGAATAGTATAGTACATAAGTGATATTTCATTATCCACCTGGAATGGTCCTTTATCTTGTTGAAAAAAAATTCGCATGTATTGGTTAACCTTGTCATTTATATAGAACTGAGATGAATGAATACTACACCTAAAGTTTGTAACTGGTATGAACAGACACCACGCTTGATTAGAACTGATATAAATAGATACCACAATTGAAATTAGTCACTGATATGAACAGACACCGCACTCGATTTAGAACTGATATGAACAGATATACCACAATTATTTATTTTATATATGGCATCAATGTTTGGATTGACTATTATATTTCAGTTTATATTGAAGTTAATTTACTCGAACTATGATTAATCCTGACTCGAATGTTTTATGTTTTGCATGAAATGCTCGGGTTAGATATGAGTATTGCATATTTTAGAAGTTATCAGCTCTCAAATCAGAGAGGCACATGAAGATGCATACGCGCGCGCTCGACAAAACTGTAACTTTTGTTTTTATTTAAAAATCATGTTCTGTATTTTTAAATTCTTTCGCTGTGAAAAATGTTTTGAAAAGCTATGATTTTTATATGAAATTTTATTCTATTGCAAAATGGTGTATTATCTTGTGTATTGTGATTCTATGTTTATTCTTTTTAAACCCGGTAACTAAAATAACTACCCATCGCTTTGAACGTTCTCAGTTGGTATAAATACCAACTTGGAGCGGTCAAATGGCAGGTCGGTACATCAATGGTCTTTTGGTTTAGCTGTCCTTCTTTCTGCATCATGCTGACTGTCGATGACCGGTACCCGATGATTACTATCAATCAGATGGTTAGATCCGCCTAAGGAAAATATATGAGATGGTCATAACCCGGCTAGTCACAAGGCACCAGATTCGTCGAATCACCTAAGCCACCCTACAGCCTTGTGATTGCCCACAATCATGGAAATCAAGGCATACTCACCGAGTAGTAACGTACAGACCCAACCTCTTCGAGCACAGCCTAAATGCTGCCATCGCACAGAGGACTACTAGGAGTATCCTCCATGTCCCAGGAAGTCGCGTGCTTCCCCTTCTAGTCCTTCAGAGCCAGCAGAATATCAGCAGAACAACAAGCAGAATAGGAAGAATAATCAAATGGATGTGCACTCCCCTCGAATCTCATGACACCCCGATGATCTGCCTCATTGGGTTCTTCCCTTTTAGACATACGGACTGGTCTAAGCGCCTTGCGTTAATGTGTTATTAAGCCCTATGTCCCAATGTTTAATTATGCGCTTGCTCTACCTCATTAGATTTCCAATTGACTATGTTATTTCAGATTATATTAACTTCTTATTCAGGTTACCAAGTTCTTTTTGCTTATTAATTTCAGTTATATAACTTACCCCATTTAAGATCATTAATAAGCCTTTAACATGTTATTCTTATTAGAATATTTTAGATTCTCATGTTTTTAGATAACATGTTGTTCTTATCAGCATGATTCAGGTTCTCAGGTTTGCAGATTACTTAATGTATAAATAAGTACAACTTATTTCATTTCATAAGTTTTCCCTTCTTTTCTCTACTTATTACAAACAACAGGTTTCAGGTTTCCATATTTACAGATGACTTAATTTATAATTAAGTATAAATTTTCTCATTACATAAGTTATCTCATTTTCTCTATCAGTTATGTAACACCCCACACTATTCTATACCCAAATTTTGACACAAAAACAAAACTTGAACACATCAAAGCATAAAGAGTATATCTGGTACCTGCAATAAATGAACATGAGTATAATTAGAGTACGATAAAATAACTCACAGTGGAAACAAACTAGGATAAATAGTACTAACTCAAGCAAGTACTTTTTTCAAAATAAGTCACTTTTCCAATACTGAGCATGAGAGAGAACGAGAACCGAAAGCCAAACATTAACATCTCTGAGAACCCGACCTTTTCTATGAAACCTGGAGGTTGTAATGAGGAGGGGTCAGAACAACAAGTTCTGGTGACTAAGAAATGTACAACAAAGTCTATTATACAGATATATTATGTTTGGTTCAACACATGCTGTATGCCTAGCCAGGTTAGTGATTCTAGCACAACCTAGTAAATGTTTACGTACGACTTTACTATTTAGCCCAAAGTAGTATTTCCAAATTATATTACCGAGATAGGACATTAATGTACATTTTTGTGAAGCCTCTATACCAGAGTTTAACTGGTTAATTATATCAAGAGTGGGCCCTTAATTATGGGGTTTCTATCTATTTCCTCAATCACTATTTTTATTATTTAATGCCTCACTATCAATGACAGATAGGGTGGATTCTCCCTGATCACTTAAGACCCTAGACGGACCTATTGGTCACTTATTAACCCTCGATAATATATTAAATGTTAACATAAAACTAGAGGACACTAATTACGGGCCCTACTTGTTAAGGCTTCGTCATTCACGTCTATACCCTTACCTCGCATAAGGTGAGATTAGGTATTTTATCATTCGTTATACCTTCTAGATGACCTTATTTGATAACCACCTTAGTCACTTATTACTTCCCGTAGGATAGATGGCCATATCTGGCCCTTTTAATTTCCAGGTTTGGGTAGGCCAACACACACCTGCCATTTTAGACCCCTATACTGAAAACCTATTCCTAGGTGGACTCTTTAACTGTAGTCACTTAGACTTTTAGGACCCACAAAGCGGACTATACATGAAGGTTATTCGTTTGTCCCTAATTTTACTTTAAGACCTTTCCCCTTTTGGGATAAAGTAGGCTACGTTATTAAGTTATTCCCATTTATTTCTTTTATACAGAAATACTATATGTACATCATTTTTTTGTATCACGGGTTTATATGGTTAATAATATCTTGCTTTGTTAACCTACTATGTCCAATTATATTTTTAATTATAAGTTTTATTGACATAAATAAGGAAGATTATATTCCCTTTTCTCTAGGGTATTTATTTAGTTTCTTCCCTAATTTGGACTTAGTATTTAAATGACAATCAATGTCCATTAATCCCCTTTTGACACCCATTTATTTTTATTGCCCTTTATGACTTTAACGGTCATATTTTCCTAAGGCAACTATTTATCAGTCTAAAGTTACCTATTTGTTATACCCCAACGGACAATTCCTATTCTTATTTATTTACTTATTGATTGACTATTATATATATGTATGTATGTATGTATGTATGTATGTATGTATGTATATCTTTACATTCAAGGCCTCTCACATCAAGTTGACTACCTGCGGATGCTGGATATGCCGGTTGGTTCTGGGCATACTTCTACCATAAGTGAACTTAATTTCGTGCCTTAGTACAATTATATTTATGCACTAGACCCCTCACATTAAACTGGCTACCCGTGGTCGCTGGATTTGCCGGTCTGTTCCTAGTAGGCTAACCCACAAGTTGAGTTTAGCTTCGTATCTAAATGCGATTATAATTTAAATTTTCTACTTGGGGTCCACAAAAATTATCCTAATTGAATTTAGGAATTGTTACCATTTTCCTATTCACAATTTATTTTCCAAATCAGTATTGGTTACAATGGTTATCCCCTTATTTGCAGTCTCATTTATGACAATTAATTGTATTTATTACTACAAATGGTCATTTCATCATTTTAAGCTGATTTGACTGATTTGGATGGATATTATATATATAATCATTTTTATGTTTTCTTGTGATCAACATAGTTATTAATATTTATTTATTATTTATTATTTTGCAATGCTTATTTTTAAATCAATGACTTGGTTTAATCAATTAACCAAACATTCCCTTTTTACATTCAGTCTTGCCAAAATGGTTTCAAGTCTCACAAGAGCCGTTAGCCAAAATCACTGTAAATCAGCATATTTTGTGGAATTGACATATTTCCAAATCACAAGTAATATATGTAATACATTCTTATTTTGGAATAGTCAATGCAAATAACATACAAAACTTGTATTTATTTTTATATGTACCTTTGCACCACTTTTCCCTTTTTAATTCCTTTTATCACACTTCTTTTGATTCTAAAATAATACCTGTTTATTAACAAATGAGGAAAACAGCATAATCTAAAACATGTAAGCCAAAAACCTAAAAATATTGAATGTAAACAAGGAATATTTCTTTTTATTCTTAAAATCACATAATACACAAATTCATATTTTTACACAAAATTTACATATTTCATATTTCAGCACTGAACTAAAAATCTGGAACATAACTACAACAAAATTATGTTTAGTGAGACTGATTTCCAGATCCATAGTGCTATGTGGCATATACAACATGTTTCATAATTCATGACATAACTTGTAGGAATATATGGGAATATATATAAAAATCCTACATTTCATGCTTATATATAGTCATAACTTTATCATTTACCAGTTTCAAACATAGTCATAAGCAGATCTGATGGTTATCACAATTTACTATCATTTAAATAACAGATCTGATAGGCATTAAACATAGATTGGATTCAGACAAAATAGATAAATCATTATATCTGTATTAGTAAATTTCCCACTCACCTTATAGTTTTCAATTTCTGAATTGTGAACCTTTTTAGGCTTACAATCCCCAATTTCTTATAAATTTATAGTTTATCTAGAAAGAGGAAAATTCTAGATCTGTAGAAATGTAAGAAAAAGGGAAAAGAGCGAAGAAATCTATCGTTGAGCACTCTCTTCCATTTGATCTTTTACTCTTCCCAATTCCATATTAATTTGATTTGTTATATGTATGAATATATTTTATTTAGAATTAGGTTAGAAGAGGAAGAAAAATGACAGAGCTCCGCTACCTTCATAGATTTGAATGGAAAAAGACTGAGGCTCTACCCCTTTATTTAAAGGGGTGGAAATGGCTTAGAACCGACGGAGTAGTTTTAAGTTATATTCGTCCGACCGTTATAATAATAAAATAAAACAATCCACTAAAACCTAGCCGTCAATGGGCAGTTTCACGGCCAGTAGGTTGACCCGACCGGTCCCCATGTCGACCTCCTGGTTATACAAGGTAGATTATTGATTAAATATTTGGTTTATTTATTTTCCATCCGTAACTTTTTCATATTGACTATGTTCGCAATACTCCAAACATGAAAGTTGACCAGAATTCCAAGACAAACGCAACGGTTAAAGTTTCGTCGCAAAATTCAATCGTTTCTAGAAATTCCTATTTCTGAAATTCTAATAATTAATTTATGTCGCAAAAATTTTGGGTTGTTACATTCTTCCCTCCTTAAAAGGGATTTCGTCCTGAAATTCTGACGTCGATAATCCTATGCTACACAACCAATTTTTGTACATGCACTTTGCAACCATGTGTACATAATGCAATTTCAACCAAAAATATGCATGCAAGATAATTCTAATTGGATCCTTGTATATGCGTGCATTAAACATTTTGAAATATTTTTGAAAACATGATGCAGAACATCCTAAATATACTTGCAGTTCTGAATAAAAAAATTTAAAATTCTTTCTCATCCATAACATCTACACAATTACGAATAAAAGCGTAGAGCAACCAATTTAGTATCCGAACCCTTCCATCTTAAACGTACGCAATCTAATCGTTTCCAATTTAGTCTCTCCTATACCCAAAAAAAGAAATTAAGGCAAAGAAATTTAACATTCCTTTTGCTTTCAAATACTCCATTTTCCGACCTACAGTGGAATTTTGACATCGGTTATCCAAATTACCCCAAAAATTTCAAACTGTGGACTGTAAAGGACTCATAAAACAAGCTCTAATACTTTAACCAAGTTGATTAATAGCTCGTGCGCATCGTTGACAATGCATGGAAACAGCGTTTCCAAGGCTAAAAACAGTCATTTCCTTGTTACCGTTAACGTTTTTATCGCATTGTCAGTCCAATTACTCCGCTAAAACGCGCACACAAAGCATCCAAAAATCTTCCTTATACTGTTTGTGTGATCAAAAATCGAAATTTTTCATAATTGTAAATTTCCACTTGAAAACTTGTCATGTCTATTTTGAAAATTTCCTTTCAAAACCGTTTCATTTCCCTAAAAAACAAGAAAATGATAGAATTTTTTTTTTCAAACAACATTTTCCAAAAACTTAAAAAAAAGTATTTTGCGGAAACTTAAACGATTCAAGTCACATATTGGCGTAAAAGAAAGCCAGTTACGCCAAAAATGCGAAAACTGAGGTTCCACACAAAAAGTCCAAAAATAAATTTTAGCTTAACAAGGAAGGTGTTTTATTTATTTATATACGCGTGACAAAAACAACACAAAATCGGTCCTTTGCTAAAATTTATCCAACATAGGGTTTTATTCTTTCCTGCTCTAGGATAACTGTTAACTCAGATATGAAAATGAGATTTCATTCAAACAAACACGCGTGAATGACATAAACATCTCTAAACATAAAAATCTCATTAACCAAAGTCGTGCGATTTAAACAACACTAACAATTGCAAGCACGACTCACCACTACCAAGAACCCGATGCTGGAAAGGGATAACAACAAAACAATACCAAAACTCCCAAAGAAATGGCTATAAACAACAAGATGTCTTTCTCCGCGGTTGGAGCTTAAACCAATATTTATGATATTTAAATAACTGTATCACGGTAGCAAAAATTCTCAATCTCATGTTACCAACATTGTTGGTGTTGTTTGCACTACAAGAAAAACCGAGATTAGCAGCGGTAGAATCCGCTGCAAATCCGTCGCTAAACAGGTATTAGCGACGGATTTCCTACATAATGCGTCTATCGGCAAAAACCATGATGGTAATTGTGTCAGATTTTGCAACGGAATTTAGCATGAATGTTCCGACAGTTTACCGTCATTTTACTAATTTTATAACAAAAATAAATATTATTTATTAATTTACTTTTTTTTTATTTATATACCGACGATTTACCAACGGATTATTAATTTAGTATAAAAAATTATTTTATAAATTCTATCGGTAAACCCTTAATAATTACCCAGGGATCCGCGACAAGAACTTTTGATCAAAAATCTTGCTCTTTTTTTGTCGGTAAGCCCTTACTATTAAGCAAAGGTTTAGCAACGGAAATAAATTGGTGTAAGTTTCCTTTTATTATTTTTTGTTGGTAATTTGACAGTAAAATCTTTCAAATCAGTGTTGAATTTACGACAGAACGTTTGGAACGCATTTTTTAGATTTTCTGCTTTGATACTAATACGTCGGTATTCCCTTTCTGATATGGCATTAACTCTTTTTACCGTCCTGCTGTACCAGCTTTCCAAATTAATTTTATACTGCTTATTCAGCTACAAATACTGATATTAAAAGCGAGCGAAAAATAGTATAAAATTTCCATCCACGTACAAATAATACTCTTAAGCAACAACACAACGTAGATAATATTAGCATATCACATAAAAAACATCCACAATCCTTCATTTCGTGCACCAAGCTGAATTATGAACAACAAAATTATTCAGCTGGTGTGAACGTTAAACCACATACAACCCATGACCATCACAACAGTACTAAAACCCATAACTACCGAAATAACAAACATATCCATAGTTGTGCTACAACCACATCCCTACAAAACAAGTCATAACATACCAATCAAGCTACATAGATGACTCTGGTGAAGGAGCCAACGAACGAGACATAGATCGCGAAGGCGAACGTGAAACTCTTTCTTCGCCCTTGAGTATTGCCATCACCTTTGCCAGTTGTGCTTCAAAGGCCTCCTTATCTGCCTTCTGTTGTTCTGAGAGTCTTGCTCGTTCTGCTCTCTAACTCTCAAGTTCGATGCGCATCTCCTCGAAAGTTTTTTGTAGCTCGTGGATGTCATCTTCATTGTTAACAAGCTGACGTTTTGATTGCTGAGAAGACGATGGAAGCTGCATTGTAAAAATGACATTAAGGCATTAATACTTTTAGTTTGACGAGGATGCAAAACTGCAGGGTAATAAAGTTTTAATACTTTTAGTCCGGACCCACTGTTTTATGCAAAAGATGCAATCCACCAGCAAAATTTTCGTAAAGCATACAGTGACTGTTTAACGGTATAAGTATACACATTTCCTAACAAGCATTAGACAGTTCTCTGCATATTAATTCTTTGCTTGACTGATAATACCTAAAGTATAAAGTCCGTTCATTATCTTCAACAAGTGCATTCTATGATTGAAACCCTTAATTACCCAACTACAATTATGTTACCTTCCTACTTAGTTAACTAGATTACACAACACAAGTCAGCAAATTTACATGCAGCAGTTATACATGGTAACTTACCCTGATATGTGCGCCAAACTGGAAAAAATTAATAGTTAAAGCACAACAATATTGAACTAAAACATGCATAACCTGAGTACAACAGGCTTTGAACTCTGATTGCAGACCAAACAGTTTATCAAACAGTGAAGTTAGGGTGGTGTGATCCTCGTTTTTTTAATCAAGCTGGTTAAATTTTTAAATATAATGGGTTTTATATGCGCTTCCGTTGCGCACACCAGAAAATATCCTTATAAATAATACTTATTATGATTGATCAACGCAACCTTTCAGGGTCCACAAAATGACGCTAGCAAAATTTGTACAAAGGGAACAGAAGTCGACTACATGCTGAGTTATGTAATTCATATTGAATTTAATTTTTTTGAAGCCACAGCTTCGTTGTTGGTACATCAATGCAGGTATCCGTAAATACTGAGTTATGCTGAGTTAAGATAACGATATTCAGTTTCAAACATAACATTGCAACAAATGCTCGGTCAGGAGCAACTCCATTTTCACAGACCCAGGGATGGGTCGTGCAATGACAAGAAACATTGTAACATTGTAATTTTCAGTAGTGAAACCAGTTTAGAAGAGATTTAATTACTGGCCAAAGCTCTTGCATATGTACATTATAAAGCATTCGTGATTATTTCAAAAGATCTGTTGTTCTCATACTCAAAATACCACAACACCTTTTCCATTAAGTTGTCATCTTTGTTTCTTTTTCCCCATTGAAAACATAATAAAAACTGTCATTGCTTGAAAATATATATTATGATTTATTTTGTAAATGATTGCTGTACGTAAATGAACTGTATTCGAACCCGATAAGAAAAGCTAATTCCGTTCGTTCTACCTTAGTTTTCAATCCATGAAATATATAGCCCATTATTTTCGCATGTTTTCCTTAGGTGTATATTACTAAAGGAGATGACGCTCAAAAGGGTGCAATTCGGTATATGTTAATAACAAAGGTCAATGTGCCCAACAAACAAGGCAGCAAGATTTCTACCATAAGGACCGGGTCTGGTGACATCACGGGTTACGCAACCAACATATAGACAGTATACAAGTGAGCTTTTCTTCTATGTATACAGTTTCTAGCATTCTAATATCTTCTTTGTCAAATAAACATGGGGAAATATATGTATGGATAGTTCATAAGGTAGTTCAATGTATTAAAATGAATGACAGTTCATTTGCAATTTATGTCCATATTCAAGGTGGAGCTTTTCACACAGTGGCAAGGCACAATGATAATAAGCAACATGCATGAAGTAATTTCAGCAAGGAAATCATGCATGTACAATGTATATTAAGAGGTAGGATGGACATCTAAAATCTGCAGGTAAAAGACATCCGATCCATACATGTAAATAGTCACCATGACAAATTTCCTAAGTTCAGTTCAGGTGTTCTTTTCCTAAATGACAAACTGAAATATGCAGACCAGTATCAAAATGGGGATGCATGCAAGCAACATAGTAACACCAACATACAGCAGGTTTTCGTTCCAAGGCGAAGCGATAGTCGTACAGGTATAAATTTTAACATGGATGCCGTAAATAGCAGCATAATGTAGGCAATGAATAGCAAGACGTGAAAATAGGATGCGGTTGTTTCTACAATGGAAATGTGAACATGGCACATGCAGACAATGGAAATACACAGCAATGAAGACATGGACAAAAATTGCCATGACCAAGGAGCAAATGTAAACAGCGCGCGTTCATGGTGCAGACAACAATGAGCACATGCAAAAGGATAGACTCAAGTAATAAAATTACTCTGGAATATTTGGTATGGGATGAAATCACCTAGAACTAAAGCACCATGGCCCTTTGGAGACCCAACCAATCAAGAGGTCTTGACTTTCTTTATTTTGCAATTAAATTCTTGAAAGAATGTGATTTTAATTACAAAATGGAAGAATCATTTGGGTCCAATGATCAGTGCTTACACTTAAAACATAATTACTCAAATCCAGTTATCAATAGTTACCTTCTATGCCCATTTTTTTCTGTAGGCCGCCAGTCTAATTAAAAAATTGAACCTGGTGCAATAATAACTGATGCTACAGCTAACACACAACAGTTTGACATAGCAATGTACTTAGTAGAACCCACTATAACAGTATATAGCCATACATAAATGACACCATGATAGTAAGAAAAAAGACACCAATTAGACAGTAAGAAAAAGAGACAGTAAGGAAAAAACAACAATTAAGTACCTCCAAATTCCCAATGGGATAAGTACTTTTTTGCATTTGGCACTACAAGCGATTCAAATAAGCTATCCACTGTCTCCGGGGGCAATTCTCCGACGTCTTCACCGGCTGTCTCTCAAAGTTCGTTTAGATGCTCCGTGCAAGCTTTCATCAAATTGTCCTGTTAAGAAATAATTTTTTAAAAGATTTTTAAAATATATGCTCAAAAATTTTTATTTAAAAAAATAGTTACATACATAAAAATTAGCTGCTTTAGGATCAATCCAAGAATGTGAAGAGGAGTCGGTGCTATTACGTGCTACCGCCTTGACATGGGTACGTTCAAATACTTCAAGCATACGAGGAGGCCTACCATAATCTTTGGTCTATATAATTTATTTTGTATGTTAATAGTGGCAGTTTTATTTGTCATAATGCTAAAATAAATAGAGTTACATGACACAAAAATTTTACCAATTTTACAGCATGCTCCTGGATAGAAATAGATCCGCAACTATGCAAAGTAGGATTAGAGTTTCTTTTTGTCGAAGCTTTCTTTGATCTATCCTTAACTTCTGGACGATTCCAGTGCTGAAGCCGCTGCTCCCAAATTGCTTGACTCATAAAGATTGGTTTAACATTCTTTTCTTTCATATCGCTAACCATATCGGAATATCGTTTGCTAGCCTTCGTCTTCCAGAGCTTTCGTATGGTCTCTATTGGATAAGGTTCGTAACCATACACCTGACCTTGCAATATGTATACGATATGTTTAATTTCAGCCCAATATTTAGAAAGAATGTAAGCGAAAATTAACATATGATGAAGCCAAAACTAACAGTTTAAGTACACAACAAAACTACTATTTTTTCAACCCGAGACTCAAAAATGAAACCAAAATCTACTGGAATCAAGACTAAAACTTAGAACTAAATGTAAATCTAAAACTGGATGTTAATTTAGACAAATATATGTGTTGGTTTTTTAGGGTCGAAGTTCTTGATTCATCACAAAACAGGTTCACGTTATACTGTGTTCGCCCATAAAATTTTTAGTATTTTATACATCAAGAAAATAGTGTGAAGGACAAAAAGAACAAAAAATTATGTCAAAAGGAGAAGAGGCAAAAATATTAGCCAAAAGGACAAAGTTTAGAGTAAACTATAAAATGCTAGTGGGCCCCTTAATTCCACTATCCAGTGTAAAGTTGTCCTTGAAGATAAATTTTTTGTTGACCGTCCTTATGGATAAATTTTTGTTTGACTTTTCCCTTGTGTCTAAAAATCCCTTTATACATTATTCAATATGTTATAGATAAACCAGACATAAATCTGCACTGCATTGCCTAAGAACATGATGTTGTTATGGCCTCGAAACTAGCTAAAAGAAAAATATTACAGATAAACCAGACATAAATCTGCACTGCATTGCCTAAGAACATGATGTTGTTATGGCCTCAAAACTAGCTAAAAGAAAAATACTATATGCCTATAACTACATACTATTTTGTCAAAACTAAACGACCTTAATAAATTTAGTTAACTAATATTTATCAGTATGCCTTAATGCAGAAGCAGACTTGGACCATAATTAAAAAAATGTAGGATGCTTATCTTTGAATTAGAAATTGTGATAATTCATACTAGCAAGTGAAGACGTGCAATATTCATTGAATGAAAATTATAGAAATGATGAATTGAATGTATGACATATGAATGATGCCCAACGAACTAAAGTTTATACTTTCCCAAAATACTAAAATTAAATTCTATCAGTATGACTAAAGTTTATATTTGTATTACTATTCCACAATCATTAACGTTATATGAAGCTGACCAATTATATTTATAACACGATGAAAGTGAAACACCATTTTAAAGTTAAAAGATATCAACTTTCGCAACCACTAAAAATATAAACCATTTTTAAACTTTATCGACCAACTCAATACTTAGATAAATATTATTCGACATATGAAATTGTTGGACCGAATCAACACATATTTTCCCTTGGACTGGACTTTAACAATTTTGCTACTGCAGACTAAACATATAACTGGGTAAACAAGAAATTACCTATGTATCTCCTATTATGCACATTAGTCTCTAAGTCATTAGCATTGTTTTCACTGTTGGTCCTTTAACTAGCTATTAACATTAAACCAACTCTAAATTCAACACTCCTCAAATGTGCACTCATTACCAGTGATTGATATAAAAAGACGTAAATTCAACAGTTATAAATTCATCTTATTTTGAGTTGACATTTTAACAAATCAAGCTAATTAAGTAGCATATATTTTCTAAACAAATATTTTATTAACAAGTATTTTCTAAATAAATAATCATTTTTTATAGGGACCATACACAAGCATAAAATATTTTAAAGACCATTTCCTTGCATGTGTAAAAGAATATGCTAGAAGAATATGCAATCATATCACGTCAAATGTTATATAAGGGATAGACAACGTCAAATTATTTATCAAACCTTCCATTTATAGTATTGATGCTAAATTCATTAATGTTTAGTAGTTTATTGTTGGTTATAAAAAATAAAAAATAAATTATGTATTCATATGATCCTATGAGCAAATTTAAAATACACTTTAAACAGGGATACAACATCCGTCAATGACACTAAAGGCACATTACAGTAAGCTACAATTTCATGAATACTAGAAAAAAAAAACTGCCAATACCAGAAACTATTAGTACTCATAATAGATGTCAAACCTTACCAAAAAATCATCAAAAAGAAGATCCTTGTAGTTTGACGGTATCATTCCAAAAGTGGGCCAAAAATCAGCCAAACGATGATGAAAAGACGCAGTCATCCTCCTCGATAGTTCACTGGAAGGATGCATTGAAAGAGTGCTGTATAGAATATATTCCATGTTATCATAATGCAAGTCAAATAAAAGTAAAATACAAATCATTGCAAAGCGCTTACTTATATTTTGCTTCTATAAGCCGAAGTTCGATACGACCAACTGTATTAATCGACTTTGCTGTGGGGATTGTTGCACCATCATGTGTTGCCGGCGAACATGCACGGCTATGCTCATTCATAATGTTTTGTGGACTGGGTTAAGAATTATGCTGAGCATCAAAGTTAGTGTTGGAGAATATGTCAAGATGTTGAGAAAAACTATGCCAAGAGATATGCTGAGAAATAAAACGTTAGAAGATATGCCAAATATGATGTTAGAGATAAGGAAAATTTGCCAAATATGATGTTAGAGATAAGGACAAAATATATTACCTTATATTTTGTATTGCATTAATGGCGTGTTGTATTTGGTATAGTATTAAGTGTGTGTTGTATTTGGTATAGTATTCAATTAGGTTGAATATGCTTTAGAATATTCTTATGTAGAGCATTCCTATAAGTATGAAGAATCTCTATTGTAATAGCAAGAAGTGAATCAATTCATATTAATAAAAATGTAGCCTTTTGATTGTTTACCGTTTCATCTCTTTCTTCTCTTTGTATCAGAATTCTATCATGGTATCAGAGCCGGGGGAGAAGGAGAGAGATATGTATATATATTGCTAAAAAAAAAAAAAAAGAGTCAGCAGTCCCTATAGCCAGTGCAGCACCGTCGAGTGGTCTTAGCCTTCCTCTTGCTATTTTCTATCGACTGTCATTTTCCAGTTCTCTCTAATGTAATTCTCCAACTCTTCCTGCCTAAACTTCATCTTTTCCACATACCAATTCTGCCAAACTTCCTTTCAGCTCCGCCTTAATTTCTATCAAAAATCCAGTCCCGATCAGTTCAAACCCACAAAACCATCACAACATCGTCAGTTCAACCACCATAACCCCACGCTTCTCTGCCACATCCTAAAATCCAACCCAAATTCGATTCAGAGCCCCCTTTCCGTCAAAAAAAAAAAGACATACATCAACCAGCTGTCATTGCTTCATCACCCACCGAAAGAACAACTCATTGTAACCAAAAAAAAAAAGGACCTGCCATCATCCTCACTCTCGCAAGTCATCCACTCTTCCATCAACATCCTCTGAGAAACTCAAATTCTTCACTACACACACCAAAGTCCTCCACCACAGTTGCGAACTCGTGATACCCAAAAGTTTTCACCATCCCACAAACTAGCACAAACTGCCTCATCAAACAAAGCTACTCCATCCCCTTCAAAATCAAAACCTTTGACCTCTATTGAGTGTGGTCCACTTTAAAAACCACTAATATTGAGTGTGCTCCACATTAAAAACCATTATTGAGTGTGGTCCACTTTAAAAACCATTAATATTGAGTGTGGTCCACTTTAAAAACCATTATTGAGTGTGGTCCACTTTAAAAACCATTAATATTGAGTGTGGTCCACTTTAAAAACCATTAATATTGAGTGTGGTCCACTTTAAAAACCATTAATATTCAGTGTGGTCCACTTTAAAAACCATTATTATTGAGTGTGGTCCAATTTAAAAACCATCATTGAGTGTGGTCCACTTTAAAAACCATTATTGAGTGTGGTCCACTTTAAAAACCATTTGTAAAAGTGAAGAATTGCTAATGGCATATGAAAGTTTGAAGTTGCTGATGGAGGAGGAAGTTTGCATCTGAGGTGATGCAGAAGTAGCAGTTTCTATTTGGCAAACTCACGATTTTTAGCATCGTGAGTTTGAGGGGGGATGTTGGAGAATATGTCAAGATGTTGAGAAAAACTATGCCAAGAGATATGCTGAGAAATAAAACGTTAGAAGATATGCCAAATATGATGTTAGAGATAAGGAAAATATGCCAAATATGATGTTAGAGATAAGGACAAAATATATTACCTTATATTTTGTATTGCATTAATGGTGTGTTGTATTTGGTATAGTATTAAGTGTGTGTTGTATTTGGTATAGTATTCAATTAGGCTGAATATGCTTTAGAATATTCTTATGTAGAGCATTCCTATAAGTATGAAGAATCTCTATTGTAATAGCAAGAAGTGAATCAATTCATATTAATAAAAATGTAGCCTTTTGATTGTTTACCGTTTCATCTCTTTCTTCTCTTTGTATCAGAATTCTATCAGTTAGCATGCTGCGGAGAAGCACCAGTTTGCGTTATTGGTAGAGGACTGGGTTGCGGAGAAGTACCGTGCTGCGGAGACGGCTGCGAATTAGTAGATTGCCGATTAAGATGCGGAGACTGTTGCGAAAAAGTAGATTGCCGATTAAGGTGCGGAGACGACTGCGAAGAAGTAGATTGCCAATTAAGGTGCGGAGAATGCTGTGATGAAGACTGCAGATTGGTAGACTGCTAATTAAGCTGTGAAGCACCATGCAAAGGATCATGCTGCGAAGAAGGCTGTGCTGAAGACTGCGGAGTAGTAGACTGCCGATTAAGCTGTGAAGCACCATGCAGAGAATCATGCTGCGAAGAAGGTTGTGATGAAGACTGCGGAGTAGTAGACTGCCGATTAAGCTGTGAAGCACCATGCAGAGAATCATGCTGCGAAGAAGGCTGTGATGAAGACTGCGGAGTAGTAGATTGCCGATTAAGCTGTGGAGAAGCACCATGCAATGGATTAGGCTGCGGAGAAGGATTTGGAGAAGTAGTTTGTCGATCCGTTTGTGGAGGAGCACCATTCAAAGGAATAGGCTGCAGAGACTACGGAGTAGATAGTTGACTTTGCAGCGGGGTGACAGGTTGGGAAGAAGTATGCTGTGATGAAAGCCGTGTAGGGCAGCAAGGACGCAGTGATGCCGACTGATCATTTTTTATTTTACTTTGTGGATATGGTTTAATGGTATGACTAGGTGGTAGAGTTGACTGAATAAGTAGAGGATTTCCCCGTCCTCGTCCTCTCACTTTTCCTTACTCGTGTTCCTGGGAAACATATGGATGTCCACGTGTAGCGCCAACCATATCTTTCAATCATGCATGAAATATTTAAAAATAGGCATTATATTTAGAAACAGTCATATTATAAAACCAGAAAAAACAGTCATAATATAAACATGCATTATCTTATAAAAAAAACAGAAATAGAAAAACTGTCATAATATACTACACATACATAGTGATTATATTCCACACATAAACAGCCTTTATAAATATCATAAATTTACTTAACATTACAATTATATTCATTATCGATACCTACAAAAATAAAATTTTAAACTCATAATTTTGTACATCATTGCATTACTTTTAACCGAGCATTTCAACAAAATCATTTACACTAATTTTGTTAAGAGCATAGCACATGAAAGGAACAGTGATACTTTGAATTATGAATAGAAAATTAAGTTATATGCTATATTCAAAACTAGCTAGCTACAGAGTAAAAGAGAAAGTAAACTTGCACTTATATGTATATATGCTATATACAAAGCTAGCTACAAAGTGAAATACATATATAATGTAAGCTAGCTACCAAGTGAAATACATATATAATGTGAAACGCATGCATACATGTTAATGTGAAGCTACAAAAATGTATATTATAGTTACTGTATATAGAAAAATGTCAGGTAATACTCTAAAAGCATACATATAAGATGAAACCTACTGTACATGAATTTGTTGAAGTTATTAAAACACATGAATTTGTTTAACATTGGAAAAATAAAATAAGCATATTGTGCAGGTCATGAAATCAAAGACAGCATGAGGCTATTTTCCAACGCAAAGCATTAGCATGGGTTAAGGCGCAGGTGCAGACAAATATTCATATACAAAAATAAAGTGTTGTCAACTTTCTTTCAAGGCAAAAGGAATAGGCACTTGCTTAATTATTTTTCAGAGCAAGGACATGTCCTACTTCTTGTAACAGACGAAAGTGCAAGCTAATTCAAACAAGGAGTTTCTATACAATGTATATATGTGTGTATTTGTGCCCAGCCATAACGGCAACACACGGTTTCTAGAATTGAAATTATAAACTAATTTATTCTTTACCTATCAAACTAATTATTTAGCAATTCAATTCAAATCAGTACATGGCCTCAGTGCATGTTGGGATAGTCATGTGAGGTAAAATATCACCTTGGATATAAAAAGAAAAGAGATGAAGTAAAATTGATTAAGGTAAATTCAGTATAGAAATGAACAACCTATGTACACAAACATGTCAATAAGCATGTAACATAATAGCAAAATGTCATTGAAGTATACATTTGATTATGTATTAACCTGATAGGATAAAAGAAACAAACCACTACCTCGGTATCTTGGTAAAATCTATATGAGACCATATAACAGGTAATCGCAAATAATAGATATATGGATAAGCATCATATTTAAGATCATGCACTCAATATTCCATACCAATGTGACAACAAACTTGATATTGGCGACAAAGCAATGAGTGCCCAATTGTTCTTAGGATGATATCAAAGTGAATAGCTGCAACTAAACAAAAATTCATACTATGAACTCCTCAACATCTACAATTGCAGCAACTGTTCAAATTTGAATTTATCGGTTAAACTAAGAGAAAAATGTAGCAACTGCCATACGAATGGACTAACTGGCATTGACATTTACCTCAAAATTACTAGCAGATGTTCGAGGAAACAATTTTACAATGAATAATTTTTATCGGTGAGGCATAAATAAAAATTACTAGCAGTTTTGTAAGCCCCTATTTTTGCAGATGTTTGAGATTACAATTTGGCACATTGCCGTAATTCATAAATATCGTGTCATGCAGATGTTCGAGATCACAGAAATAGAAAAACAGAAAAATGACAACAATGGTTTACTAAAAATGATAACAATGGTTTACTGAATAAGTAGAGAAATGAAAACAATCAAAACATCAAATTTCTCAGTCACAAATGTTAACAGACTTATCAACTATCATTCTCCATCAACATCTAATTCATCATCTTCTGAGTTTTCATTTTCACTCTCAAGGTCTACAATTATATTATCATCTTCTACATCTGTATCAAAAACTTCCGTGACCTGAACGCCATCATTAAGAGGTCTAATGTCACCTTCTCTGTCCATGGTGAATTCAACGATATGATCGATGTCTTCTTGATAAGCTTGATCATTCAAGATGTTTTCTTCAAACGTATACCTAGCTTTCATTTTAAGCACAACCCACCAATCATTTTTGTTTCTCCTTTCAGATGGATATGCTACATAGTAGACCTGAATTGCTTGTGTTGCTAGAATAAACGGATCATAGGTCTTATACTTGGACTTATGATTTACTTCAATGAGATTGTACAAAGGATGCACATTAATTCCAATTTTAGGTGTATTGTCAAACCAATGACATTTGAATAGGAAAGTTTTTTGCTCCGGATCGATAAAGTAAGTCAGCTCATAAATTTCCTTCAAAATACCATAATAGTCTTGCATATGCATTTCTGGGTCATTGCTGCCTTTAACACATACACCACAATTATAAGTTGATTTTCCATATCTGTACTCCTCTGTTTGAAATTTATACCCGTTCACAAATAATACTTTGCATTTCCTCACTTCTTTTTGAGGTCCAAATCCAATAAACTTTAATCGTTTATCCGTGACTTTATTAACAGGATCACATACCTATTATAATAAACATAAATTAATATATACATAAGTATATTTGATACGTTTTCAAATAAAAAGTAGCTGAATTTTGTTATATTAATCTTACATAATTGAGAAACCAATCACTAAAATTTGATGCTCGTGGAATAGCATGATTCATCTCCTCAATCATTCTGCAAGAGCACTAAAGTGAGTAAGATACTTAAATTTTGAAATTAAAATCATTAAATGCTACCAAAATTCACCTTATATAAGGTTCTACTTCTTTGCAGTTAAGAAGAACGTAATTTCGAGCAGCGTTGTATTCTTCATCAGTCAACCAATGTTTTTTCCAACCACCATAGGGACGTCCTTCTTTTTTGAACACGGATAATGAACGATCATTGAAAAATTTGTCTGTACTAACATCATTGTGTGAGATAGTTGTATTCATTTTCTTTACATGATCCTCAAAGTAATAAGAAAAGAATGTTGCCGCCTCTTCCATGATGTAGGCACTACAAATTGATCCTTCCACGCATGCCTTATTAGTCACTTTTTTCTTCAAGTGTCTTATAAACCTAAAGTGTCATGTGTAAACAAATTTGAAAATATATAATATGTACTAATATGATATGAGTTTTATAAAATAACCTTTCAAACGGATACAACCACCCATATTTAACAGGTCCTCGCATTCTAGCTTCGAAAGGAAGATGTATCGGAAGATGCTCCATTACATTAAACAAACCAGGGGGGGAATATCATCTCCAATTTGCAAATTAGTTCTGGTATGATCTTCTCAAGCTTCTCAATTCGGTCCAATTTTAGTGTTGTTTTGCATAACTCCTTGTAAAATAGACTAAGCTCCGTTATAGCACACCAAATTTTATGCGGAAGCAACTCTTTGAAAGTAACTAGAAAAAGATTCTCCAAAAATAAATGGCAATCATGGGTTTTCATTCCGTTCATTATCAAGCTACTCAAATCAACACATCTACGTAAGTTTGAAGCAATACCATCCGGTAATCGTAGATTCTCCACCCACTTCAATAGAATTTTACAACTATCCCGACTAAGCTCATAACATGCTTTAGGTTTAAAGTTACTATCATCTTCACCAAGCTCAAGTTCGGGACGTTTGCAGTAAAGTCGTATATCACGTCTTGATCTCAAATCGTCCTTAGTTTTACCTTTGACGTTGAGAATTGTATTGAATACATTCTCAAAAACATTTTTTTCATTATGCATGACATATATTATTACGAAGTAATAGATTTTTCCAATATGGCAATTCCCATAATAGGCTTTGTTTACACCAATTATGACTCAAACCTTTGCCTTCAATGTTGAAATTTAACCCATTTGGATTATTATATATTTTTGGAAAATATTGCACGCGTTCATAAATTTCTTCACTAGACAACATCGGCGGCACTGGATCGGTAACGACTCTGTTTCGTTGAAAATCTTTCTTGTTTCGTCTACATGGATGATCGAAATCTAAAAAACAACAATGACAATCGAACCAAGTCATTTTGCTTCCATTAGCCAAATGAAATGACGATGTCCACTCCATGCAATACGGACATGCTAATCTACCAGACGTACTCCAACCAGAGAGCATACCATAAGCTGGGAAGTCACTAATGGTCCATAACAAAGATGCATGCATGATAAAATTATTCTTCATTGACACATCATACGTAAGAACTCCATTCCAAAGGAGATTCAACTCATCAATTAGTGGTTGCAAATATACGTCTATTCCTTGTTTAGGATCTCTAGGCCCAGGAATTATAAGAGTTAAGAACATATAAGGATTTTTCATGCACATCCACGGTGGCAAATTATAATGCATCAAAATAACCGGCCAAGAAGAATATTGTTTACCAAATTGGTCAAATGTCGAAAATCCATCCGTGCACATGCCTAATCTAACATTACGTGTCTCTTTCGCAAAGTCAGGATATGTTCTATCAAAATGCTTCCATGCTTCTCCGTCTGAAGGATGACACAACAATCCATCACTATAATTCCGAGTAGCATGCCATCTCATGTGCGATGCAGTAGCCATAGACGCATAAATCCTTTGTAACCTAGGAATAAGCAGCATGTAGTGCAACCTTGAGTATGGGACATCTTTTGTTTTATTTTTCTTTGCTTTGTATCTTTCAGCGGAACAATATTTGCAAGTTCTAAGCTCATTGTCATCTTTCCAGAACAACATACAACCATTTCGACATGCATCTATTTTTTGATATGGCAAACAAAATGCAGTCACCAACTTCTTCATCTTGTAAAAACTATCACCCAAGACATTATCAGGAGGCAACATTTCCTTACTGATTTTAAGATACTCATCAAATTCGTTTTTGGAACTATTATATTTTGCTTTGATTGCAATATATCTAGCAGTTGCAGATAACTCTGTATGGGTTTCACAACCATCCCATAAAGGTCACTTCGCAGCATGTAACAAATCAAAAAAATTCTTCGCCTCTACATTAGGGGATTCCTCTACATTTGAATCTCTCTCAGACATGTTGTGAATGAGTGAACCTCCAGCATCATAAACCATGGCTTCCATCCTATTCTCTTGGAAATAATTATCATCATTATCCCAATTACTATTTCCATCGTCATTATTGCTGGTAGCACCACTAACTTCTCCATGAAATCTCCATAACTCATAACCAAGCACAAATCCATATTTTCATAAATGGAATTTAATGGTATCACCATCCCTAAGAGCTTCATTTCTACATTTTGGACAAGGATATCGAATTTCTTGATTTCCAAACTCTCTAGATGCAAAATCAACAAATACATCTATACCCTTGAAAAAATCCTCTAACATTACGCCGCATCCATCTTTCCGCTTATACATACAACTACGATCCCTCATATAATCCATTTTAACTTTTAATTCTGCACTAATGTATAAATGTCAAAACTATAAGTGATCTTTACAAGAAAAAAATTTAATGCATGTGATCAATACATAATAGGAAAAAACATAAGCATGGATGCAAGGCATTAGTGATCAATACATAATAGGAAAAAACATAAGCACGGAAAATGCATAATAGGAAAAAACTACATAGTGCATGTGATCAATACATAATAGGAATTTTTTTAATAGTTAGGTTATACCTGTATGGTGTTTTAACTGCGTGTCTTATATGAAGTATATCAGTAAATACTGTTTATATAATACATGACGGATGCTAGGCATTCTGGTCCAAACATAGGTATATGAAGGATGCAAGACATGAAGTATATCAGTAAATACTGTGTTAACCCTTCATTCCCAGTATTTTCGCACGTTTTCCTTAGGTGTATATTACTAAAGGAGATGACGCTCAAAAGAGTGCAATTAGGTATATGTTAATAACAAAGGTCAATGTGCCCAACAAACAAGGCAACAAGATTTCTACCGTAAGGACCGGGTCTGGTGACATCACGGGTTACGCAACCAACATATAGACAGTATACAAGTGATCTTTTCTTCTATGTATACAGTTTCTAGCATTCTAATATCTTCTTTGTCAAATAAACATGGTGAAATATATGTATGGATAGTTCATAAGGTAGTTCAATGTATTAAAATGAATGACAGTTCATTTGCAATTTATGTCCATATTCAGGGTGGAGCTTTTCACACAGTGGCAAGGCACAATGATTATAAGCAGCATGCATGAAGTAATTTCAGCAAGGAAATCATGCATGTACAATGTATATTAAGAGGTAGGATGGACACCTAAAATCTGTAGGTAAAAGACATCCGATCCATACATGTAAATAGTCACCATGACAAATATCCTAAGTTCAGTTCAGGTGTTCTTTTCCTAAATGACAAACTGAAATATGCAGGCCAGTATCAAAATGGGGATGCATGCAAGCAACATAGTAACACCAACATACAGCAGGTCTTCGGAACTAGGCGAAGCAATAGTCGTACATGTATAAATTTTAACATGGATGTCGTAAATAGCAGCATAATGTAGGCAATGAATAGTAAGACGTGAAAATAGGATACCTAAAACCCTAGATTCAGACCTACAACATGACAACATGACAAAATCGTTAGACCTAAAACCCTAATTTAAACCTAAAACATTACAAGCAGGGGCAGTAATTGAACTGGGCAGTAAAATCGTTAGATCTACAACATGATAAAACCCTGATTTAGACCTAAAACCCTAGAATTAACAAAATCCACGAAAATAATTAAACTCTGAAAAACTTCACTACCTGCAGAGCGGCGGCGCGACGAAAAGGGTGGCACGACAAAGAGGGCGGTGCGAGACGAAGATGGCGGTGCGATGAAAGCTGAAGAGCGATGAAAGATGAAGAGCGATGTGGCAAGAAAGGTGGAACGAAATGAAAGAAAATGTTTAGTTCTAAGTTCGGATAATAGACTTGTTGCGGATGGTATTAACGTTAACTGATGTGCGGATGGTATTAACGTTAACTGATGTGCGGATGGTATTAACGTTAACTGATGTTATATTTTAATCGTATAACTGATGTTATATTTTAGTCGTATAACTGTTGTTATATTTTATTTGTATTATACATATTATTAATGTTAACATATTATTAATGTTATATTTTGCCCATAACTTAACGTTAACATATTATTAATGTTATATTTTGACCATAACTTATGCTCAGCTGTAATTAACCACTAATTAAATATTTATTATTAATTATAGATTATAATTATTAATAGTAGATATTAATTCATAATAACTATTATATACTTATATGACCAAGTAAAGAATTATCTTATATGACCAAGTAAAGGATTCTGAAAATTCATAAAAAAATAAAAAACCACATATATAAAGAACATGTGTTGTCTCATATTATATTAGAGATAATTGCAATACTTATTGAATTTAGGAAACATGTATACTGAAATCACATTATACACCATTATAAAGAACATGATATTATATATGTATATATAATCTTATAGTTTAAATTCTGATCTTTATAAACTGAAAATGTGTTGTCTCACAATATATTAGAGATAAGTGTACTACTTAAACCTCATGCTCAGCTGTAATTAATCACTAATTAAATATTTATTATTAATATACATGAAAATAATAAATTGTATGGTAGTGTTTGAATTTTTTTAATTTCGAAATTCTTTAATATGTAATAATAATTTCTTGATATTAATTTAATTATTCGTAATAAAGACTACTAAATAATCATTGATTATCAAAACATATTTAATAAACATCGAACAACAATGTTTTTTATTAATTATTATTACCTCTTATTTATATTATATAGTAATTAAAAATTAATTAGCATTAATTTTCAAAAAAAAAAAATCAATGTTAACTATTGAATTTTATTTACTTCTAATAGTTATTATTTATTATTAATTACTAATGTATTATTAACATTAATTATTTAAAATTTAAATTTACTAATTAATTACTAAGTAATACCACAAATTTAAAACATTAAATAAATAAAAAATATAAAAGTTCGTTTCAAATCTCTTGGAAAACTACAGGAAAATAGCTTCAAAATTATGTCGACGATAATCAAACTCTATTAGCAACGGAATTTAGCGTCAAATATTATATGACGGTAAAGAGATGCAATTTCCATTGATTTAGCGACAGAATTTGTATTCGACGGTAATAATTTATAATAAGATGGCATATAAAATCCAGAATATTTTCTCTTGCAAAGCCCAAGGAAATCTGCCGCTAATTAGCGACGGAATTTTCCGCTGCTAAAAATCTGTCTCTAATCTCGGTTTTTCTTGTAGTGTTGGAGGTTCCCCATCACCATCTCTTCTAGGAGAGAATTTACGATGAGAAAAGAAACCTACCACAAAACTGCTTCTCATGGAAATCCACCCAATATTGCCTAAGGACAAAATAGATAGGTGAAATTACAAAAAGTAACCCTATGAGACAACGCACAAGAACACTAGCTGAATCGAATATGATATGACAATAAATGATGGTTACACCACCGGTCAAGCAAAGGACTGATTTCCGGATCATGAGACAAAACTAGTCATAACATTCCATTTACAGAACGATGTGCTAAATGGGGTCACACATCTGCATAGGCAGTTTGAACATAGATTTACTCTAAAATCTCTTCGAGATTCTCCTTAGAAAAACTATCCAAAGATAGCTTAATCTTCAACTCTGAAACAACGATCGTTTTTGAAAGAACCTATTCGAACTAGGTATAGTAAAGGCGGATATAGCATAAACAAAAATCCTATTCTAAGATCTCAAGCAACGGACCGGTGCAAGTCCAACTGCATTAACAAAATTTCTTATCCTTAGAGCGGTGATACCCTTTTGCTCATTCCGATCCAACCAAATGATCCCTACCCTAGGGTGAGACTTAAATGGTGTGAGTAAGATCGTGACGCAATCAGGTATTAATGACTAAGAAAAGGTCGAAAGAAATTAGATCTTGGATTATTAATGAGGCAAGTTCTAATGCGGAAACAAACATGAAAAATAAGGAGATGAGGTAACAACAAAGAAGGAGAAGAAGGATAGAGATATGGTTCGCTTAGACGACGAAGAAATGACGAAAGAAGGAAGTTAAAGTGTAACTTGGACACAACTTTTATGGTTGAGCCCTAGGTCCTAGTTGTGCCAAAACCCATTAACTAATTGACCGTCCTAGTATAGCACTAAACAATCAACTACCAAATAGGCTATGGACAAAGGATGGACCTTGACTTTATTAGGCCAGATTAAAATATTTATCGTTCCTCGTTATCTTTCAAGATTTGATGGGATCTGAAATAATTATCCTCATCACCACAGTATTTAAAGACCATAGTTAAACTCCGAACCAACTCCAAGGATTTATATTCTCAACAACGGTGCTGCAAATACGGGATGAATGAACGAATTCAAAAAAAAAAAAAAAATCAGCCAAAAATCCGTAATATAATTTAAAACGGATTTCCCCTTACCTAGCTGACAACAAACAAACGATTCATGAAATCAAATACCCTAAAATCCAGACGAAGGATTTTCCTTAGCCTTTTCGAAGAAAATTTTAAAACTTTTCCAAAAATGGGATTTATTTATAAACTAACAATTTCTTATTTAAAAATCCATTTTGTTATTACTATTTATATTCCAATTTTATATTTTAAACTAGAAAAACTTTTTTGTGTTTAAATACATTAGAGCTTTAAAACAATTTAGATTAATTTTGCCAACTTTAATAACCTATCCAATATATATGGGAAGATGGATACTGAAAATCACAAGGAATAGATATTTATTATTCTTGAATTTTAGTGGTATATCCTTGTTGTATTTAATTCCTTTTTTCCTACCAATCAGTCCATATTTATAAAAATTGCTGAATGAGCCCCAAAAATTTTAAAACACAAATAGACTAAGAATTTAAAACCATATCTTCACAAACTATTTTTTCAAAACTGTATTTCAAAACCATTGAAATCCATTTTTAATTTTTATGTAGTATGAAAAATAATTTTCCCTAATTACAAGGCTAAGGACTCAATTGAATATTTCAAAAAATGTAGAATTGGAATTTTAACGAAGCAACAAATGGATATACCTTGTAATTATATTTCTGAAATGGATACGACATATTAACGTAGGCTTTTTCCCCATTTTGGATCGAGTAATGGTCTTAACTGGAACTTCAAACGAAACTAAACCAAGAATTTATGATTATCTCGGTTGTAGCTAGCTTTTTATATTGACGTATATTTTATTCCAGTCTCCAAATCTCGAGTCAACGGAATCCACTATATGTCGTCTCATGCTCTTAATGATGAGATTGCCAACGTACTATGGGGATAAGACAGAATTGTCTAGAAACCTGAACTCAACATATTTCAACTCTTAGTCGCTTAAAACCCATTATATATAATTAGGCCCATGACCAATTTCTTTGTCGAAATAAATTAAAGTCGAATAAGAGAGACAAATAAAATAGAAAAGAAAATCGAATTACGTTCTCTTACGATTCCTAATCTAACTAATTCCTTTGATCATTTAACCTAGGCTTTGATACCAAATGTAACACCCCACACTTTTCTGCATCCAAATTTTGACCAAAAAAATCAAAACATGAACAACAAGCGTAGAGAGTATATTTGGTACCTGCTATAAATGAGCATTAGCATAATCATAGTGTGATAAAATAACTCACAGCGGAAGCAAACTAGGATAAATTAGTATTAACTAAAGCAAATACTTTTTACAATGTAAGTCACTTTGCCAATAACAAGCATGAGAGAGAACAAAAACTGAAAGCCAAATTTAAACATCTTTGAGAACTCGACCTTCTCTATGAAACCTAGAGGTTGTAATGAGGAGGGGGTCAGAACAACAAGTTCTGGTGACTAAAAAATGTACACCACAATCTATAACACAGATATATTCTGTTTGGTTCAACCCAAGCTGTATGCCTAATCAGGTTAGTGATTCTAGCCCAACCTAGTAAATGTTTACGCATGAATTTACTATTTAGCCAAAAGTAGTACTTCCAAATTATATTACGGGTATAGGAAATTTATGTACCAGAATTTAACCAGTTAATAATATCAAGAGTGGACCCCTAATTATAGGGTTTCTATCTATTTCCTCAATCGCTATTCTTTATTATTTAAAGCCTCACTATCAATGATAGATAGGGTGGATTCTCCCTAATCACTTAAGACCCTAGATGGATCTATTAGTCACTTATTAACCCTCGATAATATATTAAATGTTAACATAAAACTAGAGGGCACTACTTACGGGCCCTACTAGTTAAGGCTTTATCATTCACGCCTATACCCTTACCCCGCATAAGGTGAGAGTAGGTATTTTATCGTTCGTTATACCTTCTAGCTGACCTTATTAGATAACCTCCTTAGTCACTTACTACTTCCGTAGGATAGATGGCCATATCTGGCCCTTTTAATTTCCAGGTTTGGGTAGGCCAACACACACCTACCATTTAAGACCCCTATACTGAAAAACCTATTCCCAGGTGGACTCTTTAACCCTTGTCACTTAGTCTTTTAGGACCCAGGAAGCGGACTATACGCGAAGGTTATTCGTTCGTCCCCTATTTGCCTTTAAGACCTTTCCCCTTTTGGGATAAAGTAGGCTACATTATTAAGTCATTCCCATTTAATTCCTTTATTCTGGAATACTATACATACACCATTTACTTGTATCACAAGTTTATATGGTTAATAATGTCTTACATTATTAACCTACAAAGTCTAGCTATATTTTTAGTTATAAGTTTTATTGACATAAATAAGAAAGGTTGTATTCCCTTTTATCTAGGATATTTATTTAATTTCTTTCCTAATTTGGACTTAGTATTTAAACGAAAATCAATATCCATTATTCCCCTTTTTGACACCCATTTCTTTTTTTCCTTTTTATTGCCCTTTATGACTTTAACGGTCATATTTTCCTAAGGCAACTATTTTTCAGTCCCAAGTTATCTATTTGATGTACCCCAACAAACAATTACTATTCTTATTTATTTATTTATTGTTATATATATATATATATATATATCTTTACATACCAGGCCTCTTACATTATGTTGACTACCTGTGGATGCTGGATATGCCGGTCGGTTCCGGGCATACTTCTACCACAAGTGTACTTAACCTCGTGCCTTAGTACGATTATATTTATGCATTAGACGTCTCACATTAAACTGACTACCTGTGGTCACTGGATTTGTCGGTCGGTTCCGAGCAGGCTTACACCATAAGTTGAATTTAACCCCGTGTCTAAATGCTATTATAATATAAATTTCCTGCTTGGGGTCCACAACAACTATCATAATCGTTTTTAGGAATTGTTACAATTTTGCTGTTCACAATTTATTTCCCAAATCAATATTGATTACAATGGTTATCCCCTTATTTTGCGGTCTTATTCATGACAATTAATTGTATTTATTGCTACAAATGATCACCTCAAATATATTAATTAAAAATGGGTTATATTCATACATAATTTCATAATTGAACTTTATCCAAGCTTTCAAATATTCCATATAATTTACATTTCACTGTTTTACGCTGATTTGGATGGATAATATACATATATGTATATATATATATATATATATATATATATATATATATTCATTTTTATGTTTTCGTGCCATCAACGTAGTTATTAATATTTATTTATTATTTATTATTTTGCAGTACTTATTTTTAAATCAATGATTTGGTCTAATCAATTTATGTTTAATGGGACTAATTTATCTTTACATTTCAGCACTGAACTAAAAAGCTAGAACATAACTACAACAAATTTATGTTTAATGACATTGATTTCTAGATCCATAATGCTATGTGGCATATACAACATGTTTCATAATCCATGAAATAACTTGTAGGAATATGTGGGAATATATATAAAAATCCTACAATTCATGTTTATACATAGTCACAACTTTATCATTTACCAATTTCAAACATACTCATAATCAAATCTGATGGTTATCACAATTTACAATCATTTAAATAACTTATCCGATAGGCATAAAATATAGATTAGATTCAGAAGAAATAGATAAATCATTATATCCATATTAGTAAATTTCGCACTCACCTTATAGCTTCCAAATTCTGAATTTTGAACCTTTTTACGCTTACAATCCCCAAATTCTTATAAATCTACAGTTTATCTAGAAAAGGGAAAATTCTAGATTTGTAGAAATGTAAGAAAAAGGGAAAAGAGCAAAGAAATCTATTATTAAGCACCCTCTTCCATTTGATCTATTACTCTTCCCAATTCCACATGAAATTGATTTGATTTGGTATATGTATGAATATATTTTGTTAGAAATTAGGTTAGAAGAGGAAGAAAAATGACAGAGCTTTGCTACCGTCATAGATTTGAATGGAAAAAGAGTGATGCTCTACCCCTTTATTTATAGGGGTGGAAATGGCTTAGAACCGTCAGATCAGTTTTAAATTATATACATCCATCCGTTATAATAATAAAATAAAATAATCAACCAAAACCTAGCCGTCATAGGGAAGTTTGACGCCCAGTAGGTCGACCTGGGCGGTCGACCCCCATATCGACAGCCTGGGCATCAAACTGCCCAGGTCGGCTGGGTTATATATGGTAGATTATTACTTATATATTTGGTTTATTTATTTTTTGTTTGTATTCTTATTTCGTCCGTAACTTTTTCATATGAACTCCGTTTGCGAAACTCCAAACACGAAAGTTGACCTGAATTTTAAGATGAATGCAAGGATTAAAGTTTCGTGGCCATATTCCAACATTCGTAGAAATTCCTATTTTTGAAATTCTAATAATTAATTTATATCTCTAAAATTCCGGGTTGTTACAGCTTATTATAACCTAAGTTATAATTTCCACTTGTAGCTTAAACAAGCCTACCTAATATCTTTCCTTTTCGCGTTTTAGGTTTATCCATAGTAGGTTATTTTCATTCCCCGTTTATTTTAATATTTATACAGTTGTAACATTCATTCATTTCCATTAATTAAAATTAATGCCATTTATTTCTATCTTGTTATATACATATATTCATACACATGTTTATGCACCAAACCTCTCACGTTAAGCTGACCACTTATGGATGCTGGATTTGTCGGGCGGTTTCTGGCAGACTTCTACCATAAGTTGAACTTATCCTCATGTCTTAGCACAGTTATATGTATGTTTACACACCATGCCCCTCACATTAAACTAAACACTTGTGGATGCTGGATTTGTCGGGCTGTTCCGGGCAGACTTCTACCACAAGTTGAATTTAACCTCGTGTGTAAGTGCAGTTACAATTATCTATTTACTGTAAATTTAGGCATATTCATTCTTCCAAATTTTACTGTAATTCTATTTACAATTTTTTTGGCATAATAATATTCTTAAACAAATATTCATGTTTATTGTAAATTGCATAATTACAACATTCATAGAAATTGCAAATTCAGACAGGTGATTTATGGAAATAGCCTTTATACAGCATAAATATTCTCAGTTCAGGTTTCAGGATTACAACACTATAGAAGTTCCATCATTATACGAAGGATACAATTCATGTTTCATTACAACAGTACTAACTTCAAAAGATTTCATCAGGTTAAACATTTCAAAGGATTAATCATTTCGGCAGATTAAACATTTCAGTAGGTTACAACAGGTTACACATTTCAGAAAATTAATCATTTCAATGGATTTATTATACATATTAATGGGGAATGAAAAACGATAGATATACCATTATCAAAAAGGTATAAATTAAATCCCCTCACCTAATAGCTTTCCAATTCATGAATCTGGCCCAGACCTAGCATTCCATGGCTCTCCTAACTGAATATAGAATATAAATAACCATGGATTCACAATTCTCAGACTAATAAGAAAAAGGGAAAAAGAAGAGAAATCTCAATTAACTTGGTCCAAGAATTTACCTCACTTCGATAAAAATTCTGAACACCCATTTTTAAATATACATTCTTTTTCTCCATGTCGTGAATCAGAATTTCCTAGGACGAATAATTCTATTTTTTGAAGAGATCTGAGGAGGAAGAAGAATGACAGAGTCTAGACATCCTCTCAGAAAATATGAGATTTAGGCTAGGCTCTACTAGCCTATTTATAGGTGTTCAAGAAAGTGGATATGATCTTGTACAATCAGCGCTAACTCAGAAACAAATGTAGTTTGAAAAACTACCCAGATTCGCCGAATAAACCTGCCCGGATCAGGAGTGGGTCAACCCACCTACTCCTTGGGTCAACTCTAGGGTCGACCCAGCCCCCTTGGGTCGACCCATAGGTCGACACAGGCACAGCTTGGGTCGACCCATATGGGTCTAGGTGTGCTTTGTCTTCTGAATTTCTAGAATATTTCGAATATTATATTTACATATAAACCCCTTATATGTACATAAAACTTCCAATGCCCATTTTACTTGTATATATATGCGCAACTTTTATTTCATTTTCAAAATTCAAACCGCGTTATGCCGTCATTTAATTCTTACCTATTTTAATTGATTGCAGGTTTATTTTGAATTTTTCTTTTGTATATACATATTTTTGCACATATATACACATATATTTACATATGCATGTATACATATATTTTTATACTTCCTTATATGTATAATTTTCTTTATATGTGTGTTTATACATATTTTCTTTTTAGAACATGTATTATTTTAGCCGTTTCTCTAAAATAAAAATATAGCACTCGCAGGAATCGAACTTGCGCCACTCTCTTGGAAGCCACGTGCTTTTACCAACTGGAATACATAGGCTTTTGTTAATAAGGCTAAAAACAATGGTGGTCATTGTACTTTTCTTATACCTCCTTTTCATGTTTGTTGTAATACTTCATTTAAATGCATCTCTTTCATTTTAAATCCGTTTTCCGCAATCTGTAGGTCGAAATTGACCATAAAATCGCCACGAACGCAATGACGCTAATCCCGTGGCCAAATTCTTGATGATATTCAAATTTTGTTTTATTTAATTAAAAATGCGGGGTGTTATATTCTCCCACCCTTAGGAAATTTCATCCTCGAAATTTGATATGGGTCAAATCAAGTAATTCCTCGCATAAATCAAAACCATCACATGTGCATCCAATTTTGCAACCATTTGTGTACTAATGCAAAGTGTAATTCAACATAATAATACATAAATGAAATGAATGTCTAAGTGGTACATCCTATATGAATGCAAATTTTTCTTGGAAATCTCTTTGAAAACATGATGCACACATCCTAAATATACTGGCAATTTCTATATGAATGCAATATTTGAAAATCAAAATGCCTTTTCATCCAAATTTTGCCCACACTCTTACTGAGCAAGAGCGTAGTTCATCCAATTTTTGCATCCAAAACCTTACCAAGCAACTTTATTTTTTGAATTTCAGAAAAAAACTAGTTTTCTAAATTCGATTTCTTATGTGACAAAAAGGTAGAAAACGAAAGCTTCACATCCTCCAATTTTCTTTTAGTCGCCTTTTCTATCTGTACTTAGAATTTTATGTAACTATAATATAAAGATTCGCTTTTTTCCTATCCAAGCACAACCCATATAAGAAAACTTTCTTTGTTACAAGTTTTCTTTTTCAACTTATATCGGAAAAATTTATTTTTATTCACCTTTTCTAAGAATTTCCATTTTTCTTTAACAATAATGTTTGTTGCTTTATGGAATTTGTTGTTTCCTTTTTAGTTGTGTCATTACTCTTTTCTTTGCTTATTTAACTTAATCCTCTGATCTAAGTTTAGTTTCAAATAAGCCTTCTAGTCCTTCAACTAAAACAGGAAAAACGATAGCCTACACTACTACTAAGGGCCAAGAATCTCAAGACTGTCCCCCTCAGACAGAAAAGTTCAAACCACGGGATCAATGACAGGTTTAGGTGCTACCCTAACTACCCAACAGGAACAAAATAACAAACAGATCCTAACAGAAATGTAATAACCGGTTTTACCCCTAATAAGAAAATTAGCAGCAAGTTCTAAACACTTACTTTCCCTTCACTGTCTAGTAGTCACCATGAGTCTTGGTTGTGTACTAATAGTCATTTCCAAGAAATGCCCGAGGCTTTTCAATGTTTCCGCATTCAACGAGAACTTACCATAGCCTCAAAAACTTTCCCCGTCTTCCGTAGGCACTAATCCTTACCTACTTCATGATTTTTAAAAACTTGGTTTGGCTTCCTCATTTTATTTTCCTTCCAAAAGTTAAAAGTGTTAAAACTTTATCTTCCTCACCAAAACTTACTTTTGCCAAACCATAAAACATGTCATCTCAAAAAATGCAAATCATTTGTTTTTTCAAATCACAAAAATTGGAGTAGACAAGGACAACTATTTCTCAATCAGGTTAACAATTATTCTTACTTACAATGTCAGTTCAGCTACACACAGTTAGGTGCAAACATCTACTCTATTCTTAATTTCTACAAATTAATTCGTCCGCCCAACAAAATTTTATGTTAAAACAATTATCAAAAATGATTGTAAAAACAATAGATATTTCAAAACAATAGAGATTTGAAAATTTTCTTTACTAAAAATTCTAGTTTTCGACAAAATGCAACGTTTTCTATGTTTTGCTTTTTAATCCTTTCATACGATATAACTTGACAACTAGTGAGCTATACATGCTCTATAATATGCACCTTTTACTGAGAGAATTTATTTTAGATAGATTTTTCACAAGAAATCACTATTTCCAAAATATATCCCATTTTACTTCAAAACTCAATATGTACTTTTTGAATATGTTCCTTACATATTTTAAAACTATAACTTTTTAGATTAATCTTGAAAACACCATAAACCATCTTCCAAAAGTTTTTACATTTTCAAGTTCTTACAATTTAACAATGGAGTTAGACTCAAAGTGGGTTTCCAACTTACGAAGGCTTTCTTAGACACTCCCGCAAAGTCAATTCTCTCAACTATATATATTCCTAATCCATTTTACTCTTTTTAACCATTTCCAGTTTATAAGGTTTTACTGCCAAACTCACTAACTTGAAATACTAATATATGGGATTCACCTTTCTTCCATACAAAGTATATAGTGCACTTACCACCCAAATTACCTATGGGTCTCAGATTTCCATGTTTATTCCTTTAGTGTACAGAACAGATATCCCAAATTTACCATATCATGCTTTCTCTCTATAGTGGGTTCCTCTATGGACCTTAGAGTGTGTGTGTGTATATATATATATAATATTTATATTTTTTTAAAATACAAATACGTTCACTCACTATCTACATAGGAATCCTAAACCAAAGCTCTGATACTAGATTAACAGCCCGAACTCCAGCAGACCGATTTTTTTTTCAAAATTACAATATATCGAAAATTGAGTTAGCTTGTCTAGTATCTTGCAGAAAATACGGAGATAAATAATATATCAGAACTCAGAAAAAACATATCATAGTTGAATGGAATAAAATATAATAAAATCAAATATACCCTTACCAAGGTAATAATACTGCCTAACCAGTGTCCAAAGCTATCATATCTCTGCCACACATCTAACCTACGAGTATGTTACGAGGAAGGGGTCGTAACACAAGTTCTGGTGTCTAGGTTCAAACTACACATTTTGGATAACCCTACATATACCATTCACTTACATTTTCTTATTTATTAGGTTACTTGGGTTAAGAACACTCAAGGCTTACACACGTCGTACCCATCTACTCCCCAAATGATTAACCTAACATAGTATATATGTAGCTACCCCCAATATTAAGGTACACCCTATGGTACCCCACTCGCATGGTCTACGCCGTAACTCCACATATGTAAATGCAGCTCCTCATCCTATGCCGGAACGACGTACAGATCTTTGTATAACAAGTTCGACATAGAACTTCCATCGCCATGATACGTAAGCGTATGGACTGCCACCTTCGAATCATTCGATCGAATCAGATTTTGTCACAAATTAATTCCCTAGAGTCTACGATACACCATCGAGAGCAGTCATGCATGTATCTAGACTTTCTCACGTATGTATTGTTAATCTTTTTTGATACCTCAACCTCAATGATGCACCATCCGAAAATGGTATGCATGTATCCGCATGTATTATCTACTGTGCACCGAGTTCTGTAACAGGGCTATATCAGATACGCGAAACTCCGTTTGGAGCCTTTTCAGATATCTGTATACATAGATTCTATGGTCTACATTTTCATGGTAGCTATGGTCCCACATGACCCCTCCCTCAACTAGTGAAAGGCCAACATATATGAGAGCTAGTGACATGCCCCAAACAAACAATCTACATCCAAATTGGTGTGTCCCGTAGCCAACGCCTCGATAGTAAAAGGTCAATGGTCTTTTGGTTTAGCTCTCTGCCTTTTGTGCATCACGCTAACTGTCGATTACCGGTACCCGACGATTACTTTCAATTAGATGCTTAGAGCCGCCAAAGGCAAAAAAATGAGATGGTTATAACCCGCCTAGTCACAAGGCACCAGATTCGTCGAATCACCTAAGCTACCCTACAGCCTTCTGACTGCCCACTATCGTGGCAATCAAGGTATACTCACTGGGTAGTAACGCGCA
Source organism: Allium sativum (assembly GCA_030737875.1). Lineage (NCBI taxonomy): Eukaryota > Viridiplantae > Streptophyta > Magnoliopsida > Asparagales > Amaryllidaceae > Allium > Allium sativum. The sequence continues at coordinate 440,523,090 of CM060926.1, forward strand.
GACCCAATCTCTGCGAGCACAGCCTAAACGCTGCCACCACACAAAGGACTACTAGGAGTACCCTCCATGTCCCAGGAAGCCACGTGCTTCCCCTTCCAGTCCTTCGGAGCCAGCAAAATATCAGTAGAACAGTAGGCAGAATAACGAAATGGACATGCACTTCCATCGTGTCTCATGACATCATGATCATCTACCCTATTGGGTTCTTCACCTTCAGATGTACGGACTGGTCCAAGCGCCTCATGTTAACGCGTTATTAGGCCCTATGTACCAACGTTTAATTACACACTTTCCCTACCACATTAGATTTCCAGTTAACTTGGTTATTTCAAATCATATTAACTTCTTATTCAGGTTACCAAGTTCTTCTTGCTTATTAATTTCAATTATATAACTTACCCCATTTAAGTTCATTAATAAGCCTTTAACATGTTATTCTTATTATCAAATTTCAAGTTCTCAGGTTTTCATATAACAAGTTCTTCTTGTCAGCATGATTCAAGTTCTCAAGTTTACAAATTACTTAATGTATAATTAAGTACGACTTATTTCATTTCATAAGTTTTCTCTACTTTTCTCTACTTATTACAAATAGTAGGTTTCAGGTTTCCAGATTTACAGATTACTTAATTTATAATTAAGTACAACTTATCTCATTAGATAAGTTATCTCATTTTCTCTATCGTTTATTATAACCTAAGTTATAATTTCTATTTGTCCCTAGGACAATCCTACCTATTATCTTTCCTTTCCCCTATCAGGTTTATACATAATAGGTTATTATCATTCCCCGTTCATGTTAATATTTATACTATTGTAACATTCATTCGTTTCCATTAATTTTAAATTAATGGCATTTATTTCTATCATGTTATATACATATATTCATATATATGCTTATGGACTAAACCTCACATTAAGCCGACCCTTGTGGACAGTGAATTTGCTGGGATGTTTCGGGCAGACTTCTACGATAAGTTGAACTTAACCTCGTATCTTAGCATCATTATATGTATATTTATGCATTAGACCCCTCACATTAAATTAATCACATGTGGATGCTAGATTTGCCGGGCGGTTCCGGGCAGACTTCTAACACAAGTTGAATTTAACCTCGTGTCTAAGTGCGGTTACAATTTTCTATTTACTGTAAATTTAGGCATATTCATTCTTCCAAATTTTACCATAATTCTTATTTACAATCATTTGGCATAATAATATTCTTAAACTTATATTCATGTTCATTGTAAATTTCATAATTACAGCATTAACAGAAATTCCCAATTCAGACAGGTGATATATGGAAATAGGCTTTATACAGCAGAAATGTTCTTAGTTCTGCTTTTAGGATTACAACACTACAAAAGTTCCATCATTTATACGAAGGATACATTTTATTTTTAATTACAACATTACTAACTTAAATAGATTTTAGCGGGTTAAACATTTCAGCAGATTAATCATTTTGGCAGATTAAACATTTCAACAAGTTACAATAGGTTAAACATTTCAACAGATTAATCATTTCAGCAGATTTATTATAAACATTAACGGGGAATGACAAACGATAGATATACCATTATCAAAAAGGTATAACTTAAATCCACTCACTTAATAGCTTTCTAATTCTTGAATCTGGTCCAGTCCTGGAATTCCTTGGCTCTCCTAACTGAATCTAGAATCTAAATAACCATGGATTCACAATTCTCAAACTAAAAGAAAAGGGGAAAAAGAAGAGAAACCTAAATTAACTAGATCCAAGAATTTACCTCACTTCGATTAGAATTCTGAACACCCATTTGTAAATATACATTCTTTTTCTCCATATCTTGAATCAGAATTTCCTAAGATTATTTAATCAATTTTCTAAAGAGTTTTGAGAAGAAAGAAGAATGGTAGAGTTTAGAGAACCTCTTAGAAAATATGAGATTTATACTAGGCTTTACTTGCCTATTTATAGGTGTTCAAGAAAGTTGATATGATCTTGTACACTCAGCGCTGAGTCTGCAACGAACGTGATTTGAAAAATAGTGCAGATTCGCAGAATGAACCTGCTCGGATCACAGGGTCGACCCTAGGGTCAACCCACCAACTCCCTGGGTCGACCCAGCCAGCTTTGGTCGACCCAGGTACAGCATGGGTCAACCCATATGGGTCTAAGTGCGCATTGTCTTCAGTTTGAATTTCTAGAATATTTTGAATATTATATTTACATATAAACCCATTATATGTATATGAAAATTCCAACGTCGTCATGCCACCATTTAATTCTTACCTATTTCATTGATTGCAGGTTTATTTTGAATTTTTCTTCTGTATAATTTTGTTTGCACATATATATATGCATGTATACATATATTTTTGTACTTCCATATATGTATAATTTTCCTTATATGTGCGTTTATACATATTTTACCTTTAGAACATGTATTATTTTAGTCGTTTCTCTAAAATTAAAATATGGCATCCGCGGGAATCGAACTCGTGCCACTCTCTTAGAAGCCACATGCTCCTACCAACTGGAATACATAGGCTTTTTTTAACAAGGATAAAAACAGTGGTGGTCATTGTTCTTTTCTTATACCTCCTTTTCACATTTGTTGTAATATTTCATTTAAATGTGTCTCTTTCATTTTAAATCCGTTTCTGCAATCCATAAGTCTAAATTGACCAGAAAATTGCCATGGATGCAATGGCGCTAATTCTGTGACCAAATTCTACTAGCTCTCCAAATTTTGTTTTATTTAATTAAAAATGCAGGGTGTTACAATGGACTTCAATCGAAGGAGAAGGATTTGTACATCATGAAGGCGAGGATCCTGCAATAGCTGATGAGCAAGTTGAGGAGGGAAAAATTGCAAATATAGGCGATTTGGATGTTGAGAGAACTAGCGAGGGTCCCGCAATCCCAACTACACATGAGGAAGTTTCCATGGATATATACAAGGACTTGAGCAATCTTAACCCATCAAGTGAGCATTCTGCCAGGGATATTATGACCTCGATCTGCATTAGTAACGATGGTGGCTACTAAGTTGGCTTCAACTCAAACTCCTTCGTTTCGAAAGAATTTTCCAATCGGGCCTGCATTTCACAAACAAAGAGTGGTTCGTTGTTAGATGCACGTTAGACCACACATCACACATACACTATAAGTTGTTTACGTCCTACATGCACTTTCTTTTCTACCGCGGCACTTGCTGCTCTAAACACTAAAATATTGCTTTCTTTTTATTTTAGGTCCAACCATGAATCGACCGTACATGAAAAGTTTCAAACGCCAAACCAGTTCTTACGAACTGCGATATTACATGCAAATCTCAATACGCTCATAAGTATGAGGAAATTGAGGAACAAAAAAGGTGGATGAAAGATTAAGAGTCCCAAGATTAGCAAGAGAGATAACTGGAGCCGAAGCTCTTATGGTGATCGCTATGACCGGAGTAGACGGGAAGAAGAGGAAAGCAGAAGAAGGAAGAGAGAGGGATGATCAGGGCAAGGATCATAGAAAAGATTATCCTCACAAGCTCTCCAGATTGGATAAAAATTCAGTCCCTGCTACTCTGACCACCTCCGGCTATTTTCCCCTTGCAACTCCAACTGTTACTCCTCCTCCTGCTGATATACAGAAGATTATTCATATGCCTCACTATACTATCGATCCTGCTCCCATCATACTTGCAGAATGGTTCAAAAACTAGTTCTTAAAGGGAGTTCATTTTTACCTGGACATCCACCAAACTGATAGGGATGAGACGCTTAAAGATTTAGTCATAGTGAGGAGTAACATCGAAAATCAGTTGGACGTAGTTAAGGGTCACGTTGAGAAGCAGCTGAATGTGGTTGAGGGTCTAGTTGAGAAATTATCTTTATGTCATAAACTGGATGATGAGCTCCAGTGAGTTAACAAACGTAACCTTGAGAGCATAGATACGTTGGAAGATGATAAGACCAAGTGGGCTAAAGCTCTTCAAAATCGCGATGCCAGCATTGCCTCCCTGACCAAGAGAAATTAGGAGCTGGAAGCCGAGAATTAGAGGCTTAAAGAAGAGCTTGATGCCACCAAGCTAAGGGAAACCGTGCTGAATTCTCAAGTTAAAGATGCTCACTCCACTAAGAAAGTTATTGAGAATAAGCTTGCCATGAAGCAAAAAACTATTGAGACTTTTCAGAGGGAGAATACTAGTTTGCGCAAATAGAATAACGCTCATGAGTTGGAAATTAATTTGTGGAAAACCGTAGCAGAAGCACCTAAGAAAGAATGAGACCAAGATCTAACAGGCAACATGGTCGCTGAGCAAGCATATGCCAAAGCCGAAGCTGACGCCAATAATACTTTGCTCAGATTTTATGCCCTTAGTGTTATGGGTCGAGGCATCTTACGTTTGCCGAAGTTTGGGAAGCAGTGCTTACAAATGTTGAAGGTGTTTATATTAAAGAGTATCTTATAGAGAATCTTATAGATAGTGAGTCCCGTGAAGCTTTAGCTAAGGGAAAGGAAGAATTTATGAGAGAGCGGGTTTGTAGATGGAGTTATATCCTCGGGGAATAAAACCTTAGATGTAATTACCATCGTTACCCACACTGCTCATATTAATGCTCAATTTTCTAATTCTTAGACTCTCATCACTCCTTTTGCTGATCCTACTACCATTCATAAAGAAAGAGAAGAAGCTGCTAATGAGCATCTGGGAGAATACGAGGGTGATTATCACAATTCAAACGATTATGAAGTGGAGGTGCGTAAGAATCTCCTTGCTTTTGGTAAAACCGATGTCAATCAAGCCATATCAGTCTTAGACTACTTTTGTACTCCACATGGGTGTACTAAGTTTCTTGCTTATCATTCGATTGCTTTAGACTTGATTTCACCAACACTTTCTCCTGTTGTGGTCGAGACAACAACTAGAGCTATTATGACTACTTCAGCAATTATATTAATGACTGCTTCTGCTTTGATTGCCACTCCTCCTCCAAGCGATTCTTCCTTGGTCCATGCCTTTACCCCCGCTTCTGTTTTGAGGTCGGGTCACAGGTAGAGAAGATTGTTGCCATTGCTCATTTGGAAGACCCAGATTACACTGCGAAAGGGGTATAGGACCGTACGGACACGGATGAGAGATCAAAGAAGAGTACTAAAAGTCGCTCAGGGAAGAAAGTGAAGTCTCCATCCATGAAGCATAAGGGAAAGCGTAGCACTCCCAAGAAGTTGATTACTTTATCTTTCCCTAAAGTTCCAAAGGATGGTGATGAAGCCCAAGACAAAGACCAACCTGCTGCTACACCTTCTCCTTTTTCTGCTAAGAGTAGTAAGCTTTCTCTGAGGTATGATGACTCATCTAAAGGCTAGAAAAAGAAGAACTAGTGTTTTTAGGCTGCTTCATTTTGTTTGTAAGTAGCTTCCTTCATGTACTGTGCTTACGCTGGATGTTGTATGAGTACCAGCCCTCATATATGACTTTGTGAAAACTTGTACTTAGATTTGTGTTGTTGTTATAAAGCTACGTTTTCTTTTTGTACTTTACCTGTTACTCTAGCTTTTTCGTACTTTCCTATGCATTTGCCTCTTTACAAATTACAAGTCTTTAGCTTGATGTGATGTTGTGATGAGCTTGTGGTATGTCTTGTGTGCATTCCATCTTAGTGTGGTGGTGTTGCCCCCATACCATGGATCATCACGGGTTACTGAAGCTGGGTACAATCAACCTTGGTAAGTTCCTCTGTTTTGAATCAATGCACCAGAAGCTCGTTGTTTGTTAACGAAGTCTTTCTGCTTATGCTAGTGTACTTACAACTTCTAAGCTTGCCAATTCCTTAAGAGACTTAGCCTTGTTGAACAATTTCAAGCTTCTTCTTGGTGAAGTCTTCGATCCCTTTGCCCCCGCTTGGGAGGTCTTTACCCTTCACCGTGGGAATGTTGCCTTCACTACGTGAAGGATTTTTGCCTTTACTATGCAAAGGACTTTGGTTACCCAACATTGGTCTATTCTCGTTGATTTGTTCTGACATCGGAGACTTCATTGGGTGCCTCGCTTAATGAAAGGATGTTTATAACCCAAAGTTTGTCTTCCCCTGTCGACTAAAACGAGCATCGGAGACTCTATTGAGCGCCCTCGAAGAGGTCTTTTACCTCAACTGTGGAGAGGTTTCCTTCACTATGCGGAGGACTTTCGCCTTTACTACGCAAAGGCCTTAATTTGTCGCATTGTTCCACAAGGCATACTTAAATCCCTTTGGCTGGTTGCTTGACTGTGGCAAGCGATCACAGCCGGACTGAGGTCCTTTTACCTTTGCTGTGGGGAGGTGCCTCTTTGGTAGAACTTACAGGGTTGCGTCATTCCACAGGGTGGACTTCAGTCCCTCTGGATGGATGCTTGACTGCGGTACCTTTTGCCTCTACTGTGGGGAGCTGCCCCTGTGGCAGAACTTATAGGTCCTTGGTTTTAGCTCCGTGGCTACTTGTTATGTCTCCTGCTGTTTGACCCTTTGCAACTCTGCCTACTCACTTTTCAAGGTCGTGCTTTTCGTCTTTGCATTTATTCATATTGACATTCATAGTACTCAACGCTTGAACTAGTGTAGTTGGGTTTGTTATGCCTCGTCGGGCTTCGAAGGAGAAAGCGCTTGTCAGATAGCCTACAATATAAAAATCATCTTTAAGCAAATATCGAATTAATGAAAATTTTGCAGATAAGAGACTGACTCAGGAAGGCATGCTTTTATTCATAGAGGTAGTGTTTAGTACAATGCTTGTAACATATTTTCAGACTTTTTACAAAAAAAATTGAACATAACATCAAGTAAAGTAGCGACGAAGGTGATTGCTATTCCAGGCCCTTGAAATTGTAGTTCCATCAACGAGGTGTAAGTTTGAAGTGCCGTCCAGCAGCTTTGAACTTATGATGTATGGCCCTTCCCAGTTCGGCCAGAAGTTTCTAGTTCTTGTCATGACTCTTTTCAGCACAAGGTCCCCAACTTCGAAGGTCCTTTGTCTAACTTTACAGTTGAAATTCCTGGCAATCCTTCGTTGATGGGCTGCAACTCTGAGTTCTGCCTCACCTTTCTTTTCCTTAAGTTGATCCAGAGCTTCAAGCTGTAGCTGTTCATTCTCTGCTTGGTTGAAATGGATTATGCGGTGTGTATGGACCTCTAGCTCTACCAGAGTCATTGCCTCTGAACCAAATGCCATGCAGAACGGAGTGTTCCCAGAAGCAGATTTATGGGTCATCCTGTACGCACATAGTCCAAGTGGTAGCTCATCTACTCAATCACCTTTAGCTTTCTCGAGTTCGCTTCTTGATAGTTGACTTGATAATAATATTCATCGCTTCCCCTGGTCCGTTTGCTTGCGGATGGTCTATTGTTGCAAAGCTTATTCGGATCTTGTACTTGACAAAGAATTCCTTAAATTCTTCACTTTCAAACTACCTCCCATTGTCTGTGATTATTTTCTATGGCACACCAAACCTGCAAATGATGTTATTCAAGATGAAGTTGATAGCTTTTTTTGAGGTGATAGTGGCCAATGGTTCTGCTTTGGCCTATTTAGTGAAATAATTGGCAACTACAATGACATATTTAGAACTAGACTTCGCGGTTGGTAATGCTCCAATTAGGTTGATGCCTTAGACAACAAATGGCCAAGGACTAACCATTTGAGTCAACTTCGTAGATGGTGCTCTTGGCATCTTTGCGAACCATTGGCCTCTGTCACACTACCTGGTATAAGCTATGGAGTCTTGGTTCACATCAGGCCAAAAATAACTGTATCCATTTTTTTGGCTAATAACTGACCAATAGTATGAACTCCGCATTCTCCATCATGTAGTTCTTCCCAGATTGCTTTAGATTTCTCTTTAGTAACACACCAGAGTAAAGGCGTAGAGAAGCCTCACCTATGTAATCGACCATCCTTGATGACATACATGGGAGCCTTTTAGAGCAACTTCTTTCTCTTATTCGGATCATCTAGGAGCACACCATTGAGGAGATAATCATTGATTGGAATCATCTATGAATCTGACTATGTGGCAGTCTCCATGATCCAATCTACATCGTTGCCATCAGTGTTGGGATTTGAGAGGACTTCAGTTAGCACTAATCCTAACAGCTAGCATCTCCTATACTGGCAAGCATTGCAAGTGAGTCATCCTTCAAATTTTCTTCTCGAGGAATATGTGTTATGGTGTAGTAGTCCAAGTTGTTGAGCAGTTCCCAAGATTTTGACAGGTAAGCTGGCAAATTTCCTCCTTTCGCTTGAAACTCTCTCTTGACTTAACACACCACTAACCGCGAGTCGCTGAAAATGTGCAAGGCTATCAATTGTAACTCCTTTGCAATCTTCAATCCAACAATTAATGCTTCATACTCTGCTTCATTATTCGTCGATGCGAACTCTAGTCTCAAAGCATAGCACACTGAGCATCCTTCAGGAGTCTCAAGCACTACTCCTGCTCCCGAGGAATACTCGTTCATGGCTCTGTCAATGAATAATTTCCATCGAGTAACCAACTTTAATTGTCTCTTCTTTCTCACTTCCCATATCCATAAACTCATCGATGAAGTCTGCTAAAGCTTGTCCGTTGATTTCCCTTCAAGGAAGGTAAGTGATGTCATATTGACTGAGCTTGATGTTCCACTTTAACAACCTTCCTGAAGTCTCTGGATGTAACAAGACTTGCTTTAGCGGCTGATCTATGAGTACTTTGGTAGAATGAGCTTGGAAATATAGGTGAAGCTTCTTCGAGGCAATAAGCAGACAATATGCAAGTTTTTCCAACTTCGGGTAGTTCGATCTGCCCCGGTATGCCTCTTGCTGATATAGTATATTGGCCTTTAAATCCTCGAATCCCCTTTGACCAATGCATCACTCAAGGCATAGGATGAAACTTCCAGATACACGAACATATCTTCTCCATCTTTAGGCTTTGACAACATTGGTGGTGCTTCCATGTGCTTGACTAACTCCTCAAAGGCCGTCTGACACTCTGGAGTCCATTTGTAACACCCCACGTCAATAAATGTCACTCACTAAGGGAATGCATTAACTTTCATGGAGCGTTATAAGAGTATAGAACATAACATCACAAGACAGATATATAAAATGGTACTTAAAAGATTCAAAATTTATTCATTATAGCGGAAAAGCAAAACATGTTTGGTTACAACATCAAAACCATATAATAAAGCCAAGTGCACAAATATCCATCTTGAACAAAATTATTATCAGTGTACATAAAAGAAAAACCATAATCCCACTCCAAATAGCCATAATGAAAAAGAGATAAAGCTGAGCATTACTTTCAACACTTCCAAGCACTTCAAGAAGAAAGAAATCCGAATCAAGCTTCACTAATCCCACTCTGAGGACCTAGGGCGAAAAAGGAAGAAAAGAGACGAAACAAAAAGGGTTAGACATAAAGCCTGGCGAGCCTAATTACTTTTACAATATAATCAGTAGAGTAACAGGATAAGACCATAAAATGGATATAAGAGATGACTGTAACATAAGCAGATATGACAAGGTAAACAAGAGAAGCAAGATAGAACATCGACTGCGCTCCTAACCACTATAAGATATGCTCTGCACCGTACCAACATACTAGTTACATACTAAAGGATGATCCCTCTTAAAAAATATATAATGATGGTAGTTTCGTGTACTTCTAGTTACCATCATAGGTGCCAACTTGCTCATATCCCCACTAGTTATACCCACTACCCTTCCCATTCGATCGGCTCCCTAACCTCGTAGATACCTGTGCTGGTCCCACAATATGGTGTATCACTACCGAAGGTGGTAACCCTAATACTACTGAAATGCACAGCTTATACCTACATAATGCAACAGCGTCTTACCTACCAGCCCGGACCCACGCACACACATGACTCCGTTGGACTTGCGCTGCCATCGCTAACTCTTTATTGACCTCTTACAATCAATCCCACTAAACGTGTCCCCGTCCTCGACCTAGTTCGAGCTCATATAGATACTAAAATTGGTTACTAGTTGAAAAGGGTCCACAGACTTGACACAAACTTCCCTCCTTAGCTTGGTCCCCACTAGGAATTCCCACTTAGCCCCTTTTATCCCCATGTCATATCACATGTCTCATCTTGGTTAAGTGCTATAATTATGTTTCACATGCAACCCATGTTACCCACTTAACCCTTTATTATTCCCCTGCCTTACCACATGTCTTATCTTGGTTAAGTGTTCATTAATTGATTATAACCGTAATCTTGAAAGACCTCCCACATTAGATTACCATTTATGGTTGCTGGATATACCGGGAGGTTCCGGGCAGACTTATACCGCAATCAAAATCTAACCTTGCGTCTTTGCATGATTACACATCTAATTTTTGCCTTTGACCTCTCACATTTGATTGCCGTTTGTTGTTGTTGGATATGCCGGACGGTTCCAGGAAGACTTATACTGCAATCCGAATCAAACCTCGTGTCTTAGGCGTTCCATGTTACCCACTTAACCCTTTATTATTCCCATGCCTTACCACATGTCTTATCTTGGTTAAGTGTTCATTAATTGATTATAACCGTAATCTTGAAAGACCTCCCACATTAGATTACCATTTATAGTTGCTGGATATACTAGGAGGTTCCGGGCAGACTTATACCACAATCAAAATCTAATCTCGCGTCTTTGCATGATTACACGTCTAATTTTTGCCTTTGACCTCTCACATTTGATTACCGTTTGTGGTTGTTGGATATGCCGGGCGGTTCCGGGCGGACTTATACCACAATCCGAATCAAACCTCGTGTCTTAGGCGTTCATTATCACTTTCTTGATTCAAGTCCCAATTTCAAATCTTGGATTATAATATATTCCAATTACCCATAATTTCCAATTATGCTTATAATGCTAATTCAAGTTATGTCTATAATTCCATGTATACAAGTTGTACCAAATTATGCCCAAATCCATTTTCCATAGCCATCAACGATTTATGCCAAATCTCATTTTATTACATATTTTCCAAACTTTTCCCAATCATCCCAACGTTATTCGTTCTCAACATAGTATGCTTAGGCTCGAAGTTAGCCTAATCTCAAAAGGAAAAGAAGAAGGGAAGAGAATCTAACATCAAAATTGGCATAAACATATAAATAGGCATGTGAAATGAATAACGATAAGATAGATCAGACAGGCATATGATAATAGCAATTGGGTATGAATCTGAAGGATAACAAATTACAAAACTTGATATGATTCATCTTATTTATAGGCATATACATTAGATCCAATTTACAATCCAATCACAATTACTTTTTAATTTAATTATATGTGAAAGCGACATAAACTCACAGCGATAGGATTCTTAGAAAAGAGTAGTAGGCGTTGTTGTAGCAAATCTGATCTTGAATAACCTCTTCTTTGATTGTTGAAGAAGAAAAGCTAAATTAACTTAAGTTGGAGCAGCAGCATGGAGGCATCATGGATTAAGGTTGAATGAGATTAGGTTTAGGTGTTTATTTATAGATGTATTAAGTGAATTAGGACCTTTAGATTAGAGTAGGGACCATTAGAACCACTCAGATTAAAAGACACATCATCAGGGAATTGTCTAGAATTCTCCAGATCTGGGCTCGGCATGGGCGCACTTCCCAAGTGCGCCAGTGAATTTTTGTTCTGGCGCACTACACAAGTGCGCCAGTTATTCTGGCCCATTTCCTGATTGTTCTACCAAACTTCTATCGTCCATAACTCCTTCATACGGTATCCGTTTTATGCAAACTCGGACTCTATCTCAAGCAAAATTCTGAGACGAACACAATGGCATAACCCGTTTCACTTAATTCTTCTTCTAAAAAATAATTATTCTTTAATTATCGCTTATTTCATGTTTTAAAATTACGGGGTATTACATTCCCCCTACTTAAAGTATTTCGCCCCCGAAATCTCGAAGCTGAAAGGAATGTATGTCCTACCATCCATCATCCATCAACTCATCCATCAATCACGGGCGTCCATTGTCCTTAAAAGATTTCTAATGCTTTCATGAACATATGCAAAGTGTGTATATATGTCCTTACCTTAATGCAAAGTCAGGCGGTCTACTGATTCTGTTGACCTCCTTAATGCAAAACATGATAGTGCCATGCATCCATTATGTATGCAAATGAATCTTAATGATACATATCATTTCTATATGAGTGTACAACCATTCATCCAAATGCAACATCCATATGATAACACATTCAATATACATCCATTTATTTAACTACGCACATTCATCCATATGCAATATGAAAGTGATTGAGCCAATCTAGTGCCTAATGTGTGTGTAAATGCATCCACGAGCAACCGCTAGCAAAAACTTACATCCACCAAACATAACATGTCTCAAACACATGTTTACAACCATAGGATTTTCTACCTAAAGGTCGAAGATATATTTGAGAGGATACACTAAACGATAGAACTAGTATAAACAAAGCGGTAGAAAAAGGAGAGGTTAGGATCATACCCTCAAAAAGAAAAGGGTACGACGCACGTATCTTGTCTTCCGTTTCCCAAGTCGCGTCTCGTTGATCATCTCCCCATTGGACTTTAACCAACATGACCTCTCAGTTGCATAATTTCTTGACCTCCGATCCAAGGATGCATGTAGGAACTCGTCTAACCGTGGCATATCGCTCTACTTCCACTTCTCTAAGCATGCTCGGCTCTACTACTTCCGCGGTATCGTGTAAACACTTCCGCAAATGCGACACGTGAAATACGTCATGAACACCACTAAGCTTCTCAGGCAACTTTACTCTGTAGGCCATCTGTCCAATTCTTTATGCAATGGGGAATGGCCCTACGTATCTTGGTGCAAATTTCCCTACAGATCCAAAACGAACTATTCCTCAATGGTGATACTTTAATAAAAATCGTGTCTCCAACATCGAACTCAAGATTGGTTCGTCTCTTATCTGCTTATGACTTTTGCCGGTCTTGTGTCGTCTTCATGCGTCTTCGAATCAAGTCTATCTTCTCCGAGGTTTCCCTAACCATCTCGGGCCCAAGTAAAATCTTATCCGTAGATTCCCATCAACAAGTCGGTGATCGGCAAGGTCGTCCATATAAAGCCTCAAAAGGTGCCATGCCAATACTAGTCTGATAGCTGTTGTTGTAGGCGAACTCTACAAATGGAAGGAGTTCTTCCCATGTCCCTCTAAAGTCCAAGATGCATAACCGCAAAAGATCTTCTAGAATCCTATTCACTCTTTCTGTTTCGCGGTCCGTCTGAGGGTGATAAGCGGTGCTCAAACAAAATTGCGTTCCTACCATCTCTTGCAAGCTCTTCTAAAACTCACTAGCGAAAATGGGATCTCAATCGCTTACGATACTAGAAGGTATGCCGTGTAGATGAACTATCTCTCGGAGATAAACAGATGCTAACCATGCCACTATTCTTTTACTCTTAATTGGAATGAAATGGGTGCTCTTGGTAAGTCTATCTACTACTACCCAAATCCTCGTATTACCTTTCCTTGACCTCGGCAACCCATCGACGAAATCCATGGAAACACTTTCCCATTTCCACTGTGGAACCTCTAAAGGGTGAAGCAAACCACCAGGCTTCTTTTGCACATCCTTGAATTGCTGGCACACTAAGCATCTAGAAACGAACTCAGCTACATCCTTCTTCGTTCCGGCCTAAAAGAAAACCCGCTTCATGTCCCTATACATCTTGTCACCACCGAGATGTATGGTTATCTTAGAACGATGTGCTTCTTCAACGATTGTCCTTCTCAAACTCTTGTCTTGTGATACGCAAAATCTCCCATCCCTATGCAACCAACCTTTTTCATCTATAGTATGCCTACTAAGATGGCTCGAAGACTCCCCTCTTATGAGCTTGTCTACTATCTCTATCAACTATGGGTTATCTCATTGTGTCGCTCCTATCTATTCCAAAAGCGTAGGTCGTACCTCTAGCGATGCCAACAAACCGGGTAAATAATCGATAGAGGGTCTAAAGTCAAAGGTAGATATATACTCTAAACTCCGTCGCTCGACAAAAAAAGGACTCAAAGTCAACCTCTTTCTACTCAAGGCATCAGCTACAACGTTACCCTTACCAAGGTTATATGCAATCTCAAAATCGTAGGATGCTAAGAACTCCATCTACGTTTGTTGTCTTAAGTTTAAATCCTTTTGAGAGAATAAGTACTTTAATGACTTATGATCCGTATACAACTCAAACCTCTCACTAAGCAAGTAATGGCGCCAAAAATTAAGCGCAAAAACCATGGCAGCTAATTCTAAGTCGTGGGAAGGGTAATTCTTCTCATGGACCTTCAACTGCCTTCCACCATAACATATCAACCTTCCCACTTGCATCAAAACTGCGCCCAGCCCTGTCCCGCAAGCATCGGTATATACTGTGAATGGTTTACTCCCATCTGGAAAAACTAAAACTGGAGCTGTCATCAAAGCCCTCTTCAAACGTTGAAAAGCATCGTCACATTCAACATCCTAATAAAAGGTCAAATTATTTTTCGTTAACCGAGTAACTGGGGCTGATATCTTAGCAAAGTGCATGTTGAACTTTCTATAATAGCCCGCCAAACCAAGAAAAATTCTTACTTCTATTGCATTCGTAGGAATCTTCCAATCTTGGATTACCACTACCTTCGCAGGATTCACTGTTATCCCTTCTTTAGAGACCACGTGCCCTAGGAATCTAACCTTCTTCCTCCAAAAGTGACATATGGAGAACTTAGCCTTATGCTGATGCACTCAAAGGGTCTCTAAAACATTCTTAAGATATAAGGCATGCTCTTCTTCGTTTCTTGAGAAGATCTGGATATCATCTACAAAGACTACTACGAATTTGTTTAGAAACTCTCTAAACACCCTACTCATCAAGTCCATGAAATATGCAGGTGCATTCGTCAAACCAATATGCGTGATGAGCCATTCAAAGAAACCATCTGGAGTTCTAAATGCAGTCTTATCTATGCTATCCTTAGCCACCCTTAGCTGATGAAATCCTGTAGCTAAATCCAACTGCGAGAAAACTGAAGCACCAACCAACTGATCAAACAAGTCATCTATCCTCAGTAATGGGTATCTGTTCTTCTTCGTGAGCTTATTCGGCTCCCTATAGTTCACACACAATCTAAGCAAACCATTAGCCTTCGTAGTAAAAACAACTGAAGCACCCTACTCCGAGATACTTCTTCTTATGAACCCTTTCTCGTGCAACTCTTTCACTTGTTTGCTAAGCTCCCTCCTTTCTCTTGGAGCCATGTGGCGCACGGGCAATGCAACTGGCTTTGCATTGTCCACCAAGTATATATGGAATACAATCTCGCGTTTTGGAGGTAAGCCCCTAACCTCCTCAAAGACATCTGCATACTCACGGACTATTCGAACAGATTGCAAATCATCAATAGATGTGTCAAGAGATTCTAAGTAGCTAAGCATAATAAAACCCTTAGGGTCGCATGAGATATCAAGAGTATTACCCAAACTAGTCAATAGTCTAACTACCCTCTTTTCACAGTTCGAGATTGGCACCAAACCTGGCTAGCCAATCCATTCCTAGAATCAACCCATAGCCTATGAAACCAAGCACATAGGCGTTGCATTCGAGCTCAACGCCATACACAGATATTCTCAAATCCCGACATAACGTAGACAGATGAGCCGTACCCCCAATAGGATTTGAGACAATAGCAGGATCCACTACTATACTAGTATCTAGGTGCAGAGACTCAACAACAGAAGCAGATATAAACGAATGAGAAGCACCAAAATCAAACAAAGTACGTACAGGATGATCGTAAAGGAAAAACTAACTTTTAATAGAAATGTTTCTTCCTCTCTCTTGCATAGCTGCCATGAGAGCATGAACCTGCCCTCCAAAAGTAGATCCTATCCTTTGTCCTTGCCCTTGTCCATGCTTCCTTGGGCAGTCTTTATGTAACGACCCTGAATTTTGGGGCCAAGTAAAATTTATTTTAAGTGATTTTAAATGAGTTTTGATATTTAAAATAATCTATTTTAAATAACAAGGATCACAAATTTGGTTCAAATCGAAGTTAGAATGAATAAATTAATTTTAAATATAAAAAGAGCTAGAAATGGCGCGGTAGTTTGAAAAGTCAAACTTGAACTTTGACTAGCCATACAGGATGCAAAATTTAACGGATTTTAGTAAAACCAAAAATATTAGAATCTATTTAAAAATATCTTTCCAACGAATCCGAAAAATCGAAATTTCATAGCGGAAATCAAAAGTTATGGCTAATTCAATTTTTAGAAAGGTCGGTGGGTAATTTGCAAAGGACAAAAATGCTACTTTTCACGTATTTAGGAATTTGAACTCGAAACCACTTCCATTGGTTTCAGAATGATGTTTCTGCATTGAAAAACAGTAAACACTTATATGTTTCGAGTTTCAGAAAATATTTGTTTAAAAATGTATTTTTAATATTAAATATATTCGCCTTGAAAATAGCCATTTTTCAAAAAGTCTCAGAATTGAACGAAACAAATTTTGTTGTGATCGTATCGGTATAAGAAAGCCAAAAATATTTTTTTCCGGATTTTTCTGACTTCGTATGTGGCCCCGGCAAAATTTTATTTACGTTCGAATTTAAAATAAAGGATTTATTTGAAAATAAAAGAAAACCATACTGTAACTTCAGAATTGGACCATGGGAATAGCGCCATCGCGTTCAGGAGACGTCAAAACATTAAGTTCGACAGTCGTTGAGCGCGAATCGGAGGTCGTATGTGAAAACGGTATTTTCTTGAATTAAATAATTAATTAAATAATTAAAATAAAACCCTAAATACTAGTATATATACGCTCGTATACGGCCGCTCAATCCTTCTTCTTCCTCCATCGTTATTAGCCGCAAGTAACCCATTATACATCAAAACTTTGACCTCACTTTTCTCACTCGATACTCAACGGTTTTCAACAAACTTGTACTCATTTCGAAGCTCTCTCCGAGCCCTACGTTCTCCGACAAATCTCAGCCTCCCTCGTGCCCTGTAGCTCCGCCACCGAGCCCGTAAACTCGCGCCGCACGCAGCCACGCCGGGCCCACCACGCTCGACCGAGCTCCACCCCCTTCTGGCCGTGCAAAGATCTCTCCAAGGCGGTCATTCTCCAAAAAACCGCACCCAAAACCGTTCAGTAAATCAAAAGTTATCGCGATTTGAAGTTTTGAACAAATTCTGAAATTGAGGTATGCTTCAGATTTTGTCACGCTTTTAAGCGTGGCAGAAGCAGTTGTTAAAAGTCTGTTTGATTTAAAACATCAATAACTTATGCATATGAACACCGATTCTGAAAATTTCAGATCCGGTGGAACCGTGACTTCGAATACAACTTTAATACAGAGCAATTGGGAACAAACTCTAATCTAATTGAGGTGAGAATCCTATTTATTTTATTTAAGTAATTATGTTTTAATTATGGATGTTCGCATTCATAATCATATATGTATGTGAATCTGCTATGATATAAACTGTATGTGAATCTGCTATGACTTAATCTGTATGCGTATGCTAGGACAAAACCCACTGTATGTTGAGATGTTACAATATAAAATTAAATATATTAAAATCGTTCATGTATGTTGTGTGACATGTTGATATGTAAAAATTAAATATATTAAAATCGTTCATGTATGTTGTGTGACATGTTTATATGTTAAAATTTAATATATCAAAATTGTTCATTGTATATTATATTAACATTTTTATATATTAAAAATGGAAAATGTTGGAAATGTTCATCGTAGGATAAAAGTGACATTTTTGTCAATATAAAAAAAAAAAAAAAGAAATTGTTCATGTATGTTGTAAAATGAACACCGTATGTAAAATGACATTTTTGTCAATATCAAAATAAGAAAATGAACACCGTATGTAAAATGACATTTTTGTCAATATCAAAATAAGAAAATGAACACCGTATGTAAAGTGACATTTTTGTCAATATATATAAAAAAAAAAAGAAATTGTTCATGTATGTTGTAAAATGAACACCGTATGTAAAATGACATTTTTGTCAATATCAAAATAAGAAAATGAACACCGTATGTAAAATTGACACTTTTGTCAATATCAAAATAAGAAAATGAACACCGTATGTAAAATTGACACTTTTGTCAATATCAAAATAAGAAAATGAACACCGTATGTAAAATTGACACTTTTGTCAATATCAAAATAAGAAAATGAACACCGTATGTAAAATTGACACTTTTGTCAATATCAAAATAAGAAAATGAACACCGTATGTAAAATTGACACTTTTGTCAATATCAAAATAAGAAAATGAACACCGTATGTAAAATTGACACTTTTGTCAATATCAAAATAAGAAAACGAACACCGTATGTAAAATGACACTTTTGTCAATATCAAAATAAGAAAATGAACACCGTATGTAAAATGACATTTTTGTCAATATCAAAATAAGAAAATGAACACCGTATGTAAAATGACATTTTTGTCAATATCAAAATAAGAAAATGAACACCGTATGTAAAATGACATTTTTGTCAATATCAAAATAAGAAAATGAACACCGTATGTAAAATGACATTTTTGTCAATATCAAAATAAGAAAACGAACACCGTATGTAAAATGACACTTTTGTCAATATCAAAATAAGAAAATGAACACCGTATGTAAAATGACATTTTTGTCAATATCAAAATAAGAAAATGAACACCGTATGTAAAATGACATTTTTGTCAATATAAAAAAAAAAAAAAAGAAATTGTTCATGTATGTTGTAAAATGAACACCGTATGTAAAATGACATTTTTGTCAATATCAAAATAAGAAAATGAACACCGTATGTAAAATGACATTTTTGTCAATATCAAAATAAGAAAACGAACACCATATGTAAAATGACACTTTTGTCAATATCAAAATAAGAAAATTAGCACCGTATGTTGAATGAACAAATTTGTGTTATAATAGAATACAAGCACCGTATGTTGAATGAACAAATTTGTGTATTTATAAAATAAGAAAGCGCTATATGTTAAAGAATTATATTTTGTGTCATTAACAAAATAGAATTTGTCGCTATGTTAAAGAATTATATTTTGTGTCATTAACAAAATAGAATTTGTCGCTATGTTAAAGAATTATATTTTGTGTCATTAACAAAATAGAATTTGTCGCTATGTTAAAGAATTATATTTTGTGTCATTATTCAAAATAAAATTTGTCGCTATGTGAAACGAACCATTTTTTTTGTTCGTTAATAAAAATAGAGTTAGTCGCTATATGTAATGAATATATTTTGTTCATTATCAAAATAAGAAAGCATCGTATGTTAATGAACTATATTTTGTTCATTATTAAAAATAGCATAGTATGTTAATGAACAATGTTTTTGTTCAAATAGAAAAAGTGCATTGTATGCATAGCATATTATTTTTGTCAAAATAGAAAAAGTGCATTGTATGCATAGCATATTATTTTTGTCAAAATAGAAAAAGTGCATTGTATGCATAGCATATTATTTTTGTCAAAATAGAAAAAAATGCATTGTATGCATAGCATATTATTTTTGTCAAAATAGAAAAAGTGCATTGTATGCATAGCATATTATTTTTGTCAAAATAGAAAAAGTGCATTGTATGCATAGCATATTATTTTTGTCAAAATAGAAAAAGTGCATTGTATGCATAGCATATTATTTTTGTCAAAATAGAAAAAGTGCATTGTATGCATAGCATATTATTTTTGTCAAAATAGAAAAAGTGCATTGTATGCATAGCATATTATTTTTGTCAAAATAGAAAAAGTGCATTGTATGCATAACATATTATTTTTGTCATATTATTTTTGTCAAAATAGAAAAAGTACATTGTATGCATAGCATATTATTTTTGTCAAAATAGAAAAAGTGCATTGTATGCATAGCATATTATTTTTGTCAAAATAGAAAAAGTGCATTGTATGCATAGCATATTATTTTTGTCAAAATAGAAAAAGTGCATTATATGCATAGCATATTATTTTTGTCAAAATAGAAAAAGTGCATTGCATGCATTGCATATTATTTTTGTCAAAATAGAAAAAGTGCGTTTTATGCATTGCATATTATTTTTGTTATAAAATAGAAAAAAATGCATTGTATGCATAGCATATTATTTTTGTCAAAATAGAAGAAAAAATGCATTGTATGCAAATAATATTTTGTCAAGTTAGAACGTTATATAGAAGTGCATTGTATGAATATAATATTTTGTCATGTTAGAAATAGAAATGCATTGCATAACATATTATTTTGTCATGTTAGAGAAATAGAAATGCATTGTATGAAACTATTATTTTGTTACGTTAGAAAATAATAAATTGAAAACGATTTCGAAATGAATTGAATTGAAAACGAATTTATAAAGAAGAATTCAATTTTGATTTGAGTTGAAAAGGAAGTTGAAAGTGCTTTTGAAACGAATTCAAAACTATTTATATAATTCGTTTTAAATAGAAATCGACGAAATATATATTATATATATAATATAATGGCCTGAATAGAACGCGCCGCGCCGCGGCAGTTCGTGAATTTCGACCATTTATTTCAAACGGACATTACGGGAGATCCGACCGTCGGATTCTCCTAAAACCGGAACCATTGGGTTCGTATCGAAAAGAGCTTTCTAATGAATGTTAGAAATTTGAAATCTAACGGTTGGATTTGGAGATACGTCCAAATCAAATTCGAAAAAGGTCGCTGTAAGTGCAGTTCGATGGCCGTTAATGGAAATCGACTGTACGGGCCTTGATAAAATTATTAAAAATAGTAATAATTTGTGTAAAATCATAAAAAAATGATTTGTGAAAGTTTGGGATGAAAAACTCCATATTTGAAAAGATAAAAATGGATTTTTATCGAAATGAACTAGTTTTGAACTAGAATTATAATTCTATTTATTTTTAAATAAATAAATTGAATTCAAAAAGGGTTTTAAAAATAACCAAAATTTCCAATGATTGCATTGGAGTGGATTTGAATCGAAATTGTCTTCGGAATATTTCGATGTTGGAATTCGTGATTATACAGGTGTTGTTATGGAAATTTGAAAGATATATATTGATATCGTTATTTCCAATACGACATTTGTTAGTCGTAGAATTCGATATTGAATATAAGCCGATATATTTTCTATTCAGAGCCTTGTATTGAATATCGAATGTGATTTGGGTTTGTCGTGAATGGTGTCTTTACTAACACTGTTCTTGAACCCAGTTGAGAAAAGATTAAATCTTTTTATTTAGATTTAATGAAGTGTACCAATTAAATAATATTTAATTGGAATTGAATTGATATTGATTTTTGGGTTTATTGTGAACAGTGTTTTAAATAACACTTGTTCTTTAACCCGATAATTAATGGATTGATTTTTGGGTTTATCGTGAACAGTGTTTTAAATAACACTTGTTCTTTAACCCGATAATTAATGGAATGTGATTTTGGGTTTATCGTGAATCGTGTTTTAAATGACACTGATTCTTTAACCCAGATAATGATTAAAACTAAGTGGAGTTTTAATGAATCTTTAATTAGATTGAAAAGATCGAGAATGGAGTATCACCAGTTTTGCTCCAGGCGATAGTTAAATCTTTAATTAGATTTGAACGTAAAATTTAGAAACTAACTGTCGGTTAGCCAAGTAGAATGGTTTTCTGGATATTGATCTGATGTTGGTTTCGGCCTTCGGGGTTAATATTTGGGGAATTATTCTCTTGATTAATTTATGGTTAGTGACTGATGAATTGGAAAGAGGCGTATGTTGTGTTTGTGTAACACTTATTTAAAATATACGCGAGTTATTCGGAAAGGCCGGGTTTATCCCATTCTGAATAACTGATACGACGATAAGTCGAAGATGAAGACGATGGTCGAAGACCGGAGGTCTTCACGTCGTTTGGGTGATAACTGATGATCTTGATTGGGCTGTACACCCAAGAAGATGGAAACAGTTAGTGATCGTCCAGACGTACTTGGAGATCGATGGATATGCGGGGTACTAGGTGCCTCCGGTTTCGTTCAGACCCAGAACGGACTTGTAAATGGACTGTGTGTCTGACATCGGATTTCATTCTGTGTGACTGATATCGGTTGCATGGGATGGTTTGCCTGTGTGGCATGCTAAGATGCAAATGATCAAGGCTTCTGTTGAAAAGCAAAGTCTTGTGGGGATGATCAAAGCACGGCCTTTGTGGCGTAGCTTTGTGTAACGTTTACCTCGCGTGTTTCACACCAGGTATGAACCAAAAACGGGAGACGGACCTCAGGGGGGACATGCGTTTTCTTTCTAGCTAGAAGTGGCGTCAGTGGTTTTACACGCCCTGACGAGTTTGACTTATGTGGTTGTTGCTGTTGCGAGGCGCCTCGGATTGATCGGTCGTTCTCGAACCGATGGAGTCATTTAGTTGGCTCACCTACGCCCCAAAGGGCGGAGAAACGTATTGTTCAGGCATTATAATCCACTTCGTGTGGACCGGCCCTGACGATCCAAGGTACGGTTGCGGCTGTGCCTGAGGGGCGGGCTAGAGCGTCTCGAATCGGTTGAGGACTATCTTTTGCCTCGGTTCATAGACGGAAATCCAATTTCCAAATACGTGACATTTGCGGTTTTAATTGTAATCCTATATATGGCGACATAGTGGGATGGGGCGCTTATGCCGCCTATGATTGATACTTATGATTTGAAGTTGTTTTATACACTATGCACTTATTATAGTATCAAACGATTTGTTTTAACCGTATCAAGCATTCTTTGGCTGTTATAAGGGAAAACCCTATCCTCGACTGCGTTGCATTGTGTGATGGGACCTGGGTCTTATAACAGCTTCATCTTTCTTTATTTAGCATTGCGCTGTTTGTTTTAAGCACTGGTATTCTTGGGAGGAAACCCGTTCCGTGTTATACGGCGTGGTCCCTTGATTTACCTAATGATTTAAAATAAAGATTAACTGTTTTAGTTCTCACACCAGTCACATGACTGACCTGGAGTTTATTGTTTTAACCTAAACTCTGGGTGCCCTTATTTTCGACACGGGCAGCTAGTAGTTTGGTTTTGCAGATTCATATTCACAGGATCCTGGTTTACAGCTGGAACGATATCCGGAAAGCTTTGTATCCGTATATCTTCTTCTAGTTGTGTAATGTATTATTTTCCGCTGCGATGGATTTAAATGTAATTTAAATCTCTGCTATTTCTGTGTAATATATATTCGTTTATACTCTGTATATTCTTGTAATCTGATGCGTTGTTGTATATACAATGAAATGTTCTTCTGTATGCGTTCTGTTGTGGTTTGTTCTCGAACTATCCGACGCTTCCCTTTACGGGGAGGTTGCGGGTCTTTACACGTGGTATCAGAGCTTTGGTTTACAAAGCTCAGAGAACAAGACACATTAGAACCATACGAAAGAATTCATCAGATATTGGATTAGCGATATCCAAGGGAATGACTCGTTAGAGATGGGATCAGTAGTATCCTAGAATGAGTGTGAAGAGTATGTTTTTAAAGTGAAAACAAATTTTGTTTTGAAAATTAAAAATCAATTATTCGTATTTGATTATTTATTTATATTGATGTGGACAATCCAGTATATATAGATTTTGCGTATACGTCTGATCCGCGTGTATTCGAAGTTTTAATATATTGGATAGATATAGAGTCGCACTCTAGTTGCCCGGACATGGTCCTGATGATGAAGTATACCATCACCAGCATTTATTTTCGAGTGACGAAAGTGTGATATCTATATATTTCCATTAGACTGGTGTGAGAACCAAATCTTATATAGCTAGAACACTTTGTTGTGAATTGGCATCAAAAATCTGATTTTTGACTATGTATCATAATTATGAATTTGAAACTTTAAATTTCACTAATTGATTGATGTTTGTGTTGCTTGTTTAATTGTTTGATAATTTTTAACCAATTAGCCTAATTAAATCACATATTGACTTATATTGAAAATTGGTCGCACTTGCTTGCATATACATATACTTATATTGAACAGGTCATAGCAAGGAGGCTAGAGCCAGAGAATAAAATTTGTTTGCCCGACAAATAGGTACATGTTTACTACATAATTTCCTGTTTTGTTTGGGTGATGATGATTTTGTGAGCCTATTGGCTAGCCGCTTGGCTTTTTCTTTTTCTTTTTGAGATCTGAAGGACCGGGGAAGCTATTTGAAATTCCCCGATGCTCCCGGTGCAGGGGAGGTTATGGCGAAATTTTTCGAAAATTTAGGGAGTTAGCCAAATTTTTGAAATTTTGAAAATTCTCAGAAACTAAAGAGTTGGAGAATAGAAGCCAGATCGAGCGTAGAGTTGAATAATCAAACCGCTTTCGACTTTGTTCCTTTTCGGGGACGAAAAGTTTTAAGTGGGGGAGATTGTAACAACCCGGAAAATCTGGGCCAGTTTAAAATTTTTATTTTGGCAATTTTAGCGAATTTTGATTATTTAAAATGAATTATTTTAAATAATATCGACGTGAAATTTATTTTGAATATAATTCAAACGTATATATTATACGCGTCGTCGTTAGAATATAAATAATTATATATAATTATAAATAGAATTGAAAATGGCGCGGTAGTTCGATAATTCGATTTCAAACTTCAATTGAATGTACCGGGTGCAAAACAATCCGGATTTTAGTGAAACCAAAAATAATGGAATCTAATAGTGAATATCTTTCCAACGAATCCGAAAAATCAAGATTTCATATCGGGAATCAAAAGATATGTCCAGTTGAAAATTCTGAATAGTCGCTATGGAATTCAGGCCCTTAAAAATGGACATTTTGCAAATGACCTCGGATTTCGACGAAACCAGTTTTGTTGGGTCCGTGATGTCGAGTTATTGCTAGATTCCAAATTTCATAATTTTTCGAATCTATATGTGAGCGTGGTAAAGGAAAACGTGTTTTGACCATTTCAGTTGATTTTAATCGACTGGAAATTGGCCATTTTTCCAACGGACTCAGAATTCGATGAAACTAGTTTTGTTAGGACCGTATCGTCAATACGAAGCTAGAAAATATTTTTCTGAAATTTTTCTAGTTAGTATGTGACCCCGGTAGTTTGAAATGTACGTTTAAAATTCAATATAGAGATTTAAATGTAAATTCAAAGGAAACTGATCGAAACGGTCAAATCAGCTAGCGATACATATCCCATTGTGTTCGGAATGGGGGTAAAACGCTATGGGCGACAAGCGGTAGGCCTCGTTTCGAGGTCGTATGTAAAAGTCAACTTTTTAATAATTAAATAATAAATAAAAATAAAAAATAAAAAAAAATATCTCCCCTTAACTACCAGGCCCCCCCCCCCCGACTAAAATCATAAATCAGAAAGAAAAAAAAGAAAAAAAAACCTAGTTATCGACAGCCCCCCCCTGAGGCGCCGCCGCCCATCACTGCACCTCCCCCCTCCCTCGACGAGCCCACCGCACCTTCCCCCTCCCTCGACGAGCCCACCGCACCTTCCCCCTCCTCGAAAAACCCACCGACGCAACCCACCCTAGCCCGCCTCCGCTTGCGCTCCACCAACCCGACGCCGCCCTCTGAAACCCCCCCTTCCACTGACGAACAAGCACAGGCCTCCCCCGTAAGTTTTTAAATTTATTTATTTTACTTTTATTTTAACTGTTTACTTTTAATTTTTTTTTAAACTGTTTTTATTAATTTTGAAAACTGATTTTATTAAAGATAAAAAAAACTGTTTTATTAAGGATTGAAAACTGATTTTATTAAAGATTGAAAAACTGATTTTAGTTAAATAGAAAAAAAAAACTGATTTTAGTTAAATAGAAAAAAAAACTGATTTTAGTTAAATAGAAAAAAAAAAAACTGATTTTTGTTTAAAAGGAAAAAAAAAAAACTGAATTTGATTTTGTTTAAAATCTGAATATTATTTTGTTTTAAAAACTGAATTTTATTTACTTTAAAAACTGGTTTTTAGTTATGTTGTAAAGTTATAACAATATAATCTTTTATATCGTCGAAATAAAAATTCGATTTTTATATATTGAATAGTGAAATAAAAATTCGATTTTTATGTATTGAACTTTGAAATAAAAATTCGATTTTTATATATTGAAATTCCAAAGTAAAAATTCGATTTTTACCTATGTAGAGAATACGGGCAATGAAAGTGAAGAAAGACGATAACGACGAAGACTTCTGCAAAAGGAGAGTCAAGATGACTGGATAGCTATAAGTGAGAATTTCTCACCTTTCAATTTATTTTTCTAGTTATATATATACTAGGATGCAGACGGTGCTTAGTAGCACCCGACACCCGTCCACAGACCATGGACTTGTTTGTTTGACTGTTTGGTGATTGATTGCGATATTGGTTTGAATGTGATTTGTGGTGTGAAAAATCGAATCGATAAATTGGTTAGGATTAGACGTGCGCCGTTATAAGGCGAAGGAGTAAGGCTAGGTTAGACCCTTACTCCAAATTTTGTGGTTTGCAAAATGAAATTGATTTGATTGATGAGTGAATGGCGTGGGCCTTCACTAGACTGGGGATAAGGCTAGGCCTCGTCCCGTTTCTAGTATCGTGCCGTTATGCCGCCGAAATTTTCTAAAATGTGTTAGAAAAATAAAAATATCATTTTATTTAAAGAATGAACTGAATAGAAATTCATATGTTGGAATAAAATGTTTTATCGTTAAAAATATAATTTTTAACGTGAAGTGAATAAAATAGAATATTCATTTACAAACCAGACGGTTTGTTTATGTACACCTATTTGAATGACATTGATTGGGACGATAAATTTTACACATCGCCCAACTGCACGAATAAAATATTTGTTTGATTGTTTGAAACCCCACACGGGTGTTGGGATGAAATTTGCAGTTCACTCATCCTGATTGATTAAATATGTCGATCGATTGATTGACAGGCTGTTATAAGCGTTGAATATCTATATCTGATGCTTTTACAGTGTAGTGCACTTTGGTCGATGGTTGATTATTTTCAATGTTATTATATACATGTGTTGTATGAAAATCCATATAATTAACTTTATATGGTGATTGATTGGGCCTCATTCCAATTTGAAAAATAAAGAATATTATAAAATAAAAGTTCATGTGTTGACAGTACTCATTCATTGAGATTGGTCATGTGTTGAACGAAATATTTTGATAATAACAACTATTTTGAAAAAGAAATATTTGAAATAGGATATTTGAAAATAAAGGAATATATGAAGCCGTGTTGATTAGATTGACGCCATTTTGACGTGAACGATATTTATATCGATTTTATT
The DNA here is from genome assembly GCA_030737875.1 of Allium sativum. Classification (NCBI taxonomy): domain Eukaryota; kingdom Viridiplantae; phylum Streptophyta; class Magnoliopsida; order Asparagales; family Amaryllidaceae; genus Allium; species Allium sativum. The sequence continues at coordinate 440,550,413 of CM060926.1, forward strand.
CATCTTAAAAATGAATATTGAAAAGTGATTTCGAAATCGAATATTTTGAATTGAATTGAAAACGATTTCGAAATGAATTGAATTGAAAACGATTTCGAAATGAATTGAATTGAAAACGATTTCGAAATGAATTGAATTGAAAACGATTTCGAATTGAATTGAATTGAAAACGATTTCGAAATGAATTGAATTGAAAACGATTTCGAAATGAATTGAATTGAAGACGATTTCGAAATGAATTGAATTGAAAACGATTTCGAAATGAATTGAATTGAAAACGATTTCGAAATGAATTGAATTGAAAACGATTTCGAATTGAATTGAATTGAAAACGATTTCGAAATGAATTGAATTGAAAACGATTTCGAAATGAATTGAATTGAAAACGATTTCGAATTGAATTGAATTGAAAACGATTTCGAATTGAATTGAATTGAAAACGATTTCGAAATGAATTGAATTGAAGACGATTTCGAAATGAATTGAATTGAAAACGATTTCGAAATGAATTGAATTGAAAACGATTTCGAAATGAATTGAATTGAAAACGATTTCGAAATGAATTGAATTGAAAACGAATTGAAATGAATTCAAATTGAATTGAAATTTGAATTGAATAGAAATGAATTTTGAAACGAATTTATAAAGAAGAATTCAATTTTGATTTGAGTTGAAAAGGAAGTTGAAAGTGCTTTTGAAACGAATTCAAAACTATTTATATAATTCGTTTTAAATAGAAATCGACGAAATATATATTATATATATAATATAATGGCCTGAATAGAACGCGCCGCGCCGCGGCAGTTCGTGAATTTCGACCATTTATTTCAAACGGACATTACGGGAGATCCGACCGTCGGATTCTCCTAAAACCGGAACCATTGGGTTCGTATCGAAAAGAGCTTTCTAATGAATGTTAGAAATTTGAAATCTAACGGTTGGATTTGGAGATACGTCCAAATCAAATTCGAAAAAGGTCGCTGTAAGTGCAGTTCGATGGCCGTTAATGGAAATCGACTGTACGGGCCTTGATAAAATTATTAAAAATAGTAATAATTTGTGTAAAATCATAAAAAAATGATTTGTGAAAGTTTGGGATGAAAAACTCCATATTTGAAAAGATAAAAATGGATTTTTATCGAAATGAACTAGTTTTGAACTAGAATTATAATTCTATTTATTTTTAAATAAATAAATTGAATTCAAAAAGGGTTTTAAAAATAACCAAAATTTCCAATGATTGCATTGGAGTGGATTTGAATCGAAATTGTCTTCGGAATATTTCGATGTTGGAATTCGTGATTATACAGGTGTTGTTATGGAAATTTGAAAGATATATATTGATATCGTTATTTCCAATACGACATTTGTTAGTCGTAGAATTCGATATTGAATATAAGCCGATATATTTTCTATTCAGAGCCTTGTATTGAATATCGAATGTGATTTGGGTTTGTCGTGAATGGTGTCTTTACTAACACTGTTCTTGAACCCAGTTGAGAAAAGATTAAATCTTTTTATTTAGATTTAATGAAGTGTACCAATTAAATAATATTTAATTGGAATTGAATTGATATTGATTTTTGGGTTTATTGTGAACAGTGTTTTAAATAACACTTGTTCTTTAACCCGATAATTAATGGATTGATTTTTGGGTTTATCGTGAACAGTGTTTTAAATAACACTTGTTCTTTAACCCGATAATTAATGGAATGTGATTTTGGGTTTATCGTGAATCGTGTTTTAAATGACACTGATTCTTTAACCCAGATAATGATTAAAACTAAGTGGAGTTTTAATGAATCTTTAATTAGATTGAAAAGATCGAGAATGGAGTATCACCAGTTTTGCTCCAGGCGATAGTTAAATCTTTAATTAGATTTGAACGTAAAATTTAGAAACTAACTGTCGGTTAGCCAAGTAGAATGGTTTTCTGGATATTGATCTGATGTTGGTTTCGGCCTTCGGGGTTAATATTTGGGGAATTATTCTCTTGATTAATTTATGGTTAGTGACTGATGAATTGGAAAGAGGCGTATGTTGTGTTTGTGTAACACTTATTTAAAATATACGCGAGTTATTCGGAAAGGCCGGGTTTATCCCATTCTGAATAACTGATACGACGATAAGTCGAAGATGAAGACGATGGTCGAAGACCGGAGGTCTTCACGTCGTTTGGGTGATAACTGATGATCTTGATTGGGCTGTACACCCAAGAAGATGGAAACAGTTAGTGATCGTCCAGACGTACTTGGAGATCGATGGATATGCGGGGTACTAGGTGCCTCCGGTTTCGTTCAGACCCAGAACGGACTTGTAAATGGACTGTGTGTCTGACATCGGATTTCATTCTGTGTGACTGATATCGGTTGCATGGGATGGTTTGCCTGTGTGGCATGCTAAGATGCAAATGATCAAGGCTTCTGTTGAAAAGCAAAGTCTTGTGGGGATGATCAAAGCACGGCCTTTGTGGCGTAGCTTTGTGTAACGTTTACCTCGCGTGTTTCACACCAGGTATGAACCAAAAACGGGAGACGGACCTCAGGGGGGACATGCGTTTTCTTTCTAGCTAGAAGTGGCGTCAGTGGTTTTACACGCCCTGACGAGTTTGACTTATGTGGTTGTTGCTGTTGCGAGGCGCCTCGGATTGATCGGTCGTTCTCGAACCGATGGAGTCATTTAGTTGGCTCACCTACGCCCCAAAGGGCGGAGAAACGTATTGTTCAGGCATTATAATCCACTTCGTGTGGACCGGCCCTGACGATCCAAGGTACGGTTGCGGCTGTGCCTGAGGGGCGGGCTAGAGCGTCTCGAATCGGTTGAGGACTATCTTTTGCCTCGGTTCATAGACGGAAATCCAATTTCCAAATACGTGACATTTGCGGTTTTAATTGTAATCCTATATATGGCGACATAGTGGGATGGGGCGCTTATGCCGCCTATGATTGATACTTATGATTTGAAGTTGTTTTATACACTATGCACTTATTATAGTATCAAACGATTTGTTTTAACCGTATCAAGCATTCTTTGGCTGTTATAAGGGAAAACCCTATCCTCGACTGCGTTGCATTGTGTGATGGGACCTGGGTCTTATAACAGCTTCATCTTTCTTTATTTAGCATTGCGCTGTTTGTTTTAAGCACTGGTATTCTTGGGAGGAAACCCGTTCCGTGTTATACGGCGTGGTCCCTTGATTTACCTAATGATTTAAAATAAAGATTAACTGTTTTAGTTCTCACACCAGTCACATGACTGACCTGGAGTTTATTGTTTTAACCTAAACTCTGGGTGCCCTTATTTTCGACACGGGCAGCTAGTAGTTTGGTTTTGCAGATTCATATTCACAGGATCCTGGTTTACAGCTGGAACGATATCCGGAAAGCTTTGTATCCGTATATCTTCTTCTAGTTGTGTAATGTATTATTTTCCGCTGCGATGGATTTAAATGTAATTTAAATCTCTGCTATTTCTGTGTAATATATATTCGTTTATACTCTGTATATTCTTGTAATCTGATGCGTTGTTGTATATACAATGAAATGTTCTTCTGTATGCGTTCTGTTGTGGTTTGTTCTCGAACTATCCGACGCTTCCCTTTACGGGGAGGTTGCGGGTCTTTACACGTGGTATCAGAGCTTTGGTTTACAAAGCTCAGAGAACAAGACACATTAGAACCATACGAAAGAATTCATCAGATATTGGATTAGCGATATCCAAGGGAATGACTCGTTAGAGATGGGATCAGTAGTATCCTAGAATGAGTGTGAAGAGTATGTTTTTAAAGTGAAAACAAATTTTGTTTTGAAAATTAAAAATCAATTATTCGTATTTGATTATTTATTTATATTGATGTGGACAATCCAGTATATATAGATTTTGCGTATACGTCTGATCCGCGTGTATTCGAAGTTTTAATATATTGGATAGATATAGAGTCGCACTCTAGTTGCCCGGACATGGTCCTGATGATGAAGTATACCATCACCAGCATTTATTTTCGAGTGACGAAAGTGTGATATCTATATATTTCCATTAGACTGGTGTGAGAACCAAATCTTATATAGCTAGAACACTTTGTTGTGAATTGGCATCAAAAATCTGATTTTTGACTATGTATCATAATTATGAATTTGAAACTTTAAATTTCACTAATTGATTGATGTTTGTGTTGCTTGTTTAATTGTTTGATAATTTTTAACCAATTAGCCTAATTAAATCACATATTGACTTATATTGAAAATTGGTCGCACTTGCTTGCATATACATATACTTATATTGAACAGGTCATAGCAAGGAGGCTAGAGCCAGAGAATAAAATTTGTTTGCCCGACAAATAGGTACATGTTTACTACATAATTTCCTGTTTTGTTTGGGTGATGATGATTTTGTGAGCCTATTGGCTAGCCGCTTGGCTTTTTCTTTTTCTTTTTGAGATCTGAAGGACCGGGGAAGCTATTTGAAATTCCCCGATGCTCCCGGTGCAGGGGAGGTTATGGCGAAATTTTTCGAAAATTTAGGGAGTTAGCCAAATTTTTGAAATTTTGAAAATTCTCAGAAACTAAAGAGTTGGAGAATAGAAGCCAGATCGAGCGTAGAGTTGAATAATCAAACCGCTTTCGACTTTGTTCCTTTTCGGGGACGAAAAGTTTTAAGTGGGGGAGATTGTAACAACCCGGAAAATCTGGGCCAGTTTAAAATTTTTATTTTGGCAATTTTAGCGAATTTTGATTATTTAAAATGAATTATTTTAAATAATATCGACGTGAAATTTATTTTGAATATAATTCAAACGTATATATTATACGCGTCGTCGTTAGAATATAAATAATTATATATAATTATAAATAGAATTGAAAATGGCGCGGTAGTTCGATAATTCGATTTCAAACTTCAATTGAATGTACCGGGTGCAAAACAATCCGGATTTTAGTGAAACCAAAAATAATGGAATCTAATAGTGAATATCTTTCCAACGAATCCGAAAAATCAAGATTTCATATCGGGAATCAAAAGATATGTCCAGTTGAAAATTCTGAATAGTCGCTATGGAATTCAGGCCCTTAAAAATGGACATTTTGCAAATGACCTCGGATTTCGACGAAACCAGTTTTGTTGGGTCCGTGATGTCGAGTTATTGCTAGATTCCAAATTTCATAATTTTTCGAATCTATATGTGAGCGTGGTAAAGGAAAACGTGTTTTGACCATTTCAGTTGATTTTAATCGACTGGAAATTGGCCATTTTTCCAACGGACTCAGAATTCGATGAAACTAGTTTTGTTAGGACCGTATCGTCAATACGAAGCTAGAAAATATTTTTCTGAAATTTTTCTAGTTAGTATGTGACCCCGGTAGTTTGAAATGTACGTTTAAAATTCAATATAGAGATTTAAATGTAAATTCAAAGGAAACTGATCGAAACGGTCAAATCAGCTAGCGATACATATCCCATTGTGTTCGGAATGGGGGTAAAACGCTATGGGCGACAAGCGGTAGGCCTCGTTTCGAGGTCGTATGTAAAAGTCAACTTTTTAATAATTAAATAATAAATAAAAATAAAAAATAAAAAAAAATATCTCCCCTTAACTACCAGGCCCCCCCCCCGACTAAAATCATAAATCAGAAAGAAAAAAAAGAAAAAAAAACCTAGTTATCGACAGCCCCCCCCTGAGGCGCCGCCGCCCATCACTGCACCTCCCCCCTCCCTCGACGAGCCCACCGCACCTTCCCCCTCCCTCGACGAGCCCACCGCACCTTCCCCCTCCTCGAAAAACCCACCGACGCAACCCACCCTAGCCCGCCTCCGCTTGCGCTCCACCAACCCGACGCCGCCCTCTGAAACCCCCCCTTCCACTGACGAACAAGCACAGGCCTCCCCCGTAAGTTTTTAAATTTATTTATTTTACTTTTATTTTAACTGTTTACTTTTAATTTTTTTTTAAACTGTTTTTATTAATTTTGAAAACTGATTTTATTAAAGATAAAAAAAACTGTTTTATTAAGGATTGAAAACTGATTTTATTAAAGATTGAAAAACTGATTTTAGTTAAATAGAAAAAAAAAACTGATTTTAGTTAAATAGAAAAAAAAACTGATTTTAGTTAAATAGAAAAAAAAAAAACTGATTTTTGTTTAAAAGGAAAAAAAAAAAACTGAATTTGATTTTGTTTAAAATCTGAATATTATTTTGTTTTAAAAACTGAATTTTATTTACTTTAAAAACTGGTTTTTAGTTATGTTGTAAAGTTATAACAATATAATCTTTTATATCGTCGAAATAAAAATTCGATTTTTATATATTGAATAGTGAAATAAAAATTCGATTTTTATGTATTGAACTTTGAAATAAAAATTCGATTTTTATATATTGAAATTCCAAAGTAAAAATTCGATTTTTACCTATGTAGAGAATACGGGCAATGAAAGTGAAGAAAGACGATAACGACGAAGACTTCTGCAAAAGGAGAGTCAAGATGACTGGATAGCTATAAGTGAGAATTTCTCACCTTTCAATTTATTTTTCTAGTTATATATATACTAGGATGCAGACGGTGCTTAGTAGCACCCGACACCCGTCCACAGACCATGGACTTGTTTGTTTGACTGTTTGGTGATTGATTGCGATATTGGTTTGAATGTGATTTGTGGTGTGAAAAATCGAATCGATAAATTGGTTAGGATTAGACGTGCGCCGTTATAAGGCGAAGGAGTAAGGCTAGGTTAGACCCTTACTCCAAATTTTGTGGTTTGCAAAATGAAATTGATTTGATTGATGAGTGAATGGCGTGGGCCTTCACTAGACTGGGGATAAGGCTAGGCCTCGTCCCGTTTCTAGTATCGTGCCGTTATGCCGCCGAAATTTTCTAAAATGTGTTAGAAAAATAAAAATATCATTTTATTTAAAGAATGAACTGAATAGAAATTCATATGTTGGAATAAAATGTTTTATCGTTAAAAATATAATTTTTAACGTGAAGTGAATAAAATAGAATATTCATTTACAAACCAGACGGTTTGTTTATGTACACCTATTTGAATGACATTGATTGGGACGATAAATTTTACACATCGCCCAACTGCACGAATAAAATATTTGTTTGATTGTTTGAAACCCCACACGGGTGTTGGGATGAAATTTGCAGTTCACTCATCCTGATTGATTAAATATGTCGATCGATTGATTGACAGGCTGTTATAAGCGTTGAATATCTATATCTGATGCTTTTACAGTGTAGTGCACTTTGGTCGATGGTTGATTATTTTCAATGTTATTATATACATGTGTTGTATGAAAATCCATATAATTAACTTTATATGGTGATTGATTGGGCCTCATTCCAATTTGAAAAATAAAGAATATTATAAAATAAAAGTTCATGTGTTGACAGTACTCATTCATTGAGATTGGTCATGTGTTGAACGAAATATTTTGATAATAACAACTATTTTGAAAAAGAAATATTTGAAATAGGATATTTGAAAATAAAGGAATATATGAAGCCGTGTTGATTAGATTGACGCCATTTTGACGTGAACGATATTTATATCGATTTTATTCATCTTAAAAATGAATATTGAAAAGTGATTTCGAAATCGAATATTTTGAATTGAATTGAAAACGATTTCGAAATGAATTGAATTGAAAACGATTTCGAAATGAATTGAATTGAAAACGATTTCGAAATGAATTGAATTGAAAACGATTTCGAATTGAATTGAATTGAAAACGATTTCGAAATGAATTGAATTGAAAACGATTTCGAAATGAATTGAATTGAAGACGATTTCGAAATGAATTGAATTGAAAACGATTTCGAAATGAATTGAATTGAAAACGATTTCGAAATGAATTGAATTGAAAACGATTTCGAATTGAATTGAATTGAAAACGATTTCGAAATGAATTGAATTGAAAACGATTTCGAAATGAATTGAATTGAAAACGATTTCGAATTGAATTGAATTGAAAACGATTTCGAATTGAATTGAATTGAAAACGATTTCGAAATGAATTGAATTGAAGACGATTTCGAAATGAATTGAATTGAAAACGATTTCGAAATGAATTGAATTGAAAACGATTTCGAAATGAATTGAATTGAAAACGATTTCGAAATGAATTGAATTGAAAACGAATTGAAATGAATTCAAATTGAATTGAAATTTGAATTGAATAGAAATGAATTTTGAAACGAATTTATAAAGAAGAATTCAATTTTGATTTGAGTTGAAAAGGAAGTTGAAAGTGCTTTTGAAACGAATTCAAAACTATTTATATAATTCGTTTTAAATAGAAATCGACGAAATATATATTATATATATAATATAATGGCCTGAATAGAACGCGCCGCGCCGCGGCAGTTCGTGAATTTCGACCATTTATTTCAAACGGACATTACGGGAGATCCGACCGTCGGATTCTCCTAAAACCGGAACCATTGGGTTCGTATCGAAAAGAGCTTTCTAATGAATGTTAGAAATTTGAAATCTAACGGTTGGATTTGGAGATACGTCCAAATCAAATTCGAAAAAGGTCGCTGTAAGTGCAGTTCGATGGCCGTTAATGGAAATCGACTGTACGGGCCTTGATAAAATTATTAAAAATAGTAATAATTTGTGTAAAATCATAAAAAAATGATTTGTGAAAGTTTGGGATGAAAAACTCCATATTTGAAAAGATAAAAATGGATTTTTATCGAAATGAACTAGTTTTGAACTAGAATTATAATTCTATTTATTTTTAAATAAATAAATTGAATTCAAAAAGGGTTTTAAAAATAACCAAAATTTCCAATGATTGCATTGGAGTGGATTTGAATCGAAATTGTCTTCGGAATATTTCGATGTTGGAATTCGTGATTATACAGGTGTTGTTATGGAAATTTGAAAGATATATATTGATATCGTTATTTCCAATACGACATTTGTTAGTCGTAGAATTCGATATTGAATATAAGCCGATATATTTTCTATTCAGAGCCTTGTATTGAATATCGAATGTGATTTGGGTTTGTCGTGAATGGTGTCTTTACTAACACTGTTCTTGAACCCAGTTGAGAAAAGATTAAATCTTTTTATTTAGATTTAATGAAGTGTACCAATTAAATAATATTTAATTGGAATTGAATTGATATTGATTTTTGGGTTTATTGTGAACAGTGTTTTAAATAACACTTGTTCTTTAACCCGATAATTAATGGATTGATTTTTGGGTTTATCGTGAACAGTGTTTTAAATAACACTTGTTCTTTAACCCGATAATTAATGGAATGTGATTTTGGGTTTATCGTGAATTGTGTTTTAAATGACACTGATTCTTTAACCCAGATAATGATTAAAACTAAGTGGAGTTTTAATGAATCTTTAATTAGATTGAAAAGATCGAGAATGGAGTATCACCAGTTTTGCTCCAGGCGATAGTTAAATCTTTAATTAGATTTGAACGTAAAATTTAGAAACTAACTGTCGGTTAGCCAAGTAGAATGGTTTTCTGGATATTGATCTGATGTTGGTTTCGGCCTTCGGGGTTAATATTTGGGGAATTATTCTCTTGATTAATTTATGGTTAGTGACTGATGAATTGGAAAGAGGCGTATGTTGTGTTTGTGTAACACTTATTTAAAATATACGCGAGTTATTCGGAAAGGCCGGGTTTATCCCATTCTGAATAACTGATACGACGATAAGTCGAAGATGAAGACGATGGTCGAAGACCGGAGGTCTTCACGTCGTTTGGGTGATAACTGATGATCTTGATTGGGCTGTACACCCAAGAAGATGGAAACAGTTAGTGATCGTCCAGACATACTTGGAGATCGATGGATATGCGGGGTACTAGGTGCCTCCGGTTTCGTTCAGACCCAGAACGGACTTGTAAATGGACTGTGTGTCTGACATCGGATTTCATTCTGTGTGACTGATATCGGTTGCATGGGATGGTTTGCCTGTGTGGCATGCTAAAATGCAAATGATCAAGGCTTCTGTTGAAAAGCAAAGTCTTGTGGGGATGATCAAAGCACGGCCTTTGTGGCGTAGCTTTGTGTAACGTTTACCTCGCGTGTTTCACACCAGGTATGAACCAAAAACGGGAGACGGACCTCAGGGGGGACATGCGTTTTCTTTCTAGCTAGAAGTGGCGTCAGTGGTTTTACACGCCCTGACGAGTTTGACTTATGTGGTTGTTGCTGTTGCGAGGCGCCTCGGATTGATCGGTCGTTCTCGAACCGATGGAGTCATTTAGTTGGCTCACCTACGCCCCAAAGGGCGGAGAAACGTATTGTTCAAGCATTATAATCCACTTCGTGTGGACCGGCCCTGACGATCCAAGGTACGGTTGCGGCTGTGCCTGAGGGGCGGGCTAGAGCGTCTCGAATCGGTTGAGGACTATCTTTTGCCTCGGTTCATAGACGGAAATCCAATTTCCAAATACGTGACATTTGCGGTTTTAATTGTAATCCTATATATGGCGACATAGTGGGATGGGGCGCTTATGCCGCCTATGATTGATACTTATGATTTGAAGTTGTTTTATACACTATGCACTTATTATAGTATCAAACGATTTGTTTTAACCGTATCAAGCATTCTTTGGCTGTTATAAGGGAAAACCCTATCCTCGACTGCGTTGCATTGTGTGATGGGACCTGGGTCTTATAACAGCTTCATCTTTCTTTATTTAGCATTGCGCTGTTTGTTTTAAGCACTGGTATTCTTGGGAGGAAACCCGTTCCGTGTTATACGGCGTGGTCCCTTGATTTACCTAATGATTTAAAATAAAGATTAACTGTTTTAGTTCTCACACCAGTCACATGACTGACCTGGAGTTTATTGTTTTAACCTAAATTCTGGGTGCCCTTATTTTCGACACGGGCAGCTAGTAGTTTGGTTTTGCAGATTCATATTCACAGGATCCTGGTTTACAGCTGGAACGATATCCGGAAAGCTTTGTATCCGTATATCTTCTTCTAGTTGTGTAATGTATTATTTTCCGCTGCGATGGATTTAAATGTAATTTAAATCTCTGCTATTTCTGTGTAATATATATTCGTTTATACTCTGTATATTCTTGTAATCTGATGCGTTGTTGTATATACAATGAAATGTTCTTCTGTATGCGTTCTGTTGTGGTTTGTTCTCGAACTATCCGACGCTTCCCTTTACGGGGAGGTTGCGGGTCTTTACACCCTAACCTCGTAGATACCTGTGCTGGTCCTACAATAGGGTGTATCACTCCCTAAGGTCGCAACCCCGATACTACTAAAATGCACAGCTTATACCTACACGATGCAACAACGTCTTACCTTCCATCCCGGACCCACACTCGCACATGACTCCATTGGACTTGCACTATCATTGCTAACTCTTTATTGACCTCTTACAATCAACCCCAGTAAGCACGTCCCTGTCCTCGACCTAGTTCGAGCTCATATAGATACTAAAATGGGTTAGTGGATGAAAAGCGTCCACAAACTTGACACAAGCTTCCCTCCTAAGCTTGGTCCCCACTTGGAATTCCCACTTAACCCCTTTTTATCCCTATGTCTTATCACATGTTTCATCTTGGTTAAGTGCTTGAATTATGTTTCACATGCTACCTATGTTACCCACTTAACCCTTTATTATTTCCATGCCTTACCACATGTCTTATCTTGGTTAAGTGTTCATTAATTGATTATAACCGTAATCTTGAAAGACCTCCCACATTAGATTACCATTTATGGTTGCTGGATATGCCGGGAGGTTCCGGGCAGACTTATACCGCAATCAAAATCTAACCTCGCGTCTTTGCATGATTACAAATCTAATTTTTGCCTCTAACCTCTCACATTTGATTACCGTTTGCAGTTGCTGGATATGCCGGGCGGTTCCAGGCAGACTTATACCGCAATCCGAATCAAACCTCGTGTCTTAGGCGTTCATTATCACTTTCTTGATTCAAGTCCCAATTTCAAATCTTGGATTATAATATATTCCAATTACCCATAATTTCCAATTATGCTTATAATGCTAATTCAAGTTATGTCTATAATTCCATGTATACAAGTTGTACCAAATTATGACCAAATCCATTTTCCATAGCCATCAACGATTTATGCCAAATCTCATTTTATTACATATTTCCCAAACTTTTCCCAATCATCCCAATGTTATTCGTACATAGTTCCCAACGTAATATGCTTAGGCTCGAAGTTAGCCTAATCTCAAAAGGAAAAGAAGAAGGCAAGAGAATCTAACATCAAAATTGGCATAAACATAAAAATAGGCATATGAAATGAATAACGATAAGATAGATCAGACAGGCATATGATAATAGCAATTGGGTATGAATTCGAAGGATAACAAGTTACAAAACTTGATATGATTCATCTTATTTACAGGCATATACATTAGATCCAATTTACAATCCTATCACAATTACTTTTTAATTTAATTATATGTGAAAGTGACATAAACTCATAGTGATAAGATTCTTAGAAAAGAGAATTAGGTGTTGTTGTTGCAAATCTAATCTTGAATAACCACTTCTTTGATTGTTGAAGAAGAAAAGCTAAATTAATTTAAGTTGGAGCAGCAACATGGGGGCGCCATGGATTAGGGTTGAGTGAGATAAGGGTTAGGTTTAGGTGTTTATTTATAGATGTATTAGGTGAGTTAGGACCTTTAGATTAGATTAGAGACCGTCAAACCACTTAGATTAAAAAGACACGTCATCAAGGAACTGTCCAGAATTCTCCAGTTCTGGGCTCGACATGGGCGCACTTCCCAGGTGCGCCAGTGCATTTTTGTTCTGGCGCACTTCACAAGTGCGCCAGATATTCTGGCTCATTTCTTGATTGTTCTGCCAAACTTCTATCGTCTATAACTCCTTCATAGGGTATCCTTTTTATGCAAAGTTGGACTCTATCTCAAGCAAAATTCTTAGACGAATGCAATGGCGTAACCCATTTCACTTAATTATTCTTCTAAAAATTAAGTATTCTTTAATTATCCCTTATGTCATGTTTTAAAATTACGGGCTGTTACTCCATTGGAAGTCCTTTGTTCCTTTTCTCAATACAACGAAAAGCAGAATGCAGCTATCCGTTGCCATAGAAATGAAGCGATTTAGTGCACCAACTTTCCCATTCAAACTTTGCAGCTCTTTTTTTGTTCTGGGAGCTCATGTCTCTCTCAACGTAGAAATATGCGTAGGATTAGCTTCAATGCCCCTGGCATTAACAATAAACATAAGGAATTTCCCTGATGCAACTCCGAACAAACATTTAAGAGGAATAAGTTTCATGTTTCACTTTCTCAAAATATCAAACATCTCTGCTTGATTCCTTAGATGATCATCTACTCCTTTTGACTTTACCAGCATGTTGTCTACATAGACATCCATAGTCTTGACAAATTGAGATTTGAACATCGAATTGACGAGACGTTGATAAGTAACTCCAACATTTTTTGACCCGAACAACATCACTTTATAGCAATATAATCCAACATCTTGATGAACCTCGTGCTTTCTTGATATCGCTCGTGCATCATGATCCGATTATATCTTGAATAGGCATCCATCAAAGACAAGAGCTCATTCCCCGCTGTCACATCCATAAGCTGATCGATTCTTGGCAGCGGGAAACTGTTCAAAATAATCAATGCACCCACGCCATTTTCCATTGGGATTTTTCACTAACACATGATTCGACATCCATACATGGACTCTTGAATAAAGAAATTCTCCATTAGCCCATTCACTTCTTCCTTGAGAACCATTAACCTTTCAAGGCCTTGTATCCTTCTTTTCTGCTTCACTGACGCGATGCTTGGGTCGATGTTTAATGCATGAACTGCCACTTTGGGGGATATGTCACACATGTCAGAGTGACTCCAAGAAAACATAACGAGATTAGCTCTAAGAACAAAATCAAATCTTTCTGCAATCTTTGGCATAGTTGGGACCCTATCTTCAACACTCGATCAACATCTTTAGGATGAATTGATATTTGATTGGTGATTTGAGCAGGTGCCGCTATATCTTCCCCTGCATTAACTTTTCGAGGATCCATTTCTTTGTAAGCTCCACTTTGCTCTCGGATTCAATAAGAAAATCAATGGTTCCAATCGGCTGCTTGGGTTCCCCCTTGAACCCTAGTATTTTCGTTTGACATGCCTGAATGTCTAACATTGAGAACTTCATTTGGTTGAACATCCTCCAGAATAGAACATTGACTGAGGCACCGCTATCTACAAGCACCCTCTTGACCATTGCCGAGCCTATTCCAAATATTACAACCATGGGGTCTAGAGTGGGAGTTATCATACCATCAACATCTTTTTCCTTGAGCACAATATCCTCATAAGAGATCTTTTGTTGCTTCGTAGGGATTGTGTTGCCCAGAATCGGACATTTCTCCTCCTTTAGGACTTATTTCAGGGCACCAACGTATCGTTCAAAATCCCCCCAACTTCCTCCAGCTAGATGAGGACCTCCAGTTATGGTGTTGATCATAGGTCTTTAATTGTTTTGCACCGGAGCTCGATCACTTGGACCTGCCTGATTAGTGGATGCACCTTGCCACTGAGAAGCTGGAGCAGAGTTCGGAGCTTGCGGGTTCTTCACGTACTGCTGTAGCCTATTCCTAATCATCTCCTCTATTAATGTCTTCAAATGCTTACATTCATTGATGTTATGACCTGGCAAATTATGGAATTGCTAGAACATTCCAGACTTAGCCGCGTTATTGCTTATCCTCATCTGCTGCACTTCCAGGTAATCTTCTGCATCCTTTGTTGCGAAATAGATGCTCTCAAGGGTATTAGTCAGAGGCTTCAATTCTGCTGAGTCGAAAAGGCAAAACTTCTTGTTACTCTTTTTGCCTTTCCCATCATAAACTTGCTTCTTCCCCTGAGTACTCTTTTTATTGATCTGGGTATCAACATTCTTTTGAGCTTCAACAATGCTACTTCCGCCAACATCCTGGCCAGGAATAGGATCGCCATCCACCCTCATGTACTTTTCCGCATTCTTAGAAATTTTTTCAAATGTATTCAGTTCTTTCATCTTTATCCATCTTCTAAATTCACTCATTTTATATATAGCATTGACTAGAGCCATTAGGATCATATGTGGTACCAGATTCCCCACTTCAGACAAAGCAACATTGAATCGATTGAGAAAAGTCATAACAGATTCCCTTGGATTTTTCTCTATTAATGATAGTGATATAACATCTTTAGCCTTCGTAGCATGAAACCTAAACTGCTCTTTGAATTTCTTGGTCAAGTCAGCAAACTGATCTACAGATTTAGGCGGTAACTTCGTGAACCACATGGATGCCACACCCTCCAAATAGAGAGGAAAGTACAAACATCTGATCTTGTTTGTTTCCCTTACTGCGTTCATGTGCGACTCGTACTTGAACAGAAATAAATTACGATTAGCAGTTCCGTTGTATGGAGGCAGAGTAAGAGGAACAAATTTCATTGGGAACTCTGCTTTATGGATTCTTTCAGTGAACAGAGTCTTGCTAGGAGCAAAATATCATTCTCTTTCATCATCATTGCGAGCCATGCTCTCCTTCATAAATCGCTTTATCATGTCCGAGATATACTCCATAGTGTTGTGTCGTTCCGCAGGGCAGACTTCAGTCTCTTTACTGAATGCTCGTCTAGTCAAGCGATCGCAGTTAGAGGACCGAGGTCCTTTACCTCCACCGTGGGGAGGTGTCCCCTTGGCGGGACTAGCAACCTTTTGAGTATTATTTCGATTGAAATGATTTCTAGCTTTGGCTTTGAGTCTTCAACATTAGCTTCGTCTTTATCACTCAACAAAACATCAACATCCTCCCTGTTGTCATTATGATTACGATAAGAAGCCGATGAGTTTGCATTCTGCTCCAGATCAACATGGACTCTTTGAGGTGTTGGATTGGCTTGAGTGGTAATAAGAGCATTCAACTTCTCCATCAAAGCCTAGTTAGAGTCCATCAAAGCCTTGTTAGAAGTATCCATCTGCTCATTCGAGTTGGCAATAGCTGCTTCCAACTCATCTCTACTTACGCCAGCTCCGCCTACCGAACTTTGACCAACTTCAAGGTGATTGGTTTGTGGTGTAGCTTCATTGGCGACATTATTTGAACCTCTACTGGAGGTAGTTCTAGCTTTCTTTAATGGAGCCATTATCTCAGAAAACTTTTAAAATTTGAAGAAAATCCTTCAACTGGCCTGAATTTTGGATTTCGTGAATCTATCATAGAAAATAGGTGTTGAAATAAAAAATGGTCACAATACTCCAAGGGTGTTTAGTAACACTTCGCCAAAAGGTAGAAAAAAATATGGAGCCCCGAAATGAAAATGCAAGTAAATACACATGAGAGTTTATAGTGGTTCGGCCTAATATTGGCCTACGTCCACTATGGTAGCAATTTTCATTATCATTTTTTAATTTACAAAATACATTTTTGATTCATTTCACTCATTTGTTACATTCCTCTATTTTCTCTCTCTTATGCTTTTGATTTCACTTGAATTTTGAAGGAATGAATGGGATCTCTTGATTGTGATGGTAGTTGTGTAGATCTTCAACCAATTGAACACTCAAATGATCTTCATTGGTTCTATGGTGAATTTGTGTTGAATCTAAGCTTGAGAGAGAATTAATGGAGGTTTGAGTGATTTGGATCTAGCTTGAGTTGAGCTTGAGAGATCTCTAATGGAGTTCGAAGAAGACTTGATCAATTTGTTGTTGGAGCAAGATGGATTGATCTGGAGTAGCCATTAATGAAGCTTGGAATGAAGGAGAAGTGAAAATGGTAGCCCTTTGGGGTTCAAAATTCCACCTCCCTCATTCCAAGCTTCATTAGTGGCTTCTCAAGCTCAATCCATCTTGCTCCAATAACAAATTTATCAAGTTTCTTCAAACTCCATTAGAGATCTCTCAAGCTCACTTCAAGCTAGATCCAAATCACTCCAACCTCCATTAATTCTCTCTCAAGTTTAGATTCAACACAAATTCATCATGGAACCAATGAAGATTATTTAAGTGTTCAAGTGGTTGAAGATCTACACAACTACCATCACAAATCAAAAGATCTCATTCGTTCCTTCATGAATTCAAGTGAAATCAGAAGAAAAGGAGAGAAAAGAGGGGAATATCACAAATGAGTGAAATGAATCAAATCATGTATTTTGTAAATTCTAAAGTGATAATGAAAATTGGTACCATAGTGGACGTAGGCCGATATTAGGCCGAACCACTTAAAATCTCCTGTGTTTTTACTAGCTTTTACATTTCGTGACTCCATATTTTTTCTACCTTTAGTGGAGTGTTACTTATACACCCTTGTAGTGTTGTGATCAATTTTGATTTCAATATTTTTGGCGCCCAACGCGGGACCACATTCTCATTCTCAAGGATAAGTGCTTTGTGGAGATAGTGAAATTTGAAGCCTGCTTCTACAATAGATTCTCCAAATCTAAGATCCAGGTCAAGTGACGAATTCTCTTCGAAATTCAAAGCTTTGCCTAAGATAATGGCAAAGTCGAAGAAAAATGCAAGTAAATCCATTGGAGGGCCCGACAATGTTGCTAATGAAGCTACGACACTTACTAACCACTTTGGGATTGAGCAAAGCTCGACATGTGGGGCCAAAGTAACCAGAGCTGAACTAGACGCCGTTGTCGCCAATTTAAATCAGCGAGTGGAAACCTCCACTAAAACTTTAATGGATGCTAATCATTCTCTTTTCAATAAGATGAATGCTCTATTGAATGGGAAAATGAATCCAGCTCCTCCTCAAAAAGTTCACATCAACCTTGAAGAGAATGCGAATTCGTCAGCCTCTGATCTTCATCGTAACAATAACATAGAAGGGCTTAATGGCTCGAAAATTGGCAAAAGCGACATGGGTGTCGGAGACTCAAAGATGAAGGATAAAACTCATTTTGACCAAAATAGCCAAAGAGTTGCTAGTCCCACCAATGGGGCACATCCCCATAGTGGAGGTAGAAGACCTAGATCCTCTAATCGCAATCGCTCACCATGACGAGCATCAAGAAAGGAGATCGAAGTCCGCTATACATATTGACACAACTCAAAGGAATATATCGCGGATATGATAAATCAAATCATAAAAGATTGCTTGGCTCGCAATGATAGTGAGAAAGAATTGGATTTATCCCTTAAATATAATCTGTTCACTAAAAGGATTCGCAAAGCGGAGTTCACTAAAAATTTCACTCATCCTACTCTGCCTCCGTACAATATGACTACTGATCCGAATCACTTCATGTACAAATATGAGTGACATATGAATGCAAAAAGAGTAAATGATGAGCACAAATGCTTGTGCTTCCCTCTCTATCTAAAAGGCATGGAATCATTATGGCTCACGAGGTTGCCGCCTAAATCCACTGACCGATTTGATGATTTGACTATGAAATTCCAAGAGCAGTTTAGGCTGGAAGCCACAAAGGCTAAGGCTGACATCATTGAAACAAAATCCAGGAGAGTCTATTAAAGCTTTCAACAAGATGTTCAACACGGCTTTTTCCGAGGTGGGGAATCCCGAACCCTTCTTAATGTCTCTAATCGAAGCCATAGATGAGAAGAGCAAATTTTGTAGATGGATTAAAATGAAAGAACCAAACATGCTTGAGAAATTATACAAAAAAGAAGAGGAGTATACGAGAGTGGAAAATAATCCTTTTCCTTCATATTATTGATGGTAACCAACTTCATGAAGCTCCAAAAATGTTGTTACTCAATATAATCAGAAGAATCCCGTAGGTCAAAAGAGAGGAAACGATGGGAAAGATAATCGAGATGGCAAGAAGACTCACTTCTTTACACCCGCTGAGCTCACCACTCTAAATTATACTCCAGAGAACATTTTCTTCGCCACCAAAGATACATAACACTATCCAGAACCATCATCGCTGAATATTTCTAAGAGAGCTGCGAATTCTAGAAAATTTTGTCGCTTTCACAATCAACCCAGGCATGATACTAATGAATGTCGACACTTGAAAAAAAAAATTGAGGGGTTGATTAGGAAGAACAAACTGTAGCAATATGTGAAAAATTCACAAACTTCAAATCCTTCTGCAACTCCCTAGGGCAAGGGACATCAAATGGTCAATCCGCCCAAGCAACGGAGCTCCTGCTTAAAGCAATGCAAGGCCAGTGATCAACTAATGACCAATGGTGGTGCTGCAACTTTAATGGCTAGGAATAAGAGATCATCATCGCCACAACTTTATTTCATGCTTTACTTCATTCTATATTAAAAAATTCTTGTAAACCAGTCTGTAATATTATACAAACATTGTACTAGACATTAGCTCTATAACTAAAAGTATATCTACCTGAATAAATCTCTCACTTGCAAATGATTTTGTCAAATCAAAATTTGCTTAAAGATGATTTTATATTGTAGGTTATCCGTGGAGCGCTTGTTCTCTTTAAAATCTGACAAAAACACTAGCTCAGGCGCCAAATGCAAAAATAAAAGGGGACTTCCTCGAAAGGTGAACAAGAAGAGTCGCAAAGATTCAAACAAGTAGCAAGCGCCTCGACAAACAAACAAGAGGGTTGTAACTTTTGTCGAAGGGGCACTTTCCCAGGTGCGAGGTCCAAGGCCCTAGTTCCTTAATTGAAATAGTCTACCAAGTCAAGCGTCCGAAAAAGGAACTAACGCTAGCCCCGCGAAACGATGCAACAAGAAAAACTCTTCCAAATAAAGAAAACGCTTCCCAAGTGAAGCACGAAGACCTCCCATAGCGGGGGCACAAAATATAAGACCTCCTCTAGTGGGGGAAAAATGTAAGACCTCCCCTAGCGGGGGCACTAAATATAAGGTCTCCACTAGCTGGGGCACAAAATATAAGACCTCCCCTAGCGGGGACACAAAATATAAGACCTTCCCTAGCGAGGCACAAAATATAAGACCTCCCCTAGTGGGGCCACAAAATATAAGTCCTCCCCTAGCAAGGGAACAAAATCTAAAGACCTCCCCAAACGGGGGCAATAAACCCAAAGTCCTCCCCTATTAGGGGAATCAAGTCCAAAGACCCCTCCCCCCCTCCACCCGAGCGAGGGCACTAAAGAAAAGACCTCCCTGAGTAGAGGCATAAAATTCAAATTTAAATTTCTAAAATCGACTAAGCTGCTGCAGCAGGTCTAAAGATGAACTGTCAGCATATTCCTCTTTCCATGACAATTCTGCGTCAAATTCAGGAATGCCAAAATAAGTGCACGCTTGATTAAAGACTTATTGAATTATCACAAAATAGCATCTTTCCGACAAATTGTCAAAAGGACGAGAAATAACTAAAGACTGATTCGTTTACAATCCAAAAGCTGTAGTCGCTCTAGCTTTAGAGACTCAAATTGAAGCTCCAATTTGAACAGGTACACATTTCAAAATACGTGAACCGTCGTATGAAATTACACAAGTCATTTAAATACGATGCTTAAAATCTACAATCGGTACGTGTCAGTTTCAAACATCGCCGCGAATTTAGATCAGAATGTTGTACCTACATAGGCAATATCCAACAAGTTATAAGTGATCAAACGAAATGTTTTGTGTAGATACGTCGTTTTATTCAAGTCATAAAATTTTCCATAACTAAATTGTTAATGATTAACTAATATGTTATTGATGTGGACTATCAATAACAAAGAATAAGTCAAAATCATGCATGTGCTTGTCTTAAGTGCAGAACAGGTGGCATGAAGCGTATGAATTTAACTAACAATTTCTGGTTTGGAACAATTGGAATCAATGGGTCGAGTAAGCATGCCCAATAA
The DNA here is from genome assembly GCA_030737875.1 of Allium sativum. Lineage (NCBI taxonomy): Eukaryota > Viridiplantae > Streptophyta > Magnoliopsida > Asparagales > Amaryllidaceae > Allium > Allium sativum. The sequence continues at coordinate 440,571,212 of CM060926.1, forward strand.
CTCAGGTCGTTCAAACGACTCAAAACCTCAGGTTGTCCAAACGACTCAAGAGCTCAGGTCGTTCTAACAACCTAAGGGCTCAGGTCATCTAATGACCCAAAGTCCCATGTAGGTCGTAAGAATGACCCGAAAGCTCAGAGAATCCAACGACCTGGATTCCCAAGTTGTTAAAGCTACCGAAAAGCCCAATGCGTTCACCACCTGACCTAATGCGCCAAATCATATCATAGAAGATCAAAGCATGATTCGCCATAACAAACAAAAAAGCTACGATTAAATCGCAACGCGCAAAAAACTTAAATTTGAAGCATTCAACTATGAGAAACAAATTGCAAGTGCTTGACTACAGCAAGATATGAACAATCCAGACTTGAGCTATTTCACAAAATTGCTGACTCAAATCCAAGAATACAAGTCGACATAGAGATCGAGCTGCCAAATCCATTAGAGCCAAAGTACAAACTATAGCCTGACTGGATCTAATTTCACACACGTCGATCAATTCAAGAGCCTCAAAACTAAGGTGTTATTGATCAAATGAAAATAACATCACAACCATTAAATGTCAAATCACGTATTTTAAGCAAAAATACAAGCTTCGAGGGGCAAATGTTAACCTCGTTATAAAATGCGGTTCAGAAATTATACTACGCAGTGATACTATGAATAAGGTAGTCTCTTTTGCTATAGATTGAACATAAAATGGTGCCGTATGACATGGGAATTATCATTTCACTAGAAAAATGCATTGTTCATCATATAACAATCAGCATGCAACATGTTCACATGAAGAGTGCATCCAACATATATAGATCATCTTGTATATTGAAGCCATAGATTGGAAAATAATGTATGTATGTAGTATAAATGAATTTTTTGATGCTATGTACGTGGCAGCATAAACAATAGTTTGCACGCATGAGATTTATATGGGCCGCAAGAATCATGTATGATATGTATTATTATAATGCCTCGTGGCTTAGCCTTATCTATAAATCATATAAGACGTGACCTGCTAGCATGTTATATTGAATGCATGGAGTACAAACGTGAGATTGTTTATTAGATCAACACGTGTCAAGAAATGTAACACCACGTGCAGTATATCGTTAAAACCATCCATGCTGTGAAGTCGTTAGTTATCCATTCAAGTCAACCGACATAAATTAAGTCGTGGCTTGTGTATAAAAATCAAGTCATGGACCACTTGCCAAGTCAAGCCATGAGCTCATTTATGTCGCATATTGTTCATACGACATGATTCAAGTCTCATCTATTACGTTAAATTCAGCACACCACAAATCTCATCCATATCGTTATATTCAAGTCGCAAGTTGTTCCTGCATGCTAATTTTCCTTTGAGGAGCCATTTGTGATTACATTCCCTAAAAGTGAAAAGCGACATTCCTTCCGGTCTTCAATCCCTCCACGGTGTTTCTTCAAGACATGTTATTCATACTGTGCTCGCAAGGGATCAATTGTTTTTCTGAAAGCTAATTTGAATTGTTTGCTTAGACGCATGCCGATATATGGGCCCGCTCCAGACCATAAAGTAGCCCGGAGCAATGGGAACGAATCGGACTAGCAACATCAGTTTCACGATTCAGCCACGTTTGATCGTAGATTTGTCATGGCTTTTCATGAATATCGTACTCAAGGCTCAATAGTTTGGATCTTTTTCGCGGGTAAAGCCCCTGAACTAGCCAAGCTCGGGTCTACTCTAGAAAGTGATCACAAAAAAATGAAGAAGCTAGAATAACTTAGGATGTTCATTATAAAAAGGGAGTCCCTGGCAGAAGTAGGGAATACATGGTAATTTGGATCCAGTTGTAAAGGAGGAATCACGGCAGTAATTGTAATATATGATCTCATATCACGGCAGTAAAGAGAGAGAAAAGAGTGGAATATCACAAATGAGTGAAATGAATCAAATAATGTATTTTGTGAATTCAAAAGTGATAATGAAATTTGCTACTATAGTGGCCGTATGTCGATATTAGGCCGAACCACTCTAAAATCTCTTATGTTTTTACTTGCTTTTACATTTCATGGCTCCATATTTTTTTCTACCTTTTGATGAAGTGTTACTTAAACACCCTTGGATTGTTGTGATCAGTTTTTATTTCAATATATTTTGTACCCATCGTGGGACTACGTTCACATTCTCAAGGTTAAGTGCTTTGTGGAGATAGTGAAATTTGAAGCCTGCTTCTACGATTGATTCTCCAAATCTAAGATCCAGTTCATGTGACGAATTCTCTTCGAAATTCAAAGCTTTGCCTAGGATAATGGCAAAGTCGAAGAAAAATGCAAGTATAATCCATTGGAGGGCAAGAAAATATTGCTAATGAAGCTACGCCACTTTCCAACCGCTTTGAGATTGGGCAAAGCTCGACAGGTGGAACCGGAGTAACCAGAGCTAAACTAGACGTCGTTGTCGCCGATTTAAATTAGCGACTGTAAACCTCGACTAAAATATTAACGGGTGCTAATCAATCTCTTATCGATAAGATGAATGCTCTATTGAATGCACAAACGAATCCCACTCCTCCTCAAAGAGTTCACATCAACCTTAAAGAGGACGCGAATTCGTCAGCCTCTAATCTTCATCGTAATTATAACATAGAAGTGCCTGATGGGTCAAAAAGTGGCAAAGTAGCGCAGGAGTCAAATTGAAGACTAAAAGTTATTCTGACTTAAATACCTGAAGAGTTACTAGTCTTGCCAATGGGGCACCTCCCCATAGTGGAGGTAAAATACCTAGATCCTCTAATCACGATCGCTCGCTAAGATGAGCATCTAGAAAAGAGATCGAAGTCCTCTCCGTGGAATGACACAACTCAAAGGAATATATCATAGATATGATAAAGAAAATCATAAAAGATATCTTGGCTCGCAATGATAGTGAGAGAGAATGGGGTTTCTCCCCCAACAAAAATCTGACCACTAAAAGGATTCGCAAAGAGGAGTTCCTTAAAAAGTTCACTCATCCTAGTCTACCTCCGTACAATTGGACTGCTGATCCAAATCACTTCCTGTACAAATATGAATGGCATATGAATGAAGCCAAAGTGACCCATGAGATTAAAAGCTTGTGCTTCCTCTCTATCTAGAAGGCGTGGCATCATTATGGCTTACAAAGTTGCCGCCTAAATCTGTTGATTGATTTGATGATTTGACTCTGAAATTCAAGGAGCAGTTTAGGCTGCAAGCTATGAAGGCTAAGGATGTTATTTCTGTGATATCAATGAAACAAAATCCAAGAGTGTCTATTAAAGCTTTCCTCAAGTGGCTCAACGCTGCTTAGTCCGAGGTGGGGAATCCCGAACGTCGCATGATTTTAGTGTCTCTAATCGGCGCCGTAAATGAGGAGAGCGAATTTGATAGATGGATTAAAATCAAAGAACCAAACACGCTTGAGAAATTCTACAAAAAAGTAGAGGATTATATGAGAGTATACATCATGTGCCTCTTCATATTATTGATGGTAACTGACTTCTTGAATTTCCCAAAAATGCTGCTACTCAATATAGTCAGATGAATCCCGGAGGTCAAAAGAGAGGAAACGACGGGAAAGGCAATCAAGATGGTAAGGAGACTCGCTTTTTTACACCCACTGAGTTTTACCCCTCTAAATAATACACCAAAGAACATTTTCTTCGCCACTAAAGATACAGAACACTATCTAGAACCATCATTGCTGAATATTTCTAAGAGAGCTGCAAATTTTGGAAAATTCGGTCACTTTCACAAACAACCCGGGCATGATATAAATGAATGTCGACACTTGAAAATTTTAATTGAGGATTTGATTCACAAGCTACAAATCCTTCTACGACTCTCTAGGGGCAAGGGACATCAAATGGTCAATCCATCCCAAGCAACGGAGCTCCAGCTCAAAATAATGCAAGGTCGATGATCAACTAATGACCAATGGTGGTGCTCCGACTTTAATGGCTCAGAATAAGCGATCATCATTGCCACAACTTTATCTCATGCTTTACTTCTTGCTATATTAAAAATTCTTGTAAACCAGACTGTAATACTTTACAAACATTGTACTAGACATTAGCTCTATGAATAAAAGCATATCTGCCTGAATAAATCTCTCACTTGCAAAAACTTTTGTCAAATCAAAATTTTCTTAAAGATGATTTTATATTGCAGGCCATCCATCGAGCGCTTGTTCTCTTAAAAATCTAACAAAACATAGCGACCCCAAAAACACTAGTTCAGGACACAAATGCAAAAATAAAAGGGGACTTCCTTGAAAAGTGAACGGGAAGAGTTGCAAAGATTCGAGCAATGAGCAAGCACCGCGACAAACAAACGAGAGGGTTGTATTTTTTGTCGAAGGGGCACTTTCCCAAGTGACAGGTCCAATCCCCCAGTTCCTTAATTGAGATAGCCTTCCTAGTCAAGCGTCCGACAAAGGAACTAGCGCTAGCCTTGCGAAACGATGCAACAGAAAAACCCTTCCAAATAAAGCAAACACTTCCCGAGGGAAGCACAAAGACATCCTTAGCGGGGACACAAAATATAAGACCTCCCCTAGCAGGGTCACAAAATATAAGACCTGCCCTAATGGGGGCACAAAATATAAGACCACCCGTAGCGGGGGAACAAAATATAAGTCCCCCTTAGTGGGGGCACAAAATATAAGATCTATCCTAGCAGAGGCACAAAATCCAAGGACCTCCCCAAGCGGAGCCACTAAACCCAAAGTCCTACCCTAGCAGGGCATTAAGTCTAAATACCCCCCCTCGTGCAGGGGTACTAAAAGCAAATACCTCGCCGAGTGGGGCACAAAATCCATATTTAAATTTCTGAACTCGACTAAGCTGCTGCAGCAGGTCTAAAGATGAACAGTCAGCAAATTACTCTTCCCCTGACAATTCTACGTCAAACTCGGGGTGCCAAAATAAGTGCATGCTTGTTTAAAGACATACTGAGTTAGAAAAAAATGGCAACTATCTGGAAAATTTTCAAAAGGATGATGAATAACCAAAGACTGATTTGTTTACGATCCAAAAGTTGCAGTCGCTCTAGCCTTAGAGACTCAAATCAAAGCTCCAATTTGAACAGGTACACGTTTCGCAAAATGTAAACCGTCGTACAAAATTACACAAGTCATTAAAAGATGATCTTTGGAATCTACCGTCGGTACGTGCCAGTTAGTCGGTTTCAAACGTCGCCGTGAATTTAGATTTGAATGTTGTATCTACACAGTCAATATCCGACAAGTTATAAGTGATCAAACAAAACGATTCTTTGTAGATACGTCATTTTATTCAAGTTAAAAAATTCTCCATAGTTAAATTTTTAATGATTAATTAATCTGTTATTGACATTGACGATTAACAACAAAGTATAAGTCCAAAATCGTGCAGGTGCTTGTTTTAATTGCAGAACTGGCAGCATGAAGCATATGAATTTAACTAACAAGTTCTGTGCTTGGGACATTTGGAATCAACGGGTCGAGTAAGCATGCGAAACAACTTAGTTTGTTTAAACGACTCAAGAACTTAGGTCATCCAAACGACTCAAGAGCTTAGGTCATTCTACCGACCCAAGGGCTCAGGTCGTCTAATGACCCAAAGTCCTAGGTAGGTTGCAAGAACGACCCGAAAGCTCAGAGCATCCAATGATCCGGATTCCCAAGTCGTTAAAACGACCCAAGATCCCATTGCGTTCACCTACCCGACCTAAATCGCCAGATAATCTCACAGAAGATCAAAGCATGATTCGCCACAACAAATAAAAAAGCTACGATTAAATCTCAATGCGCAACAAACTTAAATTTGAAGCATTCAAGTTTGAGAAACAAATTACAAGTGCTTTACTACACGAAGATATGAACAATCTAGACTTGAGCTATTTCAGAAAATTACTGACTCGAATCCAAGAATACAAGTCGACATAGAGATTGAGCTGCCAAATCCCAGTAGAGCTAAAATATAAACTATAGCCTGACTGGATCTTATTTGATACACGTCGATCAATTCAAGATCCTCAAAACCTAGGTGTTATTGATCAAACGCAAATAGCATCACAACCATTACGTGTCGCAACTCGTATTTTAAGCAAAAATACAAGCTTCGAGGGGAATATGTTAACCCAATTATAAAACACGGATAAGAAATTATGCTACGCAGTGGTACTATGAACAAGGAAGTATCTTTTGCTATATATTGAACATAAAATGGCGCCGCGTGACATGGGCATAATCATTTCGCCAGAAAAATGCATTATTCATCGTATAATTGTCAACATGCAACATGTTCACATGAACAGTGCATCCAACATATATATATATATATATATATATATATATCGTCTTGTATATTGAAGCCATGGATTGGAAAATAATGTATGTATGTAGTATAAATGAATTGTTGATGCTATGTATGTGGCAGCATAAACAGTGGTTTGCACGGATGAGATTTATATGGGCTGCAAGAATCATGTATGACATGTATTATTATAACGCCACGTGGCTTAGCCTTGTCCATAAATCATATAAGACGTGAACTGCTAGCATGTCATATTGAATGCATGGAGTACAAATGTGAATTGTTAATTGGATCAACATGTGTCTAGAAATGTAACGCCACATGCAGTATATCGTTAAAACCATCCATGACACCAAGTTGTTACGTATCTAATCATGTCTATACGACATCAATTAAGTCATGGCTTGTGTATAAAAATCAAGTCATGGACTACTTGCCAAGTCAAGCCGTGAGCTCTTTTACACTGCATATTGTTCATACAACATGATTCAAGTCTCATCCGTGTCGTTAAATTCAATATACCGCAAATTTCATCTATGTTGTTAAATTCAAGTCGCAAGTTGTTCCTGCATGTTTGATTCGGGATGTTCATTATAAAAGGGGGTGACGCATGGCAGAAGTAGGGAAGAAATGGTAATTTGGATCCAGTTGTAAAGGAGGAATCATGGTAGTAATGGTAACACATGATCTCATATTATGATGAACTGCAAGCCAAGCCATAAGTTGTTGAAACCATGACGTTAAGTCTGTGCAACTCATGCCGCAAATGTACTCGGGTCGTTATGTATATGTCAAGTCATTCATGCGACACGTAGCAAATCGTTTCTTGGACTCCAAGACACACACGTATTTATAGAACTGCCACTCACCATACCAACTTCTTTATAAATACCCCTTATTAGCATAGAAATATGTTATTTTATGCACCTATATTTTATCTTTTTGTACATAAATAAATATTTCATTGGGTATTATTTTGTTGTTTTTATAGATGAGTTGTTCAAGCTTTATACAGCCTTAAAAGCGAAGAATTGATTCCATGTACATGAAGAATTGCATAAGAAGTTGTCATTAGAGGCTAGTTATGTTCACATTGGTCAACTTGGAAGGAGACTGGTAGAAAAGATTTTAGGAAATCTTTTGTCAATCAATTGGACACATGGCTAACAAGGATAAGAGGAGGATTGTAGCATAATCTTTGATGAGACGGCCCATTTATATGATTGGGGTTTTGCATCTCTCCTGCAAATACACATGTATACCCATTGTAAAGAGATACTTTTTATGCTGTAATTCTTCTGCCATTAATCTATTTTAGTTTTATTTTATTTTTCTGCAATTTTATTTTCTTAGCAATTAGTGTTGCCTACACAATTAGATTTGGTAGAGTACTATTTGTCTTTTGCACTTATTTTCATTAGTGATTGACCGTTTGATTAGATTCAGTGGTAATCATAATTTTACTTTTTCTTTGTTATTTAAGTTCTGCAATTTTAATTTCTTCTTTTTAATTTCTTTCCTAGGTTAAATTGGATTTGATTAGATTCAGATCTGATTCATAGTTTTATTTCTTTTCAATTATAAATTGTGATTTGATCGTCGGTTCAATTAGTTTTGTTCTGAAACAAATTACAGTTTCAATTTTTATTTTTGTTCAACCTGACCTCCAAGTTTTGTCTAAATCGCCAAAGAAATATATAAATAATAAAATTTAAAATTCCTCTCTGTGTTCGACCTGCGTATTACACAATCTATGCGGTTGTAGTAATATATTTTAAAATTTGCGCTTTGCTAATCTGTAGAAAGCATCAATCAAGTTTTTGGCGCCATTGCTGGGGAGGCAATAGTTAAATTTTATTATTTGTTTAATTTCTGATTCGTTTTAGTTTTTATTTATTTTTATTTTCTTTTGTTTTCTTGTATATATATAAAAAAATTATTGGTTAGATGTGGTATCACTGTAATCTTCTAAATAAATAAATAAAAATTTACCAATTTTTGTTCCAATTTTTTTCTTCTTTCATATATTTCTTTCCCCTTTTCCACTCTTTTTCCTTTCACCCTTTTCTTTCCTTTTCATAATTCTTTCCTCTTTACAACAATACCAATAAAAATTCTTTTTGCAATTTTCTTTCCTTTTTCTGTGTTGTTACTCCGATCATCTCAATCACTGGTTCGAACAACCACTTATCCCTAATTGCGTACACAAACCTTCACCAACTCCCCCTGTACCATCTTCTCCTCTACCATATTTCCATTGCTCACAAATCTTGACAACAATCGGCATCAACATCCACGTCTTCTCCAAGCATTCACAAAACCCTATTCGAACCTGTTCACAACACAGCCTCTTCAAACCTCTCTGCCTCAAATCAACCTTCAAGCAAAATAGCAACCAAATCCATACTCCATCAACATCACATGTAACACCCCACATCCATTAAGGTTACTCACAAAGGGAATGCCTTAACTTCAATGGAGCATTATTGGTACTGGAACAAAAATATTACAAGACAGACATATATAAAACAGTGGAAGGTAAAGTAGAATTACTTCAAATCATTTATTAAATATAATTGTTTACAATAAAAGCCCATCAACTTTCAAATACCCAAATACATAGCTAAAATATCCGTCTTGCTCAAAAACAAAGAAGCATGAAAATAAATTGTAGTATTCCCCAATAAAACAAAGCAAGCCATAGCCAAGAGAGATCCAAGCAGCACATGAAAGAGCCTTGGAGCTTGGTAAGATCTGAACTAAGCAGTATTTCCACCCTGCGAACCTGAAGGGGGGGGAATGGAAGAAAAAGAGGCGAAACAAACCGGGTTAGTTATAAAGACCGAGTAAGTCCTAGTGGCTTTCAGCATAAAAACAGGTGAAGATAATATGGCATGAATAAACTAAAAGTAAACATAAGCATGATGACAAGGTAAGCTACAGGCACGATGAATCAAGTATAACATCCCATGCTTCCTATCAAGAGTATCATCACAAGGTTCCTACCAAGTATCACATTGCAAGGTTTCTATTAAGTATAACATCGCAACATTTCTAAGCTTCACCATTTCACTATTTTCCTTGATTTCCTATATTCTCTGCACCACCTAACTAGCGTTTCAATTAGTTTACTAAGTTTTAATTACAAGATAAGTGATCCCCCATAGCCCACATGATAGTTTTATAGGTACATAACCCACGATGAGGGTCCCACCTCATATTGACAGTTTCATGTCCCCACCGCACCTATCTTAATTGATCGACCCTTACTTACAATGTTTCATATGTGTTATATACTAAGGTTATCCCAACCCCGTAGTTGTGGTAGCCTTCAGGACTACATCTAATATGAGAATTTTCACCTCAACCAGCCCAATTGCCATAAATGTGTTAGGTGTATCCTTACTACCCTAATCGATCGGCTCCTACTCGACTTAGTTCTTGCGGCCCCCTACTCGTAGATACCTGTGCTGGTCCCACCCTAGGGTGTATCAATCCCTAGGATGGCAACCTCGACACCCTTTTTGATGCACAACTTTATATCTACTGATGCCCAATGGCCAAATTTTCCACTCCGGAATACGTGCACGCCCGTAATCCGTCGGAACCTGTACCGCTACATCCCCTGCTGCCGTTTTGACCCCTTACAATCAGCCCAGTAATCGTTCCCCACCCTGCCTAGCTCAGGGTACCGTTGATACCTAATGTGGGTTACTGCTGAAACGGGTCCCGCTACTAGGGTTTTCCTAGGGTCTATTCGTATATCCCACAGGTTGGTTAAGTGTTATATATTTAACTTAACCCCACCCCCATCATGATACCGTGGTTAAGTGTTCTCTCTTGTGTTACTTAACCCTACCGCATGTCTTGTTATATCGGTTAAGCGTTCTCCCCTATGTTAACTTCACCCTTACCACAACTCACGTTAGATTGGTTAAGTGTATGTTAACTGAACCTTATCCACTAGCCATTTTATAATGGTTAAGTGTTACCCTCGTGTATTTACTTAACCCTACCACACATCAGGTTATATTGGTTGGGTGTTATCAACCCATTCAAGTTAAACCAACCCATTTAACTTAACCCTCCCATTCATCAGATTGCATTGGTTAAGTATTTCAAGTAATTCATGGCTTAACTCGCCCATGTATCATGCTAAGTTGGTTAAGTATTATTTATATGTTCAAGCTGACTTAACCCTGTCACGTGTCATGTTATATTGGTTAAGTGTCATTAGTCTAGTCATATTACTTAACCCACCCATTCATGTCATATCGGTTAAGTGTCATTAGTCTAGTCATATTACTTAACCCACTCGTTGGTCTGATTAACAGTTATGTTGGTTAAGCCCATATTTATAAGTTTTACATGTTCTTAACTCATACCGGTTAGGTCCACATTTACATGTCAAATTTCCATGTCATCCCACCTAACCCTCTAACCATACCCACATCTTATTATGGTTAATATTCCTTAATTCATTCATTATGACGAACGAATCATGACCTCTCACATTAGACCGTGCACTTTGTGGCCACTGGATTTGCCGGGTGGTTCCGGGCAGATTTACACCACAAACTGAGTCTAACCTCGTGCCATAAATCGTTACACCAACAATTCGACCTTTGACCTCTCGCATTAGGCTGACACTTTGTGGCTACTGGATTTGCCGGGCGGTTCCGGGTAGATTTACACCACAAACTGAGTCTAACCTCGTGTCAAAGGTTCATTAATGGTCGTATTCCCCCCAAAACCCCAATATCAGTTCATGTGTTTAACATATAGAAATGTTCATGTTCGTGTTCAAGTCAATTATCCAATACACAGTCATTTTCATGTTTCAAATTCCCAAATTTACATATTAATAAACATATGCCCAAGTTCCAAAATTACATGCCAATTTATATATATATATCTATATATATATATATATATATATACCCAATTCTAGTCAGTTTACATACGTCCCATTCTTTCTTATTTACATATATGCCAGGTTTATGCCATTTTACCCCTATCAAGTTCTAGCCAAGATTACATGTATCAAGTTTCATGTCCAAATAAACCCAAATCAAGATTCATGATGTAGTTATCCCAAACTTTAATCCTTCAATACACGCCAGTTACCCAAATTCATATTTATTGTCAATTATCAAGTTTACAATTGCTTTTACGTTAAAAGTCCCAATTCTACTTATGCCCAATCATAAACTTAATCTTTTGATTTAATTTACATAGGCCCGAACTCGTGATTTGATTTACATGCTAATTCATTATGCCCACTTCATGCAAATTTAACTATGCCAATGGCCAAACTTGCAATCTCAATTTTATTGACAATACCCCAAATTTCCAATTTCATGTTATGACATCAATTTTACCAAATATGTATATCAATATAGACAACATTCCCATATTTCGCCGTATTCAATCGTACATAAATCACGGTTTAGGCGTAGGTCCAAAATTGACCTAGGTTCATCGAAAGAAAATAAATAGAGGATGGTAGAATTTGTATAACAATCAGCATAGAGAGAAAGCTGGCATAAAAACAGCATCTCTGGTATAAAAGATAGATCTTGATAATAACATCAATATGAATCAAGAAAAATTGATTTACAACAGGCCGAATAGATCATAAGCTTGACATGAGAACGAACATAGAAAAGTCCCAAAACTCAAGATTCAAGAAGCAATTGAAATAGATCTGAATCAATAAACATACTTAAATCCAATTCCACTTTATTCCATGGCCATATTGTAATTTAAATGTTTAAATCTAAAAACAACTAGAACTTAAAGAGCATGGAAAATGAATTAAGAACTGAATTTGTTGTAAAAATGTCGCGGCATTGTTGATTTATTGTCTTGAATTATTGTAGAAACCTTGTTCTTTGAATTGATTTGAGTTTGAATGTTTGTACTTTTATTTGGAGACGGCGGCCATGGTCCAAGAGGTATTTTAGCAGCATAATGGTGTAAGAATGATTTGATATGAATTAGGTTAGGTCTAAGGGTGTATTTATAGGGGTAGCAACTAGTTTAGGCCCTTAGATTAACCCTAGAATCAATCCGGACCATCAAAACACGTCTCTGGCTTCAAAAATGAGTTCTAGGTCAAAACAGGCCGACCAGCAGGTTTTCTCCTCGTCCTCGGCGCACCTGCCAAGTGTGCCAATGCAAAATTGCATGAGCACACTTCCCAAGTGCGCTAGTGCAATTTTGTTCTGCCGCACTTCCCATGTGCGCCAGTGCATTCTGGCCGGTTTTTGGTCTGCCTAACTTCATTCGTCCATATCTTCTTTGTACGATATCCGTTTTATGCAAACTCGGACTCTATTTCAAGCAGAATTCCGAGACAAACGCAATGGCGTAACCCGTTTCCCTTGATTCTTATTTTAAAATTTAATGATACCCTGATATCTAGTTTCAACATGTTATTAAAATTCAGGTTGTTACATTCTCCCCTCCTTAAAGGATTTCGTTCCCAAAATCTTCAAGTTAAGAAGAATGTGTCCTACCATCCAATCATCCATCTACTCAATCATCAATCACAGGCATCTATTGTCCTTAAGAGATTTCTAATGCTGTATGAACATATGCAGAAAGTGTGTGTATATGTTCCTTATCTAATGCAAATGATCAGGCCTGATTGATCTTCTTAATGCAAAATATGTTTAGTGCCATGAGTCCAACATGTATGCAAATAGTCCTAGTCACACTAACACTATATGTGTGCACAAACATCCATCCAATATTCAAATTCATCCATAAACAAGTATAAACACTCATGCATATGCAATATGAAAGGTGACGGAGCCGATCTAGTGTCTAATGTGTGTGTGTATATGCATCCACGAGCAACCACTAGCAACCGCTTGCAACCACTTGCAACCATCAATCATAACATGTCTCAAACACATGTTTACACCCAATTGTTCATACCTAAAGATGTAGTCGAACGATAGAAGCAAGTAAAAACTTTGTGCCCATTAGGTTGGGTCAAAACTGGAAATCTATGTCACATATATACTGATTAGGAGAAGAACTCCCTAAGCACCAGTCCGAAGACTGAAATCAACATCAGGCTGACGCCCAAAGAATTACTCAACCCAACGGACACCCTCAAGCCCCAACATGTATTACTAACAGTTGATCCTTTTTGGGTTTTGCAACAGAAATAGAATTGATAATAGGACCGAGAGGTTATACTTAAAAGATAACATACAAGTAAGCTCTACAGGAAAAGAGGGATCGATATGATGCGTGTGCTAGTCTTCAATCTTCTAAGTCGCATTTCCTTAAGCTTAACTCCATTGTGCTTTGACCGTCTTTAGCTTCACAATTTCGTAGCTTCTTAATTCCTATTTCCAAAATATGAGTTAGAACTCATTTCACTGTCGCCTCTCGTTCCACTTTCACTTATTCTTTTTCTAGTATACCCAGCTTAAACATAACTGCGTACTCATGGTTTCATGCAAGCTCTCCAAAATTCACTAGTGAGTTCACTTACTAGAAGGTATTCCACATAAATGAATTATCTCTTGAAAATAAACAAATGCCAACCATGTTGCCAAGTGTACTTACTAAGGTGATTTTCTATAACTCATGCATAAGCGAAATGCCATCTGCCTTAGTGGCGAAAACTACTCGAGCGGATTGATAAATGTATCAAGAGATTCTAGGTAACTAAGCATGGCAGAACCCTAAGGGTTACACTAGACTTCGAGGGTATTACCGAGGCATGTCAAGAGTCTAACTACCCTCTTTTCATACTCGAGAATGGTATCATTTCTGGATAACCACTCCAATCCTAGAAACAACCCATAGCCCAAAAACATAAGCATTACTTCTAAACTCAACACTTAGCATAGACATTCTCAAACCCAAACAAGTCATGAATAAATGAGCCGATTCCCCAACAGGATTTGAGATAAAAATGGGACCCTCTACTACGCTAGTACTAAGGTGCAGAGACTCAACTATCGAAGCAGAATCAAAAAGGATGTGATGTACAAAAACAAAGTTCTCATGGTATGATAGAAAATAAAAGCTAAACTTTTAACAGAAACGTTACCACCTCTTCTTAGGTACGCTAGTAGTGAGAGCATACTATTGCCCTATCGATGATCTTGCCCTTTGCCCTTGTCCTTGTCCTCTAATACTTAACTACATGTCCCTTTTTACCATACTAAAGATACTCTCTCTTGTCGTGGGTTTTATTATTCTTTCACTTTGGCCTCTTTCCTTTCACCCTTTCCTCCTTCGTGGATTAAGCCATATCAACAAGTTTCTCATCCTTCGGCTTGTGTTCTTTATCCTCGTTCTTGCTATCCTTGTATAACTTGTTGACAAGTTTCTCGAAAGCTACCTCCATCGCATGGCAACCCTACAAAGCTTGAAATAAGATTAGACGCAGACGGAACTACTGCGACTACAGATGGAAGTTGGGCACTTCTTTGCCCTCCTACATGTGTCGCAAACCTACAAAACAATGGTGAAAAAGAAAGAGAGAAGAAACTCAAGGAGAGAATCAAAAGATAGTGCATATGGCTTTGGGGAATATGCCTTTCAAATAAAACAAGACTTTTCTTAGAAAATGCTTCTTTGTAAACGGTTTTTGAAAATAGTTTTCAGAAGGTTTTAAAAACTTTTGCCCAGTCCGGTAACCTTCTGCTATGATACCAAATGTAACGCTCCACATCCGTTAAGGTCACTCACAAAGGGAATGCCTTAACTTCAATGGAGCATTATGGGTACTGGAACAGAAATATTACAAGACAGACATATATAAAACAGCGGAAGGTAAAGTAGAAGTACTTCAAATCATTTATTAAATATAATTGTTTACAATAAAAGCCAATCAACTTTCAAATACCCAATTACATAGCTAAAATATCTGTCCTGCTCAAAAACAAAGAAGCATGAAAATAAATTGTAGTATTCCCCAATAAAGAAAAGCAAGCCATAGCCAAGAGAGATCCAAGCAGCACATGAAAGAGCCTTGGAGCTTGGTAAGATCCGAACTAAGCTGTATTTCCACCCTGCGAACCTGGGGGGGGGGGGGGATGGAAGAAAAAGAGGCGAAACAAACCGGGTCAGTCATAAAGACTGAGTAAGTCCTAGTGGCTTTCAGCATCAAAACAGGTAAAGATAATATGGCATGAATAAACTGAAAGTAAACATAAGCATAATGACAAGGTAAGCTACAGGCACGATGAATCAAGTATAACATCCCATGCTTCCTATCAAGAGTATCATCACAAGGTTCCTACCAAGTATCACATTGCAAGGTTTCTATTAAGTATAACATCGCAAGATTTCTAAGCTTCACCATTTCACTATTTTCCTTGATTTCCTATATTCTCTGCACCACCTAACTAGCGTTTCAATTAGTTTACTAAGTTTTAATTACAAGATAAGTGATCCCCCATAGCCCACATGATAGTTTTATAGGTACATATCCCACGATGCGGGTCCCACCTCATATTGACAGTTTCATGTCCCCACCGCACCTATCTTAATTGATCGATCCTTACTTACAATGTTTCATATGTGTTATATACTAAGGTTATCCCAACCCCGTAGTTGTGGTAGCCTTCAGGACTACATCTAATATGAGAATTTTCACCTCAACTAGCCCAATTGCCATAAATGTGTTAGATGTATCCTTACTACCCTAATCGATCGGCTCCTACTCGACTTAGTTCTTGCGGCCCCCTACTCGTAGATACCTGTGCTGGTCCCACCCTAGGGTGTATCAATCCCTAGGATGGAAACCCCGACACCCTTTTTGATGCATAGCTTTATATCTACTGATGCCCAATGGCTAAATTTTCCACTCCGGAATACGTGAACGCCCGTAATACGTCGTAACCTGCACCACTTCATCCTCTGCCACCGTTTTGACTGCTTACAATCAGCCCAGTGATCGTGCCCCACCCTGCCTAGCTCAGGGTACCGTTGATACCTAATGTGGGTTACTGCTGAAACGGGTCCCGCTACTAGGGTTTTCCTAGGGTCTATTCGTATACCCCACAGGCTGGTTAAGTGTTATCTATTTAACTTAACCCCACCCCCCATCATGATACCGTGGTTATGTGTTCTCTCTTGTGTTACTTAACCTTACCGCATGTCTTGTTATATCGGTTAAGCATTCTCCCCTGTGTTAACTTAACCCTTACCACACCTCACGTTAGATTGGTTAAGTGTATGTTAACTCAACATCATCCCCTAGCCATTTTATATTGGTTAAGTGTTAACCTCGTGTATTTACTTAACCCTACCACACATCATGTTATATTGGTTGAGTGTTATCAACCCATTCAAGTTAAACCAACCCATTTAACTTAACCCTCCCATTTGTCAGATTGCATTGGTTAAGTATTTCAAGTAATTCATGGCTTAACCCGCCCATGTATCATGCTAAGTTGGTTAAGTATTATCTATATGTTCAAGTTGACTTAACCCTATCACATGTCATGTTATATTGGTTAAGTGTCATTAGTCTAGTCATATTACTTAACCCACCCATTCATGTCATATCGGTTAAGTGTCATTAGTCTAGTCATATTACTTAACCCACCCGTTGGTCTGATTAACAGTTATGTTGGTTAAGCCCATATTTATAAGTTTTACATGTTCTTAACTCACACCGGTTAGGTCCACATTTACATGTCAAATTTCCATGTCATCCCACCTAACCCTCTAACCATACCCACGTCTTATTATGGTTAATATTCCTTAATTCATTCATTATGACGAACGAATCATGACCTCTCACATTAGACCGTGCACTTTGTGGCCATTGGATTTGTCGGGCGGTTCCGGCAGATTTACACCACAAACTGAGTCTAACCTCGTGCCATAAATCATTACGCCTACAATTCGACCTTTGACCTCTCACATTAGACTGACACTTTGTGGCTACTCGATTTGCCGGGCGGTTCCGGGAAGATTTACACCACAAACTGAGTCTAACCTCATGTCAAAGGTTCATTAATGGTCGTATTCCCCCCAAAACCCCAATATCAGTTCATGTGTTTAACATATAGAAATGTTCGTGTTCGTTTTCAAGTCAATTATCCAATACACAGTCATTTTCATGTTTCAAATTCCCAATTTTACATATTAATAAACATACGCCCAAGTTCCAAAATTACATGCCAATATATATATATATATACATATATATATATATACATATATATATATATACATATATATATATATACACATATATATATATATATGCCCAATTCTGGTCAGTTTACATACGTCCAATTCTTACCTATTTACATGTATGCCAGATTTATCCCATTTTACCCATATCAAGTTCTAGCCAAGATTATATGTATCAAGTTTCATGTCCAAATAAACCCAAATCAAGATTCATGATGTAGTTATCCTAAACTATAATCCTTCAATACACGCCAGTTACCCAAATTCATATTTATTGCCAATTATCAAGTTTATAGTTGCTTTTACGTTAAAAGTTCCAATTATACTTATGCCCAATCATAAACTTAATCTTTTGATTTAATTTACATAGGCCCGAACTCGTGATTTGATTTACATGCTAATTCATTATGCCCACTTCATGCAAATTTAATTATGCCAATGGCCAAACTTGCAATCTCAATTTTATTGACAATACCCCAAATTTCCAATTTCATGTTATGACATCAATTTTACCAAATATGTATATCAATATAGACAACATTCCCATATTTCGCCGTATTCAATCGTACATAAATCACGGTTTAGGCGTAGGTCCAAAATTGACCTAGGTTCATCGAAAGAAAATAAATAGAGGATGGTAGAATTTGTATAACAATCAGCATAGAGAGAAAACTGGCATAAAAACATCATCTCTGGCATAAAAGATAGATCTTGATAATAATATCAATATGAATCAAGAAAAAGTGATTTACAATAGACTGAATAGATCATAAGCTTGACATGAGAACGAACATAGAAAAGTCCCAAAACTCAAGATTCCAGAAGCAATTGAAATAGATCTGAATCAATAAACATACTTAAATCCAATTCCACTTTATTCCATGGCCATATTGTAATTTAAATGTTTAAATCTATAAACAACTAGAACTTGCAGAGCATGGAAAATGAATTAAGAACTGAATTTGTTGTAAAAATGTCGCAGGGTTGTTGATTTATTATCTTGAATTATTGTAGAAGCCTTGTTCTTTGAATTGATTTGAGTTTGAATGTTTGTACTTTGATTTGGAGATGGCGGCCATGGTTCAAGAGGTATTTTAGCAGCATAATGGTGTAAGAATGATTTGATATGAATTAGGTTAGGTCTAAGGGAGCATTTATAGGGGTAGCTACTGGTTTAGGCCCTTAGATTAACCCTAGAGTCAATCCGGACCATCAAAACACGTCTCATGCTTCAAAAATGAGTTCTAGGTCAAAACAGGCCGACCAGCAGGTTTTCTGCTCGTCCTGGGCACACCTGCCAAGTGCGCCAATGCAAAATTTCATGGGCGCACTTCCCAAGTGCGCCAATGCAAAATTGCATGGGCGCACTTCCCAAGTGCGCCAGTGCAATTTTGTTCTGGCGCACTTCCCAAGTGCGCCAGTGCATTCTGGCCGGTTTCTGGTTTTTCTGCCTAACTTCGTTCGTCCATATCTTCATCGTACGTTATCCGTTTTACGCAAACTCGGACTCTATTTCAAGCAGAATTCCGTGATGAACGCAGTGGCGTAACCCGTTTCCCTTGATTCTTATTTTAAAATTTAATTATACCCTGATTTCTAGTTTCAACATGTTATTAAAATTCGGGTTGTTACATCACACCTAAACTCTACACAACACTAAAAATCGCCCCTGAGTATGACAAACATTTGTACCATTCACCAAATACATCTTCACATCCAAACATCATCTAGCCAGACCCGCTACTCTACATAATCAAACAACATCACCATTGTTGAAACCAACAGCATCTTCATCCTCAAGTAGCGATCAATCCGAACCATAAAAGCACCATTCAAACCCCTTCTACAAACCACAATCCACGTTCTCCATACTGCGACCCTCAAAGCCAAAACGCACAACATCCAGTGCCAGAAATTAACTCATCAAACCCAAATCGAAACCAAAAAAGTTCATCACCAATAGCGCCGCCACCCCCTTCACAAAAACCGCAACTCAATCGCTGAATCTTGAAACCCTAGAAATCCAATTCGAACTTTCAAAGACCCCAATTCAATTTCAAAAAGAAAAAAAGAGGTGTGTAAAGTGGAGAAACATGATGTGGTGACTTTAATTATTTTGAGCAATTGATTTGTTCCATCTTTTGGGCGTGGGTAGGATTTGTGTAAGGACGCAAGTTTGGTGACTGATTTTCTGGAGTTTATTTGTGTATTTTTATAGACAAAAGGAAGGGAAATCTTAATTATTTTGCGAAATCGATTATTTCTGGATTTGAAAAGATTTCATGATTTATTTCATGAAAATAACAAGGGGCGGTAATTTCCTTTTACTTTATTCATTGCTCTTGGACTGTTCGTATTTTTTCTACGATTGTGAAAAACCATATTTGAGTGTGTGAACAAGTTTTGAGTGCACATCTGTTTAACAGAGTCTGGCTTGGTTCTTTTGATCCTAGTTTTTTTTGTTTTTGTTTTTTTAAAGCTTGATTCTTTTCCCTTTTTTTAGTTGAGATAGTTTAGTTTATTTTATTTAGTTTCTTTTTTTTCTTCCTTTTGGTTTAATCCTAGTAAGTTTTATTTTCTTTTACTTTGTTTTCTTTATTTTCTTTCAAAAAAAAGGGAAATCTCAAAAACAAATCAAAGGCCAAAGTGAAGGAACGGATTTAAGCAAATACCGATATTTTAATCGCTGAAGCTACTCAATTGCATTGGACGGACTGTCATGTCCTGCTGTAAAAAAATTTAAACTCTACAGGGTCCGCTGCTGAAAATAATAAATAGAAATTTCTTGTAAACATTTTCGGTACTGACAGCGACTTTCTTGTATAATAATATAATTTTCTGCAATTATTATTTGACTGTTGTGTGGCTGAACTTTCTGAATTAATTTGGTGAGAAACAAATTTCCATAATTACAAACATCACTCTCATCGTTTTTTTTTCAACAATAAAATTTTGATTTTTAGAATATTTAACTACAAGAGTATATTTTATGAAATTGATTCTCTCAAGGGTTTGATCGTGGATATATATTAGTTCAATTTATTGAACTTCTAGCAAAAGAGGTTACATACAACCCGTAAAACATTAGTCGTATCCCTTAGTATTTATACTATACGCGAACAACCATAAGACCCTCTTCTCCCTTCAAATCGAGATTATTAAGTAAAAAGATATATTTGAGTATGTTATTTATTTTGAATAGGAGCTAATTGTGTAAACCTTCAGTCTAGGATTTTCCTTATGATAACGAATAGTGAGAAAAGTTGTAGCCACCATAATTCTCCTTGGGATTCTCATATTAATCAAAACATTCCAAATCTCAATGTCGGAATGGATAGGCCCTTGTCACATCAAGAACAATGTTACCCAACTATGAATCTTTAGCCTTTTGTCATATTATATCCACCAATTGAAGGAAATTTTGAGCTTAAACATTCTTTTATTCAAAGGGTGCCAAAATTTACTGGTTCTGAAAATGCCTATGAATTTCTAAGTGAATTTGAATTATATTCATCCACAACTAAATGCAACAATTGTCTAATGAATCAGTCAAGCTAAGGCTAATTCCATTTGCATTACTTGAAGGCGCTAAAAGATGGATAAATTTTCTTCTAAGACAATCCAGAAGAAGTTGGGATGAATTTGTCACTGTATTCTTGAAGAAGTTTTTCCCTTTCCATAAAACTCTAAAAATTCAAACTTAAATAAATCAGTTTTCTCAAAATGAAGGGGAAACATTTTCAAAATACTTTGAAAGATTCAAACAACTTTTATATAGTTGTCCTCATCATGCAATCCCAAAACATCACTTATGTCAAATTGCATATTAAGGGCTAAACTATCAAACTCGAACAAAACTAGAATCAATGTGTGGAGGAGAATTTATGTCCAAAACAGCCCATGACGCTTGGGAATTTTTAGAATATTACTCTGGAAAGGACATGCAATAGGAGTCAATTCATGTTCCCATCCATACTTCCACTAGAGAAGTGCATGTCGTGGATCCAGTTCATATTCCCATAGAAACTCAAGCTCCTCAATTCGAAGAACAATCCCAGTATTACTCTCTAGACCAAGTCAATGACATAGCTCAAAATTGTACGTACTTATCCTCATATAACCCTAGTTGGAGAAATCATCCAAATTTATCGTGGTCTAATCCCAATAATACCGCGTATCCATCTCACATGGTACTGAATTCGAATTACCAAGCCCCATTTTCTTCTGGTCCTCAAAATTCTCAAATTCCACCTCAATCTGAGCCTTCAAGTCAACTATATAAGCATTCTAATTTTCAATCATCAGCTGAGTCTCCTCAATCTTCCCAAGAATTTGTTCGACTTGAGAAACAGATAGACAATCAAAATGCAACAATCAAACAAATGATGGATATGATGAAGGAGTTGATGAAAAGTATTGATAAATTTCCTAGTCAACCAAAAGTAAATCCAAAATATAATTCTTGTACTGCAAACTCTTATGAGGACGAAAACCATAATTCGGTTAAGTCAGTCACCACCCTTAGGTCCAGAAAAACTATTGACAATAATGTTGACAATTCCCACATTCATTCGATGTCGACCCCAATCAAAAAGCTTGACACTCTTTCAATGATACCGAGGCCAATTATTCTGAATCAATCGAATCTCTATTCTCTTCGAATGTTGGCAATCCCAACATCTCTTATTTTAAAGTCGGCAAGCCCGACAATATCTCTTCCTTTAATGCTGGAAATCCCAACACCCCATCTTTTATACCTTTACGTCCTTCACTTCCCTCGTCGGCACCTTCTTCTAATGACCATGATTCTGAAATAGGACAAGTCGACATGATAGAAACCGTTGTTAATGACATGATAGATTTACCAATTCAAAAAGTCTCTCACATTTCACTAAATGTATCTACTATATCTTTGAAGAGCTTTTTGAAGACGAACTCAAACTTTTAAATGACGGGAATGAATATGTGGGACGTCTCAAAGATAATCTTAAGCCCATTTCGTCGAATTAAATTGACATGCCTCTTATACATTAAAAATTCAAATACGAAATTATCATACATAATTTTCGATAGAGGCTAGTTTAGGGGAAAAGGAAATCTCATTTTTCACATGACACCCATTATAATCATAGATTTCATTCTGCATATCATTTTCATTCGCATATAGTTGCTAAATTGTATTTCATTTTACAAATCATTCCCCATATAATCCACCTTTCGGTATTATCTTTCAAGTTTAGGAAACGTATTTATAGTGTGGACACTATTTTGTCTAAGTGTGGGGGAGAGTCTTCATTACATCCTTTTATTTTTCTTTAATTTTCTTCTTCTTTCTTTTCATATAGGACCATCATGCATTTTAGATCATAGAACATGCCCTTTTTTTTGGAAATATGACTCATTTTAGATTGATACAACAAAATACATTAACAATTATTAGTCAGTTGATAATATTTTTTCTCTCAATTTAGAAGGAATAAGAAATATAATGAAAAGTTCAATTTTGAGGGATAATGAAACAAACCGAACTTCCCCGTAATGGAAAGCCCGGATTGAGTTGAGAACATGACAAACTAGAACAAAAGCAGAAGAACATTTCATTGTATATTACAACAATATACATCAGAGTACAAGAATATATAGATTATGAATAAATAATATACATTTGATAAATATTAGAGATTTAAAAATTATAATGCAGCGGAAAATAATACAAAACACAACTGGAAGGAATATACAGATACAGTGCTTTCCGAATATCATTCCATCTGTAAACCAAGATCCTGTGAATGTAAATCTGCAAAACCAAAACTACTAGCTTCCAGTGTGGAAAATAGGGGCACCCAGAGTTTAGGTTAAAACAATAAACTCCAGGTAAGTCATGTGACTGGTGTGAGAACTAAAACAGTTGTTACATCTTTACTTTAAAAATAAAGTAAATCAAGGGACCACGTCGTATAGCACGGAACAGGTTTCCTCCCAAGAATACCAGTGCGTAAAACAAGCAGCGCAATGGTTTTTGGAAAAATGAAGCTATTATAAGACCCAGGTCCCATCACACAATGCAACGCAAGCCGAAGGATAGGGTTTTCCCTTATAAAAGCCAAACATGCTTAGTACATTTAAAACAAATCATTTGATACTATTATAAGTACATAGTGTATAAAACAACTTCAAATATAAATGTATCAATCCTAGATGACATGGGTACCGGATATCATGTCGCCAATACTAGGCTCTACAATCAAAACCGAGATGCCACGTATTGGATGTTGGATTTCCATCTATGAACCAAGGCAAGGGATCGTCCTTACCACTTCGAGACTCTCTAGCCCGAGCCTCAAGCAAGCGCGCAGGCAAGCCTTGGATCGTCAGGACCGGTCCAACCAATGTGGATTAAAATACCTGGACACTACATTTTCCCTGCCCTATGGGGGCTAAATCTGGTATGTATAAAGACCATACCATCCATCAGCCCCGCAGTGCCGATATATCCGAGGCACATCGCTATCCATCATCCACATAAGTAAAACATCTGGGCATACAAAACCCAGACACCACTCCTAGCTAGAAGGAAACACATGCCCTCCCTGAGGTCCTCTCCCTTTTATGGTTCGCACTGGGTTGCGAGGCTCGCGAATTAACGCTACTCACAGCTATGCTATATTAAAGCCATGCTTTGATCAACAACCACAAGGCTCTGCTTTTCAATAGAAGCCTTGATCATTTGCATCTCAGCATGCCACACAGGCAATACACGCTATGCAACTGATGTCTATCAATCACGCAGAATGAAATCCAATGTCAGACACACAATCCATTTACAAGTTTGTTTGGGGTCTGAGTGAAACCGGAGGCACCATATTCCTCGTCCCATATGTCCAACAGGAGAGAGGCTCTCACATATCCGTTGATCCCACTTATTACCTCGTCTTGGGTGTACAGCCCAATCAAGACATCAGCAATCATCCAAACGATGTGAAGACCTCCGGTCTTCGACCACCGTCTTCATCGTCGACATACCGTCAAATCAGTTATTCAAAATGGGAATAAACCCGACCTTTTCAAATAACTCGTGTATATTATAAACAAGTGTTACACAAACACAACATACGCCTCATTTCAATCTAGAATATTCTTTTATTCAAATATTCACATTTTTAGGGAAAGGTTCCCATTAATTTTATCAAAGATAAATTCTTTAAATTTATTCTTTAATCTTCATTAGGATATCAAACCAAATTAAGGTTTATGTGACGGCCCGCCCCGCACCAACCGACATTTACTCCAAAAGTGCGCTGTACACATGTTCAGTTAGCACGGAACGGGTCGTCAGAAGGAAAGGGAAGAAGGAAATGAACATACAAAGAACCTGTAGAATGTCTCACAACGCTAGAACAAAATATAATAATAACATACTTGACATAAAATAGGAGAGACAGTGCATAAGCTGAAAATCAGAACTAAACATCATAGCAGCGGAAATCCAAAATACAGCTTATTACAACTTTCAAACTGTCTCAAAGCAAAAGTAAGATAAATGAGGTACACTACTAATGCCCAAGTAGCGACCACCAACGACACAGGGCGAATGTGTGTGTGTGTGTGTGTGTGTATATATATATATATCATACGTGGAAGCCTCCTGCCCGCCTCCGAATCAGCTACTCGCGCATCACCAGCTAACCTGTCTCTAGTCTGCTCGTGTGAGCACCCAGAGTAATAAGAGGAGACATAAAACTCTGGGTCAAACATAAAGCCCGGTATGAGCGATAAGCATCTAAGGTGTACAATAACAGGTAGACTAAAACATACCTGAACCTGGACCTGCAACCAAAGAGTTAGCACTACATACTGTACAACACTCTAAGGTATCATATCAAACAATATAAAGATAAGGAGGTGGGGGAGGTGTGCATGTCATAGGGATGGTAAACAATCAAACATAGCATCCATCCTCACATCTCTCACTCAGTGCGTAAATCATACGACATTCACCACTTCGATCACCCAATATACCTTGCTACGATCACTCTGCCCCATGAAGTCATAAATGGCTTCACTGCACTGATAACGTAGCCACTTATCATTTGCTATGTCCACTTTGCCCCATGGAGTCACAAGAACCCCACTGCACTGGCTCATAGCATTACCAATCCTTACTATGTCCACTTTGCCCCATGGAGTCACAAGAACCCCACTGCACTGGCTCATAGTCTTACTAATCCTTACTATGTCCACTTGCCCCATGGAGTTATTCACCCCATCTGCGCTGGCTCATAGTCTTACTACGCATCACCTTGCCCCTCAGGTCATAATGACCCTACTGCACTGATAACGTAGTCTTGCTACCATCACCATGCCCCTCAGGTCACAATGACCCTACTGCACTGATAAGTAGCCCATCATTCATTCTTAGTGGTGAATCGAAGTTATGAACGTCGACAACTCCTTAGCACACGTCCCGCAGCAAAGTCCAACCATGAAGTGAACTCATCGGTTCCCAACTGGATCCTGAGCTCTAACTTCCCATATTGGACTACCTTTGCATCTCGGGTTATTGGTCAATACTGGTCGGATCGGGTCCTCTTCAAGCCATCGGTTCGGGTCGGGTATCCTTCATTGGCTCGGGTCGGGTCTTCTCCTGGTGCGGTTCGGGTCGGTTGTCTTCCATCGGTTCGGTTCGGGTGCTTTACCTCGTGTCGGGTCGGGTGTCCTCTCCCCTCCAGCTCGTGCCTCCGTTCCGATCCGTGTCCTCGTCCTTCACTCCGATCCGTCCTCCTCGATCCGAATCGTTCTCCTTGATCCGATTCGTCCTCCTCGATCCGATCCGTCCTCCTCGATCCGATTCGTCCTCCTCGATCCGATCTCAGTTCAGCTAGCGTGGCCTTCCTTTTTGCCACTTTTCCCAAGTGTTGAGTTCCGATCCGACCGGATTCTTTGCTCAGTTCAACATATCCGATCCGAGCCCTATGTCCGATCCGATTCGAACCCTACACTATTTTCTGAGACTGTTCCAGCAAGTGTTTACGCCATTCGACGACGTTTTCGACCATTCTAACTATTGAAATCAGTCACAAAGCATTTCATACAGTCATAGCAACATGCATAATCAACCACAAACATCAAAACATCAACATGATAGCTTAAAATGGATCAAACATACCCAAAACCCCATATTTCCCCCTAAGCATGTTTAGGTGAAACTAATGATAGGATTAGCAAAACTTAACCAAATTAACCCAATTTCATACCAGAGGTCTAAAACATCATTCCGAATTTTATAAAAAAATTTCCAGAATTTTATCATGTTTAAATTCGCTAATTAACACTAATCACCCTTAATTAGCCATAATTAGTGCAAAACTATGCAAATCACTCACCTTAGCCACAAATAAACTAAGATCTGAAATAATTCTCTGATTTGATGTCAATTTCAATGCCAAACAGCAGCTCCTATGTTGCTTTGGTGAAGATCTTCCTTGATTAGGGGTTGCTAAGCCAAATCCTTGACCAAGAGATGATTTGGAGGTGATTTAGAGGTTGGAGGCCATTTTTAGGGATCCTTGGTGATAAGTGGAGGCTAGAAAACTGAAATGGAATGGTTCTCCATCTCATTTCAGCCCTTCCATAACCCTAATCCCGAAATGGGTTATGGGCCTACTCACTAATCACACGATTTGACCCGGTTAAGCAGTTTTTCACCCTCCAAATCTTGTTTCAGCCATATCTCCCAAACGGTAAGTCCGTTTGGCTATTATGACCACTTTACGGAAAGGTAAACCATCAAACGAATCTAATGGAAGTGGTTTCATGTCAAAATTCCTTTCCAATCAAAAGTTATGGCCAAAACAGTACCAACTAGGGGCAAAATGGTCATTTAAAAATCGACAAAAATCATGAACATGGGAAATGACTCTAATGGATATTTCTCAAAGTTACATGACCATACGACTTCACATGGGAAAGAAATAAATATTCTACAATCCTATGATGTGTAGAATACGGGTCGTTACAGTTTATCCAAACTAGTTAGGATTAGCAAACCATATCGAAGTAATCATTTGTTTTATTTCCCAATCCCAAACCTATTCATCCCGTGGAGAAAAACTGGTAATACTCCATATCTAACACCATGGTGTTATCGGTAAATATTAATTATCATTTCACGTTCCAATCTAATTAAAGTCTTAACTATCTCTGGGAGAAAAATTGGTGGTACACCATTCTCGATCATTTCATGAAGTCGATAATTTTAATTATCCCATTCATATTCCAATCTAATTAAAGATTCATTAAAACTATAATTCAGTTTTAATATCCAAAAATCATTTCTTAATGATTTTTCAAAGTTAAGAAATTAATCTTATCTTTAACAGGGTTAAAGAACTAATGTCATTTAAAACACAGCTCACGATAAATCTAAAATCACATTCCATTAATTATGGAATCTTCACAGAAAAACAAGTCAATATATAATCGATATCAATTTCCGTATTCAACTAATAATATAAATGGAATAACGACAAAGCCTTTTAAATTCCATATATATATATATATATATATATATATTAATAGTCTTCCTCCATAGAAACTCACTGCGATTATTATCAAATCGAATTCCATTCCATTCCAATATATTGAATTGGAAAACTTTACTTTGTAAAATCTCCACTAAATCTTAATAAAAAGATTTATAAGTTCCAAATCTCATTTCACTGTAAATCGGGTTAAAGAACGAATGTCGTTAAAAACACAATTCACAATAAACCCAATTCACATTCCATTTCAAATCCAATTAAATGTTAATTAATTGTTAATTCTTCTCTACATCTTAATTAAAAGATTTATTCTTTTCATATGGGGTTTAAGAACAGTGTTACTGAAGACCTCATCCCATTAGTCTCCAACCATAAATTAGTCAGAGAACAATTCCTTAAGTATTAATCCCGAAGGCCGAAACCAACATCAGATCAATACCCAGGAAACCATTCAACATAGCTAACCTCCACTTAGTTTCTAATTTTCTTAGCTCCATTGGGTTTAAGAATAGTATTATTAAAGATACCATTCATAACAAACCCAAAATCTCATTCCATTGTTAATCGGGTTAAAGAACAAGTGTTATTTAAAACACCATTCACGATAAACCCGAAATCCAATTTGATATTAAATACAAGGCTTTGAATTGAAAATATATTGGCTTATATTCAATATCACATTTTGAAATCAACAAATATCATATTGGAATAACGAGATATATATCTTCCAAATTCCTCCACAATGTCCGTATAATCACGTAATCCAATATCGAAATATTCCGAAGATAATTTCGATTCAAATCCATTCCAATTCATATATTGGAAATTCCGGTTATTTTTAAAACCATTTCAAATCCAATTTATTTATTTAAAAATAATTGGATTATAGTTCTAGTTAATAACTAGTTCATTTCAATAAAATGCATTTTTATCTTTTCAAATATGGAATTTTTCATCCCAATTATTTCCAAATCATTTATTATGATTTTACACAAATTATTGCTATTTTCAATCATTTTATCAAGGCCCGTACAGTCGATTTCCATAAACTGCCATCGAACTACACTTATAGCGACCTTTTCCAAATTTGATTTGGTCATAATTCCAAATCCAACCGTTAGATCCTAATTTCTAATATTCGTTGGAAAGCTCTTTTTGATACGAACCCAACGGTTCTTGTTTTAGGAGAATCCAACGGTCGGATCTCCCGTAACGTCAATTCAAAGTCAATGGTCGAAATTCGTGAACGACCGCGGCGCGGCACGTTATATTCAGGCCATTTTATATATATAATATATATTATATATTTCGTCGATTTTCATTTGAAACGTATTTTATAAATCGTTTTAAATTCATTTTCAAAATGATTTCAACTTCATATTCAATTTTGAATCAAAATTGAATATTCCATATCATCGATACATAAATGAAAGTATTTTCAAAACATTAGATTTTGAAATCACTTCTTTTTCGATATACATTATAAAAATGAATAAAATCGATATAAATGTCGTTTGCGTTAAAATGGCGTTAATCTAATCAACATGGCTTTATATATTTAAACATATACGTGTCCATCCCAAATCGGACATCAAAATCAGATTTTGATCTTTTACTGGATATTATTTTAAAATATTCATTGATTTAAAATATTCGTTATTTTAAAATATTCATTCTTTATGAACTGGAATCAGACACAGTCAATTACCATATAATGTTATTTATATGGATTTCATAAACACGTGTAGACAACAATAATCAAACACAGCCAACCATCATCCAAAGTGCATTACACTCTGCATAAGCGTTAAATATAAATAATCAACGCTTACAACAGTCTGTCAACCCATCGATTGACATACAACTAAATATTGAGGTTAGTGTATATCCAATTTCATCCTAATACCCGTGTGGGGTTTTCAAACAACAAACACTGATTATTATTTATGCAGTTGGGCAATGTGTAAAAATATATCGTCCCAATCCCTATCAGTTAAATGTGTGTACATAAACAAAGCGTCCAATTTGTGAATGAATATTTATTTATTCATATACACGTTAAAAATTATATTTTTAACGATAAAATATTTTAATTCAACACGTGAATATTTTATACAGTTCATTTATACAATAAAAATGATATTTTTATTGTTCAATTATTTTTAGAAAATTTCGGCAGCACAACTGTGCGATACTAGAACCGGGATAAGGTCTAGCCTTATCCCTCGTCTAATAATGGCTCGTGCCATGTACATACCAATTCTAATCAATTCATTTCATTTCCAAACCAAATTATATCCATTCATTCCCATCCCAAACCAATTCAACCAAATAAATCAACCAAACAAAAAAATCAAACAAGTCGTACATTTGTGGACGACGGGGAGCAGTTCATATATGCAATTATGAAACAAATAACGGCACAAAAATTATTCTAGTGAGAAGTTCTCACCTTTGGGATCCCCTCCCCCATTCCTTATTTCTGAACGGTTTGGATCTGTTCGAAGTTCCAATGCAGTCCTTTCCACGTTGTTCATAATAAAAATCACATTTTTAATAAGATTTTTATATATAAAAAATCCTATTTTTATCGCTACTTCATATATGTAAAAATCGAATTTTTTTTATCGCTACTTCATATATGTAAAAATCGATTTTTTTTATCGCTACTTCCTATATGTAAAAATCGAATTTTTATCACTACTTCATATATTAAAAATCGAATTTTTATCGCTACTGCATATATGTAAAAATCAAATTTTTATTGCTACTTCATATTAAAAATCCTATTTTTATTTCGCTTCATATAAAATAAAGTTCATATTTTTATTTCCCTTCATATAAAATAAAAATCGCATTTTTAAATTGCTAATACATATATAACAATCGAATTTTTATAATGCTAGTTCGTGTATAAAATTCATATTTTTCTTCTATAAAAAATCAAATCTTTCTTCTATTAAAAATTTAAACTTCTTGTTTAAAAATCAAAACTTTTCGCTATTAAAAATCTAATCTTTGCATCGCCAAAAATCATAACTTTATCTTCATGTTATACATATAAAAATCCCGTCTTTATTTTAATGTATTATGTATAAAAATCGCTTCTTTATTTTAATTCTTATCATATAAAAATCTAACTTTTAAATTAATGATTTTCATAGAAAAAAACTGATTTTACAAACATGCTTTTTATAAAAACTGATTTAAAAAACATTTATTTCATTAAATAAATAAAAATAAACAATAAAACTTACAGTAGGTGGAAGGAGGGTGAGAATGGCGTAGCAGGAGGTCAAGGAAGTGGTGGGGTGCGGTCAGGCGACCTGCCGCGGCCAATGGTGGTAGGCGGCGCATTTCCCGGTGGTTTGGGGGTTTTGGGACATTTGGGCCAGGGTTTTGCGATTGGAGGGAGGAGGAAAGGGCGTCGTCTGGGTCGGTGGAGGCCGAGGGCAGAAGAGGTTGCGCGGCGGCGGGTTGGGGGTCTGGTGTGGGCGGCATGAGATCGGTGGAGCGATTTTCGTTCTGTTGTTTTAAAGTGATCGACGAATCTGAAGGTGAGGGAGAGAGAGAAATAAGGGGGCCTTATATTATAATTATTTATATTTAAAAATCTTACCTTTTAAACTAACTGCAAACGAGACCCAACGATTGTCACCCTAGCTAATTACCCATTCCGAACACAATGGGATATGTATCGTAACCCAATTCGGCTGTTACGACCTGTTTCCGCTAAATTTAAAATATAAATCATTAAATTTTAAATTCAGACGAACATTTTAATTTATCGAGGCCACATACGGACTTCAAAAATTCCAAAATAAATAAATCTGGCTATGTTTTGATGATACGGTCCTAACAAAACTAATTTCGTCGAATTTGAAGACAGTTTGAAAAATGGCCATTTTCTGGTCGATACAAATTGACTAAAATTGACAAAACACGTTTTCTTTTGCCACGCTCACATACTGATATAAAAAATTATTAAAATTAGAATCTAGCAATAATTTGACATTCCGAATCCAACAAAAGTTGTTTCGTCGAAAACGGAGGTCGTTTGCTAAATTGCTGTTTTTAAAGGCTATATGTCCATAGCGACTATTCTGAATTTTCAACTGGGCATAACTTTTTATTCCCGAAATGAAATTTCAATTTTTCGGATTCTTTGGAAAGATATTTTCAGACAGATTCAAATATTTCTGGTTTCACTAAAATCCGGTTTATTCTGAATCCTGTACACTCAATTGAAATTTGAAATCGAATTTTCAAACTACCGCGCCATTTCTAGCTCCTTTTATAATTAAAATAATTATTTATATTCTAAATTCAGTCTAAATAAATATATACGTTCTAATTCTATTCAAAATAAATTTCTAGTCATTATAATTTAAAATAAATCATTTTAATTATCCAAAATTCATTAAAATTGCCAAAATAATTTTTTTAAATTGGTTCTGATTTTCCGGGTTGTTACAATCTCCCCCACTTAAAATCTTTTCGTCCTCGAAAAGGAACGAAGCTGAAAGTTGTTTAACTAATCAACTCAACTTTCATTCTGGCATTAATTCTTCAACTTTTCAGTTTCTAAGAATTTTCCAATTCCTCAAAAATTTGGCTAACAGCCTAAATTTTTGAAAAATTTCGCCATAACCTCTTGTACGGGGAGCACGGGGAAAATCCCCAAACTGCTACATAAGCCCTCTCGTCTCAAAAATAAAAAGAAAACGCTAATCGGCCCATAAAATCATCCAAACCCAAGAAATTAATAAACATGTACCTATTTGTCGGGCATACAATTTTATTCCTTTGCTTAGCTTCCCTGCTATGACCTGTTCAATGTATATACATGTATATGCCTGCGATTTGAATCAATTTTCAATTCAGTTCAAATTTTGATTCAATTTGGCCTAATTCACCTTTCATTCACATGTTGGTTTAAATGAATAATCATATAACACAAGCATCAATCAATTAGTTGATTAATTTTCAAATTCATAACTTTGATATATATATATATATATATATATATATATATATATATATATATATATATATATAGACACACACACACATACAAAATCATATTTTTGATGCCAATTCACAACAATTACCCTATCTAATTTAGGTTCTCACACAAATCAATTGGAATCATATAGGTATCCCATTTTTGAAACTCAAGTATAAAAACTGATGATGCGGCCGCATCACCAGAATTATCCCCGGGCGACTAGAGTGTGATTCTGTATCCATCCAGTATATTTGAGACTTCCAATACACGTGGATCAGACGTATATTAAACTCTCTATATACCTGATAGTCCAAATCAATTTAAAATAAATTATTCACATAGGTATAATATGCTAAATTTTTCAAAACAAAATTTGTTTTCATTTTTTTTATTTTAAAATAACGCTCTTCACACTCGTTCTAGGATACTGCTGATCCTATTTCTAACGAGTCATTCTCAGTGGATATTACTAATCCAATTTCTGATGAATTCTTTCGTTTGGTTCTAATGTGTCTTGTTCTCCAAGCTCTATAAACCAAAGCTCTGATACCAAAATGAAACGACCCGAACTTCCCCGTAAAGGAAAGCCCGGATTGAGTTGAGAACACGACAAATTAGAACACAAGCAGAAGAACATTTCATTGTATACGAAAACAATATACATCAGAGTATAAGAATATATAGAATATGAATAAATAATATATATTCGATAAATATCAGAGATTTACAAATTACAATGTAGTGGAAAATAATACAAATACAACTGAAAGGAATATACAGATACAGAGCTTTTCGAATATCATTCTAGCTGTAAACCAGGATCCTGTGAATATAAATATGCAAAACCAAAACTACTAGTTGCTCGTGTGGAAAATAGGGGCACCCAGTGTTTAGGTTGAAACAATAAACTCCAGGTCAGTTATGTGGCTGGTGTGAGAACTAAAACATTTATTAAATCTTTACTTTAAAAATAAAGTAAATCAAGGGACCATGCCATATAACACGGAAAGGGTTTCCTCCCAAGAATACCAGTGCATAAAACAAACAGCGCAATGCTTTTTGGAAAAATGAAGCTATTATAAGACCCAGATCCCATCACACAGTGCAATGCAAGCCCGTGGATAGGGTTTTTCCCTTATAATAGCCAAACATGCTTGGTACATTTAAAACAAATCATTTGATACAATTATAAGGGCATAGTGTATAAAACAACTTCAAATATAAATGTATCAATCCTAGACGGCATGGGTACCATATATCATTTAACCAATACTAGGCTCTACAATCAAAACCGAGATGTTATGTATTGCAAGTTGGATTTCCATCTGTGAACCAAGGCAAGCGATCGTCCTTACCACTTGGAGACTCTCTAGCCCGAGCCTCAGGTAGCGCGCAGGAAAGCCTTGGATCGTCAGGGCCGGTCCACTCGATGTGGATTAAAATGCTTGAACACTACATTTGCCCGTCCTACAGGGCATAAATATGGTTTGTATAAAGACCATACCGTCCATCGGCCTTGTAGTGCTAATATATCTGAGGCGCCTCGCTATCCATCATCCACATAAATAAAACATTTGGGCGTTCGAAACCTAGACACAACTCCTAGCTAGAAGGAAACGCATGTCCTCCCTGAGGTCCTCTTCCGTATCTGGTTCACACCGAGGTGCGAGGCTCGCGAATTAATGCTACAAAAAGCTATGCTATATTAAAGCCATGCTTTGATCATCAACCATAAGACTGTGCTTTTCAACAAAAGCCTTGATCTTTTGCATCTCAGCATGCCACACAGGCAATTCATGCTATGCAACTGATGTCTATCAATCACACAGAATGAAATCCAATGTCAGACACATAGTCCATTCACAAGTTCGTTCCGGGTCTAAATGAAACCGGAGGTACCTTATTCTTCGTCCCATATGTCCAATACAGGAGAGTGGCCCTCGCATATCCGTTGATCTCCAAGTACGTCTGGATGATCACCACTTATTACCTCGTCTTGGGTGTACAGCCCATTCAAGACATCAGTAATCATCTAAATGATGTGAAGACCTCCGGTCTTCATCCACCGTCTTCATCGTTGACATACCGTCGAATCACTTATTCAAAATAGGTATAAACCCGACCTTTTCGAATAACTGGCATATATTATAAACAAGTGCTACACAAACACAACATACGTCTCATTCCAATCCAGAATATTCTTTTATTCAAATATTCTCATTTTTAGAGAAAGGTTCCCATTAATTTTATTAAAGATAAATTCTTTCAAATTTACTCTTTAATCTTCCTTTGTATATCAAACCATATTATGATTTACCCAAACTAGTCGGGATTAGCGAACCATATCGAAGTAATCGTTTGTTTTATTTCCTAATCCCAACCAATTCATCCCATGGAGAAAAACTGGTAACACTCCATATCTAACACCACGGTGTTATCGGTAAATATTAATTACCATTTCACGTTCCAATCTAATTAAAGATTCAACTATCGCTTGGAGTAAAACTGGTGGTACTCCATTCTCGATCATTTCATGAATTCGATAATTTTAATTATCCCATTCACATTGTAATCTAATTAAAGATTCATTAAAACTCTAATTCAGTTTTAATCTCCAAAAATAATTTCTTAATGATTTTTCAAAGTTAAGAAATAAATCTTATATTTAACTGGGTTAAAGAAATAATGTCATTTAAAACACAGCTCACGATAATCCAAAATCACATTCCATTAATTATGGAATCTTCACGGAAAAACAAGTCAATATATAATCAATATCAATTTCAGTATCCAACTAATAATATAAATGGAATAACGACAAAGCCTTTTAATATATATATATATATATATATATATATGTATATGTATATGTATATATGTATATACATTCTTCCTCTACAGAAACTCACTTCGATTATTATCAAATCGAATTCCATTCCATTCCAATATATTAAATTGGAAAACTTTACTTTGGAAAATCTCCACTAAATCTTAATAAAAAGATTTATAAGTTCCAAATCTCATTTCACTGTAAATCGGGTTAAAGAACGAATGTCGTTAAAAACACAGTGCACAATAAACCCAATTCACATTCCATTTCAAATCCAATTAAATGTTAATTAATCGATAATTCTTCTCTACATCTTAATTAAAAGATTTATTCTTTTCATACGGGGTTTAAGAACAGTGTTACTGAAGACCCCATCCCATCAGTCTCCAACCGTAAATTAGTAAGAAAACAATTCCCTAAGTATTAATCCCGAAGGCCGAAACCAACATCAGATCAATACCCACGAAACCATTCAACATAGCTAATCTCCAGTTAATTTCTATTTTTCTTAACTCCATTGGGTTTAAGAACAGTATTGTTAAAGATACCATTCACAACAAACTCAAAATCTCATTCCATTGTTAATCGGGTTAAAGAACAAGTATTATTTAATACACCATTCATGATAAACCCAAAAACCAATTTGATATTAAATACAAGGCTCTGAATAGAAAATATATCTGCTTATATTCAATATCAAATTCTGAAATCAACAAATATCGTATTGGAATAATGATATATATATCATCCAAATTCCTCCACAATGTCCGTATAATCACAGAATCCCATATCGAAATATTCCAAAGATAATTTCGATTCAAATCCATTCCAATTCTTATATTGGAAATTCCGGTTATTTTTAAAACCATTTCAAATCCAATTACTTATTTAAAAATAATTGGATTATAATTCTAGTTCATTTCGATAAAATGCATTTTTATCTTTTCAAATATGGAATTTTTCATCCTAATTCTTTCCAAATCATTTATTATGATTTTACACAAATTATTGCTATTTTCAATAATTTTATCAAGGCCCATACAGTCGATTTCCATAAACGGCCATCGAACTGAACTTACAACGGCCTTTTCCAAAATTGATTTGGATATAATTACAAATCAAACCGTTATATTTCTAATTTCTAATATTCATTTGAAAGCTCTTTTCGATACGAACCCAACGGTTCCGGTTTTAGGAGAATTTGACGGTCGGATCACCCTTAACATCAATTCGAAGTCGATGGTCGAAATTCGCGAACTGCTGCGCGTTCTATTCAGGCCATTATATATATAATATATATATTATATATATTTCGTCGATTTCCATTCGAAACATATTTTATAAATCGTTTTAAATTCGTTTTCAAAACGATTTCAACTTCTTTTTCAATTTCAAATCAAAATTGAATATTCCGTATCATTGATATACAAATGATAGTATTTTCAAAACATTAGATTTTGAAATCACTTCTTTTTCGATATTCACTATAAAAATGAATAAAATCGATATAAATATCGTTCGCGTCAAAAATGGGATAATCTAATCAACATGGCTTAATATATTTAAATATATCCATGTTCATCTCAAATCGGACATCAAAATCACATTTTGATC
Organism: Allium sativum; assembly: GCA_030737875.1. Taxonomy (NCBI): domain Eukaryota; kingdom Viridiplantae; phylum Streptophyta; class Magnoliopsida; order Asparagales; family Amaryllidaceae; genus Allium; species Allium sativum. Next base: position 440,608,679 of record CM060926.1, read on the forward strand.
TTTTACTGAATATTATTTTAAAATATTCATTAATTTAAAATATTCATTGTTTTAAAATATTCATTCTTTCTGAACTGGAATCAGACACAGTCAATTACCATATAAAGTTATTTATATGGATTTCATACACATGTGTACACAACAATAATCAAACACAGCCAACCATCATCCATAGTGCATTACACAACTGCATAAGCGTTAAATATAAATAATCAATGCTTACAACAGTCTGTCAACCCATCGATTGACATACAACTAAATATTGCGGTTAATGTATGTCCAATTACATTCCAATACCCGTGTAGGGTTTTCAAACAACAAACACTAATTATTATTTGTGCAGTTGGGAGATGTGTAAAATATATCGTTCCAATCCCTATTAGTTAAATGTGTGTACATAAACAAATTGTCCGATTTGTAAATGAATATTTATTTTATTCATATACACGTTAAAAATAATATTTTTAACGATAAAATATTTTATTTCAACACGTGAATGTTTTGTACAGTTCATTTATACAATAAAATGATATTTTTATTGTCCTAATATTTGTAGAAAATTTCGACAGCACAACGACGCGATACTAGAACCGGGATAAGGTCTAGCCTTATCGCTTGCCTAATAATGGCCCGCGCCATGTACATACCAATTCTAATCAATTCAATTCATTTCATTTCCAAACCAAATTATATCCATTAATTCCCATCCCAAACCAATTCAACCAAATAAATCAACCAAACCAAGCAATCAGACAAGTCGTCCACGGTTTGTGGACGACGGGGAGTAGTTCATATATGCAGTTATGAAATAAATAACTGCACAAAAATTATTCTAGTGAGAAGTTCTCACCTTTGGGATCCCTTCCTCCATTCCTTATTTCTGAACGGTTTGGATTTGTCTTAAATTCCAACGCAATCCTTTCCACGTTGTTCATAATAAAATTCACATTTATAATATGATGTTTATACATAAAAAATCATATTTTTATTGCTACTTCATATATGTAAAAATCGAATTTTTTTATCGCTACTTCATATATGTAAAAATCAAATTTTTTTATTGTTACTTCCTATATGTAAAAATTAAATTTTTATCACTACTTCATATATATGTAAAAATCGAATTTTATTGTTACTTCATATATGTAAAAATCGAATTTTTATCTCTACTTCATATTAAAAATCCTATTTTTATTTCGCTTCATATAAAATAAAGTTCATATTTTTATTTCACTTCATATGAAATAAAAATCACATTTTTAAATTGCTAACACATATATAAAAATTAAATTTTTGTAACGCTAGTTCATATATAAAAAAATCATATTTTTCTTTTATAAAAAAATCAAATCTTTCTTCTATTAAAAATTTAAATTTTTCTCGTTTAAAAATCTAAACTTTTCGCTATTAAAAATCTCATCTTTGCATCGCTAAAAATCATAACTTCATCTTCTTGTTATATATATAAAAGTCACGTCTTTATTTTAATGTATTATATATAAAAATCCCTTCTTTATTTTAATTCTTTTTTTTAAGTTAAGCTTAAACATTTATTCATCAAATGGTATTTAAAGTATAAAATCTCTCGAGCATGTAGAAATGGTATAACAAACTAACCATCTCTTGCAATAAACCTCATATATCACATAGCTTCTCATCATACATAAACTCTCATCATACATAACTAATTCCAAAGATAATTGCCTAATTTTCATGCCTTGCACTACCAAACAACTCTTCTTACAGACTCAATGAGTTTCATGAAAGGAACAGTAGACCATGATACCGAGGAAAGCATCAATAATCCACTTGTTACCAAAAGATTAAAGTACACAACTGATTTCAACAATGTACATAGATGCCAATCCAGGAAAGATTCGCACAAGCATATCAATTGAGAGAAGGGTCATACATCGGATTCTTCCTCTTGTGCCTTTGGGAAGTTTTCATTTTACTAGTGAGAGGCATCACATCTTCTGGACCATAATCATATCCCTCATCAAGATTGTCTTCTGCCCAGAAATTTCCTTTTAATGTATTATTCTTGACTTTAAAAGATGGAAGAGAATTTCTGGGCACCGCAGTGGATAGCAAAGCAGGATTAACAATAGGGAAGGTCAATCCTGAACCTGTCACATTGGGAGGTGGTAGCTGAAAGTTTGCGGGTGGTTTTAGGTTACCATAAGGGGTTTCTTTTAAGGGTTAAGAAGATGAGGATTCTGGAGCACTAGACTTGGTTGCAACAGGAGACTTTAAGGCAACGGGAGACGACTTACCTAAGTCTCCTTTATCAGAGTTGGCGCCATTGACAGGAGTATCATTGAAGATATTCCCTACTAGATTCTCCATATCGAGATCTGGATTGGTATGTTCAGAACTATGATATGCAATTATCTGAGAATTGTTGACTTGTGCTTCTGGTCTAGTATTAACATCAGCCACAAGATTTGTGGTGACATGTGTCTTATCAGCATTATCAGAGTTCCTCCCAATCCCTTGGTTATTGCCTTCAGTGATTTATCCAACCTCTTGAATATTAGCTTACACATTAGTGTTAGTGTGAAAATCATGCACAACTGTGTCAATATTTCAATTTTTAACTTGCTTATTTGCTAAAGCTTCAAAAGGATTTGTACTAACATTAGGCTCTTCATCCACAACATTAGCAATAGCCATATCATTAGTATCATCTTTCTTCCTCCAATACTTTTTAGCTTTGAGGTTAACTGATGTCCAGGTATTGATATTATTGCTCTTCCTATTATATTGAGCATTATGAACATGTGGTTTGTCATGAAAATTATTTTCAAAAGTGCCAACAGCACCTTGCCTATGTTGTTGCTCCTCATTTTCCATCCTAGCCTTATCATTGAGTTCACATTCATTGTCATGGCCAAGAACTTTGCATGATGTACAAATCCATGGTCTCCAATCATATGTTAACAAATGGGCATTTATCTCCTAGCCCATCAACCTCTATTTTCTCTGGTAATAAAAATTTAGACGATACTTCAATCAAAGCTTTAGCATATCAAAATCTTTTAAGTTTTTCAGTGCTTCTATCAAAACATATTAGCTTCCCAAAGTGACATGCAAGTCAGTTAATCCCTATCAGAGTCCAAAGTATACTAGGAATTCTATAGAAATGAACCCACATAGGTACTTTTTTAATCTGTGTTTGAGAATTGCCATTGGTAGGATCCCATCGTGTAATTATAAACATACGGCCTCTAATAAAAATAGGATCAGACTTAAGGATTTTCTCTCTATCCATTTCATTAGAAAATTTGAAATAAAAATGAATACCATCTGATTTGATATCTACCTCACCATCCAATTTCCAAATACGACACAAAAAATTAACTACACTGTTATAGGATAACGTACCATCTAAGAAGAACCCAACGAGACGATCGCTCCAGTATTTCATGCCCTCGTCCCTTACCATATCTGGATGTTTTTTCGGTTTTCCATCCCATACAATATTGAAATGTTGTGGTTTGTAAATGCATGCATTACGAGGAAGAGAGTTGAAAAGTGATGCATAATCCATCTTAGTGAATGCAGGAAAATAGGATTTTGAAGAACTCTGGTTAGCAGAAATTCCCTGATCTGGCTTGGAATTTCCTTCATTAGGAACCGATGCATTCTGAATTGCTAAATCTCCATGAATACGGTTAACATTTGAAGCATTGGAATTTAAGGAGGAATTTCTATGATTTGGATCTGGTTCTAGGTTTTAAATCCAAGAGGATTGCAGTGGACGGATTGACAGTGGGTGGAGGTGGATCAAGGGGAATAGGCAGGGAAGAGCATGATGGAAGAGGAGGGAAAGCGGAATTGAAGGCGGCGGAGGAGGAGGCTAGAGAAGAGAAGGGAGATTTGGCAGATGCCATTACATTGGTTTAGCTTTCATTTTCTTTATTTTAATTCTTATCATATAAAAATCTAATTTTTAAATTAATGATTTTCATAGAAAAAAACTAATTTTCCGAACATGCTTTTTTATAAAAACTGATTTAAAAAATACTTATTTCATTAAATAAATAATAAAACTTGCAGTCGGTGGAGGGGGTGAGAATGGCGCAGCAGGGGGTCAAGGAGGTGGTGGGGTGCGGTCAGGCAATCGGCGGCGGCCAGTGGTGGTGGGCGGCGCGTTTCCCGATGGTTTGAGTGGTCTGGGACATTTGGGCTAGGGTTTTGCGATTGGAGGGAGGAGGAGAGGGCACCGTCGGGGTCGGTGGAGGCCAGGGGGCGGAAGAGGTTACGCGGGGGCGGGCTGGGGGTCTGGTGGCAGCGGCTTGAGATCGGTGAAGCATTTTTCATTTTGATTTTTTTTCTTTTTAAAGTGATCAACGGATCTGAAGGTGAGGGAAAGAGAGAATAAGGGAGTCTTATATTATAATTAATTTATTTATATTCAAAAAGTTGACTTTTTATACTAACTCCAAATGAGACCCAATGACTGTTGCCCCTAGCTAATTACCCCCATTCCGAACACAATGGGATATGTACCATAACCAATTACGGCTGTTACGATTTGTTTCCTCTAAATTTAAAATATAAGTCATTATATTTTAAATTCAAATGAACATTTTAATTCACCGGGGCACATACGGGCTTCAAAAATTCTAGAAAAATAAATCTGGCTATGCTTTGACGATACAGCCTTAACAAAACTTATTTCGTTGAATTTAAAGACCGTTTGAAAAATGGCCATTTTCTGGTTGATCCAAATTGACTGAGATTGACAAAACACATTTTCTTTTGGCACGCTCACATATTGATTTCAAAAATTATGAAAATTGGAATCTAGCAATAATTTGACATTCCGAATCCAACAAAAGTGGTTTCGTCAAAAACAGAAGTCGTTTGCTAAATCGCTATTTTTAAGGGCTATATTTCCATAGCGACTATTCTGAAATTTCAATTTTTCAAATTCGTTGGAAAGATATTTTCAAACAGATTCAAATATTTCTTGTTTCACTAAAATCCGGTTATTTTGAATCCTGTACATTCAATTGAAATTTGAAATCGAATTTTCAAATTACTGCGCTATTTCTAGTTCCTTTTGTAATTAAAATAATTATTTATATTCTAACTTCGGTCTAAATAAATATATACATTCTAATTCTATTCAAAATAAATTTCTAGTTGTTATTATTTAAAATAAATCAATTTAAATATCCAAAATTCATTAAAATTGCCAAAATAAAAATTTTAAATTGGTTCTGATTTCCCAGGTTGTTACTGGCAATAGTTTAACCGGTAAATAAGGAGATTCTTAGGTATGGCCATGAACTTTATTCTAAATTGTAGTCTTTATTTAATGAGTGAAGGACTTAAAATACATATATTGGATTTTTGAGTTTTTAAACTAAGTTGTTTTAAGCTGAATTCATGTAACTCTCATTTGTTCTTATATTTTCAATAATAATAACAATAATAATAATAATATACAAGATTATCCAACATTGCTTGTAAATCTAGCATTGGTGTGCATACTCGCCAAGCTCTATCCGACATATAGTTGATAAAGTCAGCGTCGATATATCTTGGTCTCATTTTATGAGTTGGACACCTAAGGATTACCGACATGTTTTTGACAAAGTCAGCGTCGATCTGCATAATCTGCCAAGCTCTTTCCCATCTCTCCGTCAGTCCGTGAGGCAGTGCAGGGGTGGTATACCTTGGTCTTTTAAGTTAGGTGTATGTAATTAATCATAAATTTTAATTTTTATAGAGATAGAGAATAAGCGATGAAGCATAAGCTTTTATTGACCTTATTTATTTGACTAGTCATACATAAGGAAATTAGAATACCACTTTGTAAACTGTGACAAGCAAACTAAGAATTTATTTCATGGCTGCACTATGTTTTCAACCAAACCAACTGTCTAAACTAGAACATAACATTTGACAACTTGAATTATATTGAAATTTTTTATTCTGAATCAAATTACAGTTTCAATTTTTATTGTTTTTCAACCTAACCTCCAAGTTTTGCATAACTCGCTCAAGAAATATATAAATAATAAAATTTAAGATTCCTCCATGTGTTTAATCTTCATGTTACACGATCTGTGCGCTTGCAAGTAATTTAATTTAAAATTTGCACTTTGCTAATTCCTATAAAGCGTCAATTAAACCCCATATTTCACACATGATGGAGGAGGAATTATGGTCCCCGAAGGACTGCCATTTTGCTAATTCCTAGAAAGCGTCAATTAACCCCCGTATTTCACACATGAGGGAGGAGGAATTATGGTCCCCGAAGGACTGCCATTTTCACTTCTCCTTCATTCCAAGCTTCATTAATGGCTTCTCAAGCTCATTCCATCTTGCTTTAACAACAAATTGATCAAGTCTTCTTCAAACTCCATTAAAGTTCTCTCAAGCTCAATTCAAGCTAGATCCAAATCTCTCCAACCTCCATTAATTCTCTCTCAAACTTAGATTCAACACAAATTCACCATGGAAGCAATGAAGATCATCTAAGTGTTCAAATGGTTAAAGATCTACCCAACTACCATCACAAACCAAGAGATCTCATTCATTCCTTCATGAATTCAAGTGAAACCAAAAGAAAAAGAGAGGAATATCACAAATGAGTGAAATGAATCAAATCTTGTATTTTTAATTTTAATAGTGATAATGAAAATCGCTACCATAGTGGACATAGGACGATATTGGGCCGAACCACTCCAAATTCTCTTGTGTTTTTACTAGATTTTACATTTCGTGGCTCCATATTTTTTTCTACCTTTTGGTGAAGCGTTACTTAAATACCTTGGAGTGTTGTGATCATTTTTTATTTCAAAAATATGCTTCAAACTTCGACTTCCCCACAAAGCTCTTGACCTTTGGATGTGGATATGGCCCCATGGTGGACACCAAAAATTTTAATGTCAAAAAAATGAACACTAACACTCTGAGAGGTGAGTGAACACCTTCACATTGTTTAGATCTAGTTGTTAATCCTTAAAAAATATGGCTTAGAGATAGGCCGTTTCTATTCTCTTAAATCGGGTCGTTATTGGCTCCTAAGCATTGGGTCGTTGGGCATTTGCACAGCTTCAAGCTTCAGGTCATCACTTTCAGTCGTCATAGATAGGTAGTGACCGAAAGGTCATTCTCACATGCTCTAGGTCGTTCGATTGGATATGAAAGCTAGTCTGCGGCTCATTAGATCGTCCAGAGATGCTCACCAGGTTATGTACATTAGTTCTTTCACATATAAGACGTAATGGCCTAATTAGATCATGTCTTGGAAGAGGGAAAACAGGTAGGTCATAACCGAACTAGCGAACCAGGTTGTAACCAACCTAAAGAGCTAGATCACAACTTACTTCAAACATTAAATCGTTTCTTAGAGCGAAAGGCAATCTTAAGTCGTGCCCGACCCAGGTCGAAATAGACTCTATAGCTAGGTCATTCCGACGACCTGATGACCTGAATACACCATTTTTAGGCCTCTCTGTTTCATTTCCACTCCTATAAATACCCCCACACTTCCACCATGAAAGGGACCGAATTTTCCCTCTAGGAAGTGCTGTCAAAATCTTTCCTAAACTCCTCTAACTCATTCAAACCTCCATTAATCCTCCTTCAAGCTTAGATTCAACATCTCAACCACTATGGATATGCTAAAATCATCAAAGTGCTCAAGTTTTTAAAGATCTACTCCAACTACCATTGCAATCTAAGAGATCTCATCATTTCCCTATTGAATTTGAGTGAATCAAAAGTAAAAAAGAGAAGAAATAGAGAAAGAAATATTGTAAAAGAGAGAAATGAGTGAAGTTAGAGAAATCATGTACCTTTGTAAATTCAATGATGACAATGAGGATATTCTTCAAAGTGGACGTAGGCCAAATCTAGGTCAAACCACTATAATTCTATTGTTTTCACTTGCTTTTTGTGTTTGTGGCTACCACCTTTCTAGATCTAACTTGTTTGTGAAATGTAGAATTACACCTTGTGTGTTGTCGTCCATTTTTGACATCAACATTTTGGCGCCCACCGTGGGGCTACATTCCAAGATCAAGTGCTTTGTGGAGGTATTGAAATTTGAAATCCGTTTCAACGATAGATTCTCCAAGTCTAAGACCCGGGCCAATTGAAGAATTATCTTCAAAGTTTAAGAAATTTTCTGAGATAATGCCACCGAAGAAGCCATTTAGTAAGTCCGTAAGAGTTTTGGGCTTAGAGAATATTGCGGATAATCCCGTAACTCTGCTAACTAATGTTTATGAAGGTGGACAATCCTCAGCAGCAGGAGTTGGTGTGACTAGAAATGAATTGAATGAAGTCGTCGCTAGTTTGAATCAGTAGATGGAAATCTCGAACAAGGCCATGATGGAAAAATTATAAAATCTGTTCGCTCTCCAAGACACCACGGGGAAAGTTAATGCTAATGTCACCCATGCAAAGTGTGCTAACTCTTCCTCTTCAAGTCCAAATCGTGATCGATTTGTTGAAGAGATCAAAGATCCGGACAATGCCGGTCGTGAGGAATCTAAACCATCTGCTACGAACCATTCTGAAAGAGCTACATCTTGAAAAGCGAATTGTTTCGCCAAAGGGGAACTTCCCCATGAGGGAGACACAAGGCCCCAGATCCTTAGCCGCGACCATTTACTTAGTGAACATCCAGCGAAGGAGACGGCGTCCGCCTCGCGGATCAGCGTGACGAGAAGGAACTTCTTGAAGAAATAGTTTGGCAAATTATGAAGGAAAGTGTAAGCGAAATGTTGATGAGAAGGAATGGTAGTTTGCTCCAACTAAGACTCCACCAACTAAAAGGATTAAAATGGTCAATTTTCCAAGAAAGCTTAATCTACCAATGATTCAAGCTTATAATGGAAATGGCGATCCTAATTTGTTCTTGTATAAGCACGATCAGCACATGGATGGTGCGCGAGCTACAGATAAACTCAAATGCTTATATTTCCCATTATATTTGGAGGTAGTAGCTTCGCTTTGTTTCAGCAAGCTACCTCGGAGGCCCATGGATAACTTTTCTTCCTTGGCTAAAAAGTTCAGAAAGCAGTTTAGGTTGCAGACCACGAAGGTTAGAGATGTGATGTCATTAAATGACATGGGACAAAAACCGGGTGAGATGGTCGAAGCTTTCCTTACACGATTTAATGCTGCCGCAGCAGAAGTTGGGGATCCAGAACCTCGACTAGTGTTGATGGCATAACTATAGATAAAAAATCGAAGTTCATATGGTGGATTAAAATAAAGAAGCATGACACCCTGGAAAGGTTCTATACAAAAGTGTAAGAATACATCGATGTGGATGATGAACCTTCTTTCGCTAGGGATGTTGTAAAGGGTAGTTCGGTACCAGTGAAAAAATATAATGATGTTCGAAATGGTCAGAAGAACAATTGAGGTTAAAAGCGAGGGAACGATGGAAAGGATAATTGAAATGGGAAGAAGTTCTGCTTCGTCAGTGCTACTGAATTAACCCCATTGACAGAGACTCTAGAGAACATTTTTATCGCTACTAAGGATGCTGAAGACTATCCAAAACCTAAAACGTAGAAGGTGGGTGATAACCATGCAGATTTTGGAAGGTTTTGCCGATTCCGTAATCAACCAGGCCATAACACGAATGAGTGCAAGCATCTCAGGAACTTGATTGAGGAATTGTTTGGAAAGAACCGTCTGCGGTAGTATGTGAAAAGGCCGCAATGTGGCAATCCTCTTGGAACTGCCCAAGAGAAAAATGCGTCTGGATCGGGAGACAAGGCCTCAGCGCAAGTTAATCAAAGGCCCGTGATTAACACTATTTCTGGAGGTCCTCATCCAGCTGGGGTAAGTCGGGGAGACATCGAAAGATATGCCAATGCACTTAAGAATGTTTCAAAGGAAGAAAAATATTTGATTCTGAACAATACTATCCTTATAAAGCAACAGAAGACTTCCTTTGGAAATATCATGTTCAATGGAAGAGATGAGGAAGGAGTTGTCACTCCAACAAGCCCTATGGTAGTGACGGTTGGGATTGGCCCGACCACTGTGAAAAGGGTACTAGTCGATTGTGGAGCTTCGGTGAATATGCTATTCAAAAACACTTTCGATAAAATGAAGCTTTCTATGTCAACTGTGCGAGCCTGCCATAAGAAAATCTAAGGACTCACAGGGGGACCAAAGCAGCCTATTGGTGTTATTGATCTTCTTGTGGAACTCAGAGATGGAGAAAATAAGGATACTATAATGCAATCCTTTGTTCTTTTAGACGAACTGTCTTCGTGCAATGCTTTTCTGGGAAGACCAACTCTGGCAGCTTTTAGGACTATACTAGCTACATGGTGCTTGACGATGAAGTTTCCAATAGATAAGGGGGTTGGTGTGCTTAAAGCAGACTAGGAGATTTCCAAAGAACGCTACATTAATAAGCTGAGAGAAGCAAGTAAGAAGGACTAAGGAATGAATGTGCAGGATCCCCTCCGCATTCGTGAAAATGCCTTATAGCAATTAAGGAATGACCTCTATACATGCGAGCATAGTGAGGCCCAAAAGGAGATGGATCCTCCAAGGGCCAGTATATGGGAGGGGCGAGCGGTGCCAGATGAGGTCACAATTTCAGTTCTAGATCATGATAAAGATCCAGATAGATTGTTAAAGATAGGCTCTCAACTAGGCCTAAAACTGCCAAAAGAATTGATTATGTTTCTGAAAGCTAATTTGGATGTGTTCGCTTAGAGCCACTCCGACATGTGCGTCATTTCTCCTGATGTGGCGGTTTATAAGCTGAATATAGATCCAAGCGTCTCACTGGTAAAGAAAAAACGAGGGATTTGGGGACCCGAAATATCCAGGGCTCTCAAAAAGGAAGTGTATAGGCTAACGGAGAATGACTTCATATGGGAATCCACATACCCAGACTAGGTCTCTAATCCAGTACTTGTAAAGAAATCCAAGAGAAAATGTAGAATGTGTATCGATTATTCAAACCTCAATAAAGCATGTCTAAGGATAGTTTTCCGCTACCTAGAATCGATCAGCTAGTTGATGCGAAGCGGGCCATGAATTGTTGTCATTCATGGACACTTACTCGGGGTATAATCGAATAATGATGCACGATCCAAACCAGGAGAACACAAGCTTCATAATAGATCTGGGGTTGTATTGTTCAAAAGTTATGTTGTTTGGATTGAAGAACGCAGGAGCGACTTACTAGCGCCTTGTGAATGCAATGTTCAAATCGCAGATCGGCAAAACCATGGACGTTTATGTTGATGATATGCTGGTGAAGTCGGGAAGGGCTAATTATCAATTAGAAAATTTGGATGAAATGTTTCATATTCTCAGAAAGTATGGAATGAAGTTGAATCCGCTTAAATGCTTGTTTGGGTCACATCAGGAAAATTCCTCGGGTTTATGGTCAATGCCAGAGGCATCAAAGCCAATCCCACTCAAGTCTCAGCCTTGCGAGAGCTGCGTGCTCATAAAACGAAGAAGGAACTTCAAAGTTTGAATGGGAAAGTAGCTGCATTGAGTCGATTCAATTTAGAGGCGACAGATTGGTGCATTCTTCTTTTCGATGCATTGAGAAAAGGGAAGAAGGACTTCCAATGGACTCCCAAATGTCAAGTGGCTTTTGAGGAGCTAATCAAGCATATGGAATCACCACGGATTTTGTCAAAGCCTAAGGATGGGGAAGAGTTATTTCTATATTTGGCAGTTTCATCTCATGTCTTGAGTGCCGCATTAGTTTGAGAAGATGCAAAGGTTCAACGGCAGGTACACTATATCGGTAAAAGGTTTTCTAGGGAAGAGCTGAATTATCCCAAGTTGGAGAAGCTTGCATACTGTTTTACTATCACCTCAAAGAAGCTTAGGCCATATTTCCAAGCCCACTCTATCAAAATTCTTACAGATTAACCTCTAAAGAAAGTTCTGTTTCGTCCGGAAACTTCGGGAAGACTGTTGAAGTGGAATATTGAACTCAGTCAATATAACGTCACTTACATCCTCGAAGGGCTATCAATAGACAGGCTTTAGCGGACTTTATTGCTGAGTTTATGGATAGAGGGAAGGAGAAGGAGGAACCAGCTGACACAATTATTAGATTGAAGTTATTCATTGATGGATCCATGAATGATTATTGATTAGAAGCAGGAGTGGTTGTAGAAACTCCTGAAGGATGATCCGTATTTTATGCTTTGAGGTTAGAGTTCTCGTCGACCAACAATGAAGCCTAATATGAAGCACTAATCATGAGGTTAAAAATAACGAAGAAATTGAATTTGAAAACTTCGCAGATCTTCAGTGACTCACAGCTAGTGGTGTGTCAAGTCTGAAGAGAGTTCCAAGCCAAGGGTGGAAATCTTCCGGCTTGTCTATCTAAAACTTGGGAACATCTTAATGACCTTAACTACTACACAATATCCTATGTTCCTAGAGAAGAAAATATGAAAGCAGATTCGCTCGCTAAATATGCAAGTTCAGGAGATTCACAGTTACTGGGTTTGGTACCCGTAGTAGTCTTTTCAATCCCTAGTACTGAAGAAGTGGATGTTGACTGGATTATGGAAACCGTTGAAGAACCAGATTCGTGGATGACCTCGATCAAGGAGTATCTTCTCACTGGAACACTTCCCAAAGAATCAAAAAAGCGAAGGTAAATATTGCGGAAGACTCCAATGTATCTTATCCAGGATGGAAGACTATATAGGTGAGGCTTCTCTATGCCTTTGCTTCGTTGTGTGACTAAGAAAGAATCTAAAGAAATTTTGGAAGAATTACACGAAGGAGAATGCGGAGGTCACACAAGCGGGAAGACATTGGCCAAGAAAGTTCTGCAATATAGCTATTTCTAGCCTGATGTGAACCTGGACTCTGAAACTTATACCAAGAAGTGTGACAGATGTCAGAGAATTGTCCAAGAGCACCATCCACAGAACAGACTCAAATGGTCAGCCCATGACCATTTGCTGTCTGGGGAATTGATTTGATTGGATCACTTCCTACAGCAAAGTCCAACTTTAAATATGCTATTGTAGTTATCGATTATTTCACCAAGTGGGCTAAAGCAAAGCCACTATCACCTCAAAGAAAGTGATTAACTTCGTGCTGAAGAACATCATTTGCAGGTTTGATGTGCCATAGAAGATAATCACAACAATAGAACGCAGTTTGAAAGTGAAGGATTCAAAATATTTTTTGCTAAGTATAAAATTCATAAGAGTTTTACAGTAGTGGCTCATCCGCCGGATAATTGAAAAGTAGAAGCAGTTAACAAGATCATAAAGTCAACCATCAAAAAGCATCTTAAGGAAGCCAAAGTTAATTGGGTAGATGAGGTTCCACTTGCACTACGGGTGTATTGCACCACTCACAAATCTACGACTGGGCACACTCCGTTTCTCGTTAGCACTTGGATCCGAAGCTATGATCCCGGTAGAGCTGGAAGTTCCCACTCACCGCAGGATACACTTTGACCAAGAAGAAAAGGAAAAGTGCAACATGAAGCGCTCGACCAACTCGAAGAAAAGAGAAATGAAGCAGAGCTCAAGGTTGCTACCCATCAAAGAAGGATTGCCAAGCATTTCAACACAAAAGCTACTAGATGGCACCTTCAAAATGAAGATAACGGATGGAATTCAAATCAGAGCTTTGAACAACAATCTGCTCCATCGTTATTTTACTTGGCTTTTCATTCATATTTCCTGTAAAAAAATTGTAAACACTTGGAAAGCATTGTAATCAAACTTTGCACATATGAATGAAAAGGTAAATTTGCTTGCCTAAATCATATTCTTGAAACTCTTGTTTAATTATTCAAAAGTTACTAAAAAATCGATTTTGATTGCAGGCTACTTAAAGGTCTCTCTTTCACCTACAACCTGATAAGACATGGTGACCTTTATAGCACATCCCGATGGGGACAACTCAAGTGCCGAGTGCCATAAACATAATTCACAACAAACTCGAAGGTGTAGAGCACCATCTTGCAAATAAAAAATAAAGGCCATTAGGAATAAAAAAAGGTCATAAGGTGCAATAAGCAGAATAAAGGCAAAAATTGCAAGTTTCACCAAAGGGGCATCTCCTAAAAAGAGAGATCCAGGGCCCTAGTCCTGCTACATGGATAGCTTGTTAAAACAAGAGTCCGGTAAAGGAACCGGCGTCCGCCCCATGAAACTACGCAATAATAGAGCCTCTCACAACAATGTTTATAGAAGTTCCAGCCATAAGGGGGCATGCATCTAGTCAGCATGCCGAAGGACCTAGATTACCAGGCTAGCGAGTCGCATGATTGAATTCATAAAAAAACAAAGACCTCTCCAAGGGCACCCATTTGATCTTTAGTGCCAAGAAGTACCTGATCTGATTATGACAAACAGCAGGCTCAAAAAACCTCCTTCGGAGGTGTCTGATTAGTTCCTTAGTGTCTGATCAGTTCAGACTTGGTGATCGGTGGGCTTGAAAAGACCTCCTTCAAGGCATCCGATTACTTCTTTAGTGGCTAATCAGCTTAGATTCAGCGATCGGCGGGCTCAAAAGACCTCCTTCGGAGGCGTCCGATTAGTTCACTAATGTCTAATCAGCTCAGACTCAGTGATCGACAGGCTTGAAAAAACCTCCTTCGAGGCGTCCGATTAGTTTGTTAGCGTATGCTAATTCCAGACTAGGCGATCGGCAGGCTTTAAAAGACCTCTTCGGAGGCGTCCAATTAATGCAGCTAGCACTTTGTTCATTCAGGTAGCGACGATTGTTGGGCTTTAACAAAAGACCTCATCGAAGGCACCCAGCGAAGCCGTCGATGCTAGAGTTAATCAGTCTAATTGCATAAGAAGGTCTCCAATGCCTAAAGTAACTAGCTGGATAACAAATGAACATTGGGCCAGAAATATAAGACCACTCAAGTAGGGGCATGGAAGCTAAAAAATTCTTCCACTAAAGGCACGTGTTTGATCAACCAAACTAGATTTCATGGTTAATTAGCAAGCTAAGAACCTCTAAGCACAATGGCAAAAGCAAGAGACTTAGCCAATAAAGTAGGAACTTTAAGCATTTTAACCATAACCAAGGAAACCCGATAAAGTTGGTCACATCTGGCGTAAGAAGTTCGTGACAACCTTTGGTATGGCGGCATCACCACCGCATTAAGGCAAACTAACAATGCTCATAATACATACACAATCTCATCACGACTTCACACTAAACAAAAAGACTTCTAATACGTGAAAAAGATGAGTGCACAAAAAAAAGTATGACAAAGTTAAAGTACAATAAGCAAAGTGTAGTATCATACAGCAACACAAGTGTCAAATACGAGTAAGCATAAAGTAATAAGCCAGGACCGATATTCACATAAACATCCGGTCGAAGCAAATGAAGAGTAATAAAGCAACAAAAGATAGATTAAATAGTTAAAAGTCCTAAGCATTCTTCTAGCTTTTAGAAGCACTATCAAATCTAAGTGTAGGGTTTGGAGGTTTGGAGGTTTAGGAGGAGAAGGTGTGGCTTTAGAATTGCTCTCATCATTGGCCCCTTCGTCATTCTTCGGTACAGGAGATACTTAGGTAGATCATCCTTTTTTCGAAACGGTGCGATTTCCTCCATGCCTTGAAAAGGAAGACTTTATCTTTTTCTATTGCTTGCCTTTGACTTTCCTCTCCGGACTCTTGTCGACATCATTAAGATCCTCTACTTCGTTACTAGGAGTATAGTCAACGTCATCCAAATTGATGATTTCCTCAATATGTGCATCCTGTGATCCTAGCTATAGGGATGGATCACACGGAGGAGGGGTACTGAGTGGGGCAGCAGTAGTTGACATCAAGATCGAATCAATAACAATGGTATCAGTCATTGTTGTATTTTCTCTAGCAGGAGAAGGCTGTGGTGACATCAAGCCTAATACAAATGAATAGTGAGCAAGGAATTCGATAGACCCAGGTTATGTACAAAGATGATCCAAGTATGACATGATTTGGTCAATCTCAGTTTTACCTGCAACTTGAAGATTTCTACGCTCAACTTCATAATTACCCGGGTTGTCATCATTACCCTTACCATCTCTTGCATGCTCCTCAACAGTATATTCCCCATCACTTGTGTACTTTTCTTTGTAAGCAACGGGAGGATCAGTGGTAGGCACGGTTGGAGTCTGAGAACAGGAAATATCAATATTGGCAGAATTAGTAGGGGTGTTGGTTGTGGTTGCATCTAGGGCTTCCTCCTCGGAGGATTCAGCTTCGTCACCCAGTATTCCTCGCTCCCTCGTAAGCCTTTTCTTCCCCTTGTCCAGAGCCTTGCGGGAGTTCTCATCCAAAAGATTCCACAAGAGGTATTCTTTGTCATAAGTACCATCGACCTGTGCAAGCATTGACTACCGGACTAGAGCCAGAGTCATTGGAATATCAGGTTCCAAATAATGCAAGCTGCCTAGGCTCATGACACTGAAGATGTAGAATCTAAATAAAGTGGCATTGGCATTCGTCTCAGCATCAATGAACACTTTTTCAGCGGCTGCTTTGCCAACCAAATCTTTATCTCTTTCCTGCTTGAGAATCTCTGTCCTATCTATCACCTTGAAATAGCCAAGTTCTGAGCGGAGTTCCTCTCATGAAGACAGGCATTTTCCTGTTGATAAGTTGCGGAAGCATGCTTTTCCATGGCCAGCTGGGATTCAACAATCTGTTGAGCAGCCTGAGCATCTTTGACTTGTGTTATATGCTCAGTTTATCTCAGTTTAGCATCAACGATCTCTTCTTTGGGCCTTTGATTCTCAGCCTCTAATCCTTCCATATCTGTATTTCTTTGTGTAAGATATGAAATGGTGGCATCCAGAGACTCAAGAACCTTGGCCCATTCTACCTTGTCATTTTCAAGTGTAGCAATTTTCTCATGATTGCGCTTGTTAACTCTCTGGAGCTCATCATCTAGCTTGTACCATAGAGAGATAATTGTTTGTCATCTTGTCCATTAACTGCATCTAATTGCTTTTCAAGCTCACCCTTGACCATATCCAATTGCTCGTTCATATTGCTTTTTAATGCATTCAGCTCTTTGGGTATGAGTTTCTTGTCTGATGGATGTATGTCCAAATCAAAGTATAGTCCTTTCAGGCACAAATTTTTGAAACGTTTGTTATGTTCCAGTTCGAGTTCATAGCGTGGCCTATGTATGATCTTCTGAATATCGGCATGAGGAGGCATAACAGATAGTGCAACAAGGGGCAAATAGCTTGAAGTGGTCGAAATAGCAGTGACGGGAAGCTTATATAATCAGGGGCGTTTGTTAGAATTATCTTTCCCACAAGTTCTTCTCGGAGCATCCCTGTAACAACCCGTATTTTCAATAACCTGTTATAACATAAATGGAGGTAGAATTAAACTGTAAAATCTGAATCAAGGGAAACGGGCTATGCCATTGCGTTCGTCTCGGAAAAATACGCGAAATAGAGTCTGAGTTTTCGAAAATCGGAGTCCGTATGACCAAGATATGGCCTCGCGAAGTTTCACGAAAAATTCCCAAATTAAAGTATACTTAATTAAGTGAAATGGGTTGCGCAGAGAAATATATATATATTGATATATATATATATATATATATATAATTGAAAATTTAATAAATAAATATGCAAAAATGTTCAAAACAGCGAATTGGGAGAGGGGAATAACCGAACCGGCCGATTATTGAGGTCGACCCGAGCACGCTAGGTCGACTAGGGGTTAATCCAGGGTGTTTGGCTGTCAACCCATGGGCCGATTCGCTCAAATGCAGATTTTGCATTTGGATGGTTCTCATGGTTCATCTTTAATCTAAAGGCCCTAGATGGTTCCTACACTTGACTTCTTCCCCAAGACATGCTTTGATGGCTTGGATTGAATCTAGGTTTAATCCTATGGCCTAAAACACTTGCCTAATCTATAAATAAGACCCTAACCTATCCTAAACCCTCATTATTCATTCATGCAACTAAACTATGGCAAAATTGCTACTCTCATGGCCTCCACTCAACTATCCTAGCCTCCACTTCATTTCTATGAGAGGTTTCATGATCATGAGAGTATTAGAGAGTCCCTATGTTAGTATGGGAGCTTCTCAAGTTGATCTCAAGGCTAAAGCTTTGATCATTGTTCATAAAGATGGGGTTTTTTATTGATTTGGAGTGTTCATCTTTGGGTTTTTGGGTGATGGCATGCATAGGCTTCATCACAATCTTTGTTTTGCATTTCGATTTGTGCCTTCATAACAATGTAAGCCCTTTCCCTACTCTTAGATATTAACTATGAAGTTAAATGTTCATGTTGCAAGTTTGGGTTCGATCATTGAGAATGATACATGCTATCATGTCATGCAAGCTTATGAAGTCATTATCTTGATCTTATGAGCTAAAAGCTACAACCTTTATGTTGAAATGTTGCATTATGCAACATGAGAACCTTCATAATCTTTATGTCAACTTGCATATGAAGTCATAACCCTTATATGATGATACATGCGAGTTTCTAGTCATCATTCCATGTCTTTTGTCACCATGATTCGTTTATGTGCCAAGTTTGGGTTTATGCATGATTTTGAGGCTTAAGAATATAACATGCAAGCTAATGAACACATTTGTGCCTCATTTGCCACCATGATTAACTTGTGGCTTAATATCCATTTTTGTCATGCCTTTGCCAAGTCTCTTCTTTTAATCCATTAAGTTGTTGCGAACGTATATGCGAGTTTAAAAGCGTTGGGTTATGTTATGGGTAATTTCTAATGACATGAAAATACAACTTGAAAACATGACTTGAATCATAACATGGAAGTTGACATGTAAGTATGCATAAAAACATAAGCTTGGGAATTTACCTATTAAGTTAGGTCTACCCATTGGGAATTTACCTATTAAGTTAGGTCTACCCAATTGCTTGAAAACTTGACTATGAACATGACACTAGACTAAACATGAAAGTGGCCAACTCGAGGTTGGGTTGAGTTTGCAACGTAAAACTACCCGGAACCGACCGGCCTAACTAGTAGTTGCAAACAATAGGACCCAATGTGAGAAGTTGGTCATGTTGTGCTTGAACCCGAGGTTAGACCAAGTTGTGGTGTAAAGCTACCCGGAACCGACCGGCTTAACTAGTAACCACAACAAAGTCTAATGTGAGAGGTTGGGGTGCATTAAGTAATTAATGCCACATGATAGGGTTAAGTTAATTTGATTAATGACTCTTAACCAAATATGACATGGGTAAATGGGTTAAGTAAATTGGTTAGGCTAATGATACTTAACAAAACATGACAAGGTTGGGTAGGTTAAGTGATTTGATTTGCCTAATGACGCTTAACCATTTTTATACGACTAGTGGACGGGGATTAAGTTAACCAACACTTAATCAATCCAACATGATAATTTGGCAAGGTTAAGTAAGTTTTCTTAATGACACTTAACCATACAAGATGATTAGGGGATGGGGTTAAGTAATTTGCACCTAACTAATCCGACACGGTAATTAGATGGGGTTAAGTAATCCACACTTAACTAATCTAAACACGGTAATTCGATGAGGTTAAGTTAAACACTTAACCAATTTAAACTCGGTAATTCAATGAGGTTAAGTAACCAATACTTAACCAACTTAACGTGATAATTTAATGGGGTTAAGCAACTTATACTTAACCAATTATACATGATGATTTGATGGGGTTAAGTAACTTACACTTAACCAATCTAATACGCGGACCTGATAAGGTTAAGTCACAAGACCTTTTTAGAATATACTTAACCATTGTAGTACGATTAGAGGATGGGGTTAAGCCAACCTATACTTAACCAATCCGACTCGATAATTTGATGGGATTAAGATAATCTATTCTTAATCGATCTAGCAAGATAATCCGATAGGATTAAGGTAAGCTAGTACTTGACCAATTTGACTTGATAGGGTTAAGTCATGAGCCTCTGGGTACACTTAACCAACTTGTGGGACTAAGTCTTGAACTTAAATACTCAGCCAATCTTTGACGTGATTCGTGGGCGGGTTAAGTCATGGACTTGAATGATAACACTTAACCCAATAGACAAACCCTAGCTAGAAGAACTAGGTAGAAAACCGTGGTTAATCAAGGATAACGGGAAAGGAAGCTAAGTGGTAAACCTTAGTTAAGGGTAACTAAGTAATAATTCTTAGCTAAGGACATAGGACTAATTCTTAAAACGATGAGTAACCTGATACGGTAGGTCATCGCCTAGTATACGAGGGGGAGCAAGTTATCTGACTTGGATAAAAGCTCCAGCGCACTGGGTGCCGAAGTGGAAGCTTCGGGGGACGTGAGGATATTCTTGGGATCCCTCTGTGGGCTGCCAGGTAATTATACTAGGCCCATGAGAGGTTAAGGTCTGCGTTAGAAGGACCAAGAGTATGCCTTGGTTGCTATGCGAGCAACCTAAAGACTGGGATGGATTAGCGTGGAGTCGACGATTCTTGTTTTTGCCCTGGATAGCACATCGCCGACTACCTACCATCTTTAGTCAATCGTGTACGTGCGGAAAGGCAGGGAACCCCCAATAGACCATGTGCTTGCTATCGAGTCATGGGTGAGGTTGGCCCGTAGGAAAGTGGGCTATAGTGGGGCCGTGGAGTGGTTCTTATACATGATTTTTCTTGGATTGCCTTTCAGTAGTTGAGGGAGGGGTCACGTGGGACCATAGCCACGGGTACAAAAACAGACCTTGATATCTGCATCGGCAGACGATTTAAAGCTCCCGACCGAGTTCCGTATTTCTTGATTTGCCCTGGCACGGAACTCGGATGGCACATTGGGGAACATGTGCATCTAGACATGGAAAACGATTCACGATACATACGTGGGATCAAGGGCGCGGTTGACGGGTGGCGTAATCCCTAGTGGTCCTAGGTGGCCAAAACCCAAACCGAGACACGGAAACGTTCATTAGGTAGCATAATCCCTAGCGGTCCTAGGTGGCATAAATCCTAAGTGGACGCGCGATAGTTCATGGTAAGGAAACACAACTAGATCAAGGGTTGCAGTCCAAAACAACTTCAAGGATAAACCATTTACATGGGAAAGCCCGTACAGCCTACGGCAAAGGACTGAACTTATACATGGAAAGAAACATATGAGTTGAGTAACCTATATATGCGGCATATTAGGTTGACATGGACCATTACACGACTTTTGAGTAAGGGTCATTCACGGATAACACGTAATACAGTTGGGATACTAGTACGGTAGGTGCAGAGCGGATATACAGGATAGACGCCATGGGACGTTATACGCGATAGATATATTGGGATATTATACTTGATAGGAACCTAACAATGTGATACCTTGTTTTATCTTGACATCGTAGTTTATCACGACACCCTAGTTTATCTGAGTTCAGTAGTTCATCCTGTTATTTTGATTTAATTGACCTATCTTGTATCATGCTTATGTTCATCTCAGTTTCTCATGACAGTTAACTTTACTAGTTTTTATACTAATAGTAGATAGGGCTTACTCAGTCTTTTTGACTGACCCGTTTTGTTTCGCTTCTTTTCTTCCGTTCCCCCCCAGGTTACAGGGAGGAAACACTGCTGTTTAGTTCAGACTTCTTCTGCTTGAAGGTCATCATGGATGGCTTGGACTTTTCCTGGCTATGGCTACATTACTGTTTTTATTTGGGGAATAATTTATGAAAAAGTCTTTATGCTTCTTTACTATTGCAAGACAGGTTTTGATGTACTCTGATGTAAAAGGCTTTAGACCTTATGTATTCATGTTTATGAAAGTTCGATTTTACTTCCGCTATTTTATATGTTCTGTCTTGTCATATTTCTGTGCATGTTTATCGATAATGCCCCTCTAAAGCTAGTGCATTCCTTTGCGAGTGACCCTAGCGGAGGCGGGGTGTTACATTTGGTATCAGAGCAGAAGGTTACCAGATTGGGAAAAAGTTTTTAAAGACCTTCTGAAAACTATTTGAAAATCGTTTATAAAGAAGCATTTTTCAAGAAAGTTTTCTTTTAAAAAGAAAAGGCTATTCCCCAAAGGCCATTAGCATTATCCTTGTTTCCTTAATTAAATCTCTTTTCCTTTCTTTCCTCCATCTGTAGTCACAGTGGTTTTAACTGCGACTAGTCTTTTCTATCTATGAAAGTGCTTTCCATGCGATGGAGGTGGTTTTCAAGAGACCAGTGGCCGCGTTATAAGAAAGGATAGTGAGAAAGAGGATAAAGGATACGAGCTTAAGGATGAGCAACTTGTTGGTATGGCTTAGTCCTCAAAGGAGGGAGAAAGATGAACAATGAAACCCATGACGAGAGAGTACCTTTGGCATGGTAAAACGGGGCGGATAGTTAAGTATTATGGGACAAGGACAAGATCATCGGGAGGGCAGTAGTATGCTCTCATTTCTAGACTACCTCGGAAGGAGGGTAACGATCTTGTTAAAGGTTTAGCTTTTCTTCTCTATCATCCCGTTAGGACTTCGTTGTTCGTATCATTTAAGTCTGCTTCGATAGTTGAGTCTCTGCACCTTAAGTACTAGCGTAATAGAGAATCCCATTTTTGTCTCAAAGTCCTATTGGAGAATCAGTCCATTTATACATGACTTGTTTGGATTTGGGAATGTCTATGCCAAGTGTTGAGTTTGGAAATAATGCTTATGTTTATAAGCTATGGATGGATTCTAGGGATGAAGTGGTTATCCAGTAGGGGGTGCCACTCTCGGTTTTGATAGGAGGGTAGTTAGACCTTTTGACTAGCCTTGGTAATGCCCTCGAAGTACCAGGTAACCTTTTTGAGGTTCTGTCATGACTAGTTACTTAGAATCCCTTGATGCCTTTATTGGAAATTTGAAGCCCGATCGAGTGGTGTTCGCCGATAAGACGGATGGTTTACTTCACTTATGCGTGGGTTATAGAAATCACCCTAGTAAGTGCGCTTGATAACCTGGTTGGCATCTGTTTACTTTCAAGAGAAAGTTCTTCTACGTGGAATACCTTGTGGTACGAGGTCCGAGATTCACTAGTGAATTTTGGAAAGCTTGCATGAGATCATGAGTACGCAGTCATGTTTGCGCCAAGTGTGCAAGTGGAACGAGAGGCGACGAAGAAATGAGTTCCAGCTCATGTTATGGAAACAGGAAATAGGAAGCTACGAAATCGCGAAGTTAAAAGACGGTCAAGGCACAATGGAATTAAGCTCGAGGAAATACGACTCTGATGGTCAAAGACTATATACGCGCATGATATCTCTTTTGGGAGTATATCCTTGATCCCTGTTTTCTGTAGAGCTTACTTGTAGGCTATCTTTTGTGGACATCCTCTCGGTCCTATTTTCTGTTACAAACCCCGTAAGGAGTTTGTCTTGTTTTTCTTTTCGACCCTGTTCCAGGGAATCCTAGGTAGAACCCTATGGATGTAAACATGTATTTGAAACATGTTATGATTGATATGGTTGCAAGTGGTTGCAAGTGGTTGCTCGTGGATGCGCGAATACACATTAGATACTAGCTCGACTCGGTCACATTTCATATTGCATATGCACGAGTATTTATACTTGTTTATGGATGAAATCGAATGTATTATCATGCGGTTGTTGCATATGAATGAATGATTGTGCACGCATATAGTACCTATATGGCTAGGACTATTTGCATACATGTTGGATTCATGGCACTATACATATTTTGCATTAGAAAGATTATTCAGGCCTGATCATTAGCATTAGCTAAGGAACATGTACACACACGTTTTGCATATATTCATACAACATTAGAAATCATCTAAGGACAATGGTTGCTTGTGGATGATGTTTTGAGTAGATGGATGATGGATGGTAGGATATGTTCTTCCTAACTTGGAGATTTCGGGGACGAAATCCTAAAAGGTGGGGAGAATGTAACAACCCGTATTTTCAATAACCTGTTATAACATAAATGGAGGCAGAATTAAACTGTAAAATCTGAATCAAGGGAAACGGCTATGTCATTGCGTTCGTCTCGGAAAAATACGCGAAATAGAGTCTGAGTTTTCGAAAATCGGAGTCCGTATGACCAAGATATGGCCTTGCGAAGTTTCACGAAAAATTCCCAAATTAAAGTATACTTATTTAAGTGAAATGGGTTGCGCAGAGAAATATATATATATTGATATATATATATATAATTGAAAATTTAATAAATAAATATGCAAAAATGTTCAAAACAGCGAATTGGGAGAGGGGAATAACCGAACCGGCCGATTTTTGAGGTCGACCCGAGCACGCTGGGTCGACTAGGGGTTAATCCAGGGTGTTTGGCTGTCAACTAGTGGGCCGATTCGCTCAAATGCAGATTTTGCATTTGCATGGTTCTCATGGTTCATCTTTAATCTAAAGGCCCTAGATGGTTCCTACACTTGACTTCTTCCCCAAGACATGCTTTGATGGCTTGGATTGAATCTAGGTTTAATCCTATGGCCTAAAACACTTGCCTAATCTATAAATAAGACCCTAACCTATCCTAAACCCTCATTATTCATTCATGCAACTAAACTATGGCAAAATTGCTACTCTCATGGCCTCCACTCAACTATCCTAGCCTCCACTTCATTTCTATGAGAGGTTTCATGATCATGAGAGTATTAGAGAGTCCCTATGTTAGTATGGGAGCTTCTCAAGTTGATCTCAAGGCTAAAGCTTTGATCTTTGTTCATAAAGATGGGGTTTTTTATTGATTTGGAGTGTTCATCTTTGGGTTTTTGGGTGATGGCATGCATAGGCTTCATCACAATCTTTGTTTTGCATTTCGATTTGTGCCTTCATAACAATGTAAGCCCTTTCCCTACTCTTAGATATTAACTATGAAGTTAAATGTTCATGTTGCAAGTTTGGGTTCGATCATTGAGAATGATACATGCTATCATGTCATGCAAGCTTATGAAGTCATTATCTTGATCTTATGAGCTAAAAGCTACAACCTTTATGTTGAAATGTTGCATTATGCAACATGAGAACCTTCATAATCTTTATGTCAACTTGCATATGAAGTCATAACCCTTATATGATGATACATGCGAGTTTCTAGTCATCATTCCATGTCTTTTGTCACCATGATTCGTTTATGTGCCAAGTTTGGGTTTATGCATGATTTTGAGGCTTAAGAATTTAACATGCAAGCTAATGAACACATTTGTGCCTCATTTGCCACCATGATTAACTTGTGGCTTAATATCCATTTTTGTCATGCCTTTGCCAAGTCTCTTCTTTTAATCCATTAAGTTGTTGCGAACGTATATGCGAGTTTAAAAGCGTTGGGTTATGTTATGGGTAATTTCTAATGACATGAAAATACAACTTGAAAACATGACTTGAATCATAACATGGAAGTTGACATGTAAGTATGCATAAAAACATAAGCTTGGGAATTTACCTATTAAGTTAGGTCTACCCATTGGGAATTTACCTATTAAGTTAGGTCTACCCAATTGCTTGAAAACTTGACTATGAACATGACACTAGACTAAACATGAAAGTGGCCAACTCGAGGTTGGGTTGAGTTTGCAACGTAAAACTACCCGGAACCGACCGGCCTAACTAGTAGTTGCAAACAATAGGACCCAATGTGAGAAGTTGGTCATGTTGTGCTTGAACCCGAGGTTAGACCAAGTTGTGGTGTAAAGCTACCCGGAACCGACCGGCTTAACTAGTAACCACAACAAAGTCTAATGTGAGAGGTTGGGGTGCATTAAGTAATTAATGCCACATGATAGGGTTAAGTTAATTTGATTAATGACTCTTAACCAAATATGACATGGGTAAATGGGTTAAGTAAATTAGTTAGGCTAATGATACTTAACAAAACATGACAAGGTTGGGTAGGTTAAGTGATTTGATTTGCCTAATGACGCTTAACCATTTTTATACGACTAGTGGACGGGGATTAAGTTAACCAACACTTAATCAATCCAACATGATAATTTGGCAAGGTTAAGTAAGTTTTCTTAATGACACTTAACCATACAAGATGATTAGGGGATGGGGTTAAGTAATTTGCACCTAACTAATCCGACACGGTAATTAGATGGGGTTAAGTAATCCACACTTAACTAATCTAAACACGGTAATTCGATGAGGTTAAGTTAAACACTTAACCAATTTAAACTCGGTAATTCAATGAGGTTAAGTAACCAATACTTAACCAACTTAACGTGATAATTTAATGGGGTTAAGCAACTTATACTTAACCAATTATACATGATGATTTGATGGGGTTAAGTAACTTACACTTAACCAATCTAATACGCGGACCTGATAAGGTTAAGTCACAAGACCTTTTTAGAATATACTTAACCATTGTAGTACGATTAGAGGATGGGGTTAAGCCAACCTATACTTAACCAATCCGACTCGATAATTTGATGGGATTAAGATAATCTATGCTTAATCGATCTAGCAAGATAATCCGATAGGATTAAGGTAAGCTAGTACATGACCAATTTGACTTGATAGGGTTAAGTCATGAGCCTCTGGGTACACTTAACCAACTTGTGGGACTAAGTCTTGAACTTAAATACTTAGCCAATCTTTGACGTGATTCGTGGGCGGGTTAAGTCATGGACTTGAATGATAACACTTAACCCAATAGACAAACCCTAGCTAGAAGAACTAGGTAGAAAACCGTGGTTAATCAAGGATAACGGGAAAGGAAGCTAAGTGGTAAACCTTAGTTAAGGGTAACTAAGTAATAATTCTTAGCTAAGGACATAGGACTAATTCTCAAAACGATGAGTAACCTGATACGGTAGTTCATCGCCTAGTATACGAGAGGGAGCAAGTTATTTGACTTGGATAAAAGCTCCAGCGCACTGGGTGCCGAAGTGGAAGCTTCGGGGGACGTGAGGATATTCTTGGGATCCCTCTGTGGGCTGCCAGGTAATTATACTAGGCCCATGAGAGGTTAAGGTCTGCGTTAGAAGGACCAAGAGTATGCCTTGGTTGCTATGCGAGCAACCTAAAGACTGGGATGGATTAGCGTGGAGTCGACGATTCTTGTTTTTGCCCTGGATAGCACATCTCCGACTACCTACCATCTTTAGTCAATCGTGTACGTGCGGAAAGGCAGGGAACCCCCAACAGACCATGTGCTTGCTATCGAGTCATGGGTGAGGTTGGCCCGTAGGAAAGTGGGCTATAGTGGGGCCGTGGAGTGGTTCTTATACATGATTTTTCTTGGATTGCCTTTCAGTAGTTGAGGGAGGGGTCACGTGGGACCATAGCCACGGGTACAAAAACAGACCTTGATATCTGCATCGGCAGACGATTTAAAGCTCCCGACCGAGTTCCGTATTTCTTGATTTGCCCTGGCACGGAACTCGGATGGCACATTGGGGAACATGTGCATCTAGACATGGAAAACGATTCACGATACATACGTGGGATCAAGGGCGCGGTTGACGGGTGGCGTAATCCCTAGTGGTCCTAGGTGGCCAAAACCCAAACCGAGACACGGAAACGTTCATTAGGTAGCATAATCCCTAGCGGTCCTAGGTGGCATAAATCCTAAGTGGACGCGCGATAGTTCATGGTAAGGAAACACAACTAGATCAAGGGTTGCAGTCCAAAACAACTTCAAGGATAAACCGTTTACATGGGAAAGCCCGTACAGCCTACGGCAAAGGACTTAACTTATACATGGAAAGAAACATATGAGTTGAGTAACCTATATATGCGGCATATTAGGTTGACATGGACCATTACACGACTTTTGAGTAAGGGTCATTCACGGATAACACGTAATACAGTTGGGATACTAGTACGGTAGGTGCAGAGCGGATATACATGATAGATGCCATGGGACGTTATACGCGATAGATATATTGGGATATTATACTTGATAGGAACCTGACAATGTGATACCTTGTTTTATCTTGACATCGTAGTTTATCACGACACCCTAGTTTATCTGAGTTCAGTAGTTCATCCTGTTATTTTGATTTAATTGACCTATCTTGTATCATGCTTATGTTCATCTCAGTTTCTCATGACAGTTAACTTTGCTAGTTTTTATACTAATAGTAGATAGGGCTTACTCAGTCTTTTTGACTGACCCGTTTTGTTTCGCCTCTTTTCTTCCGTTTCCCCCCCCCCCCCCCAGGTTACAGGGAGGAAACACTGCTGTTTAGTTCGGACTTCTTCTGCTTGAAGGTCATCATGGATGGCTTGGACTTTTCCTGGCTATGGCTACTTTACTGTTTTTATTTGGGGAATAATTTATGAAAAAGTCTTTATGCTTCTTTACTATTGCAAGACAGGTTTTGATGTACTCTGATGTAAAAGGCTTTAGACCTTATGTATTCATGTTTATGAAAGTTCGATTTTACTTCCGCTATTTTATATGTTCTGTCTTGTGATATTTCTGTGCATGTTTACCAATAATGCCCCTCTAAAGCTAGTGCATTCCTTTGCGAGTGACCCTAGCGGAGGCGGGGTGTTACAATCCCTCCCTCTTTTCCTCCTTCGGCTCTCCTCCTCATCATGTCTGCTCCGCTCCTGGCTATCATCATAACGATCGTCATACTGGTCACGTTCACTCTAAGACCCTCAGCCCCATTATTCTCTTTCTTGTTGTTCCAAAGCCTCATGCCTTCACCTCCTTTGCTCATCATTTTTATGAGGCCATGAGTTTGCATAGGCGGATAAAAATACTATGAATGTTGAGAATATTGAGATTGTTGGGAGTTTTGCTAGTGCTGTGAACAGTGAGACTATATGAGATTCCTTGGATTATAAGAGTCAGTTCTGTGCTTAAAGCTATTTATAAGTTGACGACTTATATCCAAACCTGAAATAAGGAAAAACATGATTTCAGTACTTAAATCATAAAGTACTAGGGTAGATTGTAAATCTTACGCAAAGATGAAAAAGCTTAAAGCACGTGTAATCTAACATGCATCTAATAACGAACCGCTCTTAGGTGACGAAGCTAACAGAGGCCATATGTCCACAAGTGTTCTCCATGATGGAGGAGTTCGAGCTACGACTACCTAAGTTCCAGTTTTTGTAACCAAAGCTACCAAGTCTGAAGTTACAGTGTCACTTGGGGTACGATATTTCGCGACACTAAGGTCACTCAAATTCTTGAAAGTATCTGTAGAATTCTCCTCGCGGGTGTCTGGAATACCGGGATCCTCAATAACTTTCGCAATATTTAAATCCTCTCCTAGGGTGGTCTCACCTTCCTAAACTAGTTCAGTATATGTCATGAGACCTTTGCCTTTGCGATGTGCAAATTTTTCTTCTTTATTAGAAGGTAATTTAGACTTAGAAGGTGACTAGCTACCATTTGCGGGGTCTGAACACTTTTCAGTAAAGGTTCATCAGCTTGACTTTGTGTTGCACAATTATCCCTCGAAAAGTACCAACATCTAATGCTTTAGGCATGGACTTAGGTGTGGAAGGACCTGCTTTGGAAGGGAATTTTCTTAAAGAATGAAGAAATTCATACTTGAGAAGTAATTCCTCCGTAATTAAGTATTTTCTGCCCCTTTGTGATTCATCAACGTCTTTTAAAGTCTCATAGACAGCCTTAAAAGGGGCACAATGTTTATTATCATTAACTGGAGCAGGAACAACCGTAAATAAATTGAATAAGTTCAAGTAACCAAAACTTAAGGATAAATTTGAAAATTTCTTTACAAAAATGCTCACCTCCTTCTGTTCAATTTCCACCAAATTTCTCAGGGCAACGAACAAAGAAAAGTTGAGTCAAGAATACTGAAACACTCTCCGGCAAGCCAAGCACATGCTTCCGGTTCCATGCACCCTCAATGTGTATGATAGATGGGGTGTCTTTCCTCCTTTTGAACGAACAAAAATAGCAGATATCTTCGAATGTAGGCTTACGTTCCTTCTTTTGCATAAAAAGCATATAAAGCACTAACAAAATGGTGTACCCATTTAGGTGAAGTTGGAAAGGAGCAATGGCCATATGATTCAAGATCGTCGCTGTGAAAGGATTGAAGGGAGGAACACCACAACTTGCCAGCATATGGCGATTAATGACTACATATCCAATCGGGGGTTGATCTGCGAATACGCCCTCACTTGGTAATACTTCATCAGTAATTGTAATATCGTATTGACCACACAACTATTCGAACTGGTCCTAATTGATAGTGGTAGAATGCTTCTCTGAAGGCGAAGCACTAAGAGGGCGAGGCATAGAAAATGGTTGAGCAGGTACCTGGCCGGGGGTTGTAGTTGTCTTGGTCTCAGGTGCAGTGGTAGAAGTATCAACTTGAGCAGAAGATGTCCCTTCAGTTTGAAGGCGAGATTGCTGCCTAGTAGTCATTCGTGTTTATATACATATATCACAGGTGCATGTTCCTTAAATGAGAAATATCATATGGAATTCAGCAAGTTTCATTAAAATAAGGTGTGAAATCTGCAATCCGGCTTATGTCGATTAATCGATTTCAAATGCCTCTTCTAACTTAACTAAAAGTGTAGTGTGTGTGTAAACAAGAGTTGACAGGTTATAAACAGTTAGAAACTTGTACAAACACATCATTAAGTCTTGAAATTTATTGCAATAATCTTTAAATCCAATATCGAAGTGGACAATCGATAACGAAGTATAAGTCCAAAACATGAAAATGTTTGCTATTGCTATAATACAGGAAACAACATGCAAAGATGTTTAATTCTTGAAGCACAAATGTGGCTTGGTAAAGTTCTAAAGTGCACAAGTATAACATGCCTTAAAACAAGCTTCAAAAGAAAATGTGAAGCATAGAGGCTTAGATCACTCAACGACCAGGAAGACTAGGTCACTGAACGACCTAGTAAAGGGACTGCTCAAACGATCCAGTGTTCAAGCCATCCAAGATGCAAACATCAGGTCGCAATGTTCATGTCGTTTAATTACCTAAGTGGTGTATTGCTAAATCAACAATCTAACATAACAACACATCTTACGACCTAACTAGACAAGTCACCTAGCGGCTTAGCACATCAATTCTTTTAGTGATCTGAAAAAGTCAGGTCGATTCAATGACCTAAAACAAGGTCCTCTCAGGAACACGAAGTATTAAGATCGCATGACAACTTGAAGGCATAGGTTGTTCAAATGACCTAGAGAATCAAATCACTTGCTGATTTGAGGAAACACTAGGTTGGTTAGCGGACTAAGGTATCAGGTCGCTCCAACATCTTAAAAGCTTCAACTCAATCTAGAGGAGTCAGGTCATTCGATCCAGTCCATCATTTAGGTCGTCTCTATCTAGTGGATTCAGGTCGTTTGAGCTAGTCCATCATTTAGAACATTCAGCCTCCTGCAACTAAAGTTGTGCAATGACCTAAAAGGACTGCCCTATTCTACTAACAGAATCCTAAGGCAATTCCATGTGGATTCGATCATTTACTCAAATGTGTAAGCACAAGGGTATTATATAAAGTTGCCAAACAATTCATAAGTGCTCAAAGTGATGAATTCAATCAGTATACTACATATAACATATAATGATGGCAAATTCATTTTGGAAATACAAAACCTGTTTAAAACAGTGACCGAATCCAACTATGAAAAATTCCAAGATGATTGAATTAATATCAAAATATAGATAACCAATAACAAGGAAATGAAATGCAAATGCTTCCTCATGTTAAAGTTACACAGGTTAAGTCTACGACAGATAATGACAACAAACTCATCATAGCAATTGACAATACTCAATACATAAGGGTTGGAATCGTGAATTAACTCAAAAGATCAACTACGGTATAGTTTAATATTGAACACAATCAAAATCAGTTCTCTCTCCTTGCCAAGACAAATTGGCTCAATTTCCCCAAATTCGACTAACCCTAAAGTTGGCAAAAGAAAAAACAAGATTAAACAAGATTTCACTTGCAATTGCTTCTAGTTGATCGACGACGACAAGATGATACAAATTTAAAGGAAATAGCCTCAAGATGAACTAGATCGATGTTGAACAAATTTGCAATTGTATTCAAAGGAAACTGAAACCCCAACGGTTACCAATGGCAAAGTGGATCTTATTGACAACAGTGAACCTTGAACAATGATTGGAAGGTGAAATCATTTTCTTTATGTCAAAAACTATCCTCATTAAAGGAGCTTATTTGATTTTAGAAGATAAAGAGTAAAATGTTGGCATGAGTAAAATATAAGGACAAAGGATGGACCACATGTTTTTCAGGCCCAAGAGCCCAAAACGACCTAATAATGAAAAATTCAAACGACCTGAATGTTAGCTCATTTTAAATCAGTTATAGTATTTACTAGCAACCTATAAATGAATGCAGGGTTCAATGCGACAAAGTCAATTCGAAACCCGCATCATTTTTAAAGATGCAGACTTCAAGGGACAAATGTTAATCCATAAAAATATGGCTCAGAGATCGGTTTTTCCATTCTCTTAGATTAGTCGTTATTAGCGCATTTGCACAACTTCAAGCCTCAGGTCGTCACCACGAGGTCGTCATAGACAGGTAGCGACCAAAAGGCCATTCTCACATGCTCTAGGTTGTCTGATTGGATATGAAAGCGAGTCCGCAGCTCATTAGATCGTCCATATATGTTCACTAGGTCGTGTAGATTAGGTCATTCACATATAAGACATTATAGCCTAATCAGACCTTGTCTTGGAATAGGGGAAAACAGTTAGGTTGTAAACGAAGTAGCGAACCAGGTCATAACCAAACTAAAGAGTCATGTCGCAACTAACTTCAAACATCAGATCGTTTCTTGAGGCGAAAGGCAATATTAGGTCATGCCCGACCTAGTTCGTAACCGACTCTATAGTTAGGTCACTCTGACAAACTGATGACCTAAACACACCATTTTTAGGCCTCTCCACTTCATTTCAACTCCTATAAATACCCCCACACTTCCACCATTAAAGGGACCAAATTTTCCCTCCATGAAGTGCTGTCAAAATCATTCCTAAACTCCTCTAACTCATTCAAACCTCCATTACTCCTCCTTCATGCTTAGATTCAACATCTCAACCACCACGGATTTGCTAAAATCATCGAAGTGCTCAAGTTGTTGAAATCTAGTCGGACAACAATTGCAATCTAAGAGATCTCATCATTTCCTTGCTGAATTTGAGTGAATCAAAAGTAAAAAAGAAAAGAAATAGAGAAAGAAATATTGTAAAAGAAAGAAATGAGTGAAGTTAGAGAAATCATGTACCTTGTAAATTCAATAATGATAAATAGAATATTTTTCAAGTGGACGTAGGCCAATTCTTGGCCGAACCATTAAAAATCCTCTTGTTTTTACTTGCTTTTTGTGTTTGTGGCTGCCACCTTTCTGGATCTTACTTGTTTTTGAAGTGTTGAATTACACCTTGGGTATTGTTGCCAATTTTTAACATCAATACTAGGTTAGGGGCAACCACAAACAAAAGCAGTAAAAAAACAGAGAGAAATTATTGTGGTTCGGCCTTAATGTTGGCCTACATCCACTTTAATGGAGGATCTCCTTATTATATCAATTACAAAGCACACATTTTATATCATTTTATTCATTTTTTCTTTTTATACAACAATTCTCTCTTCTCTTTCTACGATCTCTTCAATCTACCGTGGAAACACTTAGATCTCCCAAGATGTGAAGGTTATTCAGATGGATCTTCGATAATCTTGCATTTAGATTATCTTTGAAATCTTCTTGATGGTTCAAATGATGGATCTTTACTTGAAAGAGCTTTAATAGAGTTTGAGAATGGTTTAGGATGTTAGAGAATGAAAATGGAAACACTTCGTGGTTAGAAAAAGTTCGATCCCCTGAATGAAGGAAATAATGGGGTATTTATAGGTGTAGAAGTGAAGTAGGGATGCTGAAAATTCAGTGTGTTAGTGCTTGGGTCGTTTTATCAACCGACTTGTGTCTTGGGGCGTAGGAAACGACCCACCTTGTATGTTGCATGCAGCGAACCAGCATAAAAGCTCCAAAATGAACCGCTTTCCTTGCCCTCCTTCAAAGCCCTGTTGGTTAAGCGACCCGAATGTGACGACCTGGCTAGAAGTGCTTGCCAAATACCCATTGCTAATGAGAGCCAATGACCTATGGCTTGGCGACTTGGCAACATTGCTGATTATGTGGCATGAATGACCCGACCACTTATGTGCAAAATGACCCAAATATATAGCGACCTGAATCTATATGTTATGAGTGCACATGACCCATCACTTTATTACTTAATGCATCAATTATTAATCACATTTTTATGGGTTTAACACTCAAAATACAAAAGAAGGCTAGAAAGTAGAAAACGGCACCGAAAGCCACTAATACGAGCCGAAACCTGCAATAAATAGCGCTGCCGAAGCCGGAAACTCACCAAATTGGACTTTTATTGGCTACAGCCGAAAGTGGCCCAATTTGCCTATAAATAAGACCTTAGGGGTCTCATGTTGGAGGACTTTTTTCATTCTCAAACCTGTTAACCATTTCTCAAATAGTAAACCTTAATTTGTAAATCGATTTGGGGTTTTACTTTAAGATATCTATGTACCTAATGAAGTAATCAATAAAGAGAGATTCAATACAATTTTCTTATTCCCTTATTACGAGTTCACGACAAGATCTATCTACAAAAGCATAATTAATATAATAACCTTCCTCAAGTCGTTTAGCTTCCTAACTTGATTTGTGCTTATGAAGCCCTTATCCAAAGGTAACTGTTGGTCCTTGAGTCTCATAAGCGTGATACTCACCTCTTAGTAGGAAGAGTAACTAATCATCAGGCTTAAGACCTTGATATCTAGGAATGGTGAACTAACTCAAGCTTGTAGGAACTAGATAATCCCTATGTCCTCTAGGTCCATACCTCTTATTCATTCATCTCGGTGTTGATGAAAAATATAATTAATATTTTGGTGCTAGAAGGAAGGCTTGAACCTACGACCTTTTGGATAATCTTACCACACACTAGCTATTCCGTCTCGGATAGGACTAAGCTATGAAAAAGCAACACCATGAGTAAATTGTCCCGACAATGGTCTCCTGAATCTCAAATGGCTACAACAACCATCAGTGATCCTAGAATGATTGGAAAGCAAAGGTATAACACCCCATCTCTATACTCACGTTAGCCAAGGCCATTACAAGTAATGGTGTCGACTAACCCTAAGAATAAGGCTACTGAGAAGTGACTTTTTGTATATTAGCTTTAAATGAGTGTTAAATGTGTCGGATAATGTGGTCTTGATTTTTAAATCTCATGAGAAAACCCGACACATCTAATTTGAAGTCCAAATCTACTACACAGTGGCTATATATAATTCAGAAAGCAATATAAAATACATAACAATAAAATCAGAGTCATACATAAATATTCATATTACTAAGGCGGAAATAGATATGAATAATAACACATGAGTATAAACACAAAGATAGTGGTCATAGTCAATCCACTATACAACAAAGAATAGGTACAAGTTCTAGTCAAATGAATATGTATACATGAAATCTAAGATACATGTATAATTAAGAACTACAAATGTAAGGTAGATAGCAAAAAGCCAAAAGGTGGTCCCTGTTAGAAGTCCAATATAAGCACCTGTAAAACTCGGTCTGACTAGAATATTATTTATTAGAATAAACAATAACCAGATCAATCTACCTGGACTCATCATAATAAACTAAGATAGAAATAGATATATAAATAGATATTGACATAGGATCAATAAAAACAATAACCACAAATAAATGTTAAGTCTCGGAAATGTCCATAAAATATGTCGAAGAAAATATCAAAGCTATATTACAGATTATCACACTCAAAAGATATAGTCACTTATGAGAAATGATGTCACCCATCAAGTCAATGCAATGTAGCTAAAATGATATCAAGTCAAGACTACTCGCGAGAAATGATGTCGCCCATCAACTCAACACAAAATAGATAACTAGATCTCAACAAATGATTCTTCATGAGAAATGATGTCTCCCATTAAGTCTACATGACAATAGTAAATATTATATTGCGTATCTCATCGATGCAAAATGATCCGAAGATCAACGATATAGACGAATGAACCGAAGTTCCTTTAGAATATCCGTAGAATATCAGGATGACCCAAAGGTCGGAATGATCCGAAGATCCACCGAAATTAAAGTTTCTTAAGATCATCCGAAGATCATCAAAGTGACCCAAAGGTCGGATTGATCCGAAGATCAAATATAGTGTAACTTCACCAAGCTAGTTAATATAAGAGTTAAGCTACATGTCCCATAACCACTTACTTTACTCGAATATTTATGAACAAATTGTATATTCCACTAGAAATACAAAACGATCATTGCCACAATGTTCAATCGAACGAATCCAGGAATTAACCGTCAAAGCAAACACAAGGGGTCATAGTCCTTGTTTTTACTAAGGTGTTTAATTAGATTTTTCATACGAAAGAGAAAAAGGTTTATATAAATATATACTAGTAGATTTGAAAGTGATTTATAAAATAACTTCATATAATGAAGGCGGATTAGAAACCAATTTGGAAAATCACTTCATTTAACGAAGCAGAGTTAAAAACCATTTAGTAAAAGATTGGTATCTACTAATAAATTAAAAACCCTTTTATATAATTTCGAAGTGGCAAATCTCGTGGAATAGCGATTGAAATGTCGAGCAAACTAAGAATTCACGTTTCAATAACGTAAACAAGATCTCATGACTATCAATTATAATTTCCTTCATCATGAATAAATCGAAAGTCATTGAAATCGAAATGCAGAAATTAACAAACCAAAGAAACTGAAAAGTCACAAACGAAGGCGAAATCGGATGAAACTCGGCCGAGAATGAGCTCAAATGGACCTAAACTGTTGACCGTGTTCTCAAAGTAAATCATTGCACCTTTCCGGGAATAGTTTGGATCGCTCATCCCAGTTGCCCCGAACTCTCACTTCTATCGGAGTGAACTGGACCTCAGGAAGAGGTCGCCTCACTAGAGCTCGCGCATATTGCAAAAAATTCCCCACTGTTGACTCCCGTCTGGATTGGGTCTTCCCCTGCCTCGACAGAGTAGGGTTCCACTTTGCAAGAGAAAAAGATTATAGAAAGAAGAAGTTTTCAAAATTTCTTTTTTGCCGATCAACAGCAGAAAAGCAGGATTCATACGTTTGAAATAATTTCAGATGTCTAAATTGGGTTTTCTAGAGTTACAAGTCTCCGTCTGAGACACAAGTGTTTGAATTGTAAAATTCAGACGTCTGAAATAAAAATTCAGACTTATGAATTGTTCTTTGTTTGTTTTTATAATTATTTGAAGCAGGTCAGACATCTGACATAAAATATTTAGATGTTTGAATCTGAACCTGAGCACAATGTGGCCTAGAAAACAAGCTCAAAATGATATCGGCAAACGCCCAAAAGCCTATGATCTTATATACAGAAAAATGAGGCATTTCAGATTTGCCGAAACAACTTAAAACAAAAAAATCACATGCACAAACATATGTACATGAGATTCACAATGATTTTGATTACAAGTTCAAAAGCGAGCTAAATTCCAAACCAAAGCATGGAAAAGTGATTTAAGTGACTTGTGAAGACTTAGGACTTTGCCGCGGCGACAACGGAGCTTCATAAGTTCACCTAATCCACTTATAACATAAGAATTAGATCGCGTGAACAACCCTAACTACAATT
Source organism: Allium sativum (assembly GCA_030737875.1). Classification (NCBI taxonomy): domain Eukaryota; kingdom Viridiplantae; phylum Streptophyta; class Magnoliopsida; order Asparagales; family Amaryllidaceae; genus Allium; species Allium sativum. The sequence continues at coordinate 440,646,319 of CM060926.1, forward strand.
TCAACTCAATGAAACATAAACACATGGAATTCGGCTAAGTTACGCAAACCTAACCAATTCACTAGCATATTGAAATTCAAATGAGTACTAAATTACATTTTTACAATCCAATGGCCTGTGGCATAAATGTGAGTTCATAAAGGACTCACCTTTACTTGCTATAAGCAAGAAACCGATCCAATGACAAGCCAGAACAACCTCTCTTCCAATATAGGTTGCTTATCTTCAATCTAAACACATATAAATGAATTTCCTAGGAGTTTGGTCGTAGGAAATCTTCGAAATTGAAGAGAAGACAAGAAGGAGAAGATGGAGAAGGAGATTGAGAAGCTTACTCAAATTGTCTCTTTGATTTTCCCCTTGATCTGGATCTCAAGAAGCTAACCCTAGCCTTAGGAATTTTAATTTCTCTTTCCACTCTCCATTTTTATTTCTCTTGAGGGTTTGGAAGTAAATGAAAAGGGAGTGGCTAGTTTGGGGGTTATACAGTGGGATAAGTTAGCTAAACCAAGACACAACCAAAGTGCCAAAATTTTGAAACTCGTAATATATTGATGCTTTCACTTTTGATGTCGTAAACTACATTTTGAACTCAATGGAAGTGGTTTCAAGTTCAAATTCGTCCATATACAAAAAGTGATATTTTAGTCATACAACCAATGAAAAAGACCAAATTTCACCAACTCTAAAGGTGTTGATTATAGTTTTAAAAGTCAAAAACGGAATTTTGAACTCGATGGAAGTAGTTTTGTGCCCAAATTCATCCCTATGCAAAATTTGACTTTTTGGACCTATACTCGACCAATGGTTAACGATGTTATATCTAACTAAAATATTTAAATATATTATCATTAAATATGAAGGTTGTTACAGACTTTCCCCTTAAAGAAATTATGTCCTCGCAATTACTTAAGGAAAAACTCAATATAAATAACAACCACACATCAACAAGGTCTATTTAAAGATGGTTTAACTAAAAAATTCATCTTTGAATTAGATTTTTAACTTTGAGTTATAAATCACTATATAACTTAAGTTTATACATGTATAATGTTCAAATAATAGTCATGAACACGTACGGGCAACTAACTTATTTCTCCAAAAGTGTTTCTAAGAAATTAGAATTTTCTTACACAAATTTTATATATTCTAAACCCTCAATTTCAATAATTATTCAAATTTCAATCGCGAACTACCTTACTGCGATTTTCATGAAAACTTGGTTTAGACATATCTCAAAATATACAATATGAAATTTAAACATTTTTCTTTCACTAGAAAACTATAATCCAATAGAGCCGGATAATATTTGTTTCGAAGAATACCGACCTGTATTAGATTCTATACACTCAATTGAATTTCAAATCTAAAATTATGAAATACCGCTACACGATAAGCTCGTTTTAATTAAATTTAATTAACTCGTTTAACGTTAAATAAGTTTATAAATTATAAACCTGTACTCTTATGTTTTCATTACAAACTAATTAATCAATCAAATTAGAATGTTGGAAATATCGACAATCCAAAATCGTCGAACATTCCTTGTCACGTTTTAGCTAGAAAATTTTATCCCTTATAAAATTTCTTAAAAGTATTCTAGCTTACAAAATTTCTTACATTGATTAGGATGTATACAAGGGTCATATATATCCCATTCACAAGGATAAGTGACCCGTTGGGGAAACAAGGTCATGAAAAAATAAAAAATTCGGGTTATACACCATAAATTGGAAATATTTTCACGTTCCCTAATATTTCGAAAACATAAGAATTGGAAATTTTAAGTTTCCAATAAACCAAAAAAAATCTCAAATTTGAAATATTAGCACGTCCTCTAATATTTTGCGAACAACTTCTAAATCATGTAGACAAGATAAATGGTAGAAGTTGGAAGAATTTCATAAAACTTGTGGTTTTCAAATTCACAAGGACGTTACCAAGAAGAATGAGGCCAGACCGGCCGGGTTATGATCTCGAAAGCTTGATTCAACAAGGTTAATAGAATAAATTGGAATAATCATTAACTTATATTTACGAAGCCCAGAGATTATAAATTCAAAATTAGGAAATAAGAGACTAAGATATATAAGCAAAATATAACTTATCATTCTTCAAAAGATGATTCGAGATAATTTGAAAACTCGAATCGCTAAGCTCTAGAAATCACACAAAGAAATCTAGAAAAAAATATAAATAGAATGATCACTCTTCAAGAAAAAGAGTTTAAACATCCATGAACTTGGAATTATCCAAAAGTGAGAAATAGCCGATTTCAAATTGAAAGTCACCATATCAACTAGTCTTTAACTTGGTGTATGGAAAAGCAACTTGTTCACCACGAGGTTGCAATTCATCACGCAAAACATTTTGTCTTTGACAGGTGGTCCGACACCGCAAATAGAATTGAATAAGCATTTTGTCTCGTGATGAGGTGGCTTCTCACCTTACAAAGCAGTTACGTCCGAATATTAGGTGACCCCACACCATACGTAGCAATTACGTCCGAAGACTTGGTGGAACAACACCATACAAAGCAATTACGTCCGAAGACTAGGTGGCCCCACACCATACGAAGCAATTACATCCGAAGACTTGTTAGCCCCACACCGTATGAAGCAATTATGTCCGAAGAGTGGGTAGCTCCACAACATACGAAGCAATTACGTCTAAAGACTAGGTAGCTCCACACCATACGAAGCATTCCGTCCGAAGATGTGGTGGATCCACACCACAAAGAAAGTTGACTAAGAAATTCCGTTGTAAGACTAGGTGGCTTAACACCATACGAAGCATTCCGTCCGAAGATGTGGTGGCTCCACACCGCACAGAAAATAATCAACATCGACATATATAAAATTATACAATGCATGTGATCAAATGAAGATTATCAACATCGATGTATATAAAAGTATACAGCACATGTGATCCCTTATCGGTGCATATAAAAATATACAACACTTGAGAATAAACAAAGATATTCGACATCAATGTATATAAAAATATACAACACATGTGATCTTTCATCTATGTATATAAAAGTGTACAACACATGTTATCTCTCATCGATGTATATAAAAATATTCAACACATGAGAATAAACGAAAATGATCGACATCGATGTATATAAAAATATACAATACACGTAACCTCTCATCGATGTATATAGAAATATACAACACATGAAAACAAACGGAAATGATCAACATCGATGTATATAAAAATATACAATACATATGATCTTTCATCGATGTATATAGAAATATACAACACATGTGATCCCTCATTAAATAATATAGAAATATACAACACATGAGAACAAACGAAGATGATCAACATCAATGTATATAAAAATATACAACACATGAGATTGATTCCTTACTAATGTATATAGAGATGTACAACACATAAGGTTCCCGCCAATGTACATAAAGATATACAACACACGAGGTCTCTCAAGGATGCATACAAAGATACACAAAACATGAGAACAACAAAGTATGGATCATCGATGAGCATGTAAAAACATCTAATGAACCGCTAAAATTGGTAAGTCGACGAGCCTGTAAACACGTCAAAAGAACTGGCAAGTTTGTATCATCGATGAGCCTAGAAACACATCAAATGTATCTGCAACAACGGGACGTTGATGAGCCTGTAAACACATCAAACGAACCACATAAATTGGTAAGCTGACGAGCCTATAAATATGTCAGATGAACTAGCCAATTTGGATCATCGACGAGCCTGGAAACACATCAGATGAATTTGCAATAACGGGACGTTGATGAGCCTGTAAACACATTAAACGAACTGCTAAAATTGGTAAGTTGACAAGCCTGTAAACATGTCGGAAAAACCTCTAAAATAAATGAACTTGGACAAATCAGCAATGCACCTGCAGAACACCTTCGAACCAAGTCCAACTGGAAAGTTCCTAGGAGGCTAGTAAGAACAATAAATTGCCACTTCATAAAAATGAGCTAGATAACTCAAGATGTACAAAACATTGCTTAACTAAGATATAAGTGACCAACTAGGACACAAAAAATTTCAATCGTCTAAGTACAGAAATAAACCGCCGAAGTAAACGCAAGAGTTTCGACCAATTGTTTTAACCAAACGTGTAATTAAAGTCCTTATTCAACCAAAAAACAAGACTTACTTACACACAACAAGTAACTAAGTGATGCTAAAAAGATTACTGGATCACCATCTAAATAAAACTAAAGACGTCTCGATAGCAATAGATATGGGTAATGAAACTTAGTTATAACATCTAACTAATAATGAGTAAGAATGACTAAAGAAATAAAGTATGTTCTTAACCATTCTTCTCCTCTAAAAGAGAGAAGAGGAAAAATGTTAGATTCAAATAAAGTTGGTCGGTGAAACAAAGGATCAAGATATGAGATGGGATAAGACAGGTCCTATGACTCGAATAAAATCCTAAACATGATTTCCTAAGAAACTTAGGACAATGATCCTCGTCATAATATCTTATATTGTTACGAATTCGGCTCTGATACTAAGTGTAATGCCACACCCCCATACTCGCGTTAGCCAAGGCCATTGCAAGCAAAAGTGTCGACTAACCCGAAGAATAAGGTTGTTGAGGAGCAACCATATGTGTATTTGCTTTAAAAGAGTGTTAAATATGTTAGATAATGTGGTCTTAATTTTTAAATATCATTAGGAAATCCGACACATCTAATTCAAGTCCAATTCTACTACATGGTGGCTATATATAATTCGGAAAGCAATATAAAATACATAACAATAAAACCAGAGTCATACACAGATATTCATATCATTAAGGCGAAAATAGATATGAATAGGTACAACAAAAGATAGTGGCATAGTCAATCCAGTATACAACAAAAGAATAGGTACAAGTTCAAGACAAATGAATATGTATACATGAAATCTAAGATACATGTATAATCAAGAACAACAAATATAACATAGATAGCAAAAAGTCAAAAGGTGGCCCCTACTAGAAGTCCAATGTAAGCACATGTAATACTCGGTCTAACCCGAGTATTATTTATAAGAATAAATGTAACACCCCGTATTTTCTGAGAATATTAAAAGGACGAAATAAAGAATACTTAATTTTTAATATGAGAATTAAGGGAAATGGGCTATGCCATTGCGTTCGTCTCGAAATTCTGCTTGAGATAGAGTCTGAGTTTGCGTAAATCGGACTCCGTATGAAGGAGTTATGACCTTCAGAAGATTCAATAATTTAAATAATAAAACCAGCCCAAAATTCAAATTTAAGTTTCAAAATTCAAAAACCCCGAAGCAGGCTGGGCGGGAAATTTCCTGCCCAGAGACCAGGTCGACCAGGGGGTCGACCTGGGTACATAGGTCGACCTCCCCGTCGGGCCAGATCTGAAACCTGACGTGTTTCTTTGTGTGACGATTTTCTGAGTCATTAGGGCTTTTATGGCAAGTTCCGGTTCGTTCTCTTAGGTTTGAATGGCTTTGATTAGTCCTAGGTTGATCTAACGGCTCTTATTAAATCAAATTTCTATATAAGCAACCTAAATCTAAACCCTAAACTACACAAATTCATTCCAAGGAGCCACCATACTGTCAATGATCATCCTAACCTAGCCACCATTTCTTCTCAAACTAGAAAGCATGATTAAAGCTACGAATCAAATCAAATCAAACCTAAATTAGAAGAACAATTAGTCTACATCAAGGGAGAGCTAATCAGTTTCACAAAACAGATCCCAGAAAACAAGTTTTGCCTTTGTTTTGTAAGTCAGTTACTTTTTAGATTTGAACATCTAAATCTAATTGTGACATGTAATAAAATGAATATGAGAATATGCCTGATGTAAGCTATCCTTTCATTGAGTCTCTACTTGAATATCTTTGGGAATCATTTTTGACTACATCTCTCCCTGTTGTATATCGGAATTGTAATAAGTTCATATTCCTGTGATGATTCATGACGATATTCATATCATATCTATATGCCTGCGATGTATTCTATGCAAAATTTGTCTTTTTATTACATCAAGTTTATTGGACCAATAGTTCTTATCATCATATGACTATGCCCATCCTTACGATGTTCCATCTTGCTTCTCCCCTTATTTTATGAATCTTGAGTTAAAACTCGAAATACGTACGTTATGCATGCAGGGGTAATTGGGTATAACATGAAACTTACATTATTTGGCATAATTTGGAACATGTAGTATGGCATGAATGTTAAGATGCAATTTGGCGTAATTTGACATGAATAAGTAATTTGACATATTGAACCTTGAATTGGCATGAACGACAAAGTATGAAATCGGAATATAAATCAAGTTTTGGGCATAATTATTATTATTGTTGCGAATATGGGGTAACTTGAGCATTAAATCTAGATTGGGCGAAAAATGTAAATTGGAACATTAAATCTAGATTTGGCCTAACTATTGATTTGGGACGCCAAGTATAATTTATATTTTTATTTTGGGGCATGTCTATTATTACAAACTTGGGAAGATTAGGTGTAGCTTATTTTGAGTAATAACTTGAAATTGAATTTGGGGGCCATAACTGGCAATTAGCTTTGTTGGGCATAACTTGAGAATTGGAATATGACTGGTTAGGATAATTAGCATATAAATCTAAACTTGGACATTTATGGAAAACGTGTCATAATCTGAAATTGACAACAATTGTGAATAATTTGCATATAAACTGTAAATATGTAAATTAGTGAAAAGGCGAATGTGCCTAACCCGAGGTTAGATTGAGTTGTGGTATAAAACTGCGCAGAACTGCCCAGCACATCCTGTATACACCTATCTAATGTGAAAGGTTAATGCATCATGCCCAAGAAAAACCCAAGGTTAGATTGAGTTGTGGTGTAAAACTGCCCGGAACTGCCCGACACATCCAGTAACCGCAACAACACATATCTAATGTGAGAGGTGGGTGCATTAATAAATCAATTAATGCTAATGAACAAGATATGTTAAGAAATGACTAGGGTTAAGTTCATAGAAACACTTAACCAATATAACATGAATGATAGGGTTAAGTTCATAGGAACACTTAACCGATATAACATGAATGACTAGGGTTAAATTCATAGGAACATTTAACCAATATAACATGAATGACTAGGGTTAAGTTAATTGGAAACACTTAACTAGTATAGCAAGATGAATGGGTAAGTTTAAGTTGAAACAAGAGGGTAACACTTAACCAATATAACTTCATTTGTGGTACGGTTAAGTTAAAAAAAAGAAGGCATCACTTAACCAATATAACTTGATTTGTGGTAAGGTTAAGTTATAACAAGAGGACAACACTTAACCAATATAGCTTGATTTGTGGTAAGGTTAAGTTAAAACAACTGGGCAACACTTAACCAATACAACTTGATTTGTGGTAAGGTTAAGTTAACACGAGAGGGCAACACTTAACCAATATAACTTGATTTGTGATAGGGTTAAGTTGACACAAGAAGGAAACACTTAACCAAAGTAACATGACAAGTAGGGTGGTTAAGTTAACTTAGATCGATTGATGACACTTAACCAATACAACATGTTAAACACGTGGGGTTAAGTTAACAAGAAACACTTGACCAATATAACTTGGTAAACGAACGGGGTTAAGTTGATAGGAAACACTTAAACAATCCAACATGATAAGTAAGGAGGGTCAAGAAACACTTAACCAACATGACATGATGAATGGGTGGGTTAAGTTAACATGAAAAGACAACACTTAACCAATATGACATAATGTGTAGGAGGGTTAAGTACATATCGGGTTGGTGGGTAATATTAGTAAATATAGGACCACAAAACTTAACCATTAAATAAACGTGCTTGAATCGATGGGAGGGTTAAGCACATCTTGTGTAGGTGGGTAATATTAGTACATATAGGCCCACAAACTTAACCGTTAACATGCTAGAATCAATGGGAGGGTTAAGTACATCTCGTGTGGGAGGGTTAAGTACATCTCGTGTAGGTGGGTAATATTAGTACATATAGGCCCACAAACTTAACCGCTAACATGCTAGAATCGATGGGAGGGTTAAGTACATCTCGTGTAGGTGGGTAATATTTGTGCATATAGGCCCACAAACTTAACCAGTTGGAAACCCTAGTAATGGTGACCCATTTCAGCAGTAACCCACATAGATGTATCATGGTACCCTGAACTAGGCAGGGTGGGACACGATTACTGCGCTGATTATAAGCGGTCAAAACAGCAGCAGGGGGTACGTCAGTGTAGGTTCCAATGGTTTACAGGCATGCACGTACTCCAGAGTGGGAAAAAGCAGGCACTGGGTACCAGTAGTTATACACTGTGCATCTTGAATCGTGTCGGGTTACTATCATAAGGATTGATACACCTTACGGTGGGACCATCACAGGGTATCCACACGCAACAGAGGGCCGATTGACATAGACACAAGAGAAATTGTAACACCCCGGATTTTTGAATAATCGAATTAACTAAATTAAAGAATAAATGTTTAGCATTGTTCTAAGGTTTGTAAGCAAAAGACTAAGTAGCTCATTTGGTTGGAACATGTGACTTGCATACAAGAGGTACAGAGTTCGATCCCCACCAATGCCATATTTTTGTTTTAGGGGAATGGCTAAAAAGCGGCTTAGGTGAACGCGGTTCAAAAAGTAGTTTAGTGTAAAAATGGTTAATTAGGAAGATAGAAATATATATAGATATATTTATAAAAATAAAATAAAATTCAACCTAAAATTTAAGAAAAAAATTCAAAACAGCGGAAGCGGGAAGGCAAAAAACCAAACCGACCTATTTTATGTATCGACCCGAGACCCGCTGGGTCGACCCCAAGGTCGACTCAGGAGGTTTGGAATTGGTCACGTCGGCCCTAAATGGTATATGACGAAATTTTATGTTTTAGGGCTTAGGTGGTTATTTCTGGTTGGTCTATTGACATAATTTCTTGGTTTCTAAGGCCTAGATGGATTCTAGAATGATCTGATGGCTGTAAATAAATTCAAAACTCTATAAAAAGACCCATAGACACAAACCCTAAATCAAAATTAAAACTAAAACTATGGTCGTCATGCTGTCGTCTTGAACCCTAGAGCAACCGCCACCAATTAGAGAGGAAGAACAGCAAATCAAATCAGTCCAATTCAACCCTAACAATGAATCTTCTTCAAAGGAGAGCTAATAAAACTTCAGAAATCAGAATTCAGAACTCAAGACCGCTTTTGAGTTGTGAGTTCGATAGTTTTAATAAAATAATTAGTAATTTAATTGGATTAAGTTATGAGGTAGATTGTATGGATGTGAATTATTGATCGTATGTTGTAATTATGTTGTAGAATTGTGTTAAAATCTCTATGACGTTATGTTATGATGCTATCATTTACTATGTAAAGTTATGATGCTATCAGCCACGTTGTAATTCTATGATTAGCCTATGTCTAGTTGAATCATCATGTTGTACATATGCTAAGTTTGGTTATGTCGATTCATATGATAAATCATATGTATGCAATTTTAGATTTTTATGTAAACATGAATCATATACAAGTTGGGTAAAATTATATGTGACCTTACATGGTTATGACATCTAGTTTATGTGAAAATTTGATTAAAATTAGGCTATGAGATGGGTGAGTTATATGCTAAATTCTACATGATTTTTTACATGTTAGATGCATGTTTACACCATTGTTATGATGCATAAATCACATATGCAAGTTTCTATAAATATTTGATTTTGGGGTATGAATCATGTTATGCAAGTTTAGGTTTATTGCCTATGCAAGTTTACACCTTTAGATGTAGATCTATGACATACATGATTTATGCAAGTTCACACCTTTAGATTTGGATCCATGACATATGTTGTTTATGCAAGTTGTAACTTTGGCCTATGCAAGTTTTAGATGTAGAACATCATTCACATATGCAAGTTCATCCCTATATTTAGATCTATGTTTTCATTATGTGTATATTGTGATGTTTTCTCTTTGTTCCATAAGTTAGACTATTCGAGTCTAACGTATATTTTACGTTAAACGAACAAACATACAACGTGGGTTAAAGGGGATAATATTAAAAGATTTAATTGGTATAAATGCCTTAAAAGGCATAAAATAAGTTGTGAAAATTGGTATGATTTTACATACCAGAAATTGATGGACATAATTGAGTCAATTATGGACATCGTTAAATTTGGAATTGACTGATAATTTGAATAGGGAAAGTAATTCAAATTGGGGAATGATTAATTAGGAGTAATTAATCGTCTAAGACACGAGGTTAGGCTCTTTTGTGGTGTAAGACTGCCCGGACGCGCCCGATAAATCCAGCTGCCACAAAAGCCAGTCTAATGTGAGAGGTCTTAGGCATAAATTAAATACATAACAATTGTAAAGACACGAGGTTAGGCTCTTTTGTGGTGTAAGACTGCCCGGACCCGCCCGGCAAATCCAGCTGCCACAAATACCAGTCTAATTTGAGAGGTCTTTATGAGGTTACGGTCTTAATGAATTAAGAAGAACTTAACCAGATAAACATGTAGTGGACATGAGTGGGTTAAGTGAGTGCCTTGGGTGGCATGTGGAATCTAGTGGGTGCCTTGGGTGGCATTTGGAAATATGATTAGAAACACTTAACCAAAATTGAAACATGAATAATAAGTGGGTTAAGTGCGATGTACTAGAGGGGACCAAGCTTAGGTGGATAGCTTGTGTCAAGTAATGGGGACCCATTTCAACCAGTAACCCATACGTATCTTTGTGGGCTCGACCCAAGTCGAGGACGGGACACGCATACTGGGCTTGATTGTAAGAGGCTAAGCCGGGTTAGCGGTGGCAACGCTAGTCCAACGGGTTCATATGCGTGTGTGGACCCAGGCTGGTTGGTAAGACTTTGTTGCATCGTGTAGGTATAAGTCGTGCATTGTTGGTTGTATCGGGTGGCCACTTTGGGAAGTGATACACCCCACTGTGGGGCCAGCACGGGTATCTACGAGTTACGGAGCCGATCGCTTGGGGGTAGTGGGTACACCTAGTGGAGATAGGGGCAGGCGGCACCTACGAAGGCAGTTAGGGGTGCACGAAACTACCAATATCATTATTAAGTCTGTAGGCGGGATCAACCTTAGGGTGACTAGTGGTGGTGCAGTATAGCAATTATCCTATAGTGTTGGTGTAGTTTAGTTATTATCTTACAGTGGGTTAGGTGCGCTTTAACGATATCGTTGTTCATCTTGTTTCCTTATTTACTCTTCCATATTCAATGGTCCATGGTCATTTCCTTATTTTCCAACTTATGCCTTAGCCTAGTTACTTTGTTAATTATATTGTTAAAATTATCGCACTCGCCAGACTTTATGTCTGACCCCCTTTGTTTCCTCCTCTTTCCTTCCTTCCCCCAAGGTGCTCAGGTTGGAACTAGCACCAGTGGAGCTTGATCTTGGACTGCTTTTAGAAGATTGCTTGGATCGCTGGAGTAAAGTTCAGCTTCTCTTTTATTTATGGATATTTTGATGTTGGGGATTATGTCTTTCAGTTTATGTACTTTTGATAGTCAAGATGGATATTTTGTACTTTGACTCTGGTTTTTGATGATATAAGCAAACATGCGTGTTTTCCGCTGCAATGAAATAAAGTTTTAAATCTTTGAGTACTATTTATATTTGTCTTGTTGTTAATTTTCTGTTCTATAGTTACTTAAAACGCTCCATAGAAGTTAATGCATTCCCTTTGTGAGTGACAATAATGGACGTGGGGTGTTACAGTGGTATCAGAGCTGAAGGTTACCAGAACAGATATGAATTTTGAAAAAAAAAACTGTTTTTCAAAAGCATTTTTATAAAGAATACCTTCAAAAGTATGTTTTAAGGAAAGTATTTTCAAGATAAAAGTATATTTTAGAAAGCATAACCCCAAGAGCCATATATCTTCCCCTCGGTTCTTTTATATTGAATCTTTCCTTTTTCGTTTCAGCATGTCTGAAGCATCTGAGATACCAGAGGGTGTTCATGTACCCGATTGGTTTCGTCAATATCTCGAGGCTAGGGTCGCCACCGCAGGTCCAGCAAATACTCCTCCTCCTCCTTCCCCTCCTACTCGCGTCGATACTTTTGCTAAGATATGTAAGGACTTTAGAGCAATGGGTGAAAAACCTTTTCATGGGACGGAGACATTTGTTGAAGCTCGTAACTGGATAAAGGAGGTGGAAGAATTGTTTAGAATCTTTGAAGTGGATAATGAAAGAAAAGTCCAGCTAGTTGCCTGGCTAATGAAGGATGAGGCCTCGTTTTGGTGGGAGGTCACTAATGGGGAACGTCCAGTCGATACATGGCTAGATTTTAGGCAGAGGTTTGAGGTGAAGTTTCTCTCGCGGGCTGAAGAGAATCTATACATGGAAAGGTTTTCGGCAATGAAGCAAGGGAATTTATCGGTGAAAGAGTACGTCAACAAATTCAACCAATTGGCAAGATTTGGCTTGGACTTGGTGAATACTCCAGAAAATAAGGCTATAAGATTTGTTAAGGGTTTAAACGAGCCGCTTCATGGGTTAGCTATGACCCACATTCCCATGGGGCTACCTTCGAGAGACTAGTTGACATGGTGCTCATACATGAAGAGGAGAAGGGCGCCAATGCTAATAAGGCACCCGAGAAGAAAAGGGATCAAAAGAAGCCGGAACAGCAACAGCAGAACAAGAAAGGTGGCAAAGGAAACAATGCTAAGGGAAAGAAAAGATGCTTTAACTGTGGGACACCCGACCATCTAAGCAAAGATTGTAAGAAGAAAAAGAAGACTGGTTGTTTCCACTGTGGCGAGGCAGGACATCTTATTAAGGACTGCACAAAAAAGGGCAGAGGGAAGGGTCTACCTCGGGAGGACAGGTGCAGGCTGTTATGGCACCAGGGCAGGCATGGGGACAAGTTCAGGCTATCGTGGTCCCACCGCTGCAAGAACGAGGTAGAGCAATTTCTGTTGAAAGTTTATTTTTCTGTTTGATCATCCTGTCCGTACTTTATTCGATTCTGGCGTCATTATCTTCTTGGCGAGAAATTCGAATTATTCACTGACCACAAATTGCTAAAATACTTATTGTCTCAGAAGGACTTGAACCTAAGGCAGCAAAGGTGGATGGAATTCTTAGCATCCTACGATTTCGAGATAGCATATACCCCTAGCAAGGGTAACGTGGTGGCAGACGCCTTAAGTAGAAAGAGGTTGTCCTTGAGTCCGTTGTTTGTTGAGCGGCGAAGCTTAGAGTTCATCTCTACGTTTGACTTTAAACCTTCCGTTGACTTTGTACCCGGTTTCTAGCATCCTTAGAGGTCAGACCTACGCTTTTGGGACGGATTGGCGAGGCACAGCGAGATGACCCATAGTTGGTTGAGTTAGTAGAAAAGCTCAAAAGAGGGGAGTCATCGAGCCGTCTCCGTAGGTATACCCTAGATGATAAGGGTTGGTTACGTAGGGACGGTAGACTTTGTGTACCACAGGACGAGAACTTGAGGAAGACCATTCTTGATGATGCACATCGTTCGAAGATGACCATCCATCCCGGCGGGGACAAGATGTACATGGACATTAGACGAGTTTACTTTTGGGTCGGCATGAAGAAGGACGTGGCAGAATTTGTTGCTAGATGCTTGGTGTGCCAACAAGTAAAAGCAGAGCAAAAGAAGCCTGGTGGATTGCTTCACCCATTAGAGGTCCCACAATGGAAGTGGGAAAGTGTTTCGATGGACTTTGTTGACGGATTACCAAGATCGAGGAAGGGTAATACGAGGATTTGGGTCGTGGTAGACAGACTTACTAAGAGCGCCCATTTCATTCCCATGAAGAGTAAGAGGACTGCTCCATGGTTAGCCTCCATATACATTCGAGAAATAGTTCGTTTGCACGGTGTTCCTTCTAGCATAGTGAGCGACCGCGATCCTATCTTTACTAGAGAATTTTGGAAGAGCTTGCAAGAGGCGGTAGGGACTCAGTTATGTTTAAGCACCGCATATCATCCTCAGACGGACGGCCAGACCGAGAGGTTGAATCGTATTCTAGAGGACCTATTGAGGTTGTGTGTCTTAGATTTCGGAGGTACATGGGAGGAACATCATCCGTTGGTGGAGTTCGCATATAATAACAGCTTTCAATCTAGCATTGGCATGGCACCGTTCGAGGCTCTTTATGGACGGTCGTGTCGTGCGCCTACATGTTGGTGGGAGTCTACAGATAAGATCTTACTTGGGCCCGATATGATTAGAGAGACTTCGGAAAAGATCGATTTCATTCAAAGGAGGATGAAGACGAAGCAAGATAGGCAGAAATCTTATGCAGACAAGAGGAGGATAGATCTTGAGTTTGATATTGGGGACATGGTCTTTGTCAAGGTGTCTCCATTATGGAACGTCATTCGCTTTGGGTCCGTTGGGAAGTTAGCACCAAGGTTCGTAGGGTCGTTTCCTATTAAGGAGAGGATTGGGCAGATGGCATATAGAGTGGAGTTGCCCGAGAGACTTACTGGCGTACACGATGTATTCCATGTGTCACATTTGAGGAAGTGCTTGCACGAGACCGCGGAAGTGGTAGAGCCGAGCTTGCTTAGAGAGGTGGAGATAGAGTGTGATGTGACGATTCGGCGAGCTCCTACGTGCATTCTTGGGTCGGAGGTTAAGAAGTTGAGGAATCGAGAGGTCAAGCTAGTCAAAGTGCAATGGGGAGATGATGAAAGCAACGCTACTTGGGAGATGGAAGAGAAGATGCGTTCATTATACCCTTTTCTTTTCGAGGGTATGTATTTTAGTTTCTCCTTTATCGCTTACCTTATACTTATCTTATCTTTAGTATGTCCTCTCGTAAGTACCTTTGACCTTTAGATAGGGTAGTCCTATGATTGAAACATGTGTTTGAGACATGTTATGTATGATGGATGCATGCGGATGCAAGTGTTTGCTAGTGGTTGCTCGTGGATGCATATACACACACTTTAGACACTAGATCGGCTCAGTCACTTCATATTGCATGTTGCATATATATGTGTGTGTGCATATTTAAGCTAATGGATGTATAATGGTTGTGCTATCATATGGATGTTGCATTTTGGTGAATGGTTGTGCACACATGTAGAAATAATATGTATCGATAGGGTTCTTTCGCATGCATAATGGATGCATGGCACTATCATGGTTTGCATTAAGGAGGTCAACTGAATCGGTAGACCGCCTGATTTTGCATTAGATAAGGAACATATACATGCACTTTTTGCATATGTTCATACAACATTAGAAATTCTATAAGGACAATGGATGCCTGTGTTTGATGGTTGAGTATATGGTTGTTTGGATGTCAGGATATGCATTCTACTTAGCTTGGAGATTTCGGGGGCGAAATCCTTTAAGGAGGGGAGAATGTAACACCCCGGATTTTTGAATAATCGAATTAACTAAATTAAAGAATAAATGTTTAGCATTGTTCTAAGGTTTGTAAGCAAAAGACTAAGTAGCTCATTTGGTTGGAACATGTGACTTGCATACAAGAGGTATAGAGTTCGATCCTCACCAACGCCATATTTTTGTTTTAGGGGAATGGCAAAAAAGCGGCTTAGTGTGAACGTGGTTCAAAAAGTAGTTTAGTGTGAAAATGGTTAATTAGGAAGATAGAAATATATATAGATATATTTATAAAAATAAAATAAAATTCAACCTAAAATTTAAGAAAAAAAATCAAAACAGCGGAAGAGGGAAGGCAAAACACCAAACTGACCTATTTTATGGGTCGACTCGAGACCCGCGGGGTCGACCCGAGCTGGGTCGACCCCAGGGTCGACTCAGGAGGTTTGGAATTGGTCCCGTCGGCCCTAAATGGTCTATGATGAAATTTTATGTTTTAGGGCTTAGGTGGCGATTTCTGGTTGGTCTGTTGACATCATTTCTTGGTTTCTAAGGCCTAGATGGATTCTAGAGTGATCTGACGGCTGTAAATAAATTCAAAACTCTATAAAAAGACCCGTAGACTCAAACCCTAAATCAAAATGAAAACTAAAACTATGGCTGTCATGCTGTCGTCTTGAACCCTAGAGCAACCGCCACCAATTAGAGAGGAAGAACAGCAAATCAAATCAGTTCTATTCAACCCTAACAACGAATCTTCTTCAAAGGAGAGCTAATACAACTTCAGAAATCAGAATTCAGAAATCAAGACCGCTTTTGAGTTGTGAGTTCGATAGTTTTAATAAAATAATTAGTAATTTAATTGGATTAAGTTATGATGCAGATTGTATGGATGTGATGTGAGTTATTGATCGTATGTTGTAATTATGTTGTAGAATTGTGTTGAAATCTCTATGACATTATGTTATGATGCTATCATTTATGATGTAAAGATATGATGCTATCTCCAACGTTGTAATTCTATGATTAGCCTATGTCAAGTTGAATCATCATGCTGTACATATGCTAAGTTTGGTTATGTCGATTCATATGATAAATCATATGTATGCAAGTTTAGATTTTTATGTAAACATGAATCATATACAAGTTGGGTAAAATTATATGTGACCTTACATGGTTATGACATCAAGTTTATGTGAAAATATGATTAAAAGTTAGGCTATGACATGGGTGAGTTATATGCTAAATTCTACATGATATTTTACATGTTAGATGAAAGTTTACACCATGGTTATGATGCATAAATCACATATGCAGGTTTCTATAAATATATGAATTTGGGGTATGAATCATGTTATGCAAGTTTAGGGTTATTGCCTATGCAAGTTTACACCTTTAGATGTAGATCTATGACATACATGATTTATGCAAGTTCACACCTTTAGATTTGGATCCATGACATATGTTGTTTATGCAAGTTGTAACTTTGGCCTATGTGAGTTTAGATGTAGAACATCATTCACATATGCAAGTTCATCCCTATGTTTAGATCTATGTTTTCATTATATGTACATTGTGATGTTTTCTCTTTGTTCCATAAGTTAGACTATTCGAGTCTAACGTATATTTTACGTTAAACGAACAAACGTACAACGTAGGGTAAACGGGATAATATTAAAAGATTTAATTGGTATAAATGCCTTAAAAGGCATAAAATAAGTTGTGGTGAAAATTGGTATGATTTTACATACCATAAATGGATGGACAAAATTGAGTCAATTATGGAAATCGTTAAATTTGGAATTGATTGATAATTTGAATAGAGAAAGTAATTCAAATTGGGGAATGATTAGTTAGGAGTAATATATCGTCTATGACACGAGGTTAGGCTCTTTTGTGGTGTAAGACTGCCCGGACCCACCCGGCAAATCCAGCTGCCACAAAAGCCAGTCTGATTCGAGAGGTCTTAGACATAAATTAAATAAGTAACAATTGTAAAGACACGAGGTTAGGCTCTTTTGTGGTGTAAGACTTCCCGGACCAGCCGGCAAATCCAGCTGCCACAAATGCCAGTCTAATGTGAGAGGTCTTTATGAGGTTATGGTCTTAATGAATTAAGAAACACTTAACCAGATAAACATGTAGTGGACATGAGGGGGTTAAGTGGGTGCCTTGAGTGGCATGTGGAATCGAGTGGGTGCCCTAGGTGGCATTTGGAAATATGATTAGAAACACTTAACTAAAATTGAAACATGTAACTGAAACGTGAATAAGAAGTGGGTTAAGTGGGATGTACTAGAGGGGACCAAGCTTAGGTGGATAGCTTGTGTCAAGTAATGGGGGCCCATTTCAACCAGTAACCCATACGTATCTTTATGGGCTCGACCCAAGTCGAGGATGGGACACACATACTGGGCTTGATTGTAAGAGGCCAAACCGGGTTAGCGGTGGCAACGCAAGTCCAACGGGTTCATATGCGTGTGTAGACCCGGGCTGGTAGGTAAGACGTTGTTGCATCGTGTAGGTATAAGCCATGTATTGTTGGTTGTATCGGGTTGCCACTTTGGGGAGTGATACACCCCGCTGTGGGGCCAACACGAGTATCTACGAGTTAGGGAGCCGATCGCTTGGGGGTAGTGGGTACACCTAGTGGAGATATGGGCAGGCGGCACCTATGAAGGCAGCTAGGGGTGCACAAAACTACCAATATCATTATTAAGTCTATAGGCGAGATCAACCTTAGGGTGACTAGTGGTGGTGATGTATAGCAATTATCATATAGTGTTGGTGTAGTTTAGTAATTATCTTACAGTGGGTTAGGTGCTCTTTAACAATATCGTTGTTCATCTTGTTTCCTTATTTACTCTGCCATATTCAATGGTTCATGGTCATTTCCTTATTTTCCAGCTTATGCCTTAGCCTAGTTACTTTGTTAATTATATTGTTAAAATTATCGCACTCGCCAGACTTTATGTCTGACCCCCTTTATTTCCTCCTTTTTCCTTCCTTTCCCCCCCAGGTGCTCAGGTTGGAACTAGCACCAGTGGAGCTTGATCTTGGACTGCTTTTAGAAGATTGCTTGGATCGCTGGAGTAAAGTTCAGCTTCTCTTTTATTTATAGCTATTTTGATGTTGGGGATTATGTCTTTTAGTTTATGTACTTTTGATAGTCAAGATGGATATTATGTACTTTGACTCTGGTTTTTGATGATGTAGGCAAACATGTGTGTTTTCCGCTGCAATGAGATAAAGTTTTAAATCTTTGAGTACTATTTATATCTGTCTTATTGTTAAGTTTCTGTTCTATACTTACTTAAAACGCTCCATAGAAGTTAATGCATTCCCTTTGTGAGTGACATTAATGGACGTGCGGTGTTACAAAAATTAATACAAGTAGGGAGCCAGTCGATAGGGTAGTAAGCAAACATCTAACATGTTCATGGCAATTAGGCAGATTGAGGTGGAGTCCTCATAATAGATGTACACCTGAAGGCTACCATAATTTCGGGGATTGGGATCACGTTATCATATTATCATTTTATACGTATTTCTAGTTGGAACACTAGTTAGGTGGTGCAGAGATATAGATATAAAAATCAGAATAATAAGGTAGCAGCGAAGCAGAGAAAGAATAGGAGCGCATTCAGTTTATCTTGCCTTATCATACCTTATTCTTATCTTATGTTATCTTGTTATCCTTGCTCTCATGATATTGTCTTGTATTCAGTTTATCCATGTCATAATGCCTTTTCCTGTTTATATGCTGAAAGTCACTGGACTTATCAGACTTATGTCTGACCTAGTTTTTTTCGCCTCTTTTCTTCTATTTCCCCCCTCCCCTAGGTTCGCAAGGAGGAAATGTTACAACTTAGTTCAGTTTTCCTTACAAGCTCGAAGATAGTTGATGTATTGCTTTTGACTCTCTCTTCCACTGCTATGGCTGGTTCATGCTTTATTGAGGAATATCATTGTTATTTTTATGCTTCTTTTATATTTGGAAGTTTTTAAATCAAGACAGAAGTTCTATGTATTGCTTTTAAGTATGATTGAGACAACTGTTGTAAAATCTTGACTGGACCACATTGTTTATAAAATGACTTTATTTTCCAGTGCTTTATTTCTCTGTCTTGTAATTTATCTACATCTTTTACCTAAAATGCTCCACCGAAGTTAAGGCATTCCCTTTGTGAGTGACCTTAACGGAGATGGGGTGTTTCACTTGGTATCAGAGCTGAAGTTTACCGGATCAAATAAAAGATTTGAAAAATTATTTTCAAAATGGTTTTAAAAGAAGAATTTTCAAAAGAAAGATTTTTTTTAAAGGTATATTCCCCAAAGTCATATGCACTATCTTTTGATCCTCTGTTTGAATTCTTGTTTCCTTCTTTCCTGAGTCTCCGGGGCTCCTGGCTTTCTGGGAGGTAACCTCATCGCCGCATGGTTTCGTAGGCTCGATGAGTCTACGACACCTGTCAAAGGGAGAAGAAGTGCCCAACCTCCATCCATAGTCGTAGTAGTTTCACCTATGGCTAATTCTTTTCCAAGCTTTGTCGAGTTTCCCGTGCGATGGAGGTAACGTTCGAAAGGCTTGTCAACATGGTTCACAAAGGAGGTAAAGAGAAAGAGGCCAAAAGGGAAGAATCACAAACAAGGGATTGGAATACAAGAAAGGCGGAGGAAATAATAGATCCCGCAACAAGAAGAAGTATCTTTTCTGTGGTATAGCGGGTCATTTAATTATAGGAAGTAAAAGACAAGTTATTGTTTTCTACAAGGTGGGGCAGGGCATCTAATCAAGAATTTCCCAAGAGGACAAGGACAAGGACAAAGGATAGGATTTTCAGGAAGGGAAGTGCATGCTTCACCGCCAGCATACTTGAGAGAAAGATAGTAAAGTTTAGTTTTTATTTTTGATCATATTGTTAGTACTCTTTTTGATTTTAGTGCTTCACATTTGTTTATATCTGCTTCCGTAGTTGAGTCTCTGCACCTTAGTACTAGTATAATAGAAGATCCCATTATTGTCTCAAATCCGGTTGGTGGTTCGACTCATTTATCTTTGGTTTGTAAGGATTTGAGAATAGCTATGTTAAGTATTGAGTTTAAGTGTAATGCTTATGTTTTTGGTTTCATAGGCTATAGGTTGAATCTAGGCATGGATTGGTTAGCTAGTAATTGTGAAAGGAGGGTAGTTAGACTTTTGACTTGCCTCGGGAATACCCTCGAGATTTTGTGCGATCTTGAGGGGATCAGTTAGGCTTAGCTACCTAGAATCACTTGATGCATCTGTCGACGATTTGTGATCCGTTAGAGTAGTCCATGAGCACACAGATGTTTTTGATTTGGTTAGGGATTTCCCCCCTAAAACTCGAGATAGACTACCGCATATATCTAGTTGACAATGCAAAGCCAGTTATGCGATCAACGATAGTTTTGGAGCCAGATTGGCGAGGATAGCCAGAGTCGGTTAAGTGCTCAATTGTTTGGTTGTTTTGCTAGTATCATCTCACATAGATCGTCCAAATTCGGAGGAGTTACTCCTTGTGTTCTTGTCTGATATTGGTTTAGGCCTTTGGGGCTTTTACTTGAGGGATGTCGAGTTCGACTAGGATGGTTTGCGTGAGAAATAAATGGTTGTGGCAGGCGCCCTAAGTAAGACTGACCTTAAGAGAGGTAAAAACTACATAGCATCCTTTAGCTTTAGACCCTCATATTTGTGACATGATGGATAAGCTAAGTAGAGGAGAGACCTCTAATCATCTTAGTATATACACTTGGTATCAGGGTTAACATTTGTTTATCTTGGAAAGATAGTTTGACTACATTGGATACACTCTAGCATAGTAAGTGATCGAGGTCCTATCTTTACTAGTGGGTTTTGGAAATGGAGGTTAAGAAGCCTCGCAATCGTGAAGTTAGATTAGTTAAGGTAAAGTGGAGTGAAGCTCAAGAAGATGTGACTTAGAAGACTGAAGACTAAATACGCACTGCCTACCCTTTTCTTTTTTAGGGTACATCTTTGATCTCTCTTTCCTTAAGTTTATGCATGCTTGTATATCCTCACGATCCTACGCTCAATCCTTTGGTAGAAACCAATGGATGTAAACATGTGTTTGAAACATGTTATGATTGGTGGTTGCAAGTGGTTGCTCGTGGATGCATATACACACATTAGGCACTAGATCGGCTCAGTCACTTTCATATTGCATATGCATGAGTGAATTTATATATATATATATATATATATATATGAATTGAAATTTTCTGTGTTATCATATGGATGTTGCATTTGTATGGATGATTGTGCACTCATGTAGAAGTTATAAAAGTACGATTAGGAATAATTGCAAACATGATGGACTCATGACACCGACATAATTCGCATTGAGGTGGTCAACTGAATCAGTAGACCACCTGATTTTTCATTAGATAAGGACATGTACACACACTATGCATATGATCATGAAAGCATTAGATTTTTTTTAAGGACAATGGATGCCTGTGATTTAATGGTTGAGTAGATGGATGTTGTACGTTAGGGCATGCATTCTTCTTAACTTAGAGATTTCCGGGATTAAATCCTTTAAGGAGGGGAGAATGTAACACCCCGTATTTTCTGAGAATATTAAAAGGAAAAATTAAAGAATACTTAATTTTCAAATTGAGAATTAAGGGAAATGGGTTACGCCATTGCGTTCGTCTCGAAATTCTGCTTGAGATAGAGACCGAGTTTGCATAAATCGGACTCCGTATGAAGGAGTTATGACCTTCAGAAGATTCAAGAATTTAAATAATAAAACCAGGCCGAAATTCAAATTTAAGTTTCAAAATTTAAAAACCCTGAAGCAGGCTGGGCAGGAAATTCCCCATCCAGAGACCAGGTCGAACAGGGGGTCGACCTGGGTACATTGTTCGACCAGGGGATCGACCTCCCCCTCGGGCCAGATCTTAAACCTGAAGTGTTTCTTTGTGTGACGATTTTCTGAGTCATTAGGGCTTGTGTGGCAAGTTCTGGTTCGTTCTCTTTGGTTTGAGTGGCTTTGATTGGTCCTAGGTTGATCTAACGGCTCTTACTAAATCAAACTTCTATATAAGCAAACTAAATCTAAACCCTAAACCACACATTCATTCCAAGGAACCACTATGCTGTCAATGATCATCCTAACCTAGCCACCATTTCGTCTCAAACTAGAAAGCATGATTAAAGCTACGAATCACATCAAACCTAAATTAGAAGAACAATTAGTCTACATCAAGTGACAGCTATTCAGTTTCAGAAAACAGATCCCAGAAAACAAGATTTGCCTTTGTTTTGTAAGTCAGTTAATTTTTAGATTTGAACATCTAAATCTAATTGTGACATGTAATAAAATGAATATGAGAATATGCCTGATGTAAGTTATCCTTTCATTGAATCTTAGCTTGAATATCTTTTGGAATCATTTTGGACTATATCTCTCCTTGTTGTATATCAGAATTGTAATCCTCTTTAATTTCGTATGCCTGTGATGATTCATGACGATATTCATATCATATCTATATGCCTGCGGTGTATTCTATGCAAAACTTGTCGTTTTAGTACATCAAGTTTATTGGACCAATAGTTCTTATCATCATATGACTATGCCCATCCTTATGATGTTCCATCTTGCTTCTCCCCTTATTTTATGAGTCTTGAGTTAAAACTCGAAATACATACGTTATGCATGCAGGGGTAATTGGGTATAACATGAAACTTACATTATTTGGCATAAGTTGGAACATGTAGTATGACATGAATGTTAAGATGCAATTTGGGGTAATTTGAAATGAATATGTAATTTGACATATTGAACCTAGAATTGGCATGAACGACAAAGTATGAAATTGGAATATAAATCAAGTTTTGGGCATAATTATTATTATTGTTGCGAATTTGGGTAACTTGAGCATTAAATCTAGATTGGGCGAAAAATGTAAATTGGAACATTAAATCTAGATTTGACCTAACTATTGATTTGGGACGCCAAGTATAATTTATATTGTAATTTTGGGGCATGTCTATTATTACAAACTTGGGAAGATTAGGTGTAGCCTATTTTGAGTAATAACTTGAAATTGAATTTGGGGGCCATAACTGGCAATTAGCTTTGTTGGGCATAACTTGAGAATTGGAATATGACTGATTGGGATAATTAGCATATAAATATAGACTTGGACATTTATGGAAAATGTGTCATAATCTGAAATTGACAACAATTGTGAATAATTTGCATATAAATTGTAAATATGTAAATTTGTGAAAAGACGAATGTGCCTAACCCGAGGTTAGATTGAGTTGTGGTGTAAAACTGCCCGGAACAGCCCGGCACATCCAGTAACCATAACAACACCTATCTATTGTGAGAGGCTAATGCATCATGCCCGAGAAAAACCCGAGGTTAGATTGAGTTGTGGTGTAAAACTGCCCGAAACCGCCCGACACATCCAGTAACCGCAACAACTCATATCTAATATGAGAGGTTGGTGCATTAATAAATCAATTAATGCTAATGAACAAGACATGCTAAGAAATGACTGGGCTCAAGTTCATAGAAACACTTAACCAATATAACATGAATGACTAGGGTTAAGTTCATAGGAACACTTAACCAATATAAGATAAATGGCTAGGGTTAATTTTATATAAACACTTAACAAATATAACATGAATGACTAGGGTTAAGTTAATAGGAAACACAAAACCAATATAGCAAGATGAATGGGTAAGGTTGAGTTAAAACAAGAGGGCAAAATTTAACCAATATAACTTGATTTGTGGTAAGGTTAAGTTAAAACAAGAGGGCAACACTTAACCGATATAACTTGATTTGTGGTAAGGTTAAGTTAAGACAAGAGGGCAACACTTAACCAATATAGCTTGATTTGTGGTAAGGTTAAGTTAAAACCAGAGGGCAACACTTAACCAATATAACTTGATTTGTGGTAAGGTTAAGTTAACACGAGAGGGCAACACTTAACCAATATAACTTGATTTGTGGTAGGGTTAAGTTGACATAAGAAGGCAACACTTAACCAAAGCAACATGACAAGTAGGTGGGTTAAGTTAACTTGGATTGACTGATGACACTTAACCAATACAACATGATGAACACATGGGGTTAAGTTAACAAGAAACACTTGACCAATATAACTTGGTAAACGAACGGGGTTAAGTTGATAGGAAACACTTAGCCAATCCAGCATGATAAGTAAGGAGGGTCAAGAAACACTTAACCAACATGACATGATGAATGGGTGGGTTAAGTTAACATGAATAGACAACACTTAACCAATATGACATAATGTGTAGGAGGGTTAAGTACATATCGGGTTGGTGGGTAATATCAGTAAATATAGGCCCAAAAAACTTAACCATTAAATAAACATGCTTGAATCGATGGGAGAGTTAAGTATATCTCGTGTAGGTGGGTAACATTGTTGAAGACACGATTTCAGTGTTTTGATGACAACAATTATACGTTGTTTCGACTAATGTATTAATTAAGTGATTTCAGGTAAAATAGTTATGCACTGGATATCGACGGATGGATTGAAGAAACAAAGCCGCAACTGTCATCACAGTCGACACTTGAACATTGATTGCTTGAAAGCCGAATGTGCACTCCAACTATTTAACAACATAGGCATTCATTATGAATGATATTTTACACAAAAATTTCACATCATAAAAAGGAGTTTGCTGATGCATTTTTGTCAAAAGTTGGGCAACAATTCTTAGTAGTAAAAGAAGTGTAGTATGGAACAAAAAAAAGAAACGCAACAATGGCAAGGCTTGAACCACTGACTTCTCAGTCATGAAGCATGCATATGTCCACCATTATGCTATGCGTATGTTCATTCAGAAGAAGGATCCACTCATGCAAACAAAATAAATGGGAAAAGGCGGATGTGGAAAAACATCCCGACCCGGACTCGAACTCAGCACCTTGCGCATAACAATGGGATGCCTCAACCAACTACACTATAGCGACCTTTTAATTCAAGCCTAACAGATACTTAATTGAAGCGCTGAAAACTAAAGAACCAAAAGACAAAAACATGTAGCCGTTGGGATTCAAACCCTGAACCTCCTGATACACAACGACATGTCTACCAACCGACCGAAGTGACCATTCATGTTGAATGGTAAAAGGGTTTTGAAATGAACGCTGAAGATTGAATATCCAAGAGCCAACAAGAACTTCTTTTTGAAGAGTTATATATTTCCAATGGATGCATCCTCTCAAAAGGGATTTTCCGAAGGATTGCAACTTTTTAACGACATCTCATCACTCTTATATAAGCCTCACATCACTCCATAAATATAAACACAACTCTCTTTTTTAAATCATTTTCATATTGCTTCCAAACTCTCCAACTTCCATATTTATTTCAAGCAAATATTAGACCAGCGTTGATTCACTCTACAAAATATTCAAATCTGGTCCATTTCCACTTCCTAGCCTCTACGCACTTGATCCGCATTATTTTATTGAAGTCTATAAAAGTTGTACTACATTACGACTAGTCCGTGTATTGAAGACAGAATATATAGTCAGTAATCAACTACTTTGTATTGAAATTCCGGTAAGCCTGTAGCCATTCAAATCAGGTGGGTAAGCTTGTGGCCCATGAAATAAAGTGGGTAAGCTTGTGGCTCGTGAAATCACGTGGGTAAGCCTGTAGCCCGTGAAATCAAGTGGTGTTTTGTAAACCTGTTCCACCGGGTGAACTGAAGTGGTTGATTAGTGAAAATCCACAGAGAGATCTGGGACTGGACGTAGGAGGGTGCTCCGAACCAGTATAAAAATTCCTGGTGTCTTTATTTACTTATTGCATTTACATTTATCTGTGATATATCTTGTTTACGAATATCTATTCGCGTAACTATTGCATAATACAAGTTATCATATCATATTCCGCATAGCCATATTTAAAGATTCTGATTAAGTCGTACACACCGACTTTTCAAATATTAGTACATATAGGCCCACAAACTTAACCGTTAACATACTAGAATCGATGGGAGGGTTAAGTACATCTCGTGTAGGTGGGTAATATTAGTACATATAGGCCCACAAACTTAACCGTTAACATGCTAGAATCGATGGGAGGGTTAAGTACATCTCGAGTAGGTGGGTAATATTTGTGTATATAGGCCCACAAACTTAACCAGTAGGAAACCCCAGTAACGGGGACCCATTTCAATAGTAACCCACATAGATGTATCATGGTCCCCTGAACTTGGCAGGGTGGGGTACAATTACTAGGCTGATTATAGGCGGTCAAATTAGCGGCAAAGGGTACATTAGTGTAGGTTCCGATGGTTTACGGGCATGCACGTACTCCAGAGTGGGAAAAAGCAGGCACTGGGTATAATAGTTGTACAGTGTGCATCTTGAATTGTGTCGGGTTGCTATCATAAGGATTGATACACCTTATTGTGGGACCAGCACAGGGTATCTACACGCAAGAGAGGGCCGATTGACACAGACACAAGAGAAATTAATACAAGTAGGGAGACAATCGATAGGGTAGTAAGGGTACATCTAACATGTTCATGGAAATTAGGCAGATTGAGGTGGAATCCTCATAATAGATGTACACCTGAAGGCTACCACAATTGCGATGATTGGGATCATGTTATCATATTATCATTTTATACATATTTTTAGTTAGGACACTTGTTAGGTGGTGCAGAGATATAGTTATAAAAATCAGAATAATAAGGTAGCAGCGCAGCAAAGAAAGAGTAGGAGTGCATTCAGTTTATCTTACCTTATCATACCTTATGCTTATATTATGTTATCTTGTTATCCTTGTTCTCACGATATTGTCTTATATTCAGTTTATTCATGTCATAATGTTTTTGCCTGTTTATATGCTGAGAGTCACTGGACTTACCAGACTTATGCCTGACCTAGTTTTTTTTCGCCTCTTTTCTTCCGTCCCCCCAGGTTCGCAGAGAGGAAATGTTACCACTTAGTTCAGTTTTCCTTACAAGCTCGAAGATAGTCAGTGTATTGCTTTGGACTCTCTCTTCCACTGCTATGGCTGGTTCATGCTTTATTGGGGAATATCATTGTTATTTTTATGCTTCTTTTATATTTGGAAGTTTTTAAATCAAGACAGAAGTTCTATGTATTACTTTTAAGTATGATTGAGACAATTGTTGTAAAAACTTGACTTGACCACATTGTTTATAAAACGACTTTATTTTCCGCTGCTTTACTTGACTGTCTTGTAATTTATCTGCATCTTTTACCTAAAATACTCCACCGAAGTTAAGGCATTCCCTTTGTGAGTGACCTAAAACGCAGGTGGGGTGTTTCATAAACAACAAAACGGATCTTTCTAGCTGTACTCTTAATAATAAACTAAGATAGAAATAGAAATATAAACAGATAATGACATAGGAGGAATAACAACAATAATCACTAATAAATGTGAAGTCTCGGAAATGTCCACAAAATATATCAAAAAAATATCAAAGCTATATAATAGATTATCACACTCTAAAGATATAGCTATTTACGAGAAATGATGTCACTCATCAAGTCAATGTAATGTAGCTAACATGATATCAAAACAAGACTACTCGCTAGAAATGATGTCGCCCATCAAATCAACACGAAATAGATAACTCGATCTCAGCAAATGATTATTCATGAGAAATAATGTCTCCCATCTAGTCTACATGAAAATAGGAAATATTTTATCGCGTATGTCGCCAATGCGAAATGATTCGAAGATTAACGATATAGACGAATGATACGAAGTTCCTTAACATGATCTGAAGAACATCAGAATGACCCGAAGGTCGGAATGATCCGAAGATCCACCGGAACCGAAGTTCCTTAGGATGACCCGAAGATCATCAACGTGACCCTAAGGTCGGATTGATCCGAAGATCAAATATAGTGTAAATACACGAAGCTAATAAACATAATAGTTGAGCTACATGTCCCGTAACAACTTGCTCTGCTAGAATATTTACGAACAAATTGTATATTCCACTAGAAATATGAAATGATTGTTGTCATTCTGTTCAATTGAATGAGTCCAAGAATTAGCCGTCAAAGCAAACACCAGGGGTCATAGTCCTTGTTTCTACTAAGGCATTTAATTAGATATCTCATACGAACGAGAAAAAGGTTTATATAAATATATACTAGTAGATTAGAAAGTTATTTATAAAATAACTTCATACAATGAAGGCTGATTAGAAACCAATTTGAAAAATCAATGAGAGTTAGAAACCATTTAGTAAAATATTGGTACCTACAAATAAATTAAAAACCCTTTTATATAGTCTCGAAGTGGCAAATCTCATGGAATAGGGATCAAAATGATGAACGAAGTAACAACTCATGTTTTAATAGCATAAACATGATCTCACGACTATCGATTATAATTTCGTTTATCATGAATGAAACGAAAGTCAATGAAATCGAAATGTAGAAATCTACGAACCAGAGAAACTGAAAGGTCACAAAGGAAGGCGAAATAGGCCGAAATTCGACCAGAAATGAGCTCAAATATACCTAAACTGTTGACTATGGTCTCCACTGGTCAACATTGGAAAAACAGGATTCAAATGACTGAAATATATATTCAGACGTCTGAATTGGGTTTTCCAGAGACATAAGTCTCTGTTTGAGATCCCGACATCTGAATTGGAAAATTCAGATTTCTGAATAACAATTCAGACGTCTGAAATAAAATTTCTGTCTTTTGAATTGCTCTCTGTTTTATTTATACTTATTTGAAGTAGGCCAGACGTCTGACCTAAAACATTCAGACGTCTGAATCTGAATTTGAGCACAATTTAGCCTAGAAAAAGCTCAAAATGATATCGGCACACGTTCGACGGCCTTTGATGTTATATACATAAAACTGAGGCTTCTAAGACTTGCCGAAGCAACTTATGGCACAAAACTCACACGCACAAACATACGTACATGAGATTCGCAATGATTTTGATTATAAGTTCAAAAGCGAGTTAAATTCCAAACCAAAGCATGCAAAAGTGAATTAAGTGACTTGTGTAGACTTAGGAATTTTCCAGAGCGACGACGGAGCTTCACAAGATCACCAAATCCACTCATACCATAAAAATTAGGTCGCGTGAACAATTCTAACTACAATTTCAACTCAAATGAAACATAACATGAAATTCGGCTAAGTTACGCTAACCTAACCAATTCACTAGCATATGCAAAATCAAATAAATATTAAATCACACCTTTACAAGACAATGCCTTTTGGCATAGATGTGAGTTCATAAAGAATGCACCTTTACTTACTAGAAGCAAGAAATCGATTCAATGACAAGCTAGAATAACCTCTCTTCCAGCACAGCTTGCTAATCTTCAATATAAAAACATATAAATGAATTTCCTAGGAGTTAGGTCATAAGAAATCTTAGAAATTAAAGAGAAGGAAAGAAGGAGAAAATGGAAAAGCTTACTCAAATGGCCTCTTTGATTTTCCCCTTGATTAGGATCTCAAGAAGCTGACTCTAGCCTTAGGAATTTTAATTTCCCTTTCCACTCTCCATGTTTATTTCTCTTGAATGTTTGGAAGTAAATGAAGAGGGAGTGGCTAGATTGGGGGTTATACGGTGGGCTAAGCTAACTAAACCAAAACCTAACCAATGTGCCAAAATTTTGAAACTTGGAATATATCGATGCTTACACTTTTTGATGTCATAAATGGCATTTTTAACTCAATGGAAGTGCTTTAGAGTCCGAATTCGTCCATATGCAAAAAGTGATATTTTGGTCCTATACCCAAGAAGAAGACCAAATTTCACCAAGTCTAAATATATCAATGTTTATAGCTTTAAAAGTAAAAAACAGAATCTTGAACTCGATGGAAGTGGTTTCGAGTCCGAATTCTTCCGTGTGCAAAATGTGACCTTTTGGACCTATACTCGAATAATGGTTAACGATGTTATATTTAACAAAAATAATTAAATATATTATCGTTAAATATGCATGTTGTTACAAAAAGCCTAGACTGGAAGCCCTACGAATCAAGAACAAGGATAAGGAAGTAGAACCTTTTGACCCTGACCATTGGAGCATTAACCCTTTGCACATAGGATCAACCCCAATCTTTGCTCTAAGAAATTCTACATCAAATGAATATAACATATTCACTCACATAAAAGAAGCCATCCATGCATAGGCTAAGGGAAATATATTTGAGCAAAGAATAGTAAAAGACTCTGATCACTCTACCTCAGCATGGTCTAAGAAAGTAACGTCTTAGTCTCAAGACACAGTAAAGAGAAAGCTTAAAGAAAAAGAGAAACTGATAAAATTGAGTAACAAAAGAGCTAAGTTCTGATGCCGACAGGGAGCCTTTGAGTCAAGATTACTAAAAGAATACAAAATCATCACATCCATCGAGAATATCTACTTCCTATCCAAACATGAGCTTAATTTCTAGCCATCATTAAAGAAGAAACCTAAGAACGAAGTCAAATTGGTAGGGCCCTACTTCTACTATCATATGATGAATGGACATGAAACTAATCACTTTTGAGTCCTTGAAGGGATGATCATCAAGTTCTTTAATCAAGGTCAGCTAAAGAGATATGTAAAATAGTCTTAATCGACTACAATAAAGATTTTTTCAAATAAAGAATGTCTACATGGACAGGAGTATGGAACTACTTAAAACGTGAAACCACCTGAAACGGGTGAAGCTATCTACGATGGTAAAAAACCCTTGTCACTGCCAAGATGGCCAAGGAAAGGAAACCCTCGAAGAGGGCTGGTGTGTAAGCATTTAGTCGCGTCCAACTCAGAAGGGGTCAGGTTAAACATCAAAAGTGTAAGCCTCCATCCTCAGAGCGGAGTAGCTAAAACCATTACTCCTGCCTACGATGGCCTGGGTAAGGCACCCCTTCGAGGGAGATGAGTGTAAGACTTTATCCACATCCAAATTAGATAGGGACAGGGTAAAACATCAAAAACTTTATTTATGCCTACAATGGCATGTTAAGGCACCCTTTGGAAAGGGTGATGTGTAAGCCTCTATCACCACCTACGATGATCTGGGTAGAGCATCAAAAGAGTAAGCCTTTATCCGTGCCTACGATGGCCAGGTTAAAACATTTAACCCCTTAATAAATAACACCTATAAATAACCTATAAATAACCTACGATGGCCAGGTTAAAGCATCAAATTTTTTAGCTTTGCCACTCTATTCAAACTACACCTATAAATAACCCATCACTTCCCACTTCAAAGGGAAGGAATTTCCTCTCCACGAAATGCTATTAAAATCATTCCTAACTCTCCTCCAAATCACTCCAACCTCCATTAAACTTTATCCAATCTAAGATTCAATCCTCTAACCACCATGAAATGATTCAAGCTCATCCAAGTGTCCAATTGTTGAAGATCTACATCAACAATCATCACACATAGTGAAATTTAGCCATTTCCTTAGTGGATTCGAGTGAATCAAGTGTGAGAGAGAAGAAATAAAAAGGAATATTGTAAAAATGAGATAAATGAGTGAATTTAGAGAGATTGTATAACTTGTAATTTCAATGGTGACAATGAGAAAGCATCCTATAGTGGACGTAGGCCGATTCTAGGACGAACCACTCTAAATATCCTCGTTCTTTACTTTTTTTCTGTGTTTGTGGTATTTTTAGATTTCATCCTTTGTGAAGTGTAGAAATCCACCTCGTGGGTGTTTGTGCCATTATTAGCGTAAACACTTTTGGGCACCCACCATGGGGCCACGTTCACATTCCCAAGGTTAACTGCTATGTGGAGGCGCTAAAATTCGAAGCCTGTTTCTACGATAGATTCTCCAAATCTAGGATCCAGGACTTTTGACGAATTCTCTTCAAAGTTTAGAAAGTTGTCAGAGATAATGCCGCCTAAAAAGCTGCCAACTAGTAAGACCATGATAGCTTCGGGCTCTGGAAATGTAGTTGATGATCCTACTACTCTGCAAGCTAGTTTTGATGTTGCCAATCCTCTAGAGCAAGAGTTGGTGTAACTAGAGATGAGTTGGAGAAATCTGTCACTGGGTTGACTCAGCAAATGGAAATTTCAAATAATGCCATGTGAAAAGGCTAGAAACTCTCTTTGCTCTCCCTGCCGCTGTAACACCCCACACCCGCTAAGGTCACTCACTAAGGGAATGCCTTAACTTCGGTGGAGTATTTTAAGTGAATATAGAACAGAAAAATTACAACAAGACAGATATAAGTAATACTTGAAATTTAAAACATCATTTCATTGCAGCAGAAGGTAAACATGTTTGGTTACATATCAAAAACCAACAAGAGTCAAGTACAAAATATCCATCTTGTTAAAACATAAGTACATAATCCCACTACATAACTAATAGCGATAATAGAAAAGATAACCGAGCTTTACTTCAAGAGTCCAAGCTCCAAAAGATAGATAAGCAATCTGATCAAAGCCCACTAGTGCTAGGCCCACTCTGATAACCTGAGGGTTGGGAAAAAAAGATAAAACAACGGGGTCAGACATAAGTCTGAGTGAGCCCTATAACTTTAACAATACAATCATTAAAGTAATTAGGGTATGATATAAACTTGGTACGGTGATGACTGGGGATAAATGACTACACTAAGCAGCCAACTAGACATAGGATGAACTAAGATAACGGTAAAGACGCATCTACCCACCCAAGGGTAATTACTACACTGCACCACACCAGTCATTCCTACTCAAAGTTTGATCCCACCCAAGGACTTAGAAAATTTAACTAGTAGTTTCGTGTACCCCTAGCTGACTACATAGGTGTCGTCTGCCCCTATCTCCACTAGGTGTACCCACTACTCCCCAAGCGATCGGCTCCCTACCGTAGATACCCGTGCTGACCCCACAGTGGGGTGTATCACTCCCCAAAGTGGCAACCCGATACAACCAATGATGCACGGCTTATACCTACACGATGCAACAACGTCTTACCTACCAGCCCGGGTCCACACACGCATATGAAACCCGTTGGACTTGCGTTGCCACCGCTAACCCGTTTTGGCCTCTTATAGTCAAGCCCAGTACGCATGTCCCGTCCTCGACATGGGTCGAGCCCAATAAGATACATATGGGTTACTGGTTGAAATGGGCCCCCACAAGCTACCCACCTAAGCTTGTCCCTTTTTCTAGTGCATCCCACTTAACCCTTTAATCATGTTTAATTACATGTTTCCACTTGGTTAAGTATTCTAATCGTATTTTCTATTGCCACCCAAGGCAACCCAATAGATTTCCACATGCCACCCAAGGCACTTACTTGATTTCCACATGCCACCCAAGGAACCCACTTAACCCCTCATGCCCCACTACATGCTTATCTGGTTAAGTGTTTCTTAATTGATTAAGAACGTAACCGTTGTAAATACCTCTCACATTAGACTATCTTTTATGGCAGCTGGATTTGCCGGTCGGGTCCGGGCAGCCTTACGCCATAACCAAGTCTAACCTCGTGTCTTTACACTTGTCACGTATTTAGTTTATGCCTAAGACCTCTCACATTGGGCCAATCATTTGTAGCCGCTGGATTTGTCGGTCGGTTCCGGGCAGTCTTATGCTACAAAAGGGTCCAACCTCGTGCCTTAGTCGATTAATTACACCTAATTAATCCCCCCTAATTTGTATTAATTATCCCTAATTAATTACAAATTTAACGATGTACATAATTGACTCAATTATGTCCATCCACTTTACGGTATGCATAATCATACCAACTTCACACCATTTCATTAACATGAATATTAACCCAATCATTCCCCACGTAATTCGCCATCATGACATACTTAAAAGGGAAGATTCATCACACATACAATGGGTTCAACTTGCATAACATTAGCATCAACATGGGTTTTAAAGGTGTCAACATCCATAAAGCATCAAACCCAACTAGCTTAAATAATCAACCCAAACTTCCATGAATCACATATGTCATAAAGAGGGTAACTTGCATAAGCTACTTATGTCATACAAAGGGGTAAACTTGCATATGTATGTATGACATACAAAGGGGTTAACTTGCATATGTATGCATATCATAAAAAGGTGAAAACTTGCACATGTTACTTGCATATAATCAAACACCAAACTTGCATAACATGTCATATATGAACTTGCATATAATCAAACACCAAACTTGCATAACATATCATATATGAACTTGCATATAATCATACACCAAACTTGCATAATCATGGTGTCATAGTGGATCAATGTTTATCATAGTGATTTGCATAACTAGCATTATGAACTCATAGCATATGACTTGCATAACTTGCATAACATCATGAACACATAGCATATAACTTGCATAACTTGCATAACATCATGAACACATAGCATATAACTTGCATAACTTGCATATCATCATGAACACATAGCATATGACTTGCATAACTTGCATAACATCATGAACATATAACATCAAACTTGCATAACTTGCATAACATCATGAACACATAGCATATGATAACATAACTTGCATTGATCCACATTCATAGCCATAACCTCATTATATCCTATCATAATCATTTCAACAATTGGTCATTAAGGCTATAGAAACTCACAACTTGTTGATTAGCACTCCTATGAAGAAGATTAAGTTGCTAGAGTTGATTAGAAGTTGATTTGAGAAGCTATCTTCCTCTTTAATTTGATGGAGGCTCCTTCAAGTTGCATTTTGACGGCATAACGACGTTGTATCTATTTTTAGTATGAATTAGGGTAGTCTTAGGGTGTATTTATAGATTAGTTAAGTGTTTTAGGCCATTAGATTAACCCTAAATCAGATTAGAGCCGTCAGATCTCGTCACTAGCCACCAACCATAGCCCAAACCCCTTCAGGTTGCACCCAGGTCACACAGACCGATAGGGGGGGTCGACCCCTGGGTCCAACAATGGGTCGACCCCTAGGGGGGGCTCGACACCCAT
This sequence comes from Allium sativum, assembly GCA_030737875.1. Lineage (NCBI taxonomy): Eukaryota > Viridiplantae > Streptophyta > Magnoliopsida > Asparagales > Amaryllidaceae > Allium > Allium sativum. The sequence goes on from CM060926.1 coordinate 440,681,696, forward strand.
GTCGACCCTAGGGTCGACACCCTCTGTCTGGCGGGAATTTTCCCGCCCCTTCTGAAATTTTAAATTTTTATATTTAAATCTGTTTTGAATTTTCTAAAAACTTCTTCGGGCCTTAACTGGGTCATTCGGACTCCGATTTTCGAAAACTCGGACTCTATTTCGCGTATTTTTCCGAGATGAACACAATGGCATAGCCCGCTTCCCCTGATTCATATTTTAAAATTTAATTCTGCCCTGATTTATATTACAACAAGTTATTCAACATACGGGGTGTTACAGCCGCCATGGTGAAAGTTGATGCCAATGCTACCCGTGCAGAGGGTGCTAACTCTTCCACCACAAGTCTGAACCATGACCGATCTCTTCAAGAAACCAATAATCTAGACAATGCTGGCTGCGAAGAATCTAAGCCACATGTTAGGAACCATTCTGAAAGAGCAATTTCTCAAAAAGCTAATAGTTCGGCTAAAGGAGTACTTCCCCATGAGGGAGGCACAAGGCCCCGGATCCTTAGTCGCGACCGTTTTCTTAAGCCAACATCCGGCGAAGGAGACGGCGTCTGCCTGGAGGATCAGTGCGATGAGAAGGAACGTCTTGAAGAAATGGTCTGACAAATTAAAAAGGAAAGTGATGAACGAGATGACGACAAGAAGGAATGGGAGTTTGCACCAACGAAGACTCCACTCACTAAAAGGATCAAAATGACAAAGTTCCCAAGGAATTTCAATCCCCCGACGATTCAAGCTTACATTGGGACTAGCGATCATAATTTTTTTTGTATAAGTTCGATCAGCACATAGATGGTGCACGAGCAACGGATGAACTTAAGTGTCTATACTTCCCAGTATATTTGGAGGGAGTTGCTTTGCTTTGGTTCACCAAGCTACCTCCGAGACCCATGGATAACTTTTCTTCCATAGCCAAAAAGTTCAGGGAGCAATTTAGGCTGCAAACCACAAAGGCTAGAGACGTGATGTCATTTAAATGACATGGAAAAGAAACCAGGCAAGTTAGTCAAAGCTTTCCTTACACGATTTAATGTTGTCGCAGCAGAAGTCGCGGATCCAGAACCTCGACTAGTATTAGTTGCGCTAAAGCATGCTATATATAAGAAGTCATAGGTTGGAAGGTGGCTCAAAATGAAGAACCCTAACACCTTATAAAGGTTCTACGCAAAGGAAGAAGAGTACATTGATGTGGACGATGATCCGTCTTATGTTATGGATGTCACTGAGGTTAGCTCGGTACCAGAAAAGAAAGATAATGTCGTTTAAGGTGGTCATAAAAATAATGGAGGCCAAAAGCTAGGGAATGACTGAAAGGATAACTAAAACGGAAAGAAGTCATGCTTCTTTAAAGCCGCTGAATTGATCCCATTAACGGAGACTCCGAAGAATATTTTTATCGCCATTAAGGATACCGAATATTATCCAAAGACAAAAACGCAGAAAGTGGGTGATGACTAGGCGAATTCTGGATGATTTTGTCGATTCCATAACCAAACAGGACATAATACAAATGAGTGTAGACATCTCATAAACTTGAATGAGGAATTGATTCGAAAGAACTGACTACAACACTATGTGAAGAAACCATGGTCAACCAATCCCCCTCAACCTTCTCAAGAGCCAAATGCATCTAGATAAGGAGATAAGGCCCTGGAACAAGTTAATCAGTGGCCCGTGATTAACACTATTTCTGGGGCGCCCTATTCGACAAGAGGAAGTTGGGGAGACATAGAAAGATATGCCAATGCACTCAAGAATGCTTCAAAGGAAGAAAAGTGTTTGATTCTGAACAACGCCATGTCCGCGAAGCAGCAGAAGACTTCCTTTAGAGTTTTCATGTTCAATGGAAAAGATGAGGAAGGGGTGGTAACTCCAACTCAGGACCCTATGGTGGTAACGGTTGGGATAGGCCCAGCTGTAACACCCCATATTTTTAACGACATTAAGGAAAATGGATTGACCCATTGTGTTTGTCTCGAAATTCTGGTCAAGATAGACATTTAGTTTGCGTAAAACAGACACAGTATGAAGAAGTTATGGGTTTTTTAAGTTTGTATACACGTAGAAGAAATATGTATATACACATGATACACATATGAGTCAGATATGAGTCAAAACCTATCTAGAAAGCGTTCTAAGCTTAAATTTCATATGGCGGCGAACATCCCGCTCTAAGGGGTAGACCCCTTAGAGGGATGTCGACACCGCGGTTGATCCCCCTTTAGGGGTGTCGACACCGGGGTCAACCCACCTATAGGGGTGTCGACACCCCTAGGGCTGATGTGGCAGTCGGTTTTAGGGTGGGTGGAAGCTATAAATACATGTCTATTTCTCCTGTTTTCTTCATTGAGAATCCATGGGGGCTAAACTCTGCCGGTGTCTGAACTGAATTGGATCCATTATTCTCCTACAACTATCAACCTAAGCAAATCAGTTAGAGATTCAAGATCCTTTCTTGTCTATTTTCTCTGTGAGTTCCTAGATGCTTTATATATATATATATATATATATATATATATATATATTGTAACACCCCGCCTCCGCTAGGGTCACTCGCAAAGGAATGCACTAGCTTTAGAGGGGCATTATTGGTAAACATGCACAGAAATATCACAAGACAGAACATATAAAATAGCGGAAGTAAAATCGAACTTTCATAGATTCAATAATTAAGGTCTAAAGCCTTTCACATCAGAGTACATCAAAACCTGTCTTGCAGTAGTAAAGAAGCATAAAGACTTTTTAATAAATTATTCCCCAAATAAAACAGTAAAGTAGCCATAGCCAAGAAAGTCCAAGCCATCCATGATGACCTTCAAACAGAAGAAGTCCAAACTAAACAGCATTGTTTCCTCCCTGTAACCTGGGGGGGGGGGAACGGAAGAAAAGAGGCGAAACAAAACGGGTCAGTCAAAAAGACTGAGTAAGTCCTATCTACTTCCAGTATAAAAACAGGTAAAGGTAACATGACATGCATAAACTGAAAGTAAACATAAGGATAACTACAAGATAGATAAACTAAACCAGGGTAGCCGGTTGACTACCGTGGCAAGGTGAACTAAGGTATCATGACAAACTACGGTGTTATGATAAGTCAAGGTATCACATCATCAAACCTCTATCGAGTACATTATCCCAAGGTATCTGCCCCGTCTAACATCCCACGGTATCTATTATGTATATTCTTCCTAGTTCTAACATATATATCTGCTCTGCACCCTCCGTACTAGTATCCCAGCCTTGTTATGTGTTAACCAGGAATGTCCCTTACTCAAAGTCGTGTAATGGTCCATGTCAACCTAATATATCGCATATATAGGTTACTCAAATCATATGTTTCTTTCCATGTATATAGGTTCAGTCCTTTGCCGCACCTCGTACGGGCTTCCTCATGTCGTATTATCCTTGAAATCGTTTGGACTGTCACCCTTGTTCTAGCTAGGCTCTTCCATATGAATCATCGTTTGAACTACTATGACTTACGCCACCTAGGACCACTAGGGATTACGCTTACCTATTGCACGCTTTCGTATTTCGGTTTGGGTTAAACCACCTAGGCCACTAGGGATTACGCTAACCCTCAACCGCGCCCTTTTTCCCACGCATCCATCGTGAATCGTTTTTCTATTACTGTACGCACATGTAACACATCGTGCCACCCGAGTCCTATCATAGGGCAACCCAAGAAATACAGGACTCGGTCGGGAGCTTTAGATTTATCTGCCGATGTAGATGCTAAGGTCTGCTTTTCTACACGTGACTATGGTCCCACGAGACCCCTCCCTCAACTAGTGAAAGGCAACACAAGAGAAAATCTTGCATGAGAACTACACTCCGGCCAGCCCACATCCTACGGCCTACCTCACCCATAATTAGATAGCAATTATGGTCTGTTGGGTGTTCCCTGCCTTTCCGTACGTACACGCTTGACTCAAGATGGTAGATGATCGACGAACTTGCTATCTCGGGCACCTTATGTATTCGTCGACTCACTGCTGTCCACCCCAGTCTTTAGGTCGCTCGCATAGCAACCAAGGCATATTCTTGGTTCTTCTACCGCAGACCTCAACCTCTCGTGAGCCTAGTATAATGACCTGGCAGCTCACAGAGGGATCCCAAGAATATCCTCACGTTCCCCGAAGCCGCTGCTTCGTTACCCAGTTCGTTGGAGCCTTTATCTAAATCAGATAGCCTGCTCCTACACGCATACTTAAACGTTGACTTAACGTATCGGGTTACTAATCTATCTAAGAAATGGTCCAAATTTCCTTGACTAAGGATTATTACTTAGTTTCCCTTAACTAAGGTTTACCACTTAGCCTTATTTCCCTCATCCTTGTTAACTATGGTCATTTACCCAATCCTCCAAATAGGGGTTTGTCTAATGGGTTAAGTGATACTTAAGAAAACTTACTTAACCTTATCAAGTTATCGTGTTGGATTGATTAAGTGTTAGTTAACTTAATCCCGTCCACTAGTCGTATATAAAAAAAATTGTCAAGTGTCGTTAGGCACATCAAGTTACTTAACCTACCCAACCCCGTCATGTTTTGTTAAGTATCATTAGCCTAATCAAATTACTTAACCCATTTGTCCATGTCATATTCGGTTAAGCCTCATTAATCAAATTAACTTAACCCTATTATGTGGCATTAATTATTTAATGCACCCCAACCTCTCACATTAGACTTTGTTGTGGTTACTAGTTAAGCCGGGCGGGTCCGGGTAGATTTACACCACAACTTGGTCTAACCTCGGGTTCAAGCACAACATGACCAACTTCTCACATTGAGTCCTATTGTTTGCAACTACTAGTTAGGCCGGTTGGTTCCGGGTAGTTTTACGTTGCAAACTCAACCCAACCTCGAGTTGGCCACTTTCATGTTTAGTCTAGTATCATGTTCATAGTCAAGTTTTCAAGCAATTGGGTAGACCTAACTTAATAGGTAAATTCCCAATGGGTAGACCTAACTTAATAGGTAAATTCCCAAGCTTATGTTTTTATGCATACTTACATGTCAACTTCCATGTTACATTACAAGTTATGTTTTCAAGTATTAACACATGTCATATTTAACGTTACATGTTATCACGTTTATACCCATTTACCCAAATTATGGTTCATGCCAAGTTTAGCTCGCCTATCATGTTTTCATGCAACTTCGAGTTAAGTTTTTCATGCTATATTCACGCTTGTCTAACCTCAACCCAAATCGTGTTCCAACGCAAGAATGGACGAGTCACATCGTAGAGATACTATGCTACACAATGACCCCAAACATGCATAGTATCATGAGAGTTTGGCTCAAAACATGCATAGGTTCATAAAGGTTTGGCCACAAGCATGCATAACATGAAAAGAAAAGGAAATTGGCCATAAGTGTGCATAATGTCATAAAGGATTTGGCCACAACTTGCATGTTAACATTAGGGGTTTGGGTTCATAAACATGCATAAGCCCCCAAAATCTAATCTTAGCCAATGTTCCACAAGTAAAAATGGTTCCTAAAGGTTCATGCTAGCATTTCATGCATAAAGGTCCAAACTTGCAAGATAAACTAGGTTATGCATAGCATGAGAGGCATGATTAAGTCACTCACATGGCCTAAAATCATAAACATGAACACAAGAGGCAAGATAAGGTTCATATAGGTTCGCATAATCATGTTTAGCCTCATTTTATCCCATGTCATTATCAAAACTACCGTTTCCATCTAAAAGTAGCTAGAACTTACTTAGTTAGGCCTAGGGAAAGGAGCATGAATCATCTTGGCTAAGAAAGGTGCCTCCTTTGTTGAAAAATCGTCATGGAACTCGCATAACAACGTTGATCTTCCTTCCATTTGGTGTAGCTAGCTTGCACCACTTGATTTGAACCCGATTTGAGTGCTTAGGCTTTAGGAAAAGGGGATGGAGGCCATGATCACTTGGCATTTGGGCAGCACTTCGTGGAGAGAGTGATTTATGAGGGTTTAGGAGGGGGCTTAGGGGTGTTTTTATAGAGATTAGGAGTGTTTTAGGCCATAGGATTAGATCTAGGATAGATTAGGACCATCAGATCTCGGAAGCTTCCAGAATCAGCCCAAGAGCAGGACCAGGTGAGACAAACAGGTGCGCCAGGCAATTTGCGCCGGCCACCCCCTGTCGACAGGCATGTCGATAGGGCTGTCGACTTGGTCTGGGCCCAAGTCGACAGGCCTGTCGACAGCCCTGTCGACATGGCCTAGGCGGGGAAACTTCCCGCCTAGCCCCAGATCTGGTTTTCAAACCTATTTCCGAATTTCAAATTTTCAGAAATCTTCTTTGGGTCTTTAACGGGTCATACGGACTCCGATTCTCGAAAACTCGGACTCTATTTCGCGTATTTTTCCGAGACGAACGCAATGGTGAATCCCGTTTACCTTAATTCTAGAAGTATAAACAGAATATCTTTTATCTTCATGCTTTACTGGTTTATATGCTTTGCGTATCATCGTATACGTATGTAAATTTCTTACTTTTTAAAATGTAAAAATACGGGGTGTCATATATATATATATATATATATATATATATATATATAAGTAAACGTGATACAACAATTGTATGGGTTTGTTCATGTGCCTATATTATATTTGATTTATTGCAACTTTTGTGGCATTCTATGATGTGGATCTTGACCTTACTTGTGTTAGATCAATTTTTAACTATTGATCAAAATCTCTATCTTGTTGGATCTATTGTAACATTCTATGATGTGGATCTTGAACTTATTTGTGTTAGATCTTGTTTTAACCATTGGATCTAAATTATATGGACATCTAAATTGCTAATCAGATCTAGTTTATCACCTTGTGCCTATCATATTAGATCTAAACAAGTTGGACATCTAAATAGTTAATTTAGAACTTATTATGCTTATTATGACATCATAGTTATGTTAGAATCAAATAATTTCCACAAGTTCATCAGATTTATGCTTATATGTCCACCTTATCACCATGCTAGTTTATGTTTATGCCAAAACAATCACCTTTGTCATATTCCCATCAGTTTTCCCTTTTGACTGTATATGACTAGGCTACTTTCTAGCCTAGATGCCACCGAATATATGTGAATGCATTAGTTAGGGAACAAGGGAAAAAGGGTTAGAATTGTCATAATTTAAATAATGTTTATGTGAATTGGACATATAATTCAAATTGGGGAAGTGGGACATAATCACCTATAAAGACATAGGTAAGAATTAAATAAGAATGAAATGTCTAATAATTACAATTATAAATTATAATTGCATTTATGACATGAGGTTAGGTTGCATTAGTGGTGGAAGTCTGCCCAGACCCGACCGACATATCCAGCAGCCACTAATGTTGAACCTAACGTGAGAGTTCTAAGTGCCCAAATACAAGAAGGGCTATGACACGAGGTTAGGCCCAACTTGTGGAATAAAACTGCCCAGACCCGACCGGCATATCCAACATCCACAAGTTGCAGGCCTAATGTGGGAGGTTTAGCCCATAATAAACCATAAAAGGACATGGTAATAAATTGGACTACCTAACCTGTAACAACCCGGGGAATTCGTGATCCTGGTTATTGACATAAACTCAATGTCAACTATCCAAGCATCGGAAATACCAGATAGTTAATGAAAGAAGTTAGAGGGTGAGGATAGATAAGATAGAAAATTAGAATAGAAGAAAAAGAAGAACACACAATATCAGAGTAACATGAATCTCACAGCGGAACGAATAAAATATAGTATACAACATAACTTGGAAATACAAATCTGTCATTTGAGTATAACACTTACATCACAGCGGAAATAAATAATAGCTATATAATCCTGAAGCCTCCTGCTCCAGCTCCCCAAGTATATCTGTAAAAACCTGACTACTTGACTACCCGTACAAATTGGGCACCAAAGAGTTTAGGGAAAACAAAACAAATTAAACTCTGGGTCAGTCATGGGACTGTTGTGAGTAAACACTTTTAAACAGTTTGGGAAAATAAGCGATATCTCATAAGACCACGCCATATAACACGAAACGGGGTTTTCCCTTATGAGAATCCAAAACACTTGATTGAGCATTCAAGATCTTTTTGCAAGAAATGATAATCTTTATATCAAAACTATTTTGATATTATAATAGTATCTATCATCCACAATATAATAATCATCTAGCAGAACGCTTTCATCTCACGTTCCACATACAAAATATATATCCAAAAACCGCGGGCGCTTATTGGATAATTAATTCCAACTGGCAAGGTATGAGACCACCTTCCGACAGTGTATCTCTAGAGAGGAATACACCAGATTCAACAAGAACATCTTGCAACCCAGTCTAAACATGACCGGTCACTCATTTCACTTGAGTGTACCGAATGTATTATCACCAATGGTTGGGATCAGCAATCGTTTCCTGAAAGGGAGAGCATCGAAATGGATTATAGAAGTAAATGGAATTTCTCTAGATCATGTGACAATACACCGTAATTGGCAGCTAACCACTTAGCCATGCGACCTACCTGATTCTATACCACTTCCGGTTGTGAGGCTAGAGGCCATAACGTATCCTTTACAAACCACATCTTCATTCACTTTGAATGTCACATCGTCATACCCGCTAAATCACAAATTGATTTCTCCAAACATATCATGGGTAAACAACTAAGAGAAACAAATTCCTCCGCCACCAAACATAAATACGTTTCAAGAGATCAACTTACGTGATCTATTAAATATACTCCGTCAGACATTCTTTCATACATGTCGTCCTGGGACTAGACAGACCGAAGGTACTATTCTGTAAATCCACCTTAGGCAATTTCTACATTGGATTTATTAAATAGCCCTTGCATAACTCCGTCTTCAATTATCTTCGTCATATTTGATTCACAATGCTAATGCTATAGGGAGAGGTTTTCAGATACTATATCTGATCCCAGTCTCTCCGTATTGACAATGGAAATGGTCAAAATCTTTAATAGTCGATGATTTAAATATCAAAGGAAAACATGTGTACAAACAATGGTCGTATTTCCAAATGGAAATCTAACTGATCAATCTTCGTTTCATTTCCTAGTTTCCCATTTATCGTTTCCATATATTCATAAATTCCTTATTTTCTAAAATTAGAAAATATACGTTATTAACTTTGGAAAACATTTCCATTTCTGATTCACGCATCAGCATCTTCCCACCTCTATCAGTCTCTAACTGTAAACTAGTAAGAGAATAATTTCCTAAGCATAAACCCCGAAGTCCGAAACCAACATCAGATCGATGCCTAGAAAGCCATTCAACTCAACTAATTTCTAGTCAGTTTCTAATTTCAGTACTTTGATTTAAATTCCTATTTCAAAACCCAATTTCCTTTATAACATTTTATTTACAAAATATTTACTTAAAGCCTTTATTCACATTAAATGTGAATAATATTTCTTCTTCGCAATCAAAAAAGTTTGATTTCGTATTTAAAAACAATATTCCAAATCCAATTTCTATTTATACTTCTAATTATAGAATTATTCATATCAAATATCGTTTTATTCTTCTAACACTTTTAATCCTATTTATAAGTCCCTTTATATAATTCTATTTATTCTATATAAATCCTTTTATATAATTCTATTCCTTTTATATAAATCCTTTTATATAATTATATTCATTTTGTATAAATCCTATTATATAATTTTATTCATTTATATAAATAATTCATTTTCAATATTCACTTTGAAATTTTCCTTTTTACATTCCAGCATTTCATATGGTATTTAAATTACCAATTAACATGACCAGTGTCATCATGATCAACCACAGATTATGTGTCACATCATACATCAAAATATATGAAAAAACAGTATTATAAATATTGAGGAATCCAGTTGGATCCCTCCAACCTGTTTCCCCGCATCCATAGATGTTAAGCAAAATAAATAACTTCGATTTCATTTCAATATGAAATATTCTGATAAACAGAATCAATATTTGATTAAAGACTTATATATATCGTTATCTACAATTTCAACCAATAAATTAGCAATTCAACCAAATAATCAACACACAGCAATCAATCATCATTTATCAATAGTAGATTATATCTATAAAAATATAAACTGTACAGAGTTAGTGATATTTACTCACATTGGACGATCATCGTTAAATAACGATAACTGTCGGTTGATTCAGAAAGACAATTTATTTTGCTATAAATTGTAACAAGCTCCAATTCACTCCTTGTCAGCTCCATTGTGTAGCCACCGTCCATACGATCCCAATGGATCCGACCGTTTGAAATTCTGGTATCGTATGACCCAGATATTTAATTTACAAGTTAAAACATATATTTAAATTAAACAAAAACTTAGATTTTAATTATAATATAATTATACGTTCAACTGTCGTTTATATAATATATTCGTTAATATAATTCAACTCTAAACTGAATTATATATTATAAATGATCCAATTCACACAATATTGTGAATTCCACTACGTCCGACTATTTCAGAAATTAAATATATTATTCTATTATTTATGTTAATTAAATATTCACAATTATTTAATTCTGTTCATTTTAAATTACCAAACCATTATTTTGAATAATTAAATAAATTATTTATAATATCATAAAAATACAGGTCGTTACATTCTTTTCCCCTTAAAATAATTTCGTCCTCGAAATTGCTAAGGTAGAAAACAAACCCTATTAACTGGTTAAAAATTATTTGTTTACTTCTTTTTCAGTTTCAATTGAACCAATTAATTTCAATTAAAATATTAATTAATTCTTATCAATGAAAATTTTCAAAAATCCTGAAAATTTTATAACACCCGAAATTTTCAAAAAATTTCGCTAGCACCTCCTTTGTACGACTCAATCGGTACAACTACAACTCGCCTCTCTAGGCCTTCTCCAACCCAAAAGAAAATCAAAATGCCAAGCGGCTTGCCAAATCGGTTCATAAATCACCAAACTCATGTAATATATAAACTTGTACCTTTTTGTTGGGCATACTATTATATCCTTTCCATCTGCTGCCAATTCAGCTTATACCAATGTCATCCCAATCAAACTCAAATCACTTTTATCTCCAACACAACCATTCGTTTATCCAAGGCAAATTCCATTATCAATCTCAAGTACCATTCTCGATTTTCAATTTAGTTTCACAAATTTCGATCTAATTTGTTTTAATTCAAACAATCCATTTCTGGGAGTTTTAAACAGCTTTGCTTTTCAAAAATCAAATATTCATTTCGGAATATAAAAACAACTCTTTTTCCCCAAATAATTTGAAAACAATCTCTTTTGTAGTAATCCATCACTTAGCTATCGAAGTGAGTTCAATACTACAACAATTTCAAAACCATATTTAAACACCTTCATTTTGAAATCACTTTCAAAATATCCTTCACAATGCTTGTAAACAATTTAAAATCTCCCAGGATTTTAAAATTCTCGTATATTTAATCCATATTCATTTTCAAACACTTATTCTAATTTCTAAAGTTTTAATTTCAATTCTGATTTAAATTTAGATTTAATTTATTTCATAACACTTATACGAATTTTGATTGGTTATTTACATAACCGTTTCAATTATAATCTTATCTGATTATAATCCCAACCAACACATCCAATATTCCAAAATATTTTCGATATCTATACTTTTTTTATATCAAAATATTGCGTGGGTAAAATTATTTCATTTACCCTCTTGTCAAAACATACTGTGTCGGTTCATTGTATTCAAGTGTTTAGAAACTCCTACCGATATAGTGGATCAAACTGATCAACCAAAATCCATAAACAACTCAACCAATTAATATCCACAATATAAAACCATTTTTATAAAATCTACAAATATGTTCACTCATATATATACACTCTACTCAATTTAGGGCATTACAAACCCCTCTCTACTGAGTTACGAAACAGAGCCAAGGTAATTACCTAACCTTCAGCTCTGATACCACTATAACGGCCCGGGGGAATCGCGATCTTGGTTATCGACATAAACTCAATGTCGACTATCCAAACATCAGAAATACCGGATAGTTAATGAAAGTAGTTAGAGGGTGAGGATAGATAAGATAGAAAATTAGAATAGAAGAAGAAGAAGAACACACAATATCAGAGTAACACGAGTCTCACAGGGGAATGAATAAAATATAGTATACAACATAACTTGGAAATACAAATCTGTCATTTGAGTATAACACTTACATCACAGCGGAAATAAATAATAGCTATATAATCTTGAAGCCTCCAGTAATGGCCCGACTTTTTCCGACTGTTAACAATTGATTTTAATGAGGTAATTAAAATAAATGATGATTGTTTAACAAAATAAAAACAATCGAAAACATATATATATATATATATAAATATATATAGTATGAATACATAATCATGTACATACTTGTTTATGTTTGATGACATAATATAAGAATGCCACATTAAAATAAATCATAACATAAATGTATATATGTATTAGTAATGATAACTTAAGTTCATGCAAGAAAAAAGGGGCATGTTGTCACTTTGAAAATGTAAGAACCTTGCAACAATACATAAATAAATAAACATGTGCAGGTGAAAGACAAGATGGCCATATACGTATATATGAACACATAAAAAAGAATGCACATGACATGTTTGACAATTTGACTAAGGGGTAAATATCCATGTAAGAATCGACAAGACCAAATAAAAACAAGCCATATGAGAAAATATTATTAATGTGATGTAACTAAAATCGTATGACTAGATATAGGTAAAATCACCACCTAAGATACAACAATTCAAGTAGCAAAGTAAACAATTCTCTTTAAAAACAAAATATCTAAGACTTAAAGGTTAAGAAATCATTTTATATTGCTACAAAGAAAAGAGTAGGGTAGGCATTTAATGGAAGCATGGGTTGACAATTGTGTGCTTCTAGAAGGAAAACATAGGACAAAGTGATTGGGAAAATATATAAGTAAACAAATATTTCTTTCATGTATTGTCTACTGAAAACGTGGCGTAGAGAGCTAAACAAAGGAGTGAGACTAAATGATTTACTTACTGTAGAAGATGTGAAGAGTAAATAATTTTTAAATAGGAAGTCTTGGATATATATAGACCAAGAACCATGCATTTCTCTCCACACACAAAAATCTGAGTTCAAACTAAATTACTGAAATCATGCTGGAAGGAATTTGGAAACATTCAGGTGAGTAAACTATCTTCTAGTTTAAATTCTTTTTAATTACTGCTATAAAGTTGGTATAACTGTTATAATACATCAGCTTGAATGTATACTGCATGTAAACATTGACATTTACTTCTGTTATTCTCTGTAGGAAACTTTTCTATAAACACAATAATTTAGGTATACCCTGTTGCAAATATATGATCCCTGTTTTACCAAAAGTTGATGATCCATTCATCAATGAAACTCATGTTAGATAGATTAGTACATCATTATGTTAAAGATTGAATGGTAAACAATTTTTGTTCACTATAACACTTTAAATGCAAGAAGAAACAAGCAAATGAATATATATTCAAGGAAACAGGAAAAACTGTTTGTTCTCTGTAAACCAACATAGATAATGAAATTTCAGACAGCGCAGAAACTTGATTTAAGTATATGAATAGATTTGTATTTCCAAATCATGAATTTTAGTACAAATATTACGATTTTTAATAAAGAAAGTGGCGAGATATATTGCGATGGTCAGAAACCATCGAGGAAGCAAAATCCGGCGATCCCGATGATCGAGTGGGACGGCATGAATTGGGGAGGAGTGTGAGGGTTTGATAATCATAGGAAAAATGTAAAATCATTTTTCTATTAATTAATTTGAGCGAACGAAGTTAATTTAGGGTTTTTACTGCTGTTTTGGAGGTGGGTTTTAATCTGTCTCGTGTGAAGCCCTCGATAGATCGAGTGGGTTGAGATCGACGGTGGATGTACGTGGATGGTCGGAGAATCAACCGGTGGGGGTCTCAGGCGGAGGCATGATCAGAGTTAACCGAGGAGGTGGGATTTTGAGGGTTGACCTTGGAACATGGTTCGAGTTTTAATGGCGTGATAGCATTTTTAAGAAGGAGGAGTTTTTGGTGGCGATGTCCGGTCGTAGACGACCTGGAGTAGCGACGTGACTTGCTGGAGGGGGACCAGTGGCCGTTCGATGGACGGAGCAGGTGTGCACGTGCACAGCTGTGTCATGTATAGGAGATGGGAAGTGGCACTTTACACTTGGTACTTTGGCAAACAAAGGAGAGGATTTGGCACTTTGGCAAATGAGTGTGGAGCATGGGAAATTTGGTTAAATCAACATGTGTTGCAAGTGTTTTGGACTTGGTATTTTGAGGGGTGGTAGTACCAGGTGGTACTTTGGCATTTCAACAGGAGCATGGCATTTTGAAGGGAAACGCATACGCAACACGATGTTTCAAGACCTGGCACTTTGACACTTCCGAGAACTGGTACTTTTGTGGAACGTGGTGTTTTGATATGGATCAGCATATGAAACGCGGTGTTGTGAAAAAGGTACGTGGTAAAACTGGTACTTTGGCCAAAACGCAACCAAAGGAGATTCTGAACGAAGTTTTAATTAAAATCAGTTTTAATTCAAATTAAAATAAAATAAAGAAGAAATTAATAAATAAATAAATAAAAAGAGAATTTGTATTTAAATATCGTAGGCAAGTGGAAGGAAGACCGTAGCAAGAAGATCGAGGACAGAAGCTCGACTATTGAAGATTGACGAGTTGTGAAAATAGAAATATAAAAGGAATAATTTAAATAAATTAGTAATTTAATTTATTTACTATAAATTAGAAGTAAGAAAATAATTTATAAGGACAACTGGAGTATTAAACACCGTATTCACATAGTCAACAAACGAAGTAAAATACCATGTGCGCTGCACACGCTTTATTTGCTCATTTCTAAATGATGAGCAAAACTGAATAAAATACTGTGTGCGATGCACACATTTTAATTGTTCATTTATAAAAGATAATTAAATTATCCGGATATGAACAATGCAAACATATATTGTTTGTTTGATAATTAAAGATGTACAAACTGAATTATAATCATGTTAGGCTGATAATTATTTATCAACTATAAAAGACATTACGTACATCGTTTCGAAGCGCCCGGAATAAATATTCCACTTCGACTTGAGTTATACGATGCCTGTCAATGATATTGAAGATGGAGATACGCAAGGGCTATTCTAAATAGTGCCTTTGTTCTATTCAAACCCAGGACAAACCAGAATGGACGGGTGTCTGACAACGTATATCTATTAGATTCTACGCATCGAATTTACGTAAGTATATTACGTTGTTGGCGAAGAAATTCATTTCTCTTAGCTTTATTTTCCGCAATATATTTGGAAAATCGAATGAGTGTTCTGATAGATATGACGATGTGGCATTCAAAGTAATTGAAGAAATGATATGTCAAGAGATAAACGTGGCCTCTAGCCTTACAACCAGGAAATGACAAAAAATCGGGCAAGGCAGCATGGCTAGTTGGGTCATACCTAAGTAGGGTGTATTATCACCATCTAGAAAAAAATCCTTTTGTTTTCTCATCTTTTTTCCACTGTTGCAGCGTTCGGTAGTGGTTGTTGATCCCAACCGTGGAGGTGGTAATATACTCGTTACACTCAAGCTAAATGAGTGGACGGTCATGTGAGGCCGGGTTGCAAGATGTTCTTGGTTAACCCCAGTGTATCATCTCTAGAGTACACTGATCGGCAGGCGTTCCCCTGCCTTGTCTGTTGGAATCCGATCTCCAATAAGCGCAATGCGGTTTTAGATTTTATACTATATACGTGAACATGAGATGCAAGCGTTTTCACTAGATGATTATATATTTAATAAAAACTATCATAATATCAAAAGTTTTGATATCAAGATAATTGGGTCATCATCCATATATTAGTTATGGATTAGTCTAAATATTTCTAAAGTTAAATGAATCTTTCCAATGTGAAGAACCTTTTTCCCTGTTATCTAATCTATTTAACTGTGTTTACTCACACCAGTCCCCTGACTGACCCAGAGTTTATTTTCTGTGTTTCTTAAACTCTTGGGTATTCATTATATTTATTATGAGTAGACAAGTAATTAAGGTAGGCAAGTGGAAACCCATGAAGTTCAAGTTCAAGACCAGACTAGTAGCATATCCATATCTATGTATCCAGTTTGAATATCCATGTCATCCTAGTCATGATGTATAGTTATGCTATTGTACTATGGTAATGTATTATGATGATGTACTATGATGTATCTGACCCTGTTATGTAATATATCAAGTATTTTGTGAAATTCCGCTATGAGATTGTGATGTTTTTCTTATTCTTCTATTCTACTACTTCTATCTTTTCTATCTGATCTTTTAAATTCTTTCAATAATGACATGACTTTCGAGGCATCGAAAATCATGCCATTACAGTTGGTATCAAAGCTTAGATTTCGGAACACCTAGGCTTTGGGTTAGTGTTGAGAGAGCGTATTTTTACAAAAACTATCATAGTATAGGATAACCTTAGTTATTGACTTAGGATTTTCCCTAAGACTATTTTCCGATTAAGTATAACCTAGCTGTATACTCAGAAACTGAAAATGAGTTCTCAAGGAAGACGAGGCCGAGGAGCAAGTAGGAAAACCACGACCAATGGGCACATTGTCAATCAAACTCAAATGGATACAACTGAAGTGGTCCCAGCTCCAACGCAGACAAACTTTGCTATGACTTGCAAGAACTACACTACTCTGGGAGGAAAAGTTTTTAAGGGAACTAAATCAGTGGTCGAAGTCCAAGCATGGATAAGATCATGTAAGCAGATTTTTAAGGGATTGAAGTTGGATGACGAATATAAACGTCTCTTAGCTTCATGGAATCTGGAGGGAGCTGCAGCAATATAGTGGGATGCCCAAACTACAAACACTCCTGAGGAGAATTTTACTTGGGACATGTTCAAAGAAGCCTATGAAGCCCAGTATCTGCCAGCCACTGGGAAGACAAGGATGTACCGAGACTTTATAGATTTAAAGCAAGAAAGCATGATTGTTACCGAATATGAAAACAAGTTCAATGCACTGTCAAGCTTTGGACCGGAGTTGGTCAACACTTCATTGAAGAAGAACGAGATGTTTGTAGCTGGTCTGAAGGATAGTCTTCAAGGCAGGATGATGGGACATCTAAAGGATCCGTTTGTTGAACTAGTAGATTTCGCACTTAGGTATGAAGGCTTGGATGCTAAGAAACCAGTTGAAAAGACTCAGACTGGAGAAATCAGTGGAGAGAATTCCCGGAATAGGAAATTCAATCCAAATTGGGAGAATAAGGAAAAAGGAGATACAGGGGAAGAGAAGTATGAAAATTGTTTCAAGAATAACATATGTCACAACTGCAAACAGAAGGGACATATAGCTAGATTTTGTAAGGAGTCAAAAGAAAAGGACCAGAATAGAAACCTCAGCAGCAGCAGAATCAAAGGAATGAGATGATGGTAAAGAACCTTTGTTTCAACTGCCATCAGCCGGGGCACAAGATTAAGGATTGCCCACTGATGAAGAAGGCACCACAGACTAATGTTTATGCTATCATGAATGAGCCGTCAACTTCTGAGGACGTGAAAGGAATTGTGAAAGGTACCTTAAATTTTAGATAAAGGAGTTAAAATGATTAGGGTCAGCCTCAGGATAAGTTCAACAACGTTGAATTAAATTTAAAAATATCCAGTGGAAAAAATTGGTATTCCCGGTAATAAAAACTAGTCTAAAGTTATTAGTTGGATATAGACCCATATGAGTTAAGTAGCTGATTTTGAAATAAAATCATAATTTTGGATTTTAGAATTAAGTTGACTGAATTCCAAATAAATAAAGAGTCTGTTTGGAAGGTATGGAAGTGAAGGAATTTAACTTTAAAAATCGGAATCTGCTAGTTACTTTATAATTTCGGGGATGAAATTCTTTTAAGGGGGGTAGGTTGTAATGTCCCGACTTTTTCCGACAATTAACAATTGATTTTAATGAGGAAATTAAAATAAACGATGATTGTTTAACAAAACAAAAACAATCTAAAACATATATACATAAATAAATACATATAGTATGAATACACAATCATGTACATACTTGTTTATGTTTGATGATATAATATAAGAATGCCACATTAAAATAAATCATAACACAAATGTATATATGTATTGATAACGATAACTTAAGTTCATGCAAGAAAAAAGGGGGCATGTTGTCACTTTGAAAATGTAAGGATCTTGCAACAAAACATAAATAAATAAACATGTGCAGGTGAAAGACAAGTCGGCCATATATGTATATATGAACACATAAAAAAGAATGCACACAACATGTTTAACAATTTGACTAAGGGGTAAATATCCATGTAAGTATCGATAAGACCAAATAAAAACAAGCCATATGAGACAATATTCTTAATGTGATGTAACTAAAATTGTATAACCAGTTATAGGTAAAATCATCACCTAAGATACAACAATTCAAGTAGCAAAGTAAACAATTCTCTTTAAAAACAAAATATCTAAGAGTTAAAGGTTAAGAAACCATTTTATATTGCTACAAAGAAGAGTGTAGGCATAGGCATTTAATGGAAGCATGGGTTGACTATTGTGTTCTTCTAGAAGGAAAACATAGGACAAAGTGATTGCGAAAATATCTAAGTAAACAAATATTTCTTTCATGTATTGACTACTGAAAACGTGGCGTAGAGAGCTAAACAAAGGAGTGAGCCAAAATGATTTACTTACTATAGAAGATGTGAAGCGTAAATAATTTTTAAATAGGAAGTCTTGGTTATATATAGACCAAGAACCATGCAATTCTTTCCACACACAAAAATCTATTTCAAACTAAAATACTGAAATCATTCTAGCAGGAATTTGGAAACATTCAGGCGAGTAAACTATCATCTTGTTTAAATTCTTTTTAATTACTGCTATAAAGTTGTTATAACTGTTATAATACATCAGCTTGAATGTATACTGCATGTAAACACCGACATTTACATCTGTTATTCTCCGTAGGAAACCCTGCTATAAACACAATAATTTAGGTATACCCTGTTGCAAATATATGATCCCTGTTTTACCAAAAGCCGATGATCCATTCATCGGTGATACTCATGTTAGATAGATCAGTACATCATTATGTTAAAGATTGAATGGTAAACAATTTTTGTTCGCTATAACACTTGAAATGCAAGAAGAAACAAGCAAATGAATATATATTCAAGGAAACATGAAAAATAGTTTGTTTTATGTAAACCAACATAGATTATGAAATTTCAAACAGCGTAGAAACTTGATTTAATTATATAAATAGATTTTTATTTCAAAATCATGAATTTTAGTACGAATATCACGATTTTAATAAAGAAAGTTGCGAGGTATGTTGGGATGGTCAAAAATCGTCGAGGAAGCAAAATTCGGCGATCCCGGTGATCGAGTGGAACGGCATGAACAGGGAAGAGGTGTGAGGGTTCGATAATCATAGGAAAAATGTAGAATCAGTTCTCTATTAATTAATTTGAGAGAACGAAGTGAATTCACGGTTTTTACTACTTTTTTGGAGATGGGTTTTCATCTATCTCATGTGAAGCCCTCGATAGACCAAGTAGGTTGAGATCAACGGTAGAGGCACGTGGATGGTCGGAGAATCGACCGGTGGTGGTCTCAGGCGGAGGCATGATCGGAGTCAACCGAGGTAGTGGGATTTTGAGGGTTGACCTAGAAACATGGTTCGAGTTTTAATGGCGTGATATCATTTTTGAGAAGGAGGAGTTTTTGGTGGTGGTAATTCCGTCGTAAATGACATGGAGTGGCGAAGTGATTTGCTGGAGGGGGATAGGTGAACGTTCGATGGACGGAGAAGGTGTGCACGTGCACAGCTGTGTCGTGTACAGGAGATGGGAAGTGGCACTTTACACTTGGTACTTTCGCAAACAAAGGAGAGGAGTTGGCACTTTAGCAAATGAGTGTGGAGCATGGGAAATTTGAGTAAATCAACATGTATGGCAAGTGTTTTGGACTTGGTACTTTGAGGGGTGGTAGTACCAGGTGGTACCTTGGCATTTCAACTAGAGCGTGGCATTTTAAAGGGAATCCGCATGCGCAACACGATGTTTCAAGACCTAGCACTTTGGCACTTCCGAGAACTGGTACTTTTGCGGAGCGTGGGGTATTGTAGCGGATCAGCATACGAAACGCGGTGTTATGAAACTGGTACTTGGTAAAACTGGTACTTCGACCAAAATGTAACCAAAGAAGATTATGAATGAAGCTGTAAAAAGAACAAATTAATAAAAAGAGAATTTTTATTTAAATATCATTGGCAAGTGGAAGGAAGACCGTAGCAAGAAGATCGAGGACAGAAGCTCGACTGTTGAAGATTGACAAGTTTTGAAAATAGAAATATAAAAGGAATAATTTAAATAAATTATTAATTTATTTTATTTATGATAAATTAGAAGTAAGAAAATTTTTTATAAGGACAACTGGAGTATTAAACACCGTATACACATAGTCAACAAATGAATTAAAATACCGTGTGCGACGCACACACTTTATTTTCTCATTTCTAAATTATGAGCAAAACTGAATAAAATACTGTGTGCGATGCACATACTTTAACTGTTCATTTATAAAAGATAATTAAATTATCCGGATATGAACATTGCAAACATATACTGCTTGTTTGATAATAAAGGTGTATAAACTGAATTATAATCATGTTATGCTGATAATTATTTATCAACTGTAAAAGACATTACGTACATCGTTTCGAAGCGTCCGGAATAAATATTCCACTTCGACTCGAATTATACGATGCCTGTCAAAGATATTGAAGATGGAGATATGCAAGTGCTATTCTAAATAGTGCCTTCGGTCTATTCAAACCTAGGACAAATCAGAATGGACGGGTGTCTGACAACGTATATCTATTAGATTCTACACATCGAATTTACGTAAGTATATTAATTTGGTGGCAGAGAAATTCGTTTCTCTTAGCTTTATTGCCCGTAATATATTTGGGAAATCAAATGAGTGTTTTGACAGATATGATGATGTGGCATTCAAAGTAATTGGAGAAATGATATGTCAAGAGATAAATATGGCCTCTAGCCTCACAACCAGGAAATGACAAAAAATCGGGCAAGGCAGCATGGCTAGTTGGGTCATACCCAAGCAGGGTGTATTATCACCATATAGACAAAATTCCTTTTGTTTTCTCATCTTTTTTTCACTGTTGCACCGTTCGGTAGTGGTTGTTGATCCCAACCGTGGAGGTGGTAATATACTTGTTACACTCAAGCTAAATGAGTGGATGGTCACGTGAGGCCGGGTTGCAAGACGTTCTTGGTTAACCCCAGTGTATCATCTCTAGAGTACACTGATCGGCAGGTGTTCCCCTACCTTGTCTGTTGGAATCCGATCTCCAATAAGCACTATGCGGTTTTAGATTTTATACTATATACGTGAACGTGAGATGCAAGCGTTTCACTAGATGATTATTTATTTGATAAAAACTACCATAATATCAAAAGTTTTGATATCAAGATAATTGGGTCATTATCCATATATTAGTTATGGATTGGTCTAAAGATTTCTAAAGTTAAATGAATCTGTCCAATGTGAAGAACCTTATTCCCTGTTTTCTAATCTATTTAACTCTGTCTACTCACACAAGTCCCCTGATTGACCCAGAGTTTATTTTCTGTGTTTCCTAAACTCTTGGGTACTCATAATATTTATTATGAGTAGACAAGTAATTCAGGTAGGAAAGTGGAAACCTATGAAGTCCAAGTTCAAGACCACTCTAGTAGTATATCCATATCTATGTATCCAGTTTGAATATCTATATTATCCTAGACAGGATGTATAATTATGTTGTTGTACTATGGTAGTGTATTATGATGATGTACTATGATGTATCAGACCCTATTATGTAATATATCAAGTATTTTGCGAAATTCTGCTGTGAGATTTTAATGTTTTTTCTTATTCTTCTATTCTATTAGTTCTATCTTTTCTATCTCATCTTCTAAATTCTTTCGATAATGACACGACTTTCGAGGCATCGATAATCGCGCCGTAACACCTCCTGTTCCAGATCTCCAAGTATATCTGCAAGATCCTGACTACTTGACTAGCCGTACAAATTGGGCACCCAAGAATTTAGGGAAAACAAAACAAAATAAACTCTGGGCCAGTCATGGGACTGGTGTGAGTAAACACTTTAAAACAATTTTGGAAAATAAGCGATATCTCATAAGACCACGCCGTATAACACGGAACGGGTTTTTCCCTTATGAGAATCCAAAACACTTGATTTAACATTCAAGATCCTTTTGCAAGGAATGTTAGTCCTTATATCAAAACTATTTTGATATTATAATAGTGTCTATCAACCACAATGTAATAATCATCTAGCAGAACACTTTCATCTCATGTTCCACATACATAATATATAATCAAAAACCGCAAGAGCTTATTGGATAATGAATTCCAACTGGCAAGGTATGGAACCACCTTCCGACAATGTATCTCTGGAGAGGAATACACCAGGCTCAACAAGAACATCTTGCAACCTAGGCTAAACATGACCGGTCACTCATTTCGCTTAAGTGTACCGAATGTATTATCACCAACAGTTGGGATCAGCAACCGTTTCCCGAAAGGGAAAGCACCAAAATAGATTATAGAAGTAAATGGAATTTCTCTAGATCAGGTGACAATACACCCTAATTAGCAGCTAACCACTTATCCACGCGACTTACCCGATTTTATACCATTTCCGGTTGTGAGGCTAGAGGCCATAACGTATCCTTTACAACCCACATCTTCATTCACTTTGAATGTCACATCGTCATGCCCGCTAGATCACAAATTGATTTCTCCAAACATATCACGGGTAAATAGCTAAGAGAAATGAATTCCTCCGCCACCAAACGTAAATACGTTTCAAGAGATCAACTTACGCGATCTATTAAATATACTCCGTCAGACATTCTTCCATACAGGTCGTCCTGGGACTGGATAAACCAAAGGTACTATTCAGTAAATCCATCTTAGGCAAATTCTACCTAGGATTTACTGAACAGCCCTTGCATAACTCCGTCTTCAATTATCTTGATCATATTTGATTCGCAACGCTAATGCATACAGAGTGGTTTTCAGATACTATATCCGATCCCGGTCTCTCCGTATTGACAATGGAAATAGTCAAAATCTTTGATAGTCGGTGATTTAACTATCAAAGGAAAACATGTGTACAAACAGTTATCTATTTCCAAATGGAAATCTTGCCGATCAATCATCATTTCATTTCCCAATTTCCCATTTATCGTTTCCATATATTCATAAATTCCTTAGTTTCCAAAATTAGAAAATATACGTTACTTAATTGGAAAATATTTCCATTTCTAATTCACGTATCAATATCTTCCCACCTCTGTCAGTCTCTAACTGTAAACTAGTAAGAGAACAACTTCCCAAGCATA
Source organism: Allium sativum (assembly GCA_030737875.1). NCBI lineage: Eukaryota > Viridiplantae > Streptophyta > Magnoliopsida > Asparagales > Amaryllidaceae > Allium > Allium sativum. The sequence continues at coordinate 440,705,254 of CM060926.1, forward strand.
AACCCCAAAGGCCGAAACCAACATCAGATCGATACCCAGAAAGCCATTCAACTCAACTAATTTCCAGTCAGTTTCTAATTTCAGTAATTCCATTTAAATTTCTATTTCAAAACACAATTTCCTTTATAATATTTTATTTGCAAAATATTTACTTAAAGCCTTTATTCACAATAAATGTGAGTAATATTTCTTCTTTGCAATCAAAACAGTCTAATTTCGTGTTTAAAAACAATATCCCAAATCCAATTTCTACTTATACTTCTAATTATAGAATTACTCATATAAAATATCATTTTATTCTTCTAACACATATTATCCCATTTGTATTTCCCTTTATATAATTCTATTCATTTTATATAAATCCATTTATATAATTCTATTCATTTTATATAAATTCTTTTATATAATTCTATTCATTTTATATAAATATTTCATTTTCAATATTCACTTTGAAAATTTCCTTTTTACATTCCAGTACTTTATACGGTATTTAAATTACCAATTAACATGACCAGTGTCATCATAATCAATCATAGATTATGTATCACATCATATATCACAATATATGAAAGACAAACAGTATTATAAATATTGAGGAATCCAGTTGGATCCCCCCAACCTGTTTCCCTGTATCCATAGATGTTAAACAAAATAAATAACATTGATTTCATTTCAATACGAAATATTCTGATAAACAGAATCAATATTTGATTAGTGATTTATATATATATATCGTTATCTACAATTTCAACCAATAAATCAGCAATTCTACCAAACAATCAACACACAACAATCAATCATCATTTATCAATACTAGATTATATTTATAAAAATATAAACTGTACAGAGATAATGAGATTTACCCACATTGGAAAATCATTGTTAAATAACGATAACTGTCGGTTGATTCAGACAGACAATTTATTTTGCTATAAATTGAAATGAGCTCCAAATCACTCCAAGTCAGCTCCATTGTGTAGCCACCATACATATGATCCCAACGGATCCAATCATTTGAAATTATAATATCATATGACCCAGATATTTAATTTACAAGTTAAAACATATATTTAAATTAAATAAAAACTTAGATTTTAATTATTGGGCCTTACCTCTTTTGTTTCACGGCCTGTTACCTTATACCCGCCATCAATGGTGCTTTCTCCCTCAAACTGATTTGCAGAAAACCCGTTCCCACTTATTTTCCATTGCCGCCCTTATTTTCTTTCTCCTTGCTCCAATCTTTGAATGAAAATGGAATTTTAACTTTTCCATTTTCTTCTCCTCATGCATCAGTTCACATCCTCCACAACAACAAGCACCACAACAGTACCCGTTCCCTCTTCGCTGAAATATACCGATTTCAGTCGCGGTCTCAGACCCACTTTATTGCCTTTACAGTAATCCATGACTAAAAGTGGTCCAGAGACCCACCAACGTTTATAAACTAGCGCACCTTGGCACTTCAAAACCTGCCCTTTACAAACGCAACCACTATTGCATGAAACCACCCACCAGTTTCAATCCTCATTCCCATTCGCTCTAGTAACATTCACACTCCCTTCGCTCGCCATCACTTCTTCACATACGTCTTTCCACAATCACATGCCACTCCATACTGCATGAGTTCACTCCTGCAACCATCTCCACTCTCATGCAACAACCACCTCCAGGCCCCGCTAAATAATACGGTGCGAACTGAACTTGCTTGACACCTCCTCAAATATCCCGATGCATGTAGCTTCACTCCCTACGACTGAACTTTCCATGACCCATCACGCTTTCCAGTGATCTCCAGAACCACAGTAGCTCCATTAAATTTCTTCTTCAGGTTCATTCCCTAAATGTGGATCTTGAGATCCAAAACAGGTTGTGATTTTGGTCACTTCATTGTACAGGGTTGTGGGTTTACTGTTTTTTCATTGATGGCAAAAGGAACAGTGGAGTTGGAATATATGGGTGCGGTGATTGTAGGGGTTTCATTTTATATCTACTGTTAAAAACTGGGAGCTTGTGTGTGAACAATTGGCAGAGATGGTAGGATATACAGAGAAGAAAAAAGGGTAAATGCGTCTTCGTGGGGGTATTTATACAAGGACGAAAACTTAACACCGAAGTATTAAACTGCTGTAAATAAAGGGTAGATAGGCTTCACTTCACACATCTCTGTTTTTGAATTGTCTTCGGCAGATATGATAGGATAGGACAGAGCTGTGTGATGGTGTATGTGAGAAGGCATGTGCAGTTAAGTTTCCATAGGAGCTAAGGCATGAGAAACACACGTGGATGGCCATCTTGATTAAAAGCATGCGACATTATGTAGGGGAGGATGTGAGGTGAGAAAAGTAATTATGAGTTGAAAGTGCCCTGACAAGTGAGTGACTATGTTTGCTTAAGTTTACAAAATTTAGGTACCCCATTACATAAAACTTCGTCCCCATACAGACTGCTATCAACAAAAATAAAAATACCAATGAAACGAGAAATGCCCCATGATCCCAAAAATATAATAATCTCTGTAGGTTAGCTTATTATGTGAAACCCCAAAATGATTATATAGGGTGTAAAATACTCCAAATAAAAAGTTGCTTATTTTCCAAAATAAAAATTACAGTAAAATTCTAAATATTAAATTATACCTACGTCTCAAAGATCCTGTCTAAATTCAAAGCCAATATTTAATAAAATTAAATATATTGTTATAGTTTATAAGTGATTCCATAGCGACTATTTGAAAATTTTATTAAGCCATAACTTACAATCTATACAGCGAAATATCGATTTTTCTCTTCCATTAGAAAAATATACTTCACCAGCTCTGAACGTTTCTTATTTCATAGAAATCCGGCTTAAAGCAGATTCTATATATTCATTTAAAGTTCGAATCACCAAATTACGAACTGCCATGCTGTTTCGAGCTCGAATTTAATTATAATATAATTATACGTTCAATTGTCATTTATATAATATATTCGTTAATATAATTCAACTATAAACTGAATTATATATTATAAATAATCCAATTCACACAATATTGTGAATTCCACTATTTCGGAAATTAAATATATTATTCTATTATTTATATTAATTAAATATTCACTATTATTTAACTCTGGTAATTTTAAATTACCAAACCATTATTTAAATAATTAAATAAATTATTTATAATACCATAAAAATATGGGTCGTTACATAACCAAATCTAATCCATAGGGATTGTATGATTGTGAAGTAAAGTTAGGGTTAAGAAAATTTGGTTGGACAGTGGGTGGATTAAGTAATTCTGAGGGAAGGGTAATATTTACATATAGGTCCATAAACTTAGCCCGATAAGGTTATGTAATTAAAGACATCTAGTGGTAAGCATAACTGGCAGAAAGATTGGGGTTATATAATTAAACACACCTTTAGGGTAAATATAACCTGTGGAAAACATAGTGGGGGATACAAGACAAAGGGGAGAGCTTGTATCATGTTGTGTGGAACCCTTTTCACTCAGTAACCCGGAGTATGTACCGAGTAGAGAACTCCGAACTAGGTCGGAGAAGGGACACACTTACAGAATGATTGTAAGAGATCCAAACATGGAGGCGGTGTTGGCGGCGCAAACCGACCGGGCCATGTGCGTGCGTGAGCCGGGCCGAAGGGGATAATATGACCGTGACACTTGTAGATATGGGGTTATTCATATCAGTGAGGGGTTGCCACTTTAAGATGTGATACATCCTACTATGGGGCTAGCACAAAGTATCTACGGAGTAGGGTGCCGATCGATTAGGGTAGTAGTTAGGGTACATTTGGACGTATGCCTAAGTCTACCATCTTGAAGTGTAAGGGATCATCTCATTAGGGTTACACTAGTAATAGTGCAGAGTAATCATTATGGAAGCATATATACCTTATCCTGCTTACCTTGTCACACCTGCCTTTTTTGCAGTGATCTCTCTTATCCACTTTATATGCCTGTCATGCTACTTTTATTTATTTACTTGCTAAAAGTAACTGGACTCGCCAGACTTTATGTCTGACCATTTTTGTTTCTCCTTCTTTCTTCCGTTTCTTCCTAGGTTCTCAGGGAGGAAACACTCAGACTTAGTCAGGACTCAGTTATCATCTTGCTAGAGCTGCTTTCGAAGTATGGCTCAAGTTCTTATCTCCACTATGGCTTTATCTCTTTTGTTTGGGGAATTATGTTTTCTTTTTAAGTATTTATGTACTTTGATGGTAAAAGACAGAAGTTATATTGTTGTAACGGTTTTAATGACTTATGGTATTTTGGACCACGATGTACGATTTATAGTTGAAATAAAAATTTGAATTTCCGATGCTATCTTATTTATATCTATCTTGTAATACTCTGTGTCTGTTTACCTATAACGCTTCATGAAACATAATGCATTCCCTTTGTGATTGAGATTAACGGACGTGGGGTGTCACACATGGTATCAGAGCTGAAGGTTACCAGATTGGATAAAGTTTTTGGATATTATTTCCAAAAAGGTTTTAAAAGAAAGCATTTTCAAAAAGAAAAGTCTGTTTTGAAAGACATTCCCCAAGACGCCATATGTAATGTCCTTCGTTCCTTTGTATAAATCTCTTCCTTTTTCTTTTTAGCATGTCTGGGGAATCAAACATTCCTAACATTCCAGTGGGCGTTACGATACCCGGATGGTCCCGTAGGTATCTAGAGGCCACGGCGCCTGCCGATGGCCAAGGAAACGTTCCTCCCCCAGCTGCACCAGTCATTCCTCCTCCTCCCCTTCTAAGAGCAGATAATTTCGCTAAGATCTGCAAAGACTTCCATGCTATAGGAGGGAAGCCGTTCCATGGGAACGAGACATTCGTTGAAGCATGGAATTGGGTCAAGGATACCAAGGACTTGTTCGTAATCTTTGAAGTCGAGGATAGAATTAAGGTTCAGTTAGTTGCCCGGCTACTGAAAGAAGAAGCCTCATTTTGGTGGGAAGTTACCCAGGATGGACGTCCGGTGGAAACTTAGGAAGATTTTAGACAAAGATTTGAAATAAATTTTCTTTCCCAAGCCGAGAAAAGCATGTATATGGTGAGGTTGTTAGCACTTAGATAAGGAAACTAGACGGTGAAAGAATATGTGAACAAATTCAACCAGCTAGCAAGGTTCGGGTTAGAATTGGTGGATTCTCTGCACAAGAAGGCGTTGCAGTTTGCTAAAGGGCTAAATGAACCCCTTCATGGGTTAGCCATGTCCCATATTCCAATGGGAGCCACTTTTGAAAAGCTTGTCGATATGGCCCTAATGTGCGAGGAAGACATATGAGAAAACAAGGAAGTAAAGGCTGAGGAAACATCGCAAAATAAGAAGGTGTGGCCCAAGAAGGGGCAACAATAACAACAACAAAAGAAAGGTGGAAAGAATGACAAGGGCAAGGATTAGAGAAAATGTCACAATTGTGGGAAAGAGGGTCACTTGGTCAATGATTATAACCGAAGGAAGAACTATTGCTACAATTATGGAGTGGTCAGACACTTTGCTAGGGAGTGCTCGAAGAAACAGGGATCACAGGGACAAGGTCAAAGGGCAGGAAATTCTGGAGGGCAGGTGCATGCTCTCGCGATCAGTGCTCCTGATAGAGGTAGAAAAATTTCCGTGGAAGGTCTAATTTCTCTTTCAAACCATCCTATATGAACACTTTATGATTCTGGAGCTTCACATTCATTTATATCTAGTTCTGTGGTTGAATCTCTACACTTAATTACTAGTATGGTAGTAGGTCCCATAGTTGTTTCAAACCCCATTGGTGTTCGGCTCATTTAACTATGATTTGTCGGGGTTTGAAAATATTTGTGTTAGTCATCGAGTTTGAATGCGACGCATATGTGCTCGGGTTTATGGGCTATGGGTTGATACTAGAAATGGATTGGCTTACCATGTATGGTGCCATTCTGGATTGCAAAAGAAGGGTCATTAGGCTTCTGACTTGTCATGAGAGGACCATCGAGATTTCTTGTGACCCCCAAGGGTCTGTTATGCTTAGTTTCCTAGAGTCTCTTGATGCATCTATCGATGATCTGCAATCCGTTCCAGTGGTTTGAGATTATTCTGATATTTTTGATGAGGTACGGGGTTTACCTCCGAGGCGCGAGATTGACTTTCGTATATATCTGGTGGTCAATGCAAAGCCAGTTGCATTACCAGTGCGCCATATGGCTCCAAGGGAAAGGAGGGAGTTGAGTAAGCAAGTAGGGGAGCTACTTGAGAAAGGATTTATCAGACGAAACATATCTGAATGGTGTTCTCAAGTTGTATTCACAACTATGGCAGATGGTTTGCTTCATTTTGTGTTGACTATAGAGAGTTGAATAAAATCACCAAGAAGAACAGGCACCCACTCCCGAGGATTGATGATTTATTTGATCATCTTGTTTGTGCATCGTATTTTCTCAGCTAGACTTGGCCACGGGATTTCATCAATTAAGGGTGGCTGGGGAAAACATAGATAAGACCGCTTTTAGGACTCTAGATGGTTTCTTTGAATGGCTAGTTATGCCTTTTGGGCTGACGAATGCACCCACCTATTTTGTTGAACTGATGAGTAGGGTGCTTCGGGAGTTCCTAAATAAATTTGTAGTAGTCTTTCTTGATGGTATTTTGATCTTCTCCAAGAGCAAAGAAGAGCATACCCAGCATTTGAGAGAAGTTTTGAAAATTCTCTGTGCGCACCAGCTTAAGGCGAAATTCTCCAAATGTCATTTTTATAGAAAAGAGGTGAGATTCTTAGGGCATGTAGTCTCCAAAAAAGGGATAGCTATGGATCCTGTGAAAGTAGTTGCAGTGCAAGATTGGTAGATTCCTAAAAATGCAACTGAGGTGAGAAGCTTTCTTAGGTTGGCAGGTTATTATAGGAAGTTCATTAAGGACTTTGCAAAGATATTAGCCCCACTTACCAGGATGAAGAAGAACTTGGCATTTTCATGGGATATAGATTGTGATGTTGCTTTCCAATGTTTAAAGAGGGCTCTGACAATAGCCCCATTATTTAACTTGCCTGATGGGAGTAAAGTGTTTACCGTTTACACTGATGCATGTGGTACAGGGCTTGGTGTGGTTCTAATGCAAGAAGGGAAAGTGGTGTGCTATGGGGGTAGACAGTTGAGAGCTCATGAGAAGAACTACCGCACCCATGATATAGAGCTAGTTGCCATAGTATTCGCGGTTAAGACGTGGCGCCATTATTTACTTGGAGAGAAGTTCGAGTTATACACTAATCATTAATCTCTCAAGTATTTGTTCTCACGGAAGGATCTCAATTTAAGGCAACAACGCTGGATGTAGTTCCTAGCTTCTTATGATTTTGAGATTGCTTATACCCTTGGCAAGGGTAATGTGGTAGAAGATGCACTAAGTAGGCAGAGGATGGGCTTGAGTCCTATGTTTGTGGAGAGGAAGAACTTGTAGTTCATATCATCTTTTGATTTTAGACACTCCATTGAGATTTTGCCTAATTTGTTTGCATCCTTGGAGATACGACCAACTCTTATGGATCAGATAGGAGCTTCGCAAGAAGGTGACCCACAAATTTTAGACATCATGGAAAAGCTCAAAAAAGGGAAGACGTCTAGTCACCTCAGTAGATATGCCATAATTAAAAAGGGGTGGTTGCGACGAGATGGAAGGCTTTGAGTTCCTCAAACTGGAAGCTTGATAATGGCAGTCCTAGAATAAGCCCACCATTCTAAGATAACCATTCATCCAGACGGTGATAAGATGTATAGAGACAAGAAAAGGGTTTTCTTTTGGGCTGGGATGAAGAAAGATGTGGCCAGATTTGTTTCCCAATGTCTAATTTGCCTGCAAGTTAAAGTTGAGCATAAGAAGCCCAACGGCTTACTTCATCCTTTGGAGGTTCCTCATTGGAAATAGGAGAGCGTCTCTATGGATTTCTTAGATGGTTTGCCTAGATCGAAGAAAGGCAACACTAGTATCTGGGTTGTGGTAGATAGACTCACTAAGAGCGCTCACGTTATTCCAGTTAAAAGTAAGAGGATAACATCATGGTTGGCAGCAATTTATGTTCCGGAGATAGTTCGTCTTCATGGAGTACCTTCCAGCATCGTGAGCGATCGTGACCCCATCTTCACTAGTGAATTTTGGAGGAGCTTGCAAGAAGCATTAGGTACACGGTTGTGTTTAAGCACTGCTTATCATCCTTAGACCGATGGGTAGACGGAGAGGATGAACAAAATTCTATAATATCTTTTGAGGTTGTGTATCCTAGACTTCGGAGGGACTTGGGAAGAGCACCTTCCTTTAGTAGAGTTTTCCTATAACAACAGCTACCAATCCAGCATCGGCATGGCACCCTTCGAAGCATTGTACGAACGACCCTGTAGATCACCAACTTGTTGGTGGGAATCTACAGAAAGATTATTACTTGGACCAGATATGGTGAGAGAAACATCCGAAAAGATTGACCTTACTCAACGGTGGATCCACAAAAATGCCATATAGCAACTAGGACATGACCCCTGCACTGGCGAGCATAGTGGGGCCCAAGAGAAAATGGATCCAAGGAAGGCCATTGCAGGAGAGGGTCAAGCGACACCAGCTGAAGCCACAATTTCGATTCTGGTTCATGATAAAGATCCTGATAGATTGTTAAAGATAGGCTCTCAACTGGGCCCAAAGCTGTATAAACAGTTAACCATATTTTTGAAGGCTAATTTGGATGTGTTCGCTTGGAGTCACTCTGGCATATGCGACATTTCTCCTAATGTGGCCATTCATAAGCTAAATATTGATCAAAGTGTAACACCAGTAAAACAGAAGAAAAAAAGATTCAGGGACCTGAGAGATCTAGAGCTCTTAAAGAAGAAGTGGACGTATCGATGGAGAATAATTTCATATCCACATATTCGGATTAGGTCTCTAATCCAGTGCTTGTAAATAAATCCAATGACAAGTGGAGTGTGCGTCGATTATTCGGAACTTAATGAACGCGTCCCAAGGATAGTTTTCCGCTACCCGGGATTGATCAGCTTGTTGATGCAACAGCGGTACATGAATTACTATCGTTTATGGATGCGTATTCGAGGTATAATCAAATAATGATGCATAAGCCTGACCAAGAGAACACAAGCTTTATGACAGATTTGGGCTTGTACTGTTACAAGGTTATGCCGTTTGGATTGAATCATGCAGGAGTGACTCATTAGCTTCTTGTGAATACGATGTTAAGATCGTAAATCGGCAATACCATGGAGGTGTATGTCGATGATATGCTGGTGAAGTCAAAAAGGGCTGTTGATCACCTAGAAATCTTGTCTGAAATGTTTCAAATCCTTAGGAAGTACGAGATGAAATTGAATCCTCTTAAATGCTCATTTGGGGTCTTATCGGGAAAATTCCTCAGGTTTATGTTCAATGCCAAGGGCATCGAGGCCAATCCCGCTCAAGTCGCAACTTTGCAGAGATACGTGCTCCTAGAACGAAGAAGCAACTTCATAGCTTGAATGGGAATGTAGCTGCATTAAGTCGATTCGTTTCAAAGGTAACACATTGGTGCATTCCTCTTTTCGATGCATTGAGGAAATGAAAGAAGGACTTTTAGTGGATTGTCGAATGTCAAGTGGCTTTCGAGGACCCAATCAAGCTCACGGAATCACCTCCGATGTTTACAAAGCCCAAGAATAGAGAAGAGATGTTTCTGTACTTGGCAGTTTCACCTCATGCCTTAAGCACAACATTAGTTCGAGAAGATGCGAAGGTTTAACGACTAGTATACTGTATCAGTAAAAGGCTTGCTGGGGAACAACAGAAGTATCCCAAGTTGGAGAAGCCTGCATATTGTCTGCTTTTCGCTTCAAAGAATCTTAGGCCATATTTCCAAGCCCACTCTATCAAAGTTCTCACAGATCAACCTCTAAAGCAAGTTTTATTCCATCCAGAAACTTCAAGAAGATTGTTAAAGTGGAATATTGAACTCAGTCGGTATGATGTCACTTACCATCCCCAAAGAGAAATTAATCGGAAACTTTAGCATATTTTATTACTGAATTTACAGATAGAGGGGGAGAAGGAAGGAACCAAATGAGGTAGTAGTTAGATGGAAGTTGTTTGTTGACAGGTCGATGAAAGAATATTGCTTCGGGGCAGGAGTGGTCCTAAAAACTCATGAAGGATGCTATGTATGCTATGTTTTGATATTAGAATTCCCATAAACCAAAAATGAAGCTGAGTATGATGTACTAATCATAAGGTTGAGGTTCGCAAAAGAATTGAGTTTGAAAGCTTTGTAAATTTTATGTGACTCGCAGCTAGTGGTATGTCAAGTCTGGAGAAAGCTCTAGGCCAAGGGTGGAAATCTTACAGCCTATCTGTCTAAAACTTAGGAACTACTCAATGACCTCGACTACTACACAATATCATATATTCCCAGAGAAGAGAATATGAAAGCAGATTCGCATGCTAAATACGCAAGTCAGGAGATGCACAGTTACTGGGATTAATACCCGTCGAAGTACTTTAAAATCCTAGTGCTGAAGATGTGGATGTTGATTGGATTATGGAGACCATTGAAGAACCAGATTCATGGATGACCCTGATCAAAGAGTATCTTCTTAATGGAACACTCCAAGAAGAGTCAAAGAAATGAAGAATGTTTTTTCGAAAAGCTCCAGTGTATCTTATCCAGGATGGTAGGTTGTATAGGAGGGGCTTCTCTATGCCTCTGCTTCAGTGTGTAACTAAGGCATAATCTAAGGCAACTCTGGCGGGATTACATGAAGGTGAATGTGGAGGTCACACAGGCGGGCAGACATTGGCCAAGAAAGTTCTACAATATGGTTATTTCTGGCCTGATGTTAACCTGGATTCTACACACTACACCGAGAAGTCTGATAGATGTCAGAGATTTGCAAAGATTCCAAGAGCACCATCCACGGAATAGACCCTAATGGTCAGCCTTTGGCCATTTGCTGCCAGGGGAATCGAATTGATCGGAGCATTACCAATATCAAAGTCCATCTTTAAATACGCCATTGTAGCCGTAGATTTCTTCACCAAATGGGCTGAAGTAGAACCATTAGCTACCATTACCTCAAAGAAAGTCATCAAATTTACCTTGAAGAAAATCATTTGCAGGTTTGGTGTGCCATAGAAGATAATCACGAACAATGGGACTTAGTTTGAAAGCGATGAATTCGAGAGCTTCTATGCTAAATACAAGATTCAGAAGATTTTTGTAGCAGTGGCCCATCCACAGGCCAACGGGCAGGTCGAAGCAGTGAACCAGATCATAAGTTCAACCATCAAAAAGCGTCTTGAGAAAGCCAAAGGGGGTTGAGTAAATGAGCTTCCACTAGTATGGGCATACCGTGCAACTCACAAATCTGCAACTCACCACACTCCTCTAGCATTTGGATCTAAAGCTATGATCTCGGTAGAGCGAGAAGTTCCCACTCACCGCAGAATTCACTTTAACCAAGAGGATAATGAAAAGATGTAGCTTGAAGCGCTAAACTAGCTCAAAGAATGGAAAAATGAAGCAGAGCACAGAGTTACTGCTCATTAAAGAAGGATTTCCAGGCATTTCAATTCCAAAGTCAAACAAAGGACCTTTGAGGTTAGGGACCTCATATTGAAAACAGTAATGACCGGGACTGGAGTTTTTAGGACAAATTGGGAAGGACCCTTCATCATAAGCCAAAAGCTCCTAAATGGCACCTTCAAACTAAAGAAGACAGATGGAATTCAAATTCTCGGAGCATGGAAAAACAATCAACTCCATCATTATTTTACTTAATTTTCCATTCATATTTCTTGTAAAGTTGTAAATACTTTGCAAGCATTGTAATGAAACTTTGTACGTATACATGAAAGACGTTGATTTGCTTGCCTGAATCATACACTTGCAAACTCTTGATTATTCACTTAAAAGTTGGTAAAAGCCGATTTTTCATTGCAGGCTATCCGAAAGAATGTTGGCTCACTAACAACCTGTTAAGATCTTGTGACCTTCACAGCAAATCTCGATGAGGACAACTCAAGTGTCAAGTGCCACAATCATCACTCATAACAAATGCAAAGATGTGAAGCACCGCCTTATAAGTGAAAAATAAAAGCCACCAAGAGTCAGACGGTTAAAAGATGCAACATTCAAATTAAAGACATAAGTGCAAGTTTCACCAAAGGGGCTCTTCCGAGAATAAGAGGTCCATGATCCTAGTTCCGCCACTAGGATAACTTGTTAAGTTATGCATTCGGTAGCAGAACTGGCGTCCTTCCCATGAATAATTGCAATAATAAAGCCCATATAGTGAAGCTCATCAGAAGTCCTAGGCAAAAGGGGGCATGAATCCAATCCAGTCTCCGAAGGGCCTGGGAGGTAGTGAGTCGCAAGTTTAGATTCATCAGAAGTCCATACCGAAAGGGGGGATGAATACGATCCAGTCTCCAAAGGACCTGGATTAACAGGTTAGAGAGTCGCATGTACGAGTTCATAAGAATTCCAAACTGAAAGGGGGTACTCAATGGGATCATCAGTGTCAGGAAGCACCTGACCCAATTACGACAAACTTAAGGAATAAAAGACCTCTTCGGGGGCATCCGGTTAGTACGTTATTGTCTGTTAGTCCCAGACACGGCGATCGGAGGGCTTAAAATACCTCTTCGGAGGCGTCCAATTAAGTCGATTGGCACTTGATTCATTCAGGTTGTGATGACTGTTGGGCTTCAACCAAATACCTCTCGGGGGAACACAGTGAAATTGCCGATGCCAGTATTAATCAGTCTAATTGTAAATGAAAGTCTCCAATGCCTGCATTAACTAGCTAGACATTTGATGGATACTGGGCTAAAAATATAAGAACTCTCAAGCAAAGGAACGGAAGCTAGAAAATTTCCTCGACCAAAGGCACGAGTTCGATCAACCAAACTGGATTTCATGGTTAATAGGCAAGCTGAGAAGCCCTAAGTGCAATGGCAGCAAGCAAAAGACTTAGCCATTAACGCAGAAACTTCAGTATTTTATCCATAACCAAGAAGACCCAATAAGGTTGATCACACTCGACCTAAGAAGTTCATAATGACCTTTGGTATTGGGGCAACACCACTACATTAAGACGAATTAATAATGCTCACAATACATACCACAAGCTCATCACGACTTCATGCCGGACAAAGTACTTGTAATTTACAAAGAAGCAGTTGCATAAGAAAGTACAACAAACCTATGGTAACAACAAATAGCTAAAGTACAGAAAATTCTATAACAACTTCTTAACAACAGGAACACAAGTCATAAATACAAAAGTCTCAGACAGACTAACATAAAGTCATTGGCGAGGACCAACACTGGTATATGCAACCGGCCTAAATGAAGTACATAAAAGGAAGCAATGGAAAGTAAAGCAAGACAGTCACAAGCACTATTTCTTCTTCTTTCCATTCTTGAAACCACTGGATTTCAGAGATGGTTTATGAGTCTTAGAAAAGGAAGGAGGAGGTTTATCAACCGGTTGATTCCCATCTTCAGCTTCTATGCCACGAGAAGGACTCTCAGGAGAATATAGAATGATAACTCCTTTCTTTTTAACAGTGCGCTTTCCCTTGTGCCTTGAAGATAACAAAGGCTTAATTTTCTTCTTTTCCTTGTCCTCAACATCCTTTTCTCGGCTTTCAACTGTATCATAAGGATCTTTTGTGTAACGAACATGGATTTTCAATCCTGAAAATCAACATAAAAACCTATGTCTACTATTCAAGCATCGGAATTACCAGATCATTAATAGAAAGAAGTTTGAGGGTGAGAAATAGAAAGAAAGAATATTAGAATAGAAGCAGAAGAAGATAACAACGAAGCAGAATCAGAGTAAACATGAATCTTACACCGGAACGAATAATATATATCATATAACATAACTTTGAAATACAAAACTATAACTATATATACATACCATTATTATGTAACATCACAACGGAAATAAACTCTATATATAACTAATGTTGAAGCCTCCTGCTCCAATCTCCTCCAAGTATATCTGTAAAATCCCAACTACTTGACTGCCTATAAATATTTGGGCACCCAAGAGTTTAGAGTAAAACAAAACAAAATAAACTCTGGGTCAGTCATGGCACTGGTGTGAGCAAACTCCAATCATTCGGTCCAACTTTTCAAAATCCTATTCAAAAGAAAGGATAATCGTAAGACCGATCCACACATAAATACGGATGGCTTTTACCTAACGATAACCCAAAATATTTTTAAAAGAATATTATTCAAATATTATAATAATGTCTAATACAAGTAAACAACAATCTAGCAGAATGCTTGCATCTCACTGTGACACCCCACATCCGTTAATGTCACTCACAAAGGGAATGCATTAAGTTTCGTAAAGCGTTATAGGTAAACAAACGCAGAATACTACAAGACAGATATATAGAATAACAACGAAATAAACAATTTATTTATCATAAGATACCATGGTCCAAAAACATCAAATATTTGAAACATAAAAGCCCATTACAACATAAAAGTTACTGTCTTGTACTTCAAAAATACCAGAGTACATAAAAGAAGTAAAATTCCCCAAGAACAAAATATAGCCATAACAACAAGGATAGGAGACTGAGCCATACATATCAAAAGCTCTAGCAAAAGTAAGTAGAATCAAGGTCAAGCCTGAGTGTTTCCTCCCTGAGAACCTTGGGGGAAACGGAAGAAAGAAGGAGAAATAAAAAGGGTCAGACATAAAGTCTGGCAAGTCTAGTGACATTTAGTAAGTAAATAAATAAAAGTAGCATGACAGATATATAAAGTGGATAAGAGAGATCACTACATAAATGGCAGGTGTGACAAGGTAGACAGGATAAGGTGTATATGCTTCTAATGATTACTCTGCACTATTACTAGTATAACCAGAATAAGATGATCCCTTACACTTTAAGGTGGTAGACTTGGGTATACGTCCAAATATAACCTATCTACTACCCTAATCGATCGGCTCCCTACTCCGTAGATACTGTGCCAGCCCCACCGCAGGATGTATTAGGTCCTAAGTGGCAACCCCTCACTGACATGCATAGACCCATATCTACAGGTGTCACGGTCATCTTATCCCCCTCTGCTCGGCTCATGCACGCACATGGCCTGGTCGGTTTGCGCCGCCCACACCGTCCTCTATGTTTGGATCTCTTACAATCAGTCAGTAAGCATGCCCCTTCTCCGCCTTGTACGGAGTACTTTGTTTGATACCTACTCCAGGTTACTGATTGATATGAGTCCCACACAATATGATACAAGCTCTCCCCATTGTGTTGTATCCCCCACTAGGTTTTCACTGACTATGTATACCACTAGGTATCTTTAATTACATAGCCCTATTGATTTCCACTAGTTATGCTTACCCTAAAAGGTGTCTTTAATTACATAACTTTTATATTTTCCACCGGTTCTGTATACCACTAGGTTTCTTTAATTACATAACCTTATTGGGTTAATTTCGTGGGCCTATATGTAAATATTACCCACCCCCTCAAATTTACTTAACCCACCCATTGTCCAACCAATTTTTACGTAACCCTAACTTTATTTCATAATCATACAATCCCTATGGATTAAGTTAGGTTAAGGAACAATTCATTACCATGTCCGATTATGGTTTATAATGGGCTAGACCTTCCACATTAGGCCTACAACTTGTGGACACTGGATATGTCAGTCGAGTCTGGGCAGTCTTATTCCACAAGTTGGGCCCAACCTCGTACCTTAGCTGTTGTATATAACGGTGTTGTATACACAATTATATGATTTTTGTTTGAGTATAACAACCAAATATATTTCTATTATAAATGTGTTTGTTACTGTACTGTTTCATATATACATCACAGATAGGAATACAATATTTATATTTAAATAGAATACGACTGTACAGACATTCAAATACTGACACAATATTTTATTTAAATATAATATTTTATTTCAAACATTCAAACAGTACAACTATTTAAAACTCCACTATTTAAATGCTCCACATTAATTTGTACTTGTATATAAGCTGAATACAATAAACGAATTTGTTTGAACACAAGTTTTATAATATTTTATTTCAAACAAAATTTGTTTATTACAAATATCAAAACATTTCCCTTTGTAACACTCATACAGTCACTCTGTTTATACAAATCATATGTACATACTTTTTCACTTTCATAAACAGACACATTTACTAACAAATCTTCTGTCTTGTATCTTCAGTCTTCTGTCTTCACAGCCAGTCCAGTCTTCATACCTTTCATGTATAGAAACACACACAGTATCTAGAATAGAAATAATTTCTAAATTCTAATAGATATATTTTTTATTTTAAAATTTTTATTTTCCTCAGTTTTCTGGTGTGTCTCTCATCATTTTTCATGACTTGATCTGATTCATCTGTGTCTAGGAAGACAATTTGTATATGTACAAGGACAGGAAATTTTATGAATGGCTGCATATACACACGTGTATATATATACACATGTGCACTGCCACGCCAATTCATCGTGCAACTGAGGAGTAGCCACATGGACTATCTCGACTCAGCGCAACTTAAAATGGAGGAAAATCACAAGGCAACAAAGCATTGACATATGCATGATTCAACAAATACAACAATGGTCGAGACAGCTCTAAGTGTCGAGACAAGAAGTTCAAGCCAAAATAGAACACACAGCAAATTCCATGTCAGGTTGATAACTCAAAGTGGTAATAACATGTACTGGTGATATATGCATACATGGCTCAAACAAGTGCAAGCCAACAATGTTTCAGTATGGGTCAACAATACATACATTGGTCAAACAGTGGAGCTCAATATGAAGACAATGAGTCAGGTGCTACATATATGCACAGCTCACAAACACACATACAATAGCAAGCAAAAGTGACAAGTTCAAGGCAACCTGAATGCAAGTGCTACAAGCCAGCAACTCAGGTCGACAAAATGAATGCATGAAGAGCGTGTTTGCGCAAAATTTTTTTTAGCAAATGAAAATCAGGCCAAAATATGTCGAGTACAACATAAGAATACAATGGCAAACAGAGCAGAAATGGTGAACAAACATAGTGGTGCAACATGGTTCAGTGGTGATTCATCACATGAAGGAAGCAAGAAAAACATTGAGTGGTGCTACCGCTTAGAAGTGCTTTAGTATGATCAATGATGCAACAGTTTCAAGTGCAAAACAAGCATGGCATGTTTCATAGTTTCAGTTTCAAAGAATGGAAAGTCACAATGGGAAATTACACAAGTTTGTGCACATACACATACACATATACATGGCTATATATGTGTATATATATGTATATATACATGAAACTGCATTGATGAGCAACAAAATCAAGAGGAACACAAAAATAAAGCCAGCATCAAATATTGGTCAAAAACATATGGTCCAGGCATTACAGAAGATTGGTGTACATCAGCAAAGTCATGAATCATGGCAAGAAACATATATGGCATGGTTTATAAATGTTTTTCCAGAATTCAACAATTCAGGTTTCAAGATTTGCAGAGATATTGTGGGCAAGCATCAGTGTTCACATTCAATGCAATTTTCATATTTGGTAAGTGTTTTTAAAATCATGCAAAGGTAAAAATCAACTCTAGTATATAAGGAGTTTTTCCAGAAATGAATAACAGAGCATATGAGTGTTCATGCAAATCATGTAAGCAGGTGGGAGCATACATTATGCAGATCTGGCATGAAAGTGTTCTTGGCAAAAACACAAATTAGTGAACAATAATTTTGGCAAGTTTTATAATCAGAAATGGGCACAAATCAATTTCAAAATTAAATTCTAGAACTCCAGTAATTAACCAATTTTCATTCAAGAGTTCTTTCCAGAAATGGCAGTGTGATTTCAAGACAGTTTTTTAAATCATTTCAAAAATTCATGGATCATATTCAGAAAGTATTCATGTAGAGAATTATTTCAAAATTGCTCAAGACATTAAAAGCCAAGCAAATTCAAAAGAGGAATTTGTGCAAAATCAACAAGGTGATATATCAGGCAACAAAAAATTTCAAAGGGGCAAATCATATTTCAAAATCTTTTTTTTGATGGCCACAATCAAGTCCAGAATATCAACTAACTACATCAAGGCAACCAACGCAAATTTCTCAATCAATGCCGAGGGGACAAAAGAGGGAAAGCAACGCAACAATCAGATCGACGTCGTTTCTGAAATCAGAGGTTAGGGTTTCTATATACCCTATATTATTCACACCAATTCATCATCGACAACAGAGAAGATCGAAACCGCAAATCAAATTGAAAATAGAACCCACAATTTCAAAGAGCAGTAATCGATTAAAATCAGAAGCTACTCACTTGTTTTTCGATCGAGGGAAAGCCCAAATCAGAGTGTCAGAGTCCTCCATAGTTTTTCGAAGCATCAGAGAATTGATTCCATAAGCAAACGATCGAGATTCTATTTGGGATTTGAAGGAAACCCTAATTCCCTTTTGATCGGCCGCCATATTTGTTTCTCCAGAGGACAAAAGAGATTGGGGCAAATTGAATTACAAAGGGGCCGGCCTACATGGAGTTAAACTAAGCCATGTTTCAATTTAAAAAGGGGACGACCCTCTTAATTTAACTCCTAGGGTTTTGTTTATATTTATTTTGTACTTTGCTTTTTTTTTTTGTAAATCATCGTTTGTTTTCTAGTTTGTCAAACTAGGGAATTCAGCCTGGGTGTTGACTGACAATTGACAGAGTCTGTAAAATCTGGGTTACTGGTTATAGGGTCGTAATCAGGGGAAATCTGATCGAGGGGATATCGGTCAGTCTAGGGTTTTGAGCGTAGGGTTAGAATAGGAGCAGAGTTTGCGAGTGTACATGGTCTTGTATGCGGGATCTGTTCTATCACCTAGTAGAAACCTTAGGAATGCAGCAGTAGGCAGGATTTTGCCGAAGCCGGGTATATCTTGTTTCATTTACTTTCTGCATTTCTGTTTCTGCTATATTCTGTGATCTGTGACTAGTTTTAATATCCTGTAATATTTGAACTCTACGATAAATTTCAATAAACCCTATTCACCCCCCCTCTAGGGTTAATCTAGATCCAACAAGTAGTATCAGAGCAGGTATTTTTATTAACTCTAGAGTAATGATGATTCCTAGTTGTCAGTCAATAGAGAGTCAGTCCAGTTCATCTCTAACTATTTTCGATGGAACAGATTTTTTAAACTGGAAATCCAAAATGGAATTTTATTTAAAATATGTTAATAATAAATATTGGATGTTGTTATAAATGGATTTGATAGTGTTGATATTACTTTCAATACCCGTGCTATGAAAATTATATTTGATTATCTTAGTACTGAACAGTTTAATCTTATCTCTCATTTTTTAACTATGCAGGATATTTGGAAAACTCTCGGCACGTTGTATGTAAAGTCTGACAACTGCTCAAAACCCCAAAATGACAACTCAACTTCAGATCTATGCTTGACAGTTTTTACAGAAGATAACTCAGATGGATCAGATGATGGAGACACAATAGACAATGAGATTGAAAGCTTCTCATATGAAGAGTTGGTTTATATGTGTACCGATTTAACAAAAATCGTTGATAAACTCCATCGTAAAAGCAAATCTTTAAAATCTAAAAATCATGAGTTAAATATCAAAATTAACTGTTTGGACTCTGAATTTACAAATGTCATGAAATTAGAAAATTCTGACTGTGGAAGTTGTTTGAAATTAAAAACTGACCTCGTTCATCTCAATAAAAATATTCAAAGGCTTAAAGAGGAAATTTTGATTTTAAAAGATAACGAGGTTGAGCTAAAAGATTCAAACAATTCTTTGCAAAAAGAATTTAATAATTTTAAGGCCATCAAAAATTCCAAAGATGAAATTGCTGAAAAAGAAAGCTTGTTGAAAAGTGATTTAATTTTAAATGAGCTTGAAAAAGAGATTGAAAATTTCAAGTAACTTGAATTTGAAAAATAAATTAAATTTGAATCTGAATTATTTGAGTCCAAGACCAAAATCAAACTTCTTGAAAACGAAAAATTGTTTTTGAAACAAAATGATACTGAAAGAAGAAAGATCGGCATTGATCGTTGTTCAATCTACTAAAAGAAAATTCTGATCTTAAATCCAAAATTCAACGATTAGAATCAACTTTGGATAAATTTTCTAATGGGGAAAAATTATTGAATATGTTGTTACAGAACAAATTTTCTGTTGGAAGTAAACATGGTATTGGCTTTGGGAAAAGAAATGATTTTGAAAAATTGAATTCTTATTATTTTAAAAATCCTTTAAATTGTTTCAAAAAGGGTCTTTCTGAAAATTTGAATTTTGAAAATTCCTAAAGGTTTTTAAATGACAAACGAGACAAGAATTGGTTTGATAACAATCCATTTGAATAGATGTGGACCTCAAAAAGAAATAAAATGATTTTTGGAAAAACTAAACAAGTATGGGTTCCTAAGGGCACAAAGATAGATTCGAATGGGATGTTATACAAACGGATTTGGGTACCAAAAGATGTTAATATTACTGTGAGTGGTTCTACTAATTTTGTTAGACCACTCAATCCCCTAAACTGTTAGGTACCAAAGGAGCTAAGGAACTGTTATGAAAAAAGAAATGTGAAGCAAAGTTGTCCGTACTTTTATATCATTCACAGTTTCTTCAGCCTAGATCTGATGAGTCAGAGATTCTGGTTTACACTGAATTCAGGTATGATCTCTGAACTTATCCTTGTAAATATTCTCAGTTTTTATTTTCTTATTTATTTCTTCTTCTATCTCCTTCTGTGTGTTTTCTTTGTCTCTTCTGTTTTGTTTTGTCACTACCATATATTTTTATCTTTCTTTTGTACTTTCTTAAACTTCCAATTGTAGTATTCATATTTTCTGGAAATTCACTTTATTTGAATAGAACTCTGATATTCTAATTATTTCCAGATCTTGAATTAAAATTTGTAAGTATTTCTGCAATTGTTTTGAAGTTTATTTTCTAACTCCTGAATTTCTAACAGTGTTGAAGCATTCATATCATATCTTGAACACTGTTAGTATAAATTCCAAAATTTGGAAGATCTGAATATTTAATGAAATTTCACATATACCTGCTGTTTGATTTTCTTCTAATTCATTTTAAAAAAGCTTGAAATATTATACTCATTACAATACTCTGCTATTTATCAGTTGTGATAATTTCATTGATTTTTAGATTGGCTTGGAAATTTTGAATGTTTTGAATCACATTGTTAATATCTTGAAATTCACTATCACTTATGATCATCTGGCTTAGATTATTTGTTTATTTGAGATCATTTGAAACTTTTGATATTTTGAATCTCACACACCTCTCAGATCTGAAATTATTATTTCTGTGTGATTGATTCATTGTAACTCATGACTTACATTTAGTCAAGTGATTTCGAATAAAACATTGTTTTTGGATCATGAATTATTACTCAATCTTGATGTAAATTACTCTTGTGCTTGTCATAGAAAATTGGGAACAATTCTTTTGAAATAATAGGTCTTGAAACTTACTGTCATTTCATGATTATTTGATTTAAATATTTGATTGTTTAAAATCATTTGAAATTATTGGTTTATTGAATCTCACACAAATCTTGGAAATGAAATTTATATCTGGTGTGACTGATTCATTAAATCCCGAGCTTTTCATATCCCTTCAAATGATTTAAAATAAACCATATATTTAATCTTAGATCATGAACCATTCTTTAACTGCTTGAAATATATTTGAAACATCTCCTCTGACAAGTCTGTTGTGATATTGTTTTCTGTGTTGCTCTGATACTGTTTTGAAAAATGTTTGTTTTGGAATCACCTGCTTGTTGCTCTGATACATGTGCATAATCTGTTATCTTGTCTGCTTGGGCTTTGTAAATAATAATTCTTTTGTCTATGATATTCTTGTTCAGTATCATGTCAAAATTCTCATGATTAGAGACACCAATTGGTATCATGGTAGAAGTGCTGAATTTTTTGTGTATATTTTTTTTAATCCATCTTAACTTGTATAGTTTTGCATATCCCTCTTGTAATTGATTTTCAATTTTAAAGTTGTTTATTGATTATTCATTCAGAAATTGAAATCAGTCTCCATATTGAACTGTATTTATAATTCATCAAAATCATTAATAGATTTTGAAATTGTGATGAATTGTGACTGCAGTATATTTCACAACAAGGGGAGATTTTATTTAGATTTTCATGATGGTTGAACAGTTATTATAATATCTTTGAATAGGTAGTTAAATTCACGACCATCTCCTTTATCTATCATCATTCTGCCATCCATCATGTCTTTTATTTTAATGTGGAGAGCTTAATTTTTTTTAAATGATCCTGAATAAACAGTGAAAATATTTGTGATGGAATTGTGGTTAAATTATTATAATTCAGAATTAATGATAATTGAAAATTTTCAATGATCTCAGTACAGTTGATCATATTTCATAATATAATTAATTTAGTAATCTATTTCACAGACCATTTCTGTACCTAACGCAATTCTATCATCCACTTTTGGTTTTATATACCGAGGAGTTTTTCCTTTTAAAGATAAAATAATAAAAATATAATATTCTTAAGTATCTCTCTAACCTCATTTAAAAATCCAAGCTCTGGTTATGCATGGTTATGAGATTACATATATTTAAGTTGCAACTGATCTCATTTAAAAATCCAAGCTCTGGTTATGCGTGGTCAGTGTGCTCTTTAAATAAAAAAGAAAAGAAAAAGGAAAGAAAATTAAATAAATAATTTTTTATTTGAAATCCTCCTTGGTGTATAAAAACCTGTCTACCAATCCATCTTTCTAATCTGTGAAATGTGTTAATATTTTATGAAGTATTATGATTTGTTGATTGATAGCTATTGGGATTTGAGATTATTCGATTTTGTCACTTAAATTAAATTATTAATTATAGTCCAAAATCCATCACTGTTTTTGTGCTTCAATTTTATAAAATTCTTTTGAAAATAATTGAAATTCATATCTTTATAACTCTCCCCATTTTTATAAATTTCATCGTAAATCCGTCATTATCTACAATGTTAAATATGCCACCTGTTCTCAGAATATTATGATTTTTTTTGACTGATTGAGATTTATGATGATCGTTCTTCCTCTTAAGCTGAAATTAGATTTTTTTTGTCAATTTTCATCTATATTTTAAATTACGAATCCTTTTGATGATAACCAAAAGGGGAGAATGGGTTTTGAGATTTTGATTTACGAGTGAATATTTTATAAATATTTTTAATTTTGAGAGTCTATTCAATTTTCACTCATTCACAGTCAAAGGGGGGGTTTCTATTTTAGGGGGAGCTTTCAAATAGGGGGAGTTCAGTTTTTAACTATCAAACGCATTTACTATATTCAAAATCTTAATAATTGTTTGTCATCATCAAAAGGGGGAGATTGTTGTATATAACGGTGTTGTATACACAATTATTTGATTTTTGTTTGATGATAACAACCAAATATATTTCTATTATAAATGTGTTTGTTACTATACTGTTTCATATATACATCACAGACAGGAATATAATATTTATATTTAAATAGAATACGACTGTACAAACATTCAAATACTGACACAGTATTTTATTTAAATATAATATTTTATTTCAAACATTCAAACAGTACAACTATTTATAACTCTACTATTTAAATACTCCACATGAACTTGTACTTGTATATAAACTGAATACAATAAACAAATTTGTTTGAACACAAGTTTTATAATATTTTATTTCAAACAAAATTTGTTTATTACAAATATCAGTACATTTCCCTCTACAACACTCATACAGTCACTCTGTTTATACAAATCATATATACATACTTTTTCACTTTCATAAACAGACACATTTACTAACAAATCTTCTGTCTTTTATCTTCAGTCTTCTGTCTTCACAGTCAGTCCGGTCTTCATATCTGTCATGTATAGAAACACACACACACATTATCTAGAATAAAAATAATTTCTAAATTCTAACAGATATGTTTCTTATTTTAAAAATTTTATTTGCCTCAGTTTTCTGGTGTGTTTCTCATCATTTTTCACGACTTGATTTGATTCATCTATGTCCAGGCAGACAGTTTGTATATGTACAGGGACAGGAAATTTTCTGAATGGCTGTATATACACACGTGTATATATATATACACGTGTGCACTGCCACGCCAATTCAGCGTGCAACTGAGGAGTAGCCACGTGGACCATCTCGACTCAGCGCAACTAAAAATGGAGGAAAATCACAACCCAGCAAAGCATTGACATATGCATGATTCAACAAATACAACAATGGTCGAGACAGCTCCAAGTGTCGAACCAAGAAGTTCAAGCCAAAATAAAACACACAGCAAATGCCATGTCAGGGTGATAACTCAAAGTGGTAATAACATGTACTGGTGATATATGCATACATGGCTCAAACAAGTGCAAGCCAACAATGTTTCAGTGTGGGTCAACAATACATACATGGGTCAAACAGTGGAGCTCAACATGAAGACAATGAGTCAGGTGCAACATATATACACAGCTCACAAACCAACATACAAGAGCAAGCAAAAGTGACAAGTTCAAGGCAACCCGAATGCAAGTGCTACAGGCCAGCAACACATGTCGACAAAATGAATGCATGAAGGGTGTGTTTACATAGCATGTTTTTAGCAAATGAAAGCCAGGCCAAAATATGTCGAGTTTCAGCATAAGAATACAACGGCAAACAGAGCAGAAATGGTGAACAAACATAGTGGTGCAACATGGTTCAGTGGTGATTCATCACATGAAGGAAGCAGGAACAATAGTGAGTGGTGTTGCAGCTTAGAAGTGCATTAGTATGATCAATGATGCAGCAGTTTCAAGTGCAAAACAGGCATGGCATGTTTCATAGTTTCAGTTTCAAAGAATAGAAAGTCACAATGGGAAATTACACAAGTTTGTGCACATACACATATACATATACATATACATGGCTGTATATGTATATATATATATATATATATACATGAAACTACATTGATGACCAACAAAATCTAGAGGAACACAACAATAGAGCCAACTTCAAATATTGGTCAAGAACGTATGGTCCAGACATTACAGAAGATTGGTGTACGTCAGCAAAGTCATGAATCATGGCAAGAAACATATATGGCATGGTTTTTAAATGTTTTTCCAAAATTCAATAATTCAGGTTTCATGATTTGCAGAGATCTTGTGGGCAAGCATCAGTGTTCACATTCAAGGCAGTTTTTATATTTGGCAAGAGTTTTTAAAATCATGCAAAGGTAAAAATCAACTCCAGTATATAAGGAGTTTTTCCAGAAATGAATAACAGAGCATACGATTGTTCATGCAAATCATGTAAGCAGGTGGGAGCTTACATTATGCAAATCTAGCATGAAAGTGTTCTTGGAAAAAACAAAAATTAGTGAATAATAATTTTGGAAAGTTTTATAATCAGAAATGGGCACAAATCAATTTCGAAATTAAATTCCAGAATTTCAGTAATTAACCAATTCTCATTCAAGATTTCTTTCTAGAAATGGCAGTGCGATTTCAAGACTGTTTTTTAAATCATTTCAAAAATTCATGGATCATATTCAGCAAGTATTCATGTAGAGAATTATTTCAGAATTGCTCAAGACATTAAAAGCCAAGCAAATTCAAAAGAGGAATTTGACCAAATCAGCAAGGTGATATATCAGGCAACAAAAATTTTCAAAGGGGCAAAACATATTTCAAAATCTTTTTTTTTTAATGGCCACAATCAAGTCCAGAATATCTGCTAACTACATCAAGGCAACCAACGCAAATTTCTCAATCAATGCCGAGGGGACCAAAGAGGGAAAGCAACGCAACAATAAGATCGAAGTCATTTCTTAAATTAGAGGTTAGGGTTTTTATATACCCTATATTATTCACACCAATTCATCATCGACAACATAGAAGATCGAAACTACAAATCAAATTGAAAATAGAACCCAAAATTTCAAAGAGCAGTAATCGAATAAAATCAGAAGCTACTCACTTGTTTTTCGATCGAGAGAAAGCCCAAATCAGAGTGTCAGAGTCATCCATAGTTTTTCGAAGCATCAAAGAATTGATTCCATAAGCAAACGATCGAGATTCTATTTGGAATTTGAAGGAAACCCTAATTCCCTTTTGATCGGCCGCCATATTTGTTTCTCCAGAGGACAAAAGAGATTGGGGCAAATTGAATTACAAAGGGGTCGGCCTACATGGAGTTAAACTAAGCCATGTTTCAATTTAAAAAGGGGACAACCCTCTTAATTTAACTCCTAGGGTTTTCCTTATATTTATTTTGTATTTTGTTTTTTATTTTGTAAATCGTCGTTTGTTTTCTAGTTTGTCAAACTAGGGAATTCAGTCTGGGTGTTGACCGACAGTTGACGGAGTCTGTAAAATCTGGATTACTGGTTAGAGGGTCGTAATCAGGGGATATCTGTAACACCCCATATTTCTGTTAATATTAATGTTCATAAATTAAAGAATAACTAATCTCATATGTGAGAATTAAGGGAAAAGGGTTGTGCCATTGTGTTCGTCTCGGAATTCTGGTTAAGACAGAGTCCGAGTTTGCGTGAATTGGACTTCGTATGAAGAAGTTATGGCCATCGGAATTTCAGAAAATTTAAAACAGATTTCGAAAAATTCAAATTTCAGAGTCAGATGGGCTAGGCGGGAAATTTCCCGCCAGGGCCAGGTCGACCTGAGGGTCGACCTACCCTGACCAGGTCGACCATAGGGTCGACCTGCCCCCCCCCCTCCCCGGGCAGAATTGATTAGTGACCTGTTAATGACTGTTTGCTGACTTATTAGGGTTTCTGATTTGCTCTAATTGGCTGGGATTAATTCTGGGTTGATTGGACGGCCTAAACTAATCCTAAACTCTATAAAAAGACATGAAGACTCAAACCCTAAAATCAAATTAAAATTAGATTCATGGCCTTCATGCCGTCTCCCTTGCAACTCAGAATAGCCGCAACCAATTAGAGAGGAAGAAAGCTGATCAAATTCAATTCTTTTCAACTCTAACAACGAATTTTCTTCAAAGGAAAGTTAATACAACTTCAGAACTCAAAATTCAGAACTCAAGACCTTCTTTGAGTTGTGAGTTCGGTTTCTTTAATAAAATAATTAGCAATTTAATTGGATTAAGTTATGATGTGGATTATATGGATATGATGTGAATTATTGACCGCATGTTATAATTATGTTGTTAAATTGTGATGTTATCATATATGTTGTAAATTCTATGATGATATTTTGTGATGTTATAATCTATGTTGTAAAGTTATGATGCTACCATCTATGTTGTAATTTTATGATTGGCTTATGTGTAATCAAATCGTCATGTTGTT
This sequence comes from Allium sativum, assembly GCA_030737875.1. Classification (NCBI taxonomy): domain Eukaryota; kingdom Viridiplantae; phylum Streptophyta; class Magnoliopsida; order Asparagales; family Amaryllidaceae; genus Allium; species Allium sativum. Next base: position 440,732,673 of record CM060926.1, read on the forward strand.
CATATGCTAGTTTGGTTATGTTGATTCATATGATAAATCATATGTATGTATGCAAGTTTAGATTTTGATTTAGACATGAATCATATGCAAGTTGGGGAAATTTATATGTAATCTTACATGTTTCATGACATCTAGTTTATGTGAAAATTTGATCTAAAGTTAGGCTATGACATGTGCGAGTTCTATGATAAATTCTACATGCTAGTTTACATGTTTAGATGTAAGTTTACACCATTGTTATGTTGCATAAATCACATATGCAAGTTTATATAAATATATGAGTTTGGAATATGAATCATGTTATGCAAGTTTGTGGTTATTGCATATGCAAGTTTACACCTTTAGATGTAGATCCATGACATACATGATTTATGCAAGTTGTGACCATTACCTAAACAAGTTTACGCCTTTAGATTTGGATCTATGGCATATGTAGTTTTATGCAAGTTGTAACTTTGGCCTATGCAAGATTTAGAGGTAGGACATCATTCACACATGCAAGTTCACCCCTTATGTTTAGATCTATCTTTAATTATATGTATGTTGTGATGTTTTCTCTTTATTCCATGAGTAGACTATTCGAGTCTAACGTATATTTTACGTTAAACGAACGAACGTACAACGTGGGGCAATTGGATAATATTAAAGATTTAATATTGAGAATTGGCATAAATGCCTTAAATGGCATAAAACTAATTTGTGATGAAAATAGGTATGATTTTTCATACCATAAATAGATGGACACAATTGAGTCAATTATGGCCATAGTTAAATTTGGAATTGATTGATAATTTGAATAGGGAAATTAATTCAAATTGGGGAATGATTAATTAGGAGTAATTAATCGTCTAAGACACGAGGTTAGGCTCTTTTGTGGTGTAAGACTGCCCGGACCCACCCAGCAAATCCAGCTGCCACAAATGCTAGTCTAATGTGGGAGGTCTTAGGCATAAATTAAATGTGTAACAGTTGTAAAGACACGAGGTTATGCTCTTTTGTGGTGTAAGACTACCCGGACCCGCCCGGCAAATCCAGCTGGCACAAATGCCAGTCTAATGTGGGAGGTCTTTATAAGGTTACGGTCTTAATGAATTAAGAAACACTTAGCCGGATAAACATATAGTGGGACATGAGGGGGTAAGTGGGTGCCTTGGGTGGCATGTGGAATCTAGTGGGTTCCTCGGGTGGCATTTGAAATACGATTAGAACCCCTTAACCAAAATTTGAAACATGTAAGTGAACATGAATAAGACGAGGGTTAAGTGGGATGTACTAGAGGGGACCAAGCTTAGGTGGATAGCTTGTATCAAGTAACGGGGGCCCGTTTCAACCAGTAACCCATACGTATTTTTGTGGGCTCGACCCAAGTCGAGGACGGGACACGCATACTAGGTTTGACTGTAAGAGGCCAAAACGGGTTAGCGGTGGCAGCGCAAGTCCAACGGGTTCATATGCGTGTGTGGGCCCGGGCTGGTAAGTAAGACGTTGTTGCATCGTGTAGGTATAAGCCATGCATTATTGCGGGTATCGGGTTGCCACTTTGGGGAGTGATACACCCCACTATGGGGCCAGCACGGGTATCTACGAGTTAGGGAGTCAATCACATGTGGGTATTGTGTACACCTAGTGGAGATAGGAACAGGCGGCACCTATGAAGGCAACTAGGGGTGCACGAAACTACCATTATCATTATTAAGTTTTGTAGGCGGGATCAACCTTAGGGTGACTAGTGGTAGTGCAGTATAGTAATTATCTTATAGTGGTTTAGGTGTGCTTTAACGTTATCTTAGAACAACCTTATTTCCTTGTTTACTCTTCTATACCCAATTGTTCACAGTCATTTCCTTATTTTCCAACTTATGCCTTAGCCTAGTTATTTTGGTAATTATATTGTTAAAGTTATCGCACTCGCCAGACTTTATGTCTGACCCCCTTTGTTTCCTCCTCTTTTCTTCCTCCCCCCCCTCCCCCCCAGGTGCTCAGGTTGGAACTAGCACCAATGGAGCTTGATTTTGGGCAGCTATATCTCTTGCTTTTAGAAGTTGCTTGGATCGTGGAAGTAAAGTTCAGCCTCTCTTATTTATGGCTATTTTGTACTGGGGTTATGTCTTTCAATTTATGTACTTTGATTTAGTCAAGATGGATATTATGTACTTTGACTCTGGTTTTTGATGATGTAATCAAACTTATGTGTTTACCGCTGCAATGAGTAAAGTTTTAAATTTTTAAGTATTGTTTATATTTGTCTTGTTGTTAAGTTTCTGTTCTATACTCACTTAAAACGCTCCATAGAAGTTAACGCATTCCCTTTGTGAGTGACGTTAATGGACGTGGGGTGTTACACGTGGTATTAGAGTTGAAGGTCACCAAAACAGTTATACATTTTGAAAAGTGTTTTTGAAAATAACTTTTATAAAGAAGTACCTTTAAAAGTACGTTTTAAGGAAAGTATTTTCAAGAGAAAAGCTTATTTTAGAAAGCATAACCCCAAGAGCCATATATTTTTCCTTTGGTTCTTTTGTATTGAATCTTTCCTTTTTTGTTTCAGCATGTTTGGAATTCCCGAGATACCCGAGGGGATACCGATACCAGGATGGTTTAGGAGGTATTTGGAGACTAGGGCCACCACTGCAGATCCAACAAATGCTCCTCCTCCTCCTCGTGTCGATTCTTTTGCGAAGATATGTAAGGACTTTCAAGCAATGGGTGGAAAACCTTTTCACGGGACGGAGACATTTGTTAAAGCACGAAATTGGCTAAAGGAGGTGGAAGAATTGTTTGGGATCTTTGAAGTGGAAGATGGAAGAAAGGTCCAGTTAGCTGCCTGACTAATGAAGGATGAGGCCTCGTTTTGGTAGGAGGTCACTAATGGAGAACGTCCAGTTGATACATGGCCAGATTTTAGTCGAAGGTTTGAGGCGAAGTTTCTCTCACAGACTGAAGAGAATATATACATAGAAAGATTTCTAGCATTGAAGCAGGGGAATCTATCGGTGAAATAATACATCAACAAATTCAATCATTTGGCTAGATTTGGCTTGGACTTGGTGAATACACCAGAAAAGAAGGCCCTGAGAATTGTTAAGGATTTGAACGAGCCGCTTCATGGGTTAGCTATGACCCACATCCCTATATGGGCTACTTTTGAGAAACTAGTTGATATGGCACTCATGCATGAAGATGAAAAGAGCGCCAATGCTAATAAGGCACCCGAGAAGAAAGGGGATCAAAAGAAACCGCAACAACAGAACAAGAAAGGTGGTAAAGGCAACAATGGTAAGGGAAAGAAGAGATGCTTTAACTGTGTGACACCAGGCCATCTAAGCAAAGATTGTAGGAAGAAAAAGAAGACTAGCTGTTTCCACTGTGGCGAAGCGGGACATCTGATTAAGGACTGCCCAAGGAAAGGGCAAAGGACAGGGTCTACCTCGGGAGGACAGGTGTAGGCTCTTATGGCACCAGGGCAGGAAAGGGGGCAAGTTCAGGCTCTAGTGGTCCCACAGCTGCAAGAAAGAGGTAGAGCAATTTCCGTTGAAAGTTTAGTTTTTCTGTTTGATCACCCTATCCGTACTTTATTCGATTCTGGCGCATTACATTCGTTTATCTCTACATCATTAGTTGAAACACTGCACCTAGATACTAGTTTAGTTACAGATCCCTTAGCAGTATCAAATCCTATTGGTGGTTCGGCTCATCTTTCTATGATCTGTCGGGATTTGAGAGTGTTTATCTTGGGCGTTGAGTTTGAATGCAACGCCTTTGTTCTTAGTTTCATAGGCTACAACTTGATTCTAGGTATGGATTGGCTAACTAGATACGGGGGCATCCTAGATTGTGAAAGAAGGGTAATTAGTTTGTTGACTCGTTATAGAAAGACCCTTGATATTTCTTATGACCCTAGAGGTCCAGTAATGCTTAGCTACCTAGAATCCCTTGACGCATCTGATGATGATTTACTTTTTGTTCGTATTGTCCGTGAATATGTTGATGTCTTTGATGAGGTGAAGGGTTTACCTCCAAAACGTGAGATAGACTTTCGAATATATCTAGTAGATAATGAAAAGCCAGCTGCATTGCCAGTACGCCACATGGTTCCAAGAGAGAGAAGAGAACTCAGTAAGAAAGTGAAAGAATTGCTTGAGAAGGGGTTCATCAGGCGTAGTATATCGGAGTGGGGTGCTCCAGTAGTATTTGCCACGAAGGCAGATGGGTCGATTAGACTTTGTGTGGACTATAGAGAACTCAACAAGCTTACTAAGAAGAATAGACACCCACTACCGAGGATTGACGATCTCTTCGATTAGTTAGTTGGCGCCTCAGTGTTTTCACAGTTGCACTTAGCCATGGGTTTCCATCAGTTGAGAGTGGTTGAGGATAGCATAGACAAGACTGCCTTTAGGACTCCAGACGGTTTCTTCGAGTGGCTTGTGATGCCCTTCGGTTTGATAAATGCCCCCGCATACTTTGTTGACTTGATGAGTAGGGTGTTTAGGGAGTACCTTAATAAATTCGTGGTAGTCTTTGTGGACGACATCTTGATCTTTTCTAAGAGCGAGGAAGAGCATGCCCTACATCTGAGGGAAGTGTTGGAGACCTTTCGAGCGCATAGCCTTAAAGCTAAATTTTCTAAATGTCACTTTTGGAGGAAGGAAGTGCGTTTTTTAGGGCACGTGGTTTCCAAAGAAGGGATAGCCGTGGATCCCTCGAAGGTAGTGGCCATCCAAGATTGGAAGGTTCCTAAAAAAATGCTACTGAGGTGAGGAGTTTCTTAGGGTTGGCTGGCTACTATAGGAAGTTTATCAAAGACTTCGCAAAGATATCAGCCCCATTAACACGCTTGATGAAGATGAACTTAGTGTTCACATGGGACGTAGATTGTGATGATGCGTTCCAACGTTTAAAAAGAGCTTTGACCACAGCCCCAGTCTTAGTGTTGCCAGATGGGAGTAAGCCATTTACCGTTTATACCGATGCTTGTGGGACAGGACTAGGCGCAGTCTTAATGCAAGAGGGAAGGGTAATAGCCTATGGTGGAAGGCAGTTGAGAGTGCATGAGAGAAATTACTCTACACGTGACCTAGAGTTGGCCGCTATTGTTTTCGCACTTAAGTCTTGGCGCCATTATCTTCTTGGCGAGAAATTCGAATTGTTCACTGACCACAAATCGCTAAAATAATTGTTCTCTCAGAAGGACTTGAACTTGAGGCAGCAAAGGTGGATGGAATTCTTAGCATCCTACGACTTCGAAATAGCATATACCCCTGGCAAGGGTAACGTGGTGGCAGATGCCCTAAGTAGGAAAAGGTTATCCTTGAGTCCGTTGTTTGTTGAGCGGCGAAGCTTAGAGTTCATCTCTACGTTTGACTTTAGACCTTCCGTTGACTTTGTACCCGGTTTGTTAGCATCCTTAGAGGTCAGACCTACGCTTTTGTGGACGGATTGGTGAGGCACAGCGAGATGACCCACAGTTGGTTGAGTTGGTAGAGAAGCTCAGAAGAGGGGAGTCATCGAGCCATCTCAGTAGGTAAACCCTATATGATAAGGGTTGGTTACGTAGGGACAATAGACTTTGTGTACCACGAGATGAGAATTTGAGGAAGACCATTCTTGGTGATGCACATCGTTCGAAGATGACCATCCATCCCGACGTGGACAAGATGTACATGGACATGAGACGAGTTTACTTTTGGGCCGGCATGAAGAGGGATGTGGCCGAGTTTGTCGCTAAAAGCAAAGCAAAAGAAGCCCGGTGGGTTGCTTCACCTATTGGAGGTTCCACAATGGAAATGGGAAAGTGTCTCGATGGACTTTATTGATGGGTTACCGAGATCGAGGAAGGGTAATATGGGGATTTGGGTCATGGTAGACAGACTTATAAAGAGCGCCCATTTCATTCCCGTGAAGAGTAAGAGGACTGCCCCATGGTTAGCCTCCATATAAATTCGAGAGATAATTCGTTTGCACGGTGTTCCTTCTAGCATAGTGAGCGACCGCGATCCTATCTTTACTAGCGAATTTTGGAAGAGCTTGCAAGAGGTGGTGGGGACTCAGCTATGTTTGAGCAACACATATCATCCTCAGACGGACGGCCAAACCGAGAGGGTGAATCGTATTCTATAGGAACTATTGAGGTTGTGTGTCTTAGACTCGGAGGTCCATGGGAGGAACATCTTCCATTGGTGGAGTTTGCATATAATAATAGCTTTCAGTCTAGCATTGGCATGGCACCGTTCGAGGCTCTTTATGGACGGCCGTGTCGTTCGCCTACATGTTGGTGGGAGTCTACAGATAAGATCTTAATTGGGCCCGATATGATTAGAGAGACTTTGGAAAAGATCGATTTGATTCGAAGGAGGATGAAGACGGCACAAGATAGGCAGAAATCTTATGCGGACAAGAGGAGGATAGATCTTGAGTTTGACATTGGGGACATGTTTTTTGTCAAGGTGTCTCCATTACGGAATGTTGTTCGCTTTGGGTCCGTTGGGAAGTTAGCATCAAGGTTCGCAGGGTCGTTTCCTATTAAGGAGAGGATTGGACAGATGGCGTATAGAGTAGAGTTGCCCGAGAGATTTGTGGTGTACATGACATATTTCATTTATCACATTTGAGGAAGTGCTTGCACGAGACCGAGGAAGTAGTAGAGCCGAGCTTGCTTAGAGAGGTGGAGATAGAGCGTGATGCGACGATTCGACGAGCTCCTACGTGCATTCTTGGGTCGTAGATTAAGCAGTTGAGGAATCGAGAGGTCAGGCTAGTCAAAGTGCAATGGGGAGATGATAAGAACAACGCTACTTGGGAGATGGAAGAGAAGATGCGTTCATTGTACCCTTTTCTTTTCGAGTGTATGTCCTTTAATTTCTCCCGTATCGCTTAGCTTGTACTTGTTTTATCTTTAGTATGTCCTCTCTCTAGTATCTTTGACCATTAGATAGGGTAGTCCTATGGTTGATACATATGTTTGAGACATGTTATGTATGATGGATGCATGTGGATGCAAGTGGTTGCTAGTGTTTGCTCGTGGATGCATGTACACACACTTTAGGCACTAGATCGGCTCAGTCACTTCATATTGCATATTGCATATAAATTTGTATACATAATTAAGTTAATGGATGTATAATGGTTGTGCTATCATATGGATGCTGCAATTTGGTGAATGGTTGTGCACACATGTAGAAATAATATGTACTGATAGGATTCTTTTGCATACATAATGGACGCATGGCACTATCATGGTTTGCATTAAGGAGGTCAACCGAATCAGTAGACCGCCTGATTCTGCATTAGATAAGGTACATATACACACACTTCTTGCATATGTTCATACAACGTTAGGAATTTTATAAGGACAATGGATGCATGTGTCTGATGGTTGAGTAGATGGTTGTTTGGATGTTAGGATATGCATTCCCCTTAACTTGGAGATTTCAGGGGCGAAATCATTTAAGGAGGGGAGAATGTAACACCCTGTATTTCTGTTAGTATTAATGTTCACAAATTAAAGAATAACTGATCTCATATGTAAGAACTAAGGGAAAAGGATTGCGCCATTGTGTTTGTCTCGGAATTCTGGTTGAGATAGAGTCCGAGTTTGCGTGAATTGGACTTCGTATGAAGAAGTTATGGCCATCGGAAGTTTTAGAAAATTTAAAACAGATTTCGAAAAATTCAAATTTCAGAGTCAGATGGGCTAGGCGGGAAATTTCCCGCCAGGGCCAGGTCGACCATAGGGTCGACCTGGGGGGTCGACCTACCCTGACCAGGTTGACCATAGGGTCGACCTGCACCCCTAGCAGATTTGATTAGTGACTGTTAATGACTGTGTGCTGACTCGGTAGGGTTTCTGATCTACTCTGATTGGCTGAGATTAATTCTGGGTTGATCGGACGGCCTAAACTAATCCTAAACTCTATAAAAAGACATGAAGACTCAAACCCTAAAATCAAATTAAAATTAGATTCATGGCCTCCATGCCGTCACCTTGCAACTCAGAATAGCCGCCACCAATTAGAGAGGAAGAAAGCTAATCAAATTCAATTCTTTTCAACTCTAACAACGAATCTTCTTGAAAGGAAAGCTAATACAACTTCAGAACTCAAAATTCAGAACTCAAGACCTTCTTTGAGTTGTTAGTTCGATTTCTTTACTAAAATAATTAGCAATTTAATTGGATTAAGTTATGATGTGGATTATATGGATATGATGTGAATTATTGACCGCATGTTATAATTATGTTGTTAAATTGTGATGTTATCATATATGTTGTAAATTCCATGATGTTTTGTTGTGATGTTATCATCTATGTTGTAAAGTTATGATGCTACCATCTATGTTGTAATTATATGATTGGCTTATGTGTAATCAAATCGTCATGTTGTTTATATGCTAGTTTGGTTATGTTGATTCATATGATAAATCATATGTATGTATGCAAGTTTAGATTTTGATTTAGACATGAATCATATGCAAGTTGGGGAAAATTATATGTAACCTTACATGTTTCGTGACATCTAGTTTATGTGAAAATTTGATCTAAAGTTAGGCTATGACATGTGTGAGTTCTATGATAAATTCTACATGGTAGTTTACATGTTTAGATGTAAGTTAACACCATTAGTTCTATGATAAATTCTACATGGTAGGCTATGACATGTGTGAGTTCTATGAAAATTTGATCTATGTTGCATAAATCACATATGCAAGTTTATATAAATATATGAGTTTGGAATATGAATCATGTTATGCAAGTTTGTGGTTATTGCCTATGCAAGTTTACACCTTTAGATGTAGATCCATGACATACATGATTTATGAAAGTTGTGACCATTACCTAAACAAGTTTACGCCTTTAGATTTGGATCTATGGCATATGTAGTTTTATGCAAGTTGTAACTTTGGCCTATGCAAGTTTTAGAGGTAGGACATCATTCACACATGCAAGTTCACCCCTTATGTTTAGATCTATCTTTAATTATATGTATGTTGTGATATTTTCTCTTTATTCCATGAGTTAGACTATTCGAGTCTAACGTATATTTTACGTTAAATGAACAAACGTACAACGTGGGGTAAAGGGGATAATATTAAAAGATTTAATTGGTATAAATGCCTTAAAAGGCAAAAAATAAGTTGTGGTGAAAATTGGTATGATTTTACATACCATAAATGGATGGACATAATTGAGTCAATTATGGACATCGTTAAATTTGGAATTGATTGATAATTTGAATAGGGAAAGTAATTCAAATTGTGGAATGATTAGTTAGGAGTAATTAATCGTCTAAGACACGAGGTTAGGCTCTTTTGTGGTGTAAGACTGCCCGGACCCGCCCGACAAATCCAGCTGCCATAAATGCCAGTCTAATGTGGGAGGTCTTAGGCATAAATTAAATGCGTAACAGTTGTAAAGACACGAGGTTAGGCTCTTTTGTGGTGTAAGACTGCCCGGACCTGCCCGGCAAATCCAGCTTCCACAAGTGCCAGTCTAATGTAGGAGGTCTTTATAAGGTTATGGTCTTAATGAATTAAGAATGTAACGACCCTGAATTTTGGGGCCAAGTTAAAATTTATTTTAAGTGATTTTAAATGAGTTTTGATATTTAAAATAATCTATTTTAAATAATAAGGATCACAAATTTGGTTCAAATCGAAGTTAGAATGAATAAATTAATTTTAAATATAAAAATAGCTAGAAATGGCGCGGTAGTTTGAAAAGTCAAACTTGAACTTTGACTAGCCATACAGGATGCAAAATTTAACGGATTTTAGTAAAACCAAAAATATTAGAATCTATTTAAAAATATCTTTCCAACGAATCCGAAAAATCGAAATTTCATAGCGGAAATCAAAAGTTATGGCTAATTCAATTTTTAGAAAGGTCGGTGGGTAATTTGCATAGGACAAAAATGCTACTTTTCACATATGTAGGAATTTGAACTCGAAACCACTTCCATTGGTTTCAGAATGATGTTTCTGCATTGAAAAACAGTAAACACTTATATGTTTCGAGTTTCAGAAAATATTTGTTTAAAAATGTATTTTTAATATTAAATATATTCGCCTTGAAAATAGCCATTTTTCAAAAAGTCTCAGAATTGAACGAAACAAATTTTGTTGTGATCGTATCGGCATAGGAAAGCCAAAAATAATTTTTCCGGATTTTTCTGACTTCGTATGTGGCCCCGGCAAAATTTTATTTACGTTCGAATTTAAAATAAAGGATTTATTTGAAAATAAAAGAAAACCAGTCTGTAACTTCAGAATTGGACCATGGGGATAGCGCCATCGCGTTCAGAAGACGTCAAAACATTAAGTTCGACAGTCGTTGAGCGCGAATCGGAGGTCGTATGTGAAGACGGTATTTTCTTGAATTAAATAATTAATTAAATAATTAAAATAAAACCCTAAATACTAGTATATATACCCGTATACAGTACGTATACTCCTTCTTCTTCCTCTCGTTATGAAGCCGCCGAAACCCATATCAGCTCCAAATTTCAAACTCACTTTTCTCCCTCATCTCTCGACGGAATTCAGCATACCATATACCGATTCGAAGCTCTTTTCGAGATCTTCGATTTGGTACCAATCTCCGCCTCCCCCGTGCCCTGTAGCGCCGCCACCATCGCCGCAAAGATCCGCCAGTCGCAGCCACGCCGGGCCCACCACGTTCGACCGAGCTCCACCCCCTTCTGGCCGTGCAAAGATCTCTCCAAGGCGGTCATTCTCCAAAAAACCGCACCCAAAACCGTTCAGTAAATCAAAAGTTATCGCGATTTGAAGTTTTGAACAAATTCTGAAATTGAGGTATGCTTCAGATTTTGTCACGCTTTTAAGCGTGGCAGAAGCAGTTGTTAAAAGTCTGTTTGATTTAAAACATCAATAACTTATGCATATGAACACCGATTCTGAAAATTTCAGATCCGATGGAACCGTGACTTCGAATACAACTTTAATACAGAGCAATTGGGAACAAACTCTAATATAATTGAGGTGAGAATCCTATTTATTTTATTTAAGTAATTATGTTTTAATTATGGATGTTCGCATTCATAATCATATATGTATGTGAATCTGCTATGATATAAACTGTATGTGAACCTGCTATGACTTAATCTGTATGCGTATGCTAGGACAAAACCCACTGTATGTTGAGATGTTACAATATAAAATTAAATATATTAAAATCGTTCATGTATGTTGTGTGACATGTTGATATGTAAAAATTAAATATATTAAAATCGTTCATGTATGTTGTGTGACATGTTGATATGTAAAAATTAAATATATTAAAATCGTTCATGTATGTTGTGTGACATGTTGATTTGTCAAAGTTAAATATATTAAAATCGTTCATGTATGTTGTGTGACATGTTGATTTGTCAAAATTAAATATATTAAAATCGTTCATGTATGTTGTGTGACATGTTGATTTGTCAAAGTTAAATATATTAAAATCGTTCATGTATGTTGTGTGACATGTTGATATGTAAAAATTAAATATATTAAAATCGTTCATGTATGTTGTGTGACATGTTTATATGTTAAAATTTAATATATCAAAATTGTTCATTGTATATTATATTAACATTTTTATATATTAAAAATGGAAAATGTTGGAAATGTTCATCGTAGGATAAAATTGACATTTTTTTGTCAATATTAAAATAAGAAATTGTTCATGTATGTTGTAAATTGACATTTTTTGTCAATATAAAAAAAAAAGAAATTGTTCATGTATGTTGTAAAGTGACATTTTTGTCAATATCAAAATAAGAAAATGAACACCGTATGTAAATTGACACTTTTGTCAATATCTAAATAAGAAAATTAGCACCGTATGTTGAATGAACAAATTTGTGTTATAATAGAATACAAGCACCGTATGTTGAATGAACAAATTTGTGTTATAATAGAATTTGTCGCTATGTTAAAGAATTATATTTTGTGTCATTAACAAAATAGAATTTGTCGCTATGTTAAAGAATTATATTTTGTGTCATTAACAAAATAGAATTTGTCGCTATGTTAAAGAATTATATTTTGTGTCATTAACAAAATAGAATTTGTCGCTATGTTAAAGAATTATATTTTGTGTCATTAACAAAATAGAATTTGTCGCTATGTTAAAGAATTATATTTTGTGTCATTAACAAAATAGAATTTGTCGCTATGTTAAAGAATTATATTTTGTGTCATTATTCAAAATAAAATTTGTCGCTATGTGAAACGAACCATTTTTTTTTTTTCGTTAATAAAAATAGAGTTAGTCGCTATATGTAATGAATATATTTTGTTCATTATCAAAATAAGAAAGCATCGTATGTTAATGAACTATATTTTGTTCATTATTAAAAATAGCATAGTATGTTAATGAACTATGTTTTTGTTCAAATAGAAAAAGTGCATTGTATGCATAGCATATTATTTTTGTCAAAATAGAAAAAGTACATTGTATGCATAGCATATTATTTTTGTCAAAATAGAAAAAGTGCATTGTATGCATAGCATATTATTTTTGTCAAAATAGAAAAAATGCATTGTATGCATAGCATATTATTTTTGTCAAAATAGAAGAAAAAATGCATTGTATGCAAATAATATTTTGTCAAGTTAGAACGTTATATAGAAGTGCATTGTATGAATATAATATTTTGTCATGTTAGAAATAGAAATGCATTGCATAACATATTATTTTGTCATGTTAGAGAAATAGAAATGCATTGTATGAAACTATTATTTTGTTACGTTAGAAAATAATAAATGCATTGTAGGTAAAAGAATATTTTTGTTATGTTAAAATAAGACATGCATTGTATGGAAAATAATATTTTGTCATGTCAACAATATAGAAAATGCATGTCATGTAAATATACATTATTTATAATGTTTATTAAAAGAGAATTTGTATTGTAAGATAATAAGCATTATTTATAATGTAAATAAAAAAGAGAATTCACCCCGTAGGAAGAATTAACATTTATTTTATGTTAAATAAGAGAGATGAAACTATGTGCAGGAATTAACATTATTTTAATGTTGAAAAAAAAAATGAAACTGTATGTAAGAATTAACATTATTTTTAATGTTAAATAAAAAGAAATGAAATGGAGGAAAAGATTTACATTATTTATAATGTATAAAGAGAGTTTACACCATGGAAAAATGTTCATTGTTCATAATGAAATAGGGAAAAGAAATAATGGGAATGAAGTTTTATAATTTACATTTTTAAATGTGAATTATAAAGTATAAAATGAAAATAAAATAAAAAGAACAATTCACCGCCTAATTATGACATACATTTTCATGTAAGTTAAAGAAGTTAAAGGATAAAGAAAAGGCAGATGTAAGTAAGGACGATGAGTTAAACGAGCTAATGTATATATATATATTTATATATATTTATATATATATATAGTTAAAATATAACGAATCGAACGCAGTAGTTCGCGTTTTGAAATCGAACTTTTAAACGAATATACCGGAAGATCCGACCGTCGGATTTTCCCAAAACTGAAACCGTTAGGACCGTCTTAGAAAAATCTTTCCAACGATATATGCTACGCTAAAATCCAACGGTTAGATTTTGAGGAAAGTGAATAACAAAATTGATTGAAAACAGCGCCAAGGTCGCCCTTGACCTGAAGCGTCGTTAAATAAGGAAATTAATTATATTAAAATAATTAAGGCAAGAATTAATCGTTATAAAATAAAATAACGATATGAAATATGTTTTTCTCAAAATATATGAATGCGAGATTATTTGGAAAGTCCGGGTTAATCCCATTCCAAATGATCGTACGATTCCAAGAATTCAAGTATGAAGACGGCGCATGAAGACCGTAAATCTCCCCTCGAATGGACAACGATCAAGACTCTGAATTGGTTTGCTCACAATTCAAGGGTCGGGGTAATTGCCCAAACGTACGTGTTGATTTCACGGGTTTGACCCTAGTTCAGACCTAGAGCATGGGTATAAATGGATAGTGTGTCTGACATCGTACCCCACAAAATATTATGTTGTTGATATTAAGTTAATATATAAACGATTGGTGGTAGAGAATTTATTCTCTACTTAACACCCGTTTATATAGTGACGGAAGATCAATAGTACGGTATGGAGTGACGGTGTGGCATACTAAGATGCAATGATCAGGGTTTCTTGTTGAAAAGCAGAACCTTGTGGTATGAAGAACATGACTTCACGAGCCTCACAAACCGGTAGAGTCTAAAAAGGGGGAAGGGAACGCAGGGAAAGTAGCACGTTTCTTTCTAGTTAGTAGTCATTTTACTTTTGGAGGATGATGAAATGAGGCGCCTCGGATAGGTCCTATAGGACCGGGAAACGTGTGCTTAGGAATTGCCAATCCTCTAAGCTGTATGTGAGGACCGGCCCTGCAGGATCCAAGGGTTAACTGCGGGTAATCCTGAGACGTTAACTAGAGCGTCTCGAATCGGTAAGGAGTCCTCCCTAGCCTGGACTCATGATGGAAACCCAAATTTCCAATACGACCCCGACGGATTTGATTGTATTACTAGTATTGGAGGCATAATATATGGTACCTATGCTTCCTAGGATTAATACATTGCTTTGAATTGTTTTAAAACATATACACTAATAATAGTATTAGTTACGTATTTGGCGTATTTAGCATGTTTAACCACCATAAGGTAAAACTCTATCCTCTTGGTGTGCGTTGCATTGTGTGATGGGACCTGAGTCTTATGGTGGTTCCATTTTTCAAAAGACATTGCGTTGTTGACGACTTATTTAATCATTTATTATGACACTTTAAATTATGCACAGCAGTCCCTTAGAGTAAACCCGTTCCGCGTTTGGCGGCGTGGTCTTTTGGATTTGCCTTATTTTTATTAGGATAAGTTATTTAAGAATTCTCACACCAGTCCCACGACTGACCCATAGTTTGTTTCACCTTTTTGCAAACTTGGGTGCCCTCTCTTCTACACGGGCAGCCAAGTAGACAGGTTCATTCTTTGCTTGGAGTTTTCTTTGAAGCTGCTTATTTTCTCTCTCTTGGATTCTGCGTGGGAGAAGAGGTGATGGCTTGGAGCTTGAAGACTTTTTGTTTCTGTTGGCATCTTTTCTTTTCTTTTTAGACATCAAACTTATTTCTTTTCTGCAAACTTGTTGTAATAATCTTAGTTCTGTGACTGTGGAATTTCTGTGATTGATGACATTATATTTTTCCGCTGCCATAATGTTATTACTCTATGAATCTCCTTTGCTATATTGTATCTGTGTTCTGTTTTATTGTATTTATGTTGTATTCCAAAAATGATTTCTCCGGCTTTCACTCGTGGAAGTTTGGGGTCGTCACAGTTGGTATCAGAGCTTTGGTTTACAAAGCGGAGTACAACATATCTATAATAATTCGTTTACATAGAATCACTATATTCTATGGCGAACAGTTCATGAGATACATAATAGCCAGTCATTTTATCGTCATCTTTTCATTCATCCTTCGATCTTTTCTATCTCTTAGAATCACCATTTCAGTTGTTTTGACTCTTCCCTTGATCGTGCATTCGAAGAAGACTAAGTGAAGTGGCGATGCTCAATTGGCACATGTTTACGAAGGAGCGAAAGGACCAACTTCTTCAGTAGAAAGCCTGATGTTATAGACGGTACCATCTCTGTTAAAAACATTCTCCGTGTTTATTCTTCCTCTTTTCCTCTTCTATCTTTCTTTTTCCTTTTCGGGGACGAAAAGTTTTTAAGTGGGGGAGACTGTAACGACCCTGAATTTTGGGGCCAAGTTAAAATTTATTTTAAGTGATTTTAAATGAGTTTTGATATTTAAAATAATCTATTTTAAATAATAAGGATCACAAATTTGGTTCAAATCGAAGTTAGAATGAATAAATTAATTTTAAATATAAAAAGAGCTAGAAATGGCGCGGTAGTTTGAAAAGTCAAACTTGAACTTTGACTAGCCATACAGGATGCAAAATTTAACGGATTTTAGTAAAACCAAAAATATTAGAATCTATTTAAAAATATCTTTCCAACGAATCCGAAAAATCGAAATTTCATAGCGGAAATCAAAAGTTATGGCTAATTCAATTTTTAGAAAGGTCGGTGGGTAATTTGCATAGGACAAAAATGCTACTTTTCACATATGTAGGAATTTGAACTCGAAACCACTTCCATTGGTTTCAGAATGATGTTTCTGCATTGAAAAACAGTAAACACTTATATGTTTCGAGTTTCAGAAAATATTTGTTTAAAAATGTATTTTTAATATTAAATATATTCGCCTTGAAAATAACCATTTTTCAAAAAGTCTCAGAATTGAACGAAACAAATTTTGTTGTGATCGTATCGGCATAGGAAAGCCAAAAATAATTTTTCCGGATTTTTCTGACTTCGTATGTGGCCCCGGCAAAATTTTATTTACGTTCGAATTTAAAATAAAGGATTTATTTGAAAATAAAAGGAAACCAGTCTGTAACTTCAGAATTGGACCATGGGGATAGCGCCATCGCGTTCAGAAGACGTCAAAACATTAAGTTCGACAGTCGTTGAGCGCGAATCGGAGGTCGTATGTGAAGACGATATTTTCTTGAATTAAATAATTAATTAAATAATTAAAATAAAACCCTAAATACTAGTATATATACCCGTATACAGTACGTATACTCCTTCTTCTTCCTCTCGTTATGAAGCCGCCGAAACCCATATCAGCTCCAAATTTCAAACTCACTTTTCTCCCTCATCTCTCGACGGAATTCAGCATACCATATACCGATTCGAAGCTCTTTTCGAGATCTTCGATTTGGTACCAATCTCCGCCTCCCCCGTGCCCTGTAGCGCCGCCACCATCGCCGCAAAGATCCGCCGGTCGCAGCCACGCCGGGCCCACCACGTTCGACCGAGCTCCACCCCCTTCTGGCCGTGCAAAGATCTCTCCAAGGCGGTCATTCTCCAAAAAACCGCACCCAAAACCGTTCAGTAAATCAAAAGTTATCGCGATTTGAAGTTTTGAACAAATTCTGAAATTGAGGTATGCTTCAGATTTTGTCACGCTTTTAAGCGTGGCAGAAGCAGTTGTTAAAAGTCTGTTTGATTTAAAACATCAATAACTTATGCATATGAACACCGATTCTGAAAATTTCAGATCCGATGGAACCGTGACTTCGAATACAACTTTAATACAGAGCAATTGGGAACAAACTCTAATCTAATTGATGTGAGAATCCTATTTATTTTATTTAAGTAATTATGTTTTAATTATGGATGTTCGCATTCATAATCATATATGTATGTGAATCTGCTATGATATAAACTGTATGTGAACCTGCTATGACTTAATCTGTATGCGTATGCTAGGACAAAACCCACTGTATGTTGAGATGTTACAATATAAAATTAAATATATTAAAATCGTTCATGTATGTTGTGTGACATGTTGATATGTAAAAATTAAATATATTAAAATCGTTCATGTATGTTGTGTGACATGTTGATATGTAAAAATTAAATATATTAAAATCGTTCATGTATGTTGTGTGACATGTTGATTTGTCAAAGTTAAATATATTAAAATCGTTCATGTATGTTGTGTGACATGTTGATTTGTCAAAATTAAATATATTAAAATCGTTCATGTATGTTGTGTGACATGTTGATTTGTCAAAGTTAAATATATTAAAATCGTTCATGTATGTTGTGTGACATGTTGATATGTAAAAATTAAATATATTAAAATCGTTCATGTATGTTGTGTGACATGTTTATATGTTAAAATTTAATATATCAAAATTGTTCATTGTATATTATATTAACATTTTTATATATTAAAAATGGAAAATGTTGGAAATGTTCATCGTAGGATAAAATTGACATTTTTTTGTCAATATTAAAATAAGAAATTGTTCATGTATGTTGTAAATTGACATTTTTTGTCAATATTAAAAAAAAAGAAATTGTTCATGTATGTTGTAAAGTGACATTTTTGTCAATATCAAAATAAGAAAATGAACACCGTATGTAAATTGACACTTTTGTCAATATCTAAATAAGAAAATTAGCACCGTATGTTGAATGAACAAATTTGTGTTATAATAGAATACAAGCACCGTATGTTGAATGAACAAATTTGTGTTATAATAGAATTTGTCGCTATGTTAAAGAATTATATTTTGTGTCATTAACAAAATAGAATTTGTCGCTATGTTAAAGAATTATATTTTGTGTCATTAACAAAATAGAATTTGTCGCTATGTTAAAGAATTATATTTTGTGTCATTAACAAAATAGAATTTGTCGCTATGTTAAAGAATTATATTTTGTGTCATTAACAAAATAGAATTTGTCGCTATGTTAAAGAATTATATTTTGTGTCATTAACAAAATAGAATTTGTCGCTATGTTAAAGAATTATATTTTGTGTCATTAACAAAATAGAATTTGTCGCTATGTTAAAGAATTATATTTTGTGTCATTATTCAAAATAAAATTTGTCGCTATGTGAAACGAACCATTTTTTTTTTTTTTCGTTAATAAAAATAGAGTTAGTCGCTATATGTAATGAATATATTTTGTTCATTATCAAAATAAGAAAGCATCGTATGTTAATGAACTATATTTTGTTCATTATTAAAAATAGCATAGTATGTTAATGAACTATGTTTTTGTTCAAATAGAAAAAGTGCATTGTATGCATAGCATATTATTTTTGTCAAAATAGAAAAAGTACATTGTATGCATAGCATATTATTTTTGTCAAAATAGAAAAAGTGCATTGTATGCATAGCATATTATTTTTGTCAAAATAGAAAAAATGCATTGTATGCATAGCATATTATTTTTGTCAAAATAGAAGAAAAAATGCATTGTATGCAAATAATATTTTGTCAAGTTAGAACGTTATATAGAAGTGCATTGTATGAATATAATATTTTGTCATGTTAGAAATAGAAATGCATTGCATAACATATTATTTTGTCATGTTAGAGAAATAGAAATGCATTGTATGAAACTATTATTTTGTTACGTTAGAAAATAATAAATGCATTGTAGGTAAAAGAATATTTTTGTTATGTTAAAATAAGACATGCATTGTATGGAAAATAATATTTTGTCATGTCAACAATATAGAAAATGCATGTCATGTAAATATACATTATTTATAATGTTTATTAAAAGAGAATTTGTATTGTAAGATAATAAGCATTATTTATAATGTAAATAAAAAAGAGAATTCACCCCGTAGGAAGAATTAACATTTATTTTATGTTAAATAAGAGAGATGAAACTATGTGCAGGAATTAACATTATTTTAATGTTGAAAAAAAAAATGAAACTGTATGTAAGAATTAACATTATTTTTAATGTTAAATAAAAAGAAATGAAATGGAGGAAAAGATTTACATTATTTATAATGTATAAAGAGAGTTTACACCATGGAAAAATGTTCATTGTTCATAATGAAATAGGGAAAAGAAATAATGGGAATGAAGTTTTATAATTTACATTTTTAAATGTGAATTATAAAGTATAAAATGAAAATAAAATAAAAAGAACAATTCACCGCCTAATTATGAAATACATTTTCATGTAAGTTAAAGAAGTTAAAGGATAAAGAAAAGGCAGATTTAAGTAAGGACGATGAGTTAAACGAGCTAATGTATATATATATATTTATATATATTTATATATATATATAGTTAAAATATAACGAATCGAACGCAGTAGTTCGCGTTTTGAAATCGAACTTTTAAACGAATATACCGGAAGATCCGACCGTCGGATTTTCCCAAAACTGAAACCGTTAGGACCGTCTTAGAAAAATCTTTCCAACGATATATGCTACGCTAAAATCCAACGGTTAGATTTTGAGGAAAGTGAATAACAAAATTGATTGAAAACAGCGCCAAGGTCGCCCTTGACCTGAAGCGTCGTTAAATAAGGAAATTAATTATATTAAAATAATTAAGGCAAGAATTAATCGTTATAAAATAAAATAACGATATGAAATATGTTTTTCTCAAAATATATGAATGCGAGATTATTTGGAAAGTCCGGGTTAATCCCATTCCAAATGATCGTACGATTCCAAGAATTCAAGTATGAAGACGGCGCATGAAGACCGTAAATCTCCCCTCGAATGGACAACGATCAAGACTCTGAATTGGTTTGCTCCCAATTCAAGGGTCGGGGTAATTGCCCAAACGTACGTGTTGATTTCACGGGTTTGACCCTAGTTCAGACCTAGAGCATGGGTATAAATGGATAGTGTGTCTGACATCGTACCCCACAAAATATTATGTTGTTGATATTAAGTTAATATATAAACGATTGGTGGTAGAGAATTTATTCTCTACTTAACACCCGTTTATATAGTGACGGAAGATCAATAGTACGGTATGGAGTGACGGTGTGGCATACTAAGATGCAATGATCAGGGTTTCTTGTTGAAAAGCAGAACCTTGTGGTATGAAGAACATGACTTCACGAGCCTCACAAACCGGTAGAGTCTAAAAAGGGGGAAGGGAACGCAGGGAAAGTAGCACGTTTCTTTCTAGTTAGTAGTCATTTTACTTTTGGAGGATGATGAAATGAGGCGCCTCGGATAGGTCCTATAGGACCGGGAAACGTGTGCTTAGGAATTGCCAATCCTCTAAGCTGTATGTGAGGACCGGCCCTGCAGGATCCAAGGGTTAACTGCGGGTAATCCTGAGACGTTAACTAGAGCGTCTCGAATCGGTAAGGAGTCCTCCCTAGCCTGGACTCATGATGGAAACCCAAATTTCCAATACGACCCCGACGGATTTGATTGTATTACTAGTATTGGAGGCATAATATATGGTACCTATGCTTCCTAGGATTAATACATTGCTTTGAATTGTTTTAAAACATATACACTAATAATAGTATTAGTTACGTATTTGGCGTATTTAGCATGTTTAACCACCATAAGGTAAAACTCTATCCTCTTGGTGTGCGTTGCATTGTGTGATGGGACCTGAGTCTTATGGTGGTTCCATTTTTCAAAAGACATTGCGTTGTTGACGACTTATTTAATCATTTATTATGACACTTTAAATTATGCACAGCAGTCCCTTAGAGTAAACCCGTTCCGCGTTTGGCGGCGTGGTCTTTTGGATTTGCCTTATTTTTATTAGGATAAGTTATTTAAGAATTCTCACACCAGTCCCACGACTGACCCATAGTTTGTTTCACCTTTTTGCAAACTTGGGTGCCCTCTCTTCTACACGGGCAGCCAAGTAGACAGGTTCATTCTTTGCTTGGAGTTTTCTTTGAAGCTGCTTATTTTCTCTCTCTTGGATTCTGCGTGGGAGAAGAGGTGATGGCTTGGAGCTTGAAGACTTTTTGTTTCTGTTGGCATCTTTTCTTTTTAGACATCAAACTTATTTCTTTTCTGCAAACTTGTTGTAATAATCTTAGTTCTGTGACTGTGGAATTTCTGTGATTGATGACATTATATTTTTCCGCTGCCATAATGTTATTACTCTATGAATCTCCTTTGCTATATTGTATCTGTGTTCTGTTTTATTGTATTTATGTTGTATTCCAAAAATGATTTCTCCGGCTTTCACTCGTGGAAGTTTGGGGTCGTCACAAAGAAACACTTAACTAGATAAACATGTAATGGTAAATGAGTGGGTTAAGTGGGTACCTTTGGTGGCATGTGGAATCTAGTGGGTGCCTTGGGTGGCATTTGAAATACAATTAGAAACCCTTAACCAAAATTGGAAACATGTAAGTGAACATGAATAAGAAGAGGGTTAAGCGGGATGTACTAGAGGGGACCAAGCTTAGGTGGATAGCTTGTGTCATGTAATGGGGGTCGTTTTCAACCAGTAACCCATACGTATCTTTGTGGGCTCGACCCAAGTCGAGGACGGGACACGCATACTGGGCTTGACTGTAAGAGGCCAAAACGGGTTAGCGGTGGCAATGCAAGTCCAACAGGTTCATATGCGTGTGTGGGCCCGGGCTGGTAGGTAAGACTTTGTTGCATTGTGTAGGTATAAGCCGTGCATTATTGGTCATAACGGGTTGCCACTTAGGGGAGTGATACACCCCACTGTGGGGCCAGCACGGGTATCTACGAGTTAGGGAGCCGATCGCATGGGGGTAGTGGGTACACCTAGTGGAGATAGGGGCAGACGACACCTATGAAGGCAACTAGGGGTGCACGAAACTACCATTATCATTATTAAATTTTGTAGGCGGGATCAACCTTAGGATGACTAGTGGTAGTGCAGTATAGTAATTATCTTATAGTGGTTTAGGTGTGCTTTAACGTTATCTTAGTTCGACCTAATTTCCTTGTTTACTCCGCCATACTCAATTGTTCATAGTCATTTCCTTATTTTCCAACTTATGCCTTAGCCTAGTTATTTTGGTAATTATATTATTAAAGTTATCGCACTCGCCAGACTTTATGTTTTACCCCCTTTGTTTCCTCCTCTTTTCTTCCTTCCGCCCCCCTCCCCCAGGTGCTCAGGTTGGAACTAGCACCAGTGGAGCTTGATTTTGGACAGCTGTATCTCTTGCTTTTAGAAGTTGCTTGGATCACTGAAGTAAAGTTCAGCCTCTCTTATTTATGGCTATTTTGTACTGGGGTTATGTCACTCAATTTATGTACTTTGATTTAGTCAAGATGGATATTATGTACTTTGACTCTGGTTTTTGATGATGTAATCAAACTTATGTGTAACAACCCGGAAAATCTGAGCCAGTTTAAAATTTTTAATTTGGCTATTTTAGTGGATTTTTAATATTTTAAATAATAACGACGAAAAGTTTGTTTGAATCGATGTTTGAAAATAAATATAATTATTTTGAATTATAAACAAGGCCTGAAAAGGCGCGGCAGTTTCAAAATTTCAATTCAAACTTTGACTGACTGTACCGGGTGCAAAATAAAACGGATTTTAGTGAAACCAAAAATATTTAATTCTGTTAGTGAATATCTTTCTAACGAATCTGAAAAATCGAAGTTTCGTAGTGGGAGTCAAGAGTTATGGCCAAATGAATTTTCAGAAAGGTCGCTATAGAGAATATATAGCCCTTGAAAATAGACATTTTGCAAACGACCTCGGAATTCGACGAAACCACTTTTGTTGGATCCGGGATATCAAATAATTGCTAGGTTTCAAATTTCATAATTTTTGAAGTTAATATGTGAGCGTGGCAAAGGAAAATGTGTTTTGGTCAATTATATTTAAATTGGATCGACCAAAAAATGGCCATTTTTGAAACGGACTCATAATTCGACAAAACTAGTTTTGTTGGGATTGTATCATCAAAACATAGCTAGATTTATTTTTATGAAATTTGTAGAATCGGTATGTGGCCCTGGCAAATTGAAATGTACGTTCAAATCGAATATTGAATGTTTTATATTTTAATTTGAAGAAAAACTGACTGAAACTGTCGAATGGGCCAATGAAACATATCCCATTGTGTTCGGAATGGGGGTATTTAGCTAGGGGCGACAGTCGTTGGGTTTGGATTGGAGTTCGTATGAGATAAGGGGTATTTTAGAATTTTAAAAATATATAAATAAATAAAAAAACCTCGTTGGCCCATTTAAGTTTCTCTCTCCCCGCTTTCTTTCTCTCCCTCCCCCGATCGACGACGAAACCTGTTCCTCCGTTCCCAGCCATTTTCCGGTGATTCCTCTTACCAAAACCCACTGCCCCTTTGGAGATTTTTGAAGCCCTCACTCCCCTCTACAAATCCATAGCAGCCACGACCCCCATCGTGCAGTGTGCCTTGAGATCCGGCCTGGGAAGCAGTGCCGCATCACCTCGATTTGTGTGTCGTCCACCACTTCGAGCTGGACAAGGGGGGTAGCGCCGAGAAGCTCTCTCCTAGCTTTCCGCTGTGGCGCAGGCCGATCAGTCCCTAGCTACACAGATTTCGCGAAAATTGGCGACCTAGGTTTGAACGAAATTTGAAGGTAACGGCTTTAATTATTTCTAACTATTCTATAGCACTTTAAAGCACTACGGTTTTTGATTTCACTGTAAAAATCATATCTTTCTCGTTTGTTGAAGAAATCCAGTGAAACAAGAGATAGTGGACTCGTGTGGACGTCTTCTACATTTTAGAATAGACCGCATTTTTTTCTGAGCCTTCTGCTATGTTTGGTGGAGTGGAACCCAATGTGAGATTTCTAATTTATTAACGATATGGAAAACAACGATGTATAAATTATGTAGTTGATGTATGAGTTATATAAGCATTGTAAACCTCATGTATAAGCGTTTATAAGTTGTATGTTCGATGTATAAGTTATATATGCGTTGTAAAAGTAATATATGCATTGAAATAAATTGAAATGAAGTGAAATGAAATTGAAATATATTTATATATGAATATATATATATATATATACACTCCCCTCATCCACAGACCATGGACGATATATATTGGTTGTGATATTGTTTGGATTATTGGTTGATGTGAAATTTGGTGAATATCATGAATGGTTGATTTGAAATGATTGATTGTGATTGAAATCCCAATAGGATTAGTATATGGGAAAATTTGCCTGCATGCGAACTAGATATTGAAAATCCCCATTGTCAAAAACCGCGAGGTTTTAAGGTAGAGCGAGGAGCCGTACTAGGGACGGTCCCGGTTTTAACTACCCTGCCGTTATGCTGCCAAAATTTTCAATAATATTCATGTGTTAGAATTATTTTCATGTGTTGAAACTATATTCATGTGTTGAATAGAAATTCATGTGTTGAGTAAATTATTTGAAAGATAAAAATCACATTTTTGTTATATATATAGCCTATATAAAATATTAGTATTTTAAATAAATTGTTTTAACACCAAAAATAACATTTTTACCTTATGTATAGACTATATAAAATAATCCTGTTTTGAAATAAATTGTTTTACAATAAAAATCACATTTTTATTATATATATGAACCATAGAAAATATTCATGTGTTGAATAAAGGACTAGAACGATGAAAATCATATTTTATCGTATGTGCGAGGTCGAAAACGTTCATGTGTTGAATATATAGATTGAACAATAAAATCTACATTTTTATTGTGAATATGAAGTGTTAAAAATGGTGATGTGTGGAATATATATTTTTGATGATAAAAATATCATTTTTATCAAATATATAAAGTGGATATGGTTTTGAAATCGAAGAATGAATTATATTTATAGATATATAAATATAATTAAAATAAATCGAATAACGAAGCTGCAGTTCGTGTTTTGAAATCGTGATTTCAATTATTACAGGAGATCCGACCATCGGATTTTCCCGAAACTGAAACCGTTGGGTTCGCTTTGGAAATATCTTTCCAACGACACCAACTTTGTAAAGATCCAACGGTTGGATTGTCTGGAATTTTTAATTCAAATATCAAGAAAAACAGAGCCAGAATCGATTATATATATATAATTAAATTTAATCGAATAACGATGTTGTAGTTCGTAATTTGAAATCGTAAGTTCAAACGATTAGTGTAGGAGATCCGACCGTCGGATTTTCCCAAAACTGAAACCGTTGGATTCATTTTGAAAAGACCTTTCTAATGATATAAAATTTGTGAAGATCCAACGGTTAGATTTTCAGATATGTGTAAATCAAATCTGAAGAAAAACAGCGCCACGGCCGCGTTACGGCCTGAAGCGTCGTTTGAATGAATTGGCTATTTTTAAATAAATAAAAATAGTGATAAAATATTATAAAGGATATGGAATGGAAAAAAAAAACTGAATTTGCTCGGTTTATGTGATATTTGATGGTTGAATGTGTTTGGCGTGAAAATTACATTAAAGTACAGAATTAGTGATGTCGAATAATTTAACCACTGAAATGAATTGATTTAAATTCTAAATATACGTGAATTATTTGAAAAGGCCAAGTTAATTCTCATTTTAAATAATTGATCGACAATTGAAAGTCGAAGATATGAAGACGGTGCAAGGCTGATGATTTGCACGTCGAAAGGAGTGGTGCTACTGATGCTCATGACGGGAGTAGCTACCTTGAAGGGGCAGAAGTAGTAGCCGTCCGGACGTACTTGTTGATTGTACGGATATGTGAGGTATTGAGTGCCTCCGGTTTCATACAGAACCAGAACGAACTTGTAAATAGACTGTGTGTCTGAATTGGATTTTGTTCTGTGTTGATTGATCTCTATTAAATATATATATATCTGTTTGGCAGCGGAGAATTTATTCACTTGCTTAGCGCCCTTCTCTGAGACGTACGAGCTCAGAGATTATATATCGACAGAAATCAGTCGCATGGAGTGAATTGCTGTGTGGCATGCCTAAGTGGCAGATGATCAAGGCTTCTGTTGAAAAGCAAAGTCTTGAGGTGGATGATCAAAGCACGGCCTGTGTGTCATAGCTTTGTGTATAACGTTGATTCGCGAGCCTCACACCCCGGTATGAACCAGAAACGGGAGAGGACATCAGGGAGGGCATGCGTTTTTTCTAGCTAGGGTGGTGTCAGTGACCTACCATCCCTGACATTTATATTATTTTCACCTGTGTGGTTGTCGCTGTTGCGAGGCGCCTCGGATATATCGGTGACTATGTGGAGCCGATGGAGTCGTAGGACTTATTTACGCCCCAAAGGGCGGGGAAACGCAGTGTTCAGGCATTTTAATCCACATCGTTGGATCGGCCCTGACGATCCAAGGCTTGCCTGAGACATGGTAGGCTAGATTGTCTCGAAGTTGGAGAGGACGATCCCTTGCCTCGGTTCATGACGGAAATCCAATTTCCAAATACGACATCGTGCGGTTTTGATTGTATACCTATATATGGCGACATAGTGGTATGGGGCATTAATGTCGTTTATGATTGATACATATGATTGAAATTGTTTTTGAAACATATAAACACTAGTAATAATATCAAATACTTTTGTTTTATTCGTATCAAGCATATTTTGGCCATTATAAGGTAAAACTCTATCCTCCGGTTTGTGTTGCATTGTGTGATGGGAACTGAGTCTTATAATGGCTTCATTTTTATAAAAAGCATTGCGATGTTTAAAAGATTTACTTGTTTTAAAGCACTGGAAATCCAATGGAGTAAACCCGTTCTGCGAAAGTGGCGTGGTCCTGTGATTAGCCATATAGTAAAATGTGTTAAGTAGATTTCTCATACCAGTCCGATGACTGACTCGTAGTATGTTTCACTTGCGTACTCGGGTGCCCTTATCTCTACAGGGGCAGCCTTGTATTCAGGTTTTAGCAGGTTCTTTCTGGATAGCTGGAGCTGAAGATGGATTCTATCATTTATCTCTTTTTATGCTGTTCAGCTCCTATTGTACATATCATGTTTTGTTTTCCGCTGTAGACATTTATGTATAGCTGGACTGTATTTGTACTAAGTATGATCCTATATACTGTGTAACTCTGATGATTATATTTATCCAGTGTATTCTATTGTACATTATCTGGTTTATTTAATTATTTCTGTTCTACTGTTATCTGTTTATGTGTTATATTCCAAAGATTACCCTTGCCACCATCTTATCGGGGAATGGGGTCGTCACAAACGTGGTATCAGAGCTTTGGTTAAGCTTAGTTCTGGAATATAACATATTAACGAACTCGTCAGAAATAGAACAAGTAGTGTTCTAGGATGAATAACTCATTACAGATAGGATCAATAATATCCTAGTATGAGTATAGCAGAATGAAATACACCTCGATAGACACATTTACATATAAGTATATGTCTCTATATTTTAAAATTACCTTTTCTATTGATCTGACACTTGGTCTGCTATTTGCAGACATAGAAAATGAGTGGCAGAAGCTGGAGAAATAATCCTATGGTTCAACAAATTAATGAGCCAGTTGTGCTCCCTCAGCCGGGATCGGATATAGAAGCTCTACTGAAAAGATATCGAAATCTGGGTGGAGTACCATTCTCGGGCAATGAATCTATTATTCAAACTCAAGCTTGGATGAGTTCTGTGGAAAGAATTTTTGAAAGTTTCCAGCTGAGAGGTGATCAGAAAAGATTAGTGGCATCTTGGGCGCTCAAAGATGAAGCTTTAATCTGGTGGGAAACGGTTATTAAGGATAATCCAGAAGGTAATATTACCTGGGATAGATTCAAAGAAATTTTCAGTAAAAGATTTATTCCTCCAGAAGCAACTGAGTGGTTATGTGATGAATTTTATTATCTGATACAAGGAGATATGAATATCCCAGAATATCATAAGAGATTCAATTAACTTTCTCATTTTGCCCCTCATCTAATTCAAGATCCAAAGAGGAAGAATCTGAGGTTTATTAATGGGCTCCAAAGGAAATATCAGAATAGTGTGATGGGGCATGTGAAGCTTCCTTTTTCTGAAATGATATACATGGCTTATCAGTATGAAGATCTAGATAAGCGAGGCCTTTTTGTCGATGAAGAGGAAATCAGTTTTAGCAATAGAAGGAAATTCGAAACTGATAGCCCGGAGACAAGTAAACAGCCAGAGGCTAGTATGCAGCCTGAGGTAAGTAGAAAGTCTGAAGGCAATAAGAGGCCAAGGGCCAATCAGAAAAAGGCTAAAGCAGTCGTATGTTTAAAGTGTAATCAGCAGGGGCATTCAATGAGAAACTGTGAATCTTCGAACAAACGAAAGAAAAATGGATCTAAATCTAAGAACGAGGTTCAAGAAGATAGAAAATGCAATCTTTGTCATCAGGTTGGTCATATAAAGCGAGACTGCCGACAGTTGAGAACAACCAAAGTGGTGCAGGTAAATAAAGTAGCGGAAACTTATGAGCTCTCTGCTAGTCAGGAAAGGCCAGATGTTTTAGAAGGCATGCTTACTATCAAAAACATTCCAGTTACTATCAAAAACATTCCAGTTAAAGTACTGTTTGATACAGGTGCGTCGCAAAGCTTTGTTGCAAAGAATGCGGTTAAGAAACTGGATCTTGTTTGAAAAAGCTCAAAGCACCAATTACTTTTCATAATCCGATTGGGGGTTCCCTCGATCTTAGTTGGGTTTGCGGAGTGCCAGTTTCTTTTTCCTGCTATCGATTCCCTACTATCGCGATTATCATGAATTTTACAGAGTTTGATCTGATTCTGGGAATGGATTGGTTAACCAAATATGAAGCTAAGGTTAAATGCGCCAACAGAGTCGTAAAGGCGAAGATTAAATCAGGCAATTATATAACCATTCCATGTGAAGGGCCAAATTCTGATAGAAAAGGATTTTGGTCAGCTTTGGATGTTTCTCCTGCTCATTTAGAAACTGTTCCTTTCGTTACAGGGAATATCCCAATCGACATAGAAAATACTCCTATTGTCAAGAACTATGCGGATGTGTTCGAAGAAGTTGTTAGCTTGCCTCTGCAAGGAGAAATTGATTTTAAAATCTCTTTAGTTCCGAATGCAAGGCCAGTATTTCACGCTATTCGAAGGATGACCTTGAAGGAAAAAGAAGAGTTAGACAATCAAACTCGACAGCTAGTATGGAAAGGTCTGATCAGGCCTAGTTTCTCTAATTGGGGAGCAGCTGTGGTATTTGTCCCAAAGTCAGATGGTACTCTCAGACTATGTGTAGATTATCGTGACTTGAATAAGCAGACGCTGAAGAACAAATATCCATTGCCGCGGATTGATGATTTGTTGGACCGATTGAATGGAGCACAAGTGTTTTCACGAATGGACCTAGCTACAGGTTTCCATCAGCTTCGTTTTGCCGAAGAGTGTGTTCCTTTGACAGCATTCAGAGGTCCAGACTTATTCTACGAGTGGTTAGTAATGTCATTCGGCTTATGTAATGCTCTAGCTTATTTTGTCGATCTAATGAACCGGGTATTCAGAGGAGTATTGAATAAATTTGTTCTGGTTTTCATTGATGATATATTGATTTTCTCTAAATCAGAAAGCGAGCATGAAAAACATTTGGAACAAGTATAATTCTCAGAAAGAATGTTTTAAAAGCAAAATTTTCCAAATGTATATTCTGGCAAGAAGAAGTCAAATTTCTTAGCCACGTCGTGTCAAAAGAAGGGATTTCAGTGGATCCCAGTAAAATCACTGCTATTCAGAATTGGAAACAGCCTCGTATGCCCACAGAAGTCAGAAGTTTTCTCATGTTTTATTATCGGAAGTTCGTTAAGAATTTTTCGAAGATATCCAGTCAATTAACGAAGCTTACTAAGAAACATTCGAGATTCAACTGGACTCCCGAATGTGAGGCAGCTTTCCAGGAGCTGAAGTTAAAATTGATGACTGCTCCAGTGCTTACAATTATTGACGGCAATCAGGATTTAAAAGTCTGGACCAATGCTTCTAAAGAAGGTCTTGGTGCAGTGTTAATGCAAAGAGGCCATATAGTCGCTTATGCTAGCCGTCAATTGAAACCACATGAAAAGAATTATGTAACTCACAATATGGAATTACTAGCTATCGTGTTTGCTATGAAAATCTGGAGGCATTATCTATTGGGTGAGAAGTTTGAATTATACACTGATCATCAATCATTGAAATATTTATTCACCCAGAAGGATCTGAATATAAGACAACAGCGTTGGTTAGAATTTCTTGTAACTTATGATCTAGATATTTTATATACTCCGGGAAAAGCCAATGTTGTAGCTGATGCGCTCTGCAGGAAGAATGTGATTATCGACAGTATTATCATTACACCATCGTTGATTGATAAGATAGCTATTCTTCAGAAAGATGATAGTTTTATTGAGGAGATGGTCAGAAAAATTCAAAAGGGCGAAATCTCCAGTTTCCAAGTGGATGGCGCAGGAGTTCTGAGATTGAAAGGCAGAATGTGTGTTCCCGACAATCTTGAGCTCAAAAGAGAAGTAATGGACGAGAGCCACAAGTCCAAACTAAGCATCCACCTGGGGGTTAGTAAAATGTACAATGACCTAAGCGAACTTTCTGGTGAAAGGAAATGAAAAGAGATATCTCTATATATGTAAGCCGATGTTCCACCTGTCAGCAAGTCAAAAGCGATCAGCAGAAACTCACTGGATTATTGCAACCGTTGGAAATTCCAGGTGGAAAGTGGGAATAGATTTCTATGGATTTCATAGATGGTTTGCCCAGAACCAGGAAAGGAAATGACAGTATTTGGGTGATTGTAGATCGTTTTACGAAGACCGCCCATTTCATACCTGTCAAATCGAAAAGAAATGCTCAGAGTCTGGTGCAGATTTATTTCAAGGAAATAGTTAGACTGCACGGAGTTCCCATGAGTATCGTTAGCGACCGTGACTCGATTTTTGCTAGTAAATTCTGGGAAGCATTCCAAGCGGAATTGATACCGAAACTGAACTTGAGCACCGCATATCATCCTCAAACAGATGGCCAAACTGAGTGGGTGAATCATATTCTTGAAGATCTACTGCAAGCGTGTATTATTGATTTTGGCAGATCATGGGAAGACCATTTACATTTGGCCGAATTCTCATATAACAACAGCTACCAAGCGAGCCTGAAAATGTCTCCATTCGAAGTATTGTATGGTAGACCATGTCGATCCCCTGCTTGTTGGGTAGAACCTGGCAATAGACTCGTATTGGGGCCTGATATGATTTGCGATGCTGCGGACAAAGTCGATTTCGTTAAGAAACGATTACTAGCCGCTCAAAGCCGACAGAAGAGCTATGCAGATAAGAGAAGAAGAGATGTATTATTCGTTGTTGGCGACTATGTATATTTGAAGGTATCTCCGACGAGTGGAGTCATCCGATTCGGTAAAAGGAAGAAATTGGCACCCAAATTTATTGGTCCGTTTCCTATTCTTGAACGGATTGGAACTCTCGCATATAGGGTTCAATAGCCTAATTGGTTGCCTGGAGTGCATGATTTATTTCACGTATCTCAACTGTGAAAGCATATGCATGATCCAGATCTCGTTGTAGAAAAAGCCGCACAGCAGGATTTGGAAATCACTCCAGAATTGGCAGTTAGAAGAGAGCCGATGAAGATCGTTGGCAAAGAAACCAAAGAACTGAGGAACAAGAAGGTTCACTTAGTCAAAGTGTAATGGAGTGGAGATCTGCTAGATTGTACTTGGGAAACTGAGGAGAGTATTAAGAAAGCCTATCCTAAGTGCAAGGTGGATGTCTCTAATTGACTCTGGTGCAAGGTACATCTACCATATTTTGCATTTCCATTCTGTTCTTTACTTTGTTGTTGTTTTCTTTGCATTGATGTAAACTTTTTAATTATATAGTCTGATTAATTTAAAAGAGTATATGAATAAATTAGTATATTTTTGAAAAGTTAAAAACAAATTGATTGTTGTTTGTGTTGTGTGATAGTGGATTTGATTAATCAAAGTATTATAAGGATAGTTAATTTAATCAATAAGAGAATGAATGGTAAATCTAGGAAATTAAATTGAGTATTGAACTGTTTTAGAAATAGATAGAAATATATACATGTGCATTATATATGTTTGAACAGGTAAATGGATTAGATGTTGAGTAAAGAATTTATTTGCGTGCCCGATAAATAGGTAAACCTTAATGAGTTGGATGTGCAGTTTTATTATTATATCAACTCCTGTGAATGCCATTGGATGCGGAGTGTTGGTTGTTCTGTGTGTAATAATAAATGTCGCCATAGGATAGTAACAATTAATTTTGAACTGCACTACATGGCATACTTCTTGAAGATAGGCATACTTCATCATATACCATATAAGCATTTGGAGCTTGCGTGACGAGGTAGAAGATTTACCATACGAGTGATAAGCTTGTATGGCGGTGACTATATTTTATAGGTTGAACTGATGACTTATACGGACCATATAAAATATTACGGTAAATTGCAAGATTAATAAAAAACCACACACGGGTCTGGAGATGACAATAAACACGTCTCTCTGGTCATTAAGGCACAAAAACCATTTATAGGGTGACGAGAATTTATTCTCTAGAGTTATGATCTATACACACTCCCCTTTGGACACCGGAATATATCAATATAAATATATGCATGCTTATTAGGATTTATTGGGTAGCTAATACGGCCCAATAAATTTTCAAATCCCTCCCCGTACAAAGGAGGTTATGGTGAAATTTTTCGAAAATTTAGGGTGTTAGCTAATTTTTTTTTGAAGAATTTGAAAATTCTTAGAAACTGAAAATTTGGAGAATGGAAGCCAGATTGAAAGTTGATAGTAAATTAAACCACTTTCGACTTTGTTCCTTTTCAGGGACGAAAAGTTTTAAGTGGGGGAGATTGTAACAACCCGGAAAATCTGAGCCAGTTTAAAATTTTTAATTTGGCTATTTTAGTGAATTTTTAATATTTAAAATAAAATATTTTAAATAGTAACGACGAAAAGTATGTTTGAATCAATGTTTGAAAATAAATATAATTATTTTGAATTATAAACAAGGCCTGAAAAGGCGCGGCAGTTTCAAAATTTCAATTCAAACTTTGACTGACTGTACTGGGTGCAAAATAAAACGGATTTTAGTGAAACCAAAAATATTTAAATCTGTTAGTGAATATCTCTCTAACGAATATGAAAAATCGAAGTTTCATAGCGGGAGTCAAGAGTTATGGCCAAATGAATTTTCAGAAAGGTCGCTATAGAGAATATATAACCCTTGAAAATAGACAGTTTGCAAACGACCTCGGAATTCGACAAAACAACTTTTGTTGGATCCGAGATATCAAATTACTGCTAGGTTTCAAATTTCATAATTTTTGAAGTTAATATGTGAGCGTGGCAAAGGAAAATGTGTTTTGGTCAATTACAGTTAAATTGGATCAACCAGAAAATGACCATTTTTCAAACGGTCTCAGAATTCGACGAAACTAGTTTTGTTGGGACTATATCGTCAAAACATAGCTAGGTTTATTTTTCTGAAATTTTTAGAATCGGTATGTGGCCCCGGCAAATTGAAATGTACGTTCAAATCGAATATTGAATGTTTTATATTTTAATTTGAAGAAAAACTGACCGAAACTGTCGAATGGGCCAATGAAACATATCCCATTGTGTTCGGAATGGGGGTATTTCGCTGGAGGCGATAGTCGTTGGGTTTGGATTGGAGTTCGTATGAGATAAGGGGTATTTTAGAATTTTAAAAGTATATAAATAAATAAATAAACCTCATTGGCCCATTTAAGTTTCTCTCTCCCCGCTTTCTCTCTCTCCCTCCCCCGATCGATGACGAAACCTGTTCCTCCGTTCCCAGCCATTTTCCAACGATTCCTCTCACCAAAACCCACTGCCCCTTTGGAGATTTTTGAAGCCCTCGCTCCCCTCTACAAATCCATAGCAGCCACGGCCCCCATCGTGCATTGTGCCTCGAGAATCGGGCCTGGGAAGCAGCGCCGCATCACCTCGATTTGCGCATCATCCACCACTTCGAGCTGGACAAGGGGGGTAGCGCCAGGAAGCTCTCTCCTAGCTCTCCGCTTTGGTGCAGACCAATCGGTCCCTTGCTACACGGATTTCGCGAAAATTGGCGACCTAGGTTTGAACGAAATTTGAAGGTAACGACTTTAATTATTTCAAACTATTCTATAGCACTTTAAAGCGCTACGGTTTTTGATTTCAATGTAAAAATCATATCTTTCTCATTTTGTTGATGAAATCCAGTGAAACAAGAGACACTGGACTCGTGTGGACGTCTTCTACATTTTAGAAGAGACCGCATATTTTTCTAAGCCTTCTCCTATTTTTGATGGAGTGGAACCCAATGTGAGATTTCTAATTTATAAACGATATGGAAAACAACGATGTATAAATTATATAGTCGATATATGAGTTATATAAGCGTTGTACACCTCATGTATAAGCGTTGTATAAGTTGTATGTTCGATGTATAAGTTATATATGCGTTGTAAAAATAATATATGCGTTGAAATAACTTGAAATGAAGTGAAATGAAATTGAAATATATTTATATACGAATATATATATATGTATATATATACACACTCCCCTCGTCCACAGACCATGGACGATATATATTGGTTGTGATATTGTTTGGATTATTGGTTGATGTGAAATTTGTTAAATATCATGAATTGTTGATTTAAAATGATTGATTGTGATTGAAATCCCAATAGGATTAGTATACGGGAAAATTCACCTGCATGCGAACTAGATATTGAAAATACCCATTGTCAAAAACCGCGAGGTTTTAAGGTAGAGCGAGGAGCCGTACTAGGGACGGTCCCGGTTTTAACTACCCTGCCGTTATGCTGCCGAAATTTTCAATAATATTCATGTGTTAGAATTATTTTCATGTGTTGAAACTATATTTTTGTATAGAATAGAAATTCATGTGTTGAATGAGTTCATGCATTGAGTAAATTATTTGAAAGATAAAAATCACATTTTTATTATATATATAGCCTATATAAAATATTAGTATTTTAAATAAATTGTTTTAACACCAAAAATAACATTTTTACCTTATGTATAAACTATATAAAACAATCCTGTTTTGAAATAAATTGTTTAACAATAAAAATCATATTTTTATTATATATATCAACCATAGAAAATATTCATGTGTTGAATAAAGGACTAGAACGATGAAAATCATATTTTATCGTATTTGTGAGGTCGAAAACGTTCATGTGTTGAATATATAGATTGAACAATAAAATCTACATTTTTATTGTGAATATGAAGTGTTAAAAATGGTGATGTGTGGAATAAATATTTTTGATGATAAAAATGTCATTTTTATCAAATATATAAAGTGAATATGGTTTTGAAATCGAAGAATGAATTATATATATATATATATATAATTAAAATAAATCGAATAACGAAGCTGCAGTTCGTGTTTTGAAACCGTGATTTCAAACGATTATTGCGAGATATCCGACCATCGGATTTTCCCGAAACCAAAACCGTTGGGTTCACTTTGGAAATATCTTTCCAACGACACCAACTTTGTACAGATCCAACGGTTGGATTGTCTGGAATGTTTAATTCAAATCTGAAGAAAAATAGCGCTAGAATCGATTATATATATATATATATATATATAATTAAATTAAATCGAATAACGACGCTGCAGTTCGTATTTTGAAATCGTAACTTCAAATGATTAGTGCGGGAGATCCGACCGTCGGATTTTCCCGAAACTGAAACCGTTGGATTCGTTTTGAAAAGATCTTTCTAAAGATATAAAATTTGTGAAGATCCAACAGTTATATTTTCAGATATGTGTAAATCAAATCTAAAGAAAAACAGCGCCATGGCCGCGTTATGGCCTG
The DNA here is from genome assembly GCA_030737875.1 of Allium sativum. Taxonomy (NCBI): domain Eukaryota; kingdom Viridiplantae; phylum Streptophyta; class Magnoliopsida; order Asparagales; family Amaryllidaceae; genus Allium; species Allium sativum. The sequence goes on from CM060926.1 coordinate 440,768,916, forward strand.
AAGCGTCGTTTGAATGAATTGGCTATTTTTAAATAAATAAAAATAGCGATAAATAGTGATAAAATATTATAAAACATATGGAATGGAAATAAACTGAATTTGCTTGGTTTATGTGATATTTGATGGTTGAATGTGTTTGGCGTGAAAATTACATTAAAGGACAGAATTAGTGATGTTGAATAATTTAACCATTGAAATGAATTGATTTGAAATTCTAAATATACGTGAATTATTTGAAAAGGCCGAGTTAATTCTCATTTCAAATAATTGATCGACGATTGAAAGTCGAAGATATGAAGACAGTGCAAGACCGATGATCTACACGTCGAAAGGAGGGGTGCTACTGATGCTCATGATGGGAGTAGCTACCTTGAAGGGGCTGAAGTAGTAGTCGTCCAGAAGTACTTGTTGATTGTACGGATACGCGAGGTATTGAGTGCCTCCGGTTTTGTTCAGACCTAGAACGAACTTGTAAATGGACTGTGTGTCCGACACTGGATTTTGTTCTATGTTGATTGATCTCTATTAAATATATATCTGTTTGGCGGCGGAGAATTTATTCTCTTGCTTAACGCCCTTCTCTGAGACGTACGAGCTCAGAGGTTATATATCGATAGAAATCAGTCGCATGGAGTGAATTGCCTGTGTGGCATGCCTAAGTGGTAGATGGTCAAGGCTTTTGTTGAAAAGCAAAGTCTTGAGGTGGTTGATCAAAGCACGGCCTGTGTGACATAGCTTTGTGTATAACGTTGATTCGCGAGCCTCACACCACGGTATGAACCAGAAACGGGAGAGGACATCAAGGAGGGCATGCATTTCTTTCTTGCTAGGGTGGTGTCAGTGACCTACCAGCCCTGACATTTATATTATTTTCACCTGTATAGTTGTTGTTGTTGCGAGGCGCCTCGGGTATATCGGTGACTATGTGGAGCCGATGGAGTCGTAGGACTCATTTACGCCCCCAAAGGGCGGGGAAACGCATTGTTCAGGCATTTTAATCCACATCGGTGGACCGGCCCTGACGATCCAAGGCTTGCCTGCGTGCTTGCCTAAGACATGGTAGGCTAGATTGTCTTGAATTCAGAGGGGATGATCCCTTGCCTCAGTTCAAGACGGAAATCGAATTTCCAAATACGACATCGTGCGGTTTTGATTGTATACCTATATATGGCGACATAGTGGTATGGGGCATTAATGCCGTCTATGATTGATACTTATGATTGAAATTGTTTTTGAAACATATAAACACTACTAATAGTATCAAATACTTTTGTTTTATTCGTATTAAGCATATTTTGGCCATTATAAGGTAAAACTCTATCCTTCGGTTTGTGTTGCATTATGTGATGGGAACTCAGTCTTATAATGGCTTCATTTTTATAAAAAGCATTGCAATGTTTAAAAGATTTACTTGTTTTAAAGCACAGGCAATCCAATGGAGTAAACCCGTTCCACGAAAGTGGCATGGTCCTGTGATTAGCCATATTGTAAAATGTGTTAAGTAGATTTCTCATACCAGTCCCATGACTGACTCGTAGTTTGTTTCACTTGCAAACTCAGGTGCCCTTATTTCTACACGGGCATCCTTGTATTCAGGTTTTAGCAGGCTCTTTCTGGATAGTTGGAGCTGAAGATGGATTCTATCATTTATCTCTTTTTATGTTGTTCAGCTCCTGTTGTACATATCATGTTTTGTTTTCCGTTATAGACATTTATGTATAGGTGGACTGTATTTGTACTAAGTATGATCCTATATGCTGTGTAACTCTGATGATTATATTTATCCAGTGTATTCTATTGTACATTATCTGGTGTATTTAATTATTTCTGTTCTGCTGTTATCTGTTTATGTGTTATATTCCAAAGATTACCCTTGCCACCGTCTTATCGGGGATTGGGGTCATCACGTTATGTGTTTACCGCAGCAATGAATAAAGTTTGAAATTTTTAAGTACTGTTTATATCTGTCTTGTTGTTAAGTTTCTGTTCTATACTCACGTAAACTTCTCCATAGAAGTTATTGCATTCCCTTTGTGAGTGACATTAATGGACGTAGGGTGTTACAATATCGGTCAGTCTAGGGTTTTGAGTGTAGGGTTAGAATAGGAGCAGAGTTTTCGAGTGTACATGGTCTTGTATTCGAGATCTGTTCTATCACCTAGTAGAAACCTTAGGAATGCGGCCGTAGGCAGGATTTTGCCGAAGATGGGTATATCTTGTGTCATTTACTTTCTGCATTTATGTTTCTGCTATATTCTGTGATCTGTGAATAGTTTTAATATCCCATAATATTTGAACTCTGCGATAAATTTCAATAAACCCTATTAACCCCCTCCCCCTCTAGGGTTAATCTAGATCCAACATTAGCCCGATTCGTATTCGCGCACTTAGACTTCTCACATTAGGTTCAACATTAGTGGATGTTGGAATGTCGGTCGGGTCCGGGCAGACTTCCACCACTAATGCAACCTAATCTTGTGTCATAAGTGCAATTACAATTTCTAATTGTAATTATTAAACATTCTATTTTTATCCAATTCTTACCTATGTCTTTATAGGTAATTATGTCCCCAAATTCCCCCTTATCGAATTATATGTCTAATTAATTGTACCTATGTCTCATTAGTTATTTATGCCCATTTACCCAATTATTGAATTGTACGTCCAACTCATGCTTCGTCTGATAAACCCTTTCTCAAGTAGCTCCCCTACTTGCTTACTCATCTCCCCCCTTTCCCTTGGAGCCATGTGGTGCACTGGCAATGCAACTGGCTTTGCATTGTCCACCAAATATATATGTATGAAAGTCGATCTCGAACCTTGGAGGTAAATCCCAAACCTCTTCAAAAACATCGGAATAATCTCGGACTGCTGGAACAGATTGCAAGTCATCAATAGATGCATCAAGAGACACTAGGAAACTAAGCATAACCGACCCTTATGGGTCACAAGAAATCACGAGGGTCCTCCCATGAGAAGGCAGAAGCCTAATGACCCTCTTCTCACAATCCAGAATGGCACCATCTGTGGTAAGCCAATCCATTCCTAGAATCAACCCATATCCCATAAATCCGAGCACGTACGCATAGCATTCAAAGTCGATGCCTAGCACAGATATTTTCAAACCCCGACAAATCATAGATAAATGAGCCGAACCACCAATGGGGTTTGAAACAACTACGGGATCCAATACCATACTAGTAATCAAGTGTAGAGATTCAACTATAGAACTTGATATAAATGAATGTGAAGTGCCAGAATCAAAAAGTGTTCTAATAGGATGGTTTGAAAGAGAAATTAAAAGTTCCATGGAAATTTTTCTACCTCTATCAGGGGCACTGGTCACGAGAGCATGCACCTGCCCTCCAGAAGTTCCTACCCTTTGACCTTGTCTCTTTCATCCCCGTTTCTTCGGGCAGTCTCTAGAAAAGTGTTCGACTTCTCCGCAATTAAAGCAAGTGTACTTCCTTCTCTTACTGTCCTTGATCAAGTGATCTTCCCTCCCAAAACTGTGACATTTCCTTTTATCCTTGCCCTTGTCATTCTTAAGACCTTTCTTCTGCAGTTGTTGTTGTTGTTGTTGTTGTTTCTGTTGTCCCTTCCTGGGCCACACCTTCTTATTTTGTGATGTTTCCTCAGCCTTTACTTCCTTCATTTCTCCCTTGTCTTCCTCATGCATTAGGGCCATATCGACAAGCTTTTAGAATTTGTTGGCCCCTATTGGAATATGGGACATGGCTAACCCATGCAGAGGTTCATTCAACCCTTTATCAAACCGCAAAGCCCTTTTGTGTGGCATATCCACCTACTTTAACCCGAACCTTGCTAGCAGATTGAATTTGTTCACATACTCTTTCATCGTCAAATTTCCTTGTTTGAGCGCGAAGAACCTCCCCATCTGCATGCTTCTCTCAGCTTGGGAGAGAAATTTCATTTCGAACCTCTGTCTAAAATCTTCCCAAGTTTCCACCGAACGTCTAGCTTGGGTGACTTCCCACCAAAATGTGGCTTCGTCTTTCAGTAGCCAAGTAGTTAACTGAATCTTCCTTTTATCCTCTACTTCAAAGATTACAAACAAGCCATCGGTCTCCTTGAGCCAATTCCGTGCTTCTACGAATGTCTCGTTCCTACGGAATGGCTTCCCTACCATAGCACGGAAGTCTTTACGGATCTTAGCGAAATTATCTTCTCTTGGAGGGGGAGGAGGGGGAATGACTGGTGTAGCTGGGGGAGGAACGTTCCCTTGGCCTTCGACAGGCGCCGTGGCCTCCAAATACCTTCGAAACCATCCAGGTATTGCAATGCCCTCTGGGATATTAGCAACGTTTGGTTCCCCACACATGCTGAAAAGGAAAAGGAATAAATTTAGAGAAAGGACAAAAGGGTATTACATATGGCTTTTTGGGGAATATTTTTCAAAAACAGACTTTTCTTTTTGAAAATGTTTTCTTTAAAACCTTTTCGAAAATAATTTTCAAAAACTTTATCCAATCTGGTAACCTTCAAATCTAATACCAACTGTGACACCGCATGTCTGTTTATGTCACTCACAAAGGTAATGCATTAAGTTTTGTGAAGCGTTGTAGGTAAACAGACACAGAATATTACAAGATAGATATATAAAATAACGGCAGAATAAAAACTTTATTTATCATAAGATACCGTGGTCCAAAAACATCACATGTTTGAAACATAAAAGCCCATTACAACATAAAAGTTACTGTCTTGTACTTCAAAAATATCAGAGTACATAAAAGAAGTAAAATCCCCCAAGAACAAAATATAGCCATAGCAACAAGGATAGGAGCTTGAGCCATACATATCAGCAGCTCTAGCAAAAGTAAGAAGAATAACGGTCAAGCCTGAGTGTTTCCTTCCTGAGAACCTAGGGGGAATGGAAGAAAGAAGGAGAAAAAAGGGTCAAACATAAAGTCTGGCGAGTCTAGTTACTTTTAGCAAGTAAATAAATAAAAGTAGCATGACAGGCATATAAAGTGGATAAGAGAGATCACTACATAAATGGAAGGTGTGACAAGGTAGACAAGATAAGGTGTATATGCTTCTAATGATACTTTGCACTCTTACTAGTATAACCAGAATGAGATATCCCTTACACATCAAGGTGGTAGACTTGGGTATACGTCCAAATATACCCTATCTACTACCATAATCAACCGACTCCATACTCTGTAGATACTCTGTGTCGGCCCCACCGCAGGATGTATCGGGTCCTAAGTGGAAACCCCTCACTAACATACATAGACCCATATCAACAGATGTTACAGTCATCTTATCCCCCCTCTGCCCGGCTCATGCATGCACATGGTCCGGTCGGTTTGCACAGCCCACACCATCCACCACGTTTGGATCTCTTACAATCTGTCAGTAAGTGCGCCCCTTCTCCACCTAGTACGGAGTACTTTGTTTGATACCTACTTCAGGTTATTAACTGAAATGGGTCCCACACAATATGATACAAGCTCTCCCCTTTGTCTTGTATCCCCCACAAGGTTTTCACTGACAATGTATACCACTAGGTATCTTTAGTTACATAACCCTATTTATTTCCACTAGTTATGCTTTCCCTAAAAGGTGTCTTTAATTACATAACTTTTATATTTTCCACCAGTTATGTATACCACTAGGTGTCTTTAATTACATAACCTTATTGGGTTAAGTTCGTAGGCCTATACGTAAATATTACCCACCCCAAATTTACTTAACCCACCCAGTGTCGAACCCATTTTTACTGAACCCTAAATTTAGTTCATAATCTTATAATCCCTATGGATTAAATTAGGTTAACTAGTCCAATTCATTACCATGTCCAATTATGGTTTATAATGGGCTAAACCTCCCACATTAGACCTACAACGTGTGGATGCTAGATATGTCGGTCGGGTCCGGGCAGTCTTATTCCATAAGTTGGGCCTAACTTCGTGTCTTAGCCCGATTTGTATTCGCTCACTTAGACCTCTCACATTAGGTTCAACATTAGTGGCTACTGGATATGCCGGTCGGGTCCAGGCGGACTTCCACCACTAATGCAACCTAACCTCGTGTCATAAGTGCAATTACAATTTCTAATTGTAATTATTAAACATTCCAGTTTTATCCAATTCTTACCTACGTCTTTGTAGGTAATTATGTCCCCACTTTCCCCTTTTTCTGAATTATTTTTCCAATTAATTGTACCTATGCCTTATTAGGTATTTATTCCCATTTACCCAATTATTGAATTATACGTCCATCTCATGTTTATATTCAAATTATCCCAATATTAACTTTTTTCCCTCCCCGTTCCTTAACAAACGTGTTCACATAATTTACGGCATGTATAGTCTAAATAATAGCCTAATCATAAACGACAAAAAGGGAAGGTAATGGAAATATAACAAAGGTGAATGTTTTAACATAACTAGCATAAACATATACTAACATGGTGAACATATAAGCATAGATCGAATGATCTGTGGCAGTTAACTAGTTGTAACATAGCAAAGGTGAAAAGATGAACATGACAAGATCTAAATTTAATTTAGATGTCCAATCAGGTTCAGATCTAATATGAGAAGCACAAGGGGATCTAAATAATAAACTAGATCTGATTAATAATTTAGGTGTCCACATAATACAGATCTAATAGGTAAAAGTAGATCTAACAAATAAGGATTAAGATCTACATCATAGAATGTCCACATAATTCAGATCTAATAGATAGTAGATCTAACACAAATAAGGATAAGATCTACATCATAGAATGTCCACATAATTCAGATCTAATAGATAAAAGTAGATCTAACACAAATAGGGATAAAATCTACACCATAGAATATCCACATAATTCATATCTAATAGATAAAAGTAGATCTAACACAAATAGGGATAAGATCTACATCATAAAATGTCCACATAATTCAGATCTAATAGATAAAAGTAGATCTTACACAAATAGAGATTAAGATCTACATCATAGATATTTAGGTCCAAGTTATAACCAATCCAAAATGTCATATGTTCATAATTTACAATGGATCCAATATAATATAGGCACATGAACAAATCCAAACTATAATCCTATCAAGTTTTTTTTAAATATTTAATTCTAAAAGTAACTAAGAACTCACTTAGTTTGGATTAGAAGATAGAACTCGGAAAGATTGGATCTTGAATTTCCAATTGATTTGCTTTAGTTGATAGTAGAAGATAAGGAATCCATTTCAATTCAGACACCGGCAGAGTTTGGCCGCCATTGATTCTTTGTGAAGAAAACAAGAGAATTGAGGTATATTCATAGCTGCCCGCATCCAGAATTCGAATGCCACCTCAGCCCTAGAGTGGATCAGGTCATGGCTCGCCACCCACTTGAAAATGGCCTGGATACCCAAAAAACCCTATGGGCGCACTATACAGGTGCGCCAGTGTAAAATTGCCTTGGCGCACTTGTCAAGTGTGCCAGTTATCCCTGTTTTGATTATGAAACTTTTATCGTCCATAACTTCTTCATATGTTATCCGTTTTGTGCAAAGCAGGTGTCTTTCTTGACCATAATTTCGAGACGGACGTAATGATGAAGTCTGTTTCTCTTAGTTATTATATTAAATTAATTATTCTTTAATTTATCCTCTTTGGTGTTGTTAAAAATTCGGGGTGTTACACTCACGCTCCACATATATAATATACAATCAAAACAGTGAGCTCTTATTGGGTAATGGATTTCCAACTATGACAAGGTAAGGAACCACCTTCTGATCAGTGTACTCTAGAGGGGACACATTGGAGTTCAAGAAGAACATCTTGCTACTCAACCACACATGATCGGCCATTCGTTTTGTTTGAATTTTCCGAATATATTATCACCTTATGGTTGGTATACCAACATCACCGTTCCCGGGAGATACAGAAGTGAAAGAAGTAACAATATGAATATTTTCTAGATGGTGACACTATACCCTAATTGGGTGCGACCCACTTAGCCATGCTTCCTTCCCGATTTTTGTCATTTCCCAGTTGATGAGGCTTGAGGTCATAACGTATCTTTTGACAGATCACACCTTGATTTACTTTGAATGCCACATTGTCATACCCACCAAATCACAATTTGATTTCTCCAAAAATACCATGTGTATAAAGCTAAGAGAAACGAATTCCTCCGTCACCGATGTAAATACTTTTGAAAAGATCAATTTACGTGATCTATTAGATATACTCTGTCAGACATTCGTCCATATACGTTGTTTCGGGACTGGATAAACCGAAGGTACTATTCTGTAAATCCATCTTAGGCATTTTCAACCAAGGATCGCCAGAACAGTCCTTACATAACTCTGTCTTCAATTATCTTCATCATATTTGATTCACAGCGCTAGTGCCCATATGGAGTGGTTTTCAGATAATAAATCTGATCCCAGTCTCTTCGTATTGACAACGGAAAAATGGTCAAAAACTTTGATAGTTGGTGATTTAACTATCAAAGGAAAATATTCATACACAAAACGATCTTATTTTCAAATGGGAATAATATTGATCAACCATCCATCAACACCAAGCCTAATTTATCAGTAGTTTATTCATTTCAAAATTTCTCTTAAATCTCTTTATCCAAGTATCTTCCTAACTTTCTTAGCCTCTCATAATTTCTTGGAAAATGTTTCTATACATTCACAACTCTTTATTTGTCGTATTTCGAAAATATACATTATTAACATTGGAAAACATTATGTGTCACTATGCTTCTATCTTCATTAGTCCCTGACCGTAAACTAGTAAGAGAATGATTCCCCAAATATCAATCGCGAAGGCCGAAACCAACATCGGATCAATATTCAGGAAGTCATTCAACATAACTAATCTACTGTTAGTTCTAATTTCCTTAACTCATTTTTTTTAATCAAATCATTGCTTATGCAACTCACAAATATAGTTTATAAATCCATTTCTTTTACTGAAAATAATGATTATAACGAGAGCATTAAATTTCTGCTTCTACAATATTCAACTTTAAAATATATCTTTTTATAAAAAAAATCCAAATTTCAGTTTAAGCTCATTTACTAAATGAAAAAGCCCATTCCTTATCCATTCTCTTAACTTACCAACTCCATACCTTGCTTTCGAAACAAAATCATTATAACATTTCTAAAATGTTACAATTCCTCTTAATTTTATAAACTCCTATTTACAAAATTACTTCGCTTATAAAATCCGGTCAAAAGTTTTCAGCTTTCAAATCTCATTTAAGGCCCAACTTATTTATAATTTGGTTTTTAACCCAAATTGACTTCAAACTCAATTATAAGAAATATTGGTTTAAAAACCAACATAAACCTGCTTATTCAATTTTCCAATTTTATTCATCTCGTATAATTTTAATTATAAACCTTTAAACCATTTATTGATACAACCCTTACCATTCCATTAATAAACATATAATTTAATTCTATATCTTTTATATGATGAAAATCTAGCTTCTCAACTATGTAATTTCATTTATAGTTTTATTTGATGAATCCCAAACTAATTACATCCATTTAAAAATTAAATTATTTTGATAGGATTTGGCATAGTCGAATTCCAATCATAAATATTTATGGATTTATTTCAAATCAATTTGCAATCCGATTCTCGGAATAACCCCGCCGTTTCTACCAAAATGAATTCCAGTTTCCTTTTCTAAATGCACGATTAAATTTATATTTCCAATTATCTAATGATAAATATTCACTTAATTTATAAACACTATTTATAGATTTAACTACTTGTTTTTATTTTTGAAACAAGTTAATAACTTCTAAACATTCGAATTTCAACATCTATTTTGAAAAATAAATTTCCATTTTAAAATCTTAAAATTCCATTTTTCGATATTTTATATATCGATATCTTTGGGACATGATATTCAATCAGTTCCAATACACAACAATCAACCATAAATTATTTAACATGTTGTATAACACCATATGCAAAATAAACAATATATATTTGAGGAATCCAGTTTGGATTCCTCCAACCTGCTTCCCAGCATCCATAGATGTTAATCAATATAAGTAACATTAATTTCATATCAATATGAAATTAATAAATCGGTATTTAAGCAACGACTTCACATATATAACTATCAACCAAATTATTTGCAAACCATCTAAACAACCATCAACAGCATTCAACCATTATTTATCAATATTAAATAATGATTATAAAAATATAAAACTGGACAGAGTTAGTGAGTTTACTCACCTTGGTCATGAATTGTTGAAAAACAATTAACGTCGGCTGATCCAAATCAAACATTTAAATTTTTCATAAATTTTAATGACCTCCAAATGGTTCCGAACCATCTTCACAGCGTAACTTGCGTTTGTATGATTTCAACGAATCCAAATTTATGAAATTCTGATAACGAACGAGTAAATTATAAGCATTATTATTTAATACCTTATTTAAATTAATTTAAATGGTTTCCTTTCAGATTTTGGGCCTTACCAATTGTTTTTAATGGCCCATTCCCTTACTCATTTAGCCCTGTTTCCTTCTCCACCTTCCATCGTTGGAAACTAATACATCCGCTCCCTTTAAAACATTTCACCATTCTGTATAATTTACTCCTCTTCTTTTTTGGGCTTTTTCCGTTGCATTGTATTTTTCTTCTTTTGCCCATGGTCTGGGCTTTAACATTCGGCCCACCTTCAAAATGGTTAACACGCCGTCAGTACTTCGTCTTTCCCCCTCACACTTTAGTATTAAATTTTCCTCCTCAACAGATAATTCTGCTCCAGTATTTCGATCAACACGCAACATGGCCAAACCTTTTGAAGCTTCCATGATCCCAACAACTTACTATTGCGTGACATCCCATCCTTAAGTACATGCTAGATTTTCTTTTTGAAGTCGACATTTGATCACCGAGATTCGTAAGAAGGAAACAAATGGCATTCCCATTCTTGCTTGCTCATGTATTTCTCCTCTTCCGTTTGAATAAGCACCTGTCCCCCTTTGTTAGTTTGCACAACTCCCTAGACTTCCTTATTCCTTTATTTTCAAATGCTACTCCCATATTCCACTTAAACCAAGCTAACCATACCAACATTCATGCGTTCAATCTCTCCAGTATTCTTCAAACCGCAAGTAACTTGTTTGCTGTACATATCCCCTTTTACTTCAGTTCCGCACCCATGCTCCAGAGCCGCAAACCACGCACGCCTTCCATAACCTGACAGCGCCCTCTCAATTGCTTTCTTCCCCGTTACAACTTGCTACTGCTTCCATGAAAAAGCCTCAGTAAACCATTTCGTGCATTTAAAGTTCCTCTGAAACCCACGAATTTGGTATAAGCGTGAAGAGGATTACTGTAGGAATTAAACTACAATAATCTAATGATTTTTAGTGAAGAGTTGATTTGATTTTTATTTTGCGAAGCCATCGAGAAATGCTTTGAATACTTGATTTCATGAAGAATGAAAATGAAGTGGTTGTTGTGTATATTTATACAAGCATAAGCTTGGCGCTTAAGGAATAGAATGGTAGATTATTAAATCATAGGTCTGTTAATAGCATGGGTTCAGTACATTTCTTTTTAATGGGTATGGTACGCATGTTTCCATTTTTCCACTTAGGGTATGGTAGTTTTAGTAGCATGTGATTTCTGGGGAAAAGGTAAGCTTATTTGATGATTATATTATTTTCTTTCTTTTCTAGTCGAATGGGAGGCTTGGTCATAGTTGTAGAATACGCAAGCTACGTTTGAGAAGAATGAAGCAGTACCAATCCTTGGGTGCCAAGGCAATTACTTGTGTGTGTAAAAAGGTAATGTGCCAACCTTACGTACTATTTATAAGTCATTTTATTTCATCACCTTTCAAATTGAAAATTTATTAGTTGAGATCTCCAACTGTGTTTACACCATGAACATAAATTAGTCCTGGGTTCTGAAGTGGATCCCAGGTTTGTGACTAGTTGTTCAATCATGTTATCATCATCTTCTGTATGCTTAAGTGTGATTGTATTTATGTGTTTACTGGGAGATTCATCTCGTGTATCCATTTGTCCAGCTTGCATTCATATTAAATATAGTATGGGGGCAGTTGTAACACCCCACGCCCGCTATGATCACTCACTAAGGGAATGCCATAGCATCGGTGGAGTATTTTAGTGAATATAGAACAGAAATATTACAACAAGACAGATATAAATAGTACTTGAAAATTTTAAAACATCATCTCATAACAGCGGAAGTAAACATGTCTGGTTACATCATAAAACCACAATAAAAGTCAAGTACAATATCCATCAAAATAAAGGAGTACATAATCCCGCTCTCAATACAATAGCCAAGACAAAAGAAAAGATAACTGGGTAACTGGAGCTTTACATCTATCCAAGCTCCTAAAGACTGGAACAGCAATCCGATCAAGCTCCACTACTGCTAGGATCCACCGTAGGACCTGAGGGTTGGGAAAAAGATAAAAACAACGGGGTCAGACATAAGTCTGAGCGAGTCCTATAACTTTAACAATACAATCATTAAAGTAACCAGAGAAGATACAAACTTGACCCACGGTAATGTCTGGGGATGAATGGCTACACTAAGCAGCTTGATAGACTTAGGATAAACTAAGATAACTGCAAAGACGCATCTACCCACCCAAGGATAATTACTAACTGCACCACACCAGTCATTTCTACTTAAAGGTTGATCCCTCCCAGGACTTAGAAAATTTTTCCCCAGTAGTCTCGTATACCCCTAGCTGACTACATAGGTGCCGTCTGCCCCTATCTCCACTAGGTGTACTTAGAATTTTTACCCAGTAGTTCCGTGTACCCCTACATAGGTGCCGTCTGCCCATATCTTTATTAGGTGTACCCACTACTCCCCAGCGATCGGCTCCCTACCGTAGATACCCGTGCTGGTTCCACAGTGGGGTGTATCACTCCCCTAAAGTGGCCACCTGATAATATCAACGGTGCATGGCTTTATATCTACACGATGCAACAACGGCTTATCTACCAGCCCGGGCCCACACACGCATATGAAACCCGTTGGACTTGCGTTGCCACCGCTAACCCGTTTTGGCCTCTTATAATCAAGCCCAATATGCGTGTCCCGTCACTCGACATGGGTCGAGCCCACAAATATACGTTTGGGATATTGGTTGAAATGGGCCCCCACAAGCTACCCATCTAAGCTTGTCACTTATCTAGTGTATCCCACTTAACCCTTTAATCATGTTTAATTACATGTTTCACTTGGTTAAGTATTCTAATCGTATTTTCTATTGCCACCCAAGGCAACCCACTAGATTCCACATGCCACCCAAGGCAACCATTAAATTTCCACATGCCACCCAAGGCACCCACTTAACCCCTCATGTCCCACTACATGCTAATATGGTTAAGTGTTTCTTAATTAATTAAGACCGTGATCTCCCATAAAGACCTCCCACATTAGACTGGCTGTTATGACCGCCTGGTTAAGCCGGTAGGGTCCGGGCAGTCTTACGTCATAACAGAGTCTAACCTCGTGTCTTTACTTTAACCACGTATTTAATTTATGGCTAAGACCTCTCACATTGGGCTGACATTTGTAGCAACTGGTTAGGCCGGTCGGGTCCGGGCAGTTTTACACTACAAATGAGTCCAACCTCGTGTCTTAGTCGATTAATTACACCTAATTAATCACCCCCATATTAATTATCCCTAATTAATATCAAGTTTTTCATAACATGGGTAGACCTAACTCAATAGGTAAATTCCCATGGGGTAGACCTAACTCAATAGGTAAATTCCCACTTATGTTAATTTACTTTTATGGTATGCTTAATCGTACCCAATCACACTTTTATTAACATATTTACCAACCCCATCGTTCCCCACGTAAATCGTTCTCATGACATAGTAAAGGGAAAGATCCATTACAAATATCATGGGTTTAGCATATAACTTTGTCATGGGTTAAAAGGATGTCAACTTGCATATATAAGCACATATTAACCCAACTACATTTAACCCAAACTTGCATATTATCATACACATGATTTGCATAACATGTTGCATATGAGCTTGCATATTATCATACACATATCTTGCATAACATGTTGAACTTGCATATAAGCATTCTCATAACTTGCATAACATGTTAAACATGCATTTAAGCATACACATAACTTGCATAAGCATTCACATACTTGCATAAGCATTCACATACTTGCATAAGCATTCACATACTTGCATAAGCATGCATAACTTGCATATCATGTTAAACTTGCATTTAAGCATATACACAACTTGCATATGAACTTGCATATCAACCTACACATAACTTACATAACATCATACACATGACTTGCATATGAACTTGCATAACTCACTTTGTTAAACATGCATAAATCCACTTGTTAAATATGCATAAACCCACATATTAAACATGCATAAACCCACTTGTCAAACATGCATAAACCATCTTGGTAAGCATGCATAAACCAACTTATCAAACATGCATAAACTCACTTATTAATTATGCATAAACATAGAAAAACATAGAGTAGCATATCATTACAAATGATTCAAACTCACTAATCCGCATCTAAGACCATAAGTCTCATTACACCCAATCTACTTACTTTAACAATTGATGTTAAAGTGATAGAAACTCACCAAAACCAAGATTAGCAAACTTATGAAGTGGAATTAGTTGCTAAATATGAAGATGGTGATGATTAGAGATTGATTAGAGAGTGATTAGCTTGCAACTTCCTTCATAAACAAGTGGAGGCTCCTTCTAAGATTTAATTTGGCGGCATGAGGCCATCATTTCTATTTTTAGTATGGATTAGGGTAGGTTTAGGGTGTATTTATAGATTAGGGGAGTGTTTTAGGCCCTTAGATTAACTCTAAATTAGATTAGGTCCGTTAGATTTAGGAAATCTCTAGAACCCAGCCCAGCCCTAGCCAGAAAACCAAATCTGGTGCACCCAACCTTCTGGCTCGAGACGCCGTGTCGACAGGCAAGTCGACAGGCAAGTCGACTCCCCCTGTCGACAGGCCTGTCGACAGCCCTGTCGACATGGTCAGGGCGGGAATTTTCCCGCCTGGCCCCGCTGGTTCTAATTTGAAATCCGAATTTTAAATTTCTAAATCTGTTTTATGCTTTAATTTTTCTGCAAACTTCATTGGGCCATAACCGGGCCATACGGACTCCGATTCTCGAAAACTCGGACTCTATTTCACGTATTTTTCCGAGACGAACGCAATGACGCAGCCTGTTAACCCCAATTCCCACATCTGAGATTATTTATCCTATGATTAGAGAATTTTAGTATTAGCTAAAATTCGGGGTGTTACATTCTCCCCTCCTTAAAGGATTTCGTCCCCGAAATCTCTAAGCTAAGGAGAATGCATATCCTACCATCCAAACAACCATCTACTCAATCCATCAAAACATGGGCATCCATTGTCCTTAAAACAATTTCTAATGATGTATGAGCATATGCAAAAAGCATGTGTATATGTTCCCTATCTAATGTATGAACATATGCAAACCATGATAGTGCCATGCATCCATTATGTATGCGAGAGAACCCTATCGACACATACAATATCTACATGAGTGCACAATCATCCACCCAAAATGCATCATCATCCATATGATAACACAATCATTATACATCCATAAATATAGCTTTCTACACACGATTTTATGCAATATGCAATATGAAGTGACTGAGCCGATCTAGTGCCTAGAGTGTGTGTATATGCATCCACGAGCAACCACTAGCAAACACTTGCATCCACTTGCATCCATCAACCATAACATGTCTCAAACACATGTTTCAACCATAGGTTTACCCTATCTAAAGGTCAAAGGTACTAACGAGAGGACATACCAAAGATAAGATAAGTACTAGACAAGCGATAAAGGAGAAAGTAAAGACATACCCTCAAAAAGAAATGGGTATAATGAACGCATCTTCGCTTCCGTCTCCCAAGTTGCGTTGCTCTCATCTCCTCCCCATTGTACTTTGACTAGTTGAACCTCTCGATTCCTCAATTTCCTAGTCTCTGACCCAAGGATGCGAGTAGGAGCTCGTCGAATCGTCACATCACGCTCTACCTCTACATCTCTAAGCAAGCTCGGCTCTACCACCTCTGCCGTCTCATGTAAGCACTTCCTCAGATGTGATACATGGAATACATCATGAACACCACTAAGTCTGTCGGGCAACTCCACCCTATATGCCATCCGTCCAATCCTTTCCTTAATAGGAAACGGCCCAACAAACCTCGGTGCTAACTTCCCAACGGATCCGAAGCGAACAACATTTCTCAACGGAGATACTTTGACAAAAACCTTGTCCCCAACCTCAAACTCAAGATCCGTCCTTCTCTTGTCCGCATAAGATTTTTGCCTATCCTGCGCTGCTTTCATCCTTCTTCGAATCAAGTCAATCTTCTCAAAAGTCTCCCTAACCATATCAGGCCCAAGCAAGATCTTATCCGTAGATTCCCACCAACATGTAGGTGATCGACAAGGCCTTCCATAGAGAGCTTCGAAAGGAGCCATACCAATACTGGACTGAAAGCTGTTATTATATGCGAACTCCACCAATGGAAGATGCTCTTCCCATGTACCTCCAAAATCTAAGATACAAAGCCTCAAAAGGTCTTCTAGAACACGATTCACCCTCTCAGTCTGGCCGTCTATCTGAGGATGATATGCGGTGCTCAGACACAATTGAGTCCCCACTGCTTCTTGCAAACTTCTCCAAAACTCGCTAGTGAAGATAGGATCTCGATCACTCACTATGCTAGAGGGTACCCCATGCAATCGAACTATCTCTCGAAGATATACAGAAGCTAGCCATGGAGCGGTCCTCTTGCTCTTCACAGGTATGAAATGGGCGCTCTTAGTAAGTCTGTCTACCACCACCCAAATTCCTGTATTACCCTTCCTTGATCTGGGTAACCCGTCAATAAAATCCATCGAGACGCTATCCCACTTCCATTGCGGAACTTCCAATGGGTGAAGCAACCCACCAGGTTTCTTTTGCTCCGCCTTCACTTGTTGGCACACCAAGCATCGAGCGACATACTCGGCCACATCTTTCTTCATACTGGCCCAGAAGAAAACCCTCTTCATGTCTTGGTACATCTTGTCCCCACCGGGATGAATAGTCATCCTAGAACGGTGTGCATCATCAAGAATAACCTTCCTCAAACCCTCGTCTTGCGGTACACACAGTCTACCGTCCCTTCGCAAGCACCCCCTATCGTCTAGGGTGTACCTACTCAAATGGCTGGATGACTCACCCCTTATGAGCTTCTCTACCAACTCAACCAACTGTGGGTCGTCCCTCTGTGCTTCTCCAATCCGTCCCAAAAGAGTAGGTCTAACCTCCAAGGATGCTAGCAAACCGGGTGTATAGTCAATGGAAGGTCTGAAATCAAACATCGAGATAAATTCCAAGCTTCGTCGTTCCACGAACAATGGACTCAAGGACAACCTTTTTCTGCTCAAGGCGTCCGCCACTACGTTACCCTTGCCAGGGGTATACGCTATCTCGAAGTCATAGGATGCTAAGAACTCCATCCACCTTTGCTGTCTCAAATTCAAATCCTTTTGAGAAAACAAGTACTTCAATGATTTGTGGTCAGTGAACAATTCGAATCTCTCACCAAGAAGATAATGGCGCCAAACCTTAAGCGCAAAAACAATAGCGGCCAACTCTAAATCATGGGTAGGGTAATTTTTCTCATGTGCCCTCAACTGCCTTCCACCATAGGCTATCACCCTTCCCTCTTGCATTAAGATTGCGCCCAGCCCTGTCCCACAAGCATCAGTATAGACAACAAATGGCTTACTCCCATCTGGCAACACTAAAACTGGAGCAGTGGTTAAAGCTCTCTTTAACCGTCGGAACGCATCATCACAATCTACGTCCCATGCGAAAACAAGATTCTTCTTCGTTAAGCGGGTTAATGGGGCTGATATCTTCGCGAAGTCTTTAATAATCTTCCTATAATAACCCGCCAACCCCAAGAAACTTCTTACTTCGGTAGCATTTTTCGGAACCTTCCAATCCTGAATTGATACTACCTTCGCGGGATCCACAGCTATCCCTTCCTTGGAGACCACGTGCCCCAAGAACCGCACCTCCTTCCTCCAGAAGTGACATTAAGAGAATTTAGCCTTAAGGCTATGTGCTCGAAGAGTCTTCAATACCTCCCCAAGATGTAGGGCAGGTTCTTCTTCACTCTTAGAAAATACTAAGATATCATCCACAAAGACCACCACGATTTATTAAGGAACTCCCTGAACACCCTACTCATCAAATGAACAAAGTATGCAGGGGCGTTCGTCAACCCAAATGGCATCACCAGCCACTCATAGAAACCATCTGGAGTCCTAAAGGCAGTCTTGTCTATGCTATCCTCAGCCACCCTCAACTGATGAAACCCCGTGGCTAAGTCCAACTGAGAAAATACTGAAGCGCCAACCAACTGATCGAAAAGATCATCAATCCTCGGCAATGGGTGTCTATTCTTCTTTGTGAGCTTGTTGAGTTCTCTATAGTCTACACAAAGTCTGAGGGACCCATCCGCCTTCGTAGCAAATACTACTAGAGCACCCCACTCCGATATACTTCGTCTTATGAACCCCTTCTCAAGCAACTCCCCTACTTGCTTATGGAGTTCCCTCCTCTCACGAGGAGCCATGTGGCGCACTGGTAAAGATACCGGTTTAGCATTATCCACCAGATATATTCGGAAGTCAATCTCCCGCTTCGGAGGTAAGCCCTTCACCTCCTCAAATACATCCGGATATTCCCGGACCACTCTAACAGATTGCAAACTCTCGACCGAAGCGTCAAGCGATTCAAGATAACTTAGCATAACAGAGTCCCTGGGATTACAAGAAATCTCGAGAGTGTTACCCAAGCGGGTCATGAGCCTAACAACTCTCCTTTCGCAATCAAGAACGGCACCATTACTGGATAACCAGTCCATGCCCAAAATCAACCCATAGCCCGTGAAGCCCAACACAAAAGCATCACATCTAAACTCAATGCTAAGTATAGAAATCTTCAAACCCAAACATATCATGGACAAATAAGTGGAGCCCCCAATTGGGTTTGAAACAACAAAGGGATCATCTACCAGACTGGTGTCTAAGTGTAGTGACTCAACTAATGATGATGAGATAAACGAATGCGATGCGCCTGAATCAAACAGTGTACGGACAGGATGATCAAATAGAAAAACCAGACTTTCAACGGAAATAGTTCTACCTCTCTCCTGAATCGGTGGAACTGCGAGAGCCTGTACTTGCCCCCTAGCCTGACTCGGTGCCATAAGAGCTTGCACCTGTCCTCCTGAGGTAGACCCCGTCCTTTGCCCCTTCTTAGGACAATCTTTCACTAGATGCCCTGCTTCGCCACAGTGGAAGCAGCCAGTCTTCTTCTTCTTGCGACAATCCTTGCTTAGGTGGCCAGGTGTCCCACAATTGAAACACTTATTCTTCTTGCCCTTGCCACCGTTGCCTTTCCCACCTTTATTTTGCTGTTGTTGCTGAGGTCTCTTTTGATCTCCCTTCTTCTCGGGTGCCCTATTAGCATTGGGACCCTTCTCTTCTTCATACATGAGTGCCATGTCAACTAGCTTCTCAAAGGTGGCCCCCATAGGGATATGAGTCATAGCCAACC
Organism: Allium sativum; assembly: GCA_030737875.1. Taxonomy (NCBI): domain Eukaryota; kingdom Viridiplantae; phylum Streptophyta; class Magnoliopsida; order Asparagales; family Amaryllidaceae; genus Allium; species Allium sativum. The sequence goes on from CM060926.1 coordinate 440,788,610, forward strand.
CATGCATCGGTTCATTCAAGCCTTTCACGAACCGCAAAGCCTTCTTCTCCGGTGTATTCACCATGTCTAGGCCAAACCTTGCCAATTGATTAAACTTGTTGACATATTCCTTCACCGAGAGATTTCCTTGCTTTAGAGTCAAGAATCTTTCCATATACAAGTTTTCCTCCGCCCTTGAGAGAAACTTTGCCACAAATCTTTGCCTAAAATCCGCCCAAGAGTCAACGGGGCGTTCTCCATTAGTGACCTCCCACCAGAATGAGGCCTCTCCCTTCATTAACCAAGCAGCCAACTTGACTTTCTTTCCTTCTTCCATCTCAAAGATATCTATCAATTCTTCCACCTCCTTAAGCCAATCTCTAGCCTCCACAAAAGTTTCAGATCCTTGAAAAGGTTTCCCTCCCATAGCTTTAAATTCCATGCAAGTCTTAGCAAAAGTATCCGTGCGAGGAGGAGGGGGAGGAGGAAGATCAGGTGCTATGGTTGGTGGAGGAACATTTGCTGGACCCGCAGTGGTGGCCCTAGCCTCCATCAATCTCCTATACCATACTGGTACCGTCACACTCTCCGGAAAGTTAAGATTCTCGGCCATGCTGAAACGAAAAAGGAAAGATTCAAACGGAGAATTCGAAGGATATTGATATGGCTATTGGGGATTATGCTTTTCCTTCAAAAACCTTTCTCTTTAAAGACATGTTTTTGAAAGTATCTCTTCCAAAAATGTTTTAGAAAAATAGTTTTCTAAAAATTTTATCTGTTCCGGTAACCTTTGCTCTGATACCACGTGTAACACCCCACGCCCGCTATGATCACTCACTAAGGGAATGCCATAGCATCGGTGGAGTATTTTAGTGAATATAGAACAGAAAAATTACAACAAGACAGATATAAATAGTACTTGAAATTTTTAAAACATCATCTCATAACAGCGGAAGTAAACATGTCTGGTTACATCATAAAACCACAATAAAAGTCAAGTACAATATCCATCAAAATAAAGGAGTACATAATCCCGCTCTCAATACAATAGCCAAGACAAAAGAAAAGATAACTGGGTAACTGGAGCTTTACATCTATCCAAGCTCCTAAAGACTGGAACAGCAATCCGATCAAGCTCCACTACTGCTAGGATCCACCGTAGGACCTGAGGGTTGGGAAAAAGATAAAAAACAACGGGGTCAGACATAAGTCTGAGCGAGTCCTATAACTTTAACAATACAATCATTAAAGTAACCAGAGAAGATATAAACTTGACCCACGGTAATGTCTGGGGATGAATGGCTACACTAAGCAGCTTGATAGACTTAGGATAAACTAAGATAACTGCAAAGACGCATCTACCCACCCAAGGATAATTACTAACTGCACCACACCAGTCATTTCTACTTAAAGGTTGATCCCTCCCAGGACTTAGAAAATTTTTCCCCAGTAGTCTCGTATACCCCTAGCTGACTACATAGGTGCCGTCTGCCCCTATCTCCACTAGGTGTACTTAGAATTTTTACCCAGTAGTTCCGTGTACCCCTACATAAGTGCCGTCTGCCTCTATCTTTATTAGGTGTACCCACTACTCCCCCGCGATCGGCTCCCTACCGTAGATACCCGTGTTGGTTCCACAATGGGGTGTATCACTCCCCTAAAGTGGCCACCTGATAATATCAACGGTGCACGGCTTTATATCTACACGATGCAACAACGGCTTATCTACCAGCCCGGGCCCACACACGCATATGAAACCCGTTGGACATGCGTTGCCACCGCTAACCCGTTTTGGCCTCTTATAATCAAGCCCAATATGCGTGTCCCGTCACTCGACATGGGTCGAGCCCACAAAGATACGTTTGGGATATTGGTTGAAATGGGCCCCCACAAGCTACCCATCTAAGCTTGTCACTTATCTAGTGTATCCCACTTAACCCTTTAATCATGTTTAATTATATGTTTCACTTGGTTAAGTATTCTAATCGTATTTTCTATTGCCACCCAAGGCAACCCACTAGATTCCACATGCCACCCAAGGCAACCATTAAATTTCCACATGCCACCCAAGGCACCCACTTAACCCCTCATGTCCCACTACATGCTAATATGGTTAAGTGTTTCTTAATTAATTAAAACCGTGATCTCCCATAAAGACCTCCCACATTAGACTGGCTGTTATGACCGCCTGGTTAAGCCGGTAGGGTCCGGGCAGTCTTACGTCATAACAGAGTCTAACCTCGTGTCTTTACTTTAACCACGTATTTAATTTATGGCTAAGACCTCTCACATTGGGCTGACATTTGTAGCAATTGGTTAGGCCGGTCGGGTCCGGGCAGTTTTACACTACAAATGAGTCCAACCTCGTGTCTTAGTCGATTAATTACACCTAATTAATCACCCCCATATTAATTATCCCTAATTAATATCATGTTTTTCATAACATGGGTAGACCTAACTCAACAGGTAAATTCCCATGGGGTAGACCTAACTCAATAGGTAAATTCCCACTTATGTTAATTTACTTTTATGGTATGCTTAATCATACCCAATCACACTTTTATTAACATATTTACCAACCCCATCGTTCCCCACGTAAATCGTTCTCATGACATAGTAAAGGGAAAGATCCATTACAAATATCATGGGTTTAGCATATAACTTTGTCATGGGTTAAGAGGATGTCAACTTGCATATATAAGCACATATTAACCCAACTACATTTAACCCAAACTTGCATATTATCATACACATGATTTGCATAACATGTTGCATATGAGCTTGCATATTATCATACACATATCTTGCATAACATGTTGAACTTGCATATAAGCATCTCATAACTTGCATAACATGTTAAACATGCATTTAAGCATACACATAACTTGCATAAGCATTCACATACTTGCATAAGCATTCACATACTTGCATAAGCATTCACATACTTGCATAAGCATGCATAACTTGCATATCATGTTAAACTTGCATTTAAGCATATACACAACTTGCATATGAACTTGCATATCAACCTACACATAACTTACATAACATCATACACATGACTTGCATATGAACTTGCATAACTCACTTTGTTAAACATGCATAAATCCACTTGTTAAATATGCATAAACCCACATATTAAACATGCATAAACCCACTTGTCAAACATGCATAAACCATCTTGTTAAGCATGCATAAACCAACTTATCAAACATGCATAAACTCACTTATTAATTATGCATAAACATAGAAAAACATAGAGTAGCATATCATTACAAATGATTCAAACTCACTAATCCGCATCTAAGACCATAAGTCTCATTACACCCAATCTACTTACTTTAACAATTGATGTTAAAGTGATAGAAACTCACCAAAACCAAGATTAGCAAACTTATGAAGTGGAATTAGTTGCTAAATATGAAGATGGTGATGATTAGAGATTGATTAGAGAGTGATTAGCTTGCAACTTCCTTCATAAACAAGTGGAGGCTCCTTCTAAGATTTAATTTGGCGGCATGAGGCCATCATTTCTATTTTTAGTATGGATTAGGGTAGGTTTAGGGTGTATTTATAGATTAGGGGAGTGTTTTAGGCCCTTAGATTAACCCTAAATTAGATTAGGTCCGTTAGATTTAGGAAATCTCTAGAACCCAGCCCAGCCCTAGCCAGAAAACCAAATCTGATGCACCCAACCTTCTGGCTCGAGACGCCGTGTCGACAGGCAAGTCGACAGGCAAGTCGACTCCCCCTGTCGACAGGCCTGTCGACAGCCCTGTCGACATGGTCAAGGCGGGAATTTTCCCGCCTGGCCCCACTGGTTCTAATTTGAAATCCGAATTTTAAATTTCTAAATCTGTTTTAAGCTTTAATTTTTCTGCAAACTTCATTGGGCCATAACCGGGCCATACGGACTCCGATTCTCGAAAACTCGGACTCTATTTCGCGTATTTTTCCGAGACGAACGCAATGACGCAGCCCGTTACCCCCAATTCCCACATCTGAGATTATTTATCCTATGATTAGAGAATTTTAGTATTAGCTAAAATTCGGGGTGTTACAGGAGTGTATGTATATTCATCGAAGGTAAACTTTGTTTTGAGCTATAAAGTTCCACATATCCCATTATATAAAATTTCATCCATGTATGAGATGCTATGGGAAAAATAAAAAATATCGTCGCATCTAGTAACGCATCATGATCACAAAACTATAATAAAATAGACAAGTTACTTTACATTTGAAATCCCAAAATCGCTGATAAAGGGTGTAAAATACTCCAAATAAAAAGTTTCTTATTTTCCAAAATAAAAATTACAGAAAAATTCGAAAAATTAAATTACAACTACGTCTCAAAAATCTTGTTCGAATTCGAAACCAATATTTAATTATATTAAATAAATTGGTATGGTCTATAAACAATTCCATAGCAACTTTTTGAAAATTTGATTTGGACATAACTTACAATATATCAGACGAAATCTCGATTTTTCTCTTCCATTAGAAAAATATAGCTTAACATATTTGAACGTTTCTTGTTTCGAAGAAATCTGGATTGTAACGAATCCTGTATACTCAATTGAAGTTCAAAACTCAATATTACAAACTACCACGATGTTACGAGCTCGTTTATAATTAAATTATAATTTATATGATTAAATGTCATTTATTAAATAAATTCGTTATTATAACACGAACCTAAACTTGACGGAATATCTTATATTGTCCAATTTAACCAATACAGTAATTAAATCTTTTCCGACTATTTTGGAAATTAAATTTATTACTCCATTGTTTATATTAATAAAATAATCAGAATTGTTTAAATTCAAAACATTTAAATTCCCAAATCGAAACAAATAAATTAATCAAATAAATTAATTATTTAATCGCTAAAATTCTGGGATGTTACATTCCTTCCCCCGTAAAAGAATTTCATCCCTGAAATTACTAAGGTACGAAAAATGTAATCATTCTATTAACTAGAGTAAAAACATTTTATTTTACTTCTTAATTTCAGTTCTAACTGAATCAATTTGTTCCAATTAAAATATTAATTCATTTATATTAACGAAAATTTTCAAAAATCTTGAAATTTCTCTAACACCTTAAATTTTCTGAAAGTTTTTCCAATGTCTCCTTTGCATGGCTTAATCGGTACAACTACAACTCGCCTCTATTGGCCTTCTCCAATGCAAAAGAAAATCAAACAGCCAAATGGCTTTCTAAATAAGCTCATTAAAATCAAATATCGAATTAAATATAAACTTGTAACTTTTTGTTCCATCTCATCCATTTTCTATCACTTTCACATATACCTATGCATTTCCAATTGACGTCAAATCATCTTATCCTCAAATTCATTCACCACTTATACCTAAGCCAAAATCCATTTCAAATTCCGTTTCCATTTTAAATTCCAAATTCTTAGTCAATAATCCGATTCTATTCCAGATTGTCTCAAATCCAACCAAATTTTATTTAACTTAATTAATTTCTAATTCATTTATTCACTTTTACCATTTAAATTCCTGGGTTCTTATTTCAAATCAGTCTGAAATCATATATATTTATAATAGCAAATTCAAAATATTTGAATTTTTGAAAAACTGGTTTTCTCAAAATAATTCAAAAGAAATATCTTTGGTAGTAATCCTTCACTTAGAACTTGAAAATGAATAATGATGATGCGTCTGTCATCACCAAAATTATTTTCCAGCAACTGAAGTGAGTTCAATACTATATCACTTTCAAAATTTATTTCAAACCCTTCTATTTTGAAATTTCTTTCAAAATACCCTTCAAAATATTTGAAAAACATTTTCAAATCACCCAAGATCGTAAAATTTCCTTATATAATTCAAAATTCAATTCTAAGAACTTTTCCAAATTTACGAAGTTTAAATTCCAGTTCTGATTTATATTCAGATTTTAATTAATCTGATTATATATATATACTTATACGAATTCTAATTGGTTATTTATAACTGGCTCGATTATAATCTGATTCGATTATAATAACAACCAACACATCCAATCTTTTTTAATAATTATAAAATATATACTTCTTTAATATTAAAATATAATTTGGGTAAAATTATTTCATTTTCCCTTCTTTCAAAAGAATACTGTGTTGAATTACTCTGTTCAAGAGTTTAGAAACACCTATCAACACATTTTGCATTATTATATCGACCAAAATTCATAAACTACTTGACAAGTAAATCAACACAATATAAAATAGTTTTTATATCAATTTACAAATACGCGCCCATATATATATACACACTTAAACTCAATCTAGGGTAGTACTAACCCTATCTCTATTGATTCACTCCATAGAGCCAACATAATTACTTAACCTTCAGCTTTGATACCACTGTAATGAACATGGATTTTCGATCCTGAAAATCAACATAAAACCCAATGTCAACTATTCAAGCATTAGAAATACCAGATCATTAATAGATAGAAGTTAAACGGTGAGAAATAGAAAGAAAGAATATTAGAATAAAACAGAAGAAGATCACAAGGAAGCAGAATCAGAGTAAACATGAATCTTACAGCGGAACGAATAATATATATATCATATAACATAACTTTAAAATACAAAACTATAACTATATATACATACCATAATAATGTAACATCACAACGGAAATAAACTCTATATATAACTAATGTTGAAGCCTCCTGCTCTAAGCTCCTCCAAGTATATCTGTAAAATCCCAACTACTTGACTGCCCGTACAAATTTGGGAACCTAAGAGTTTAGGGTAAAACAAAACAAAATAAACTCTAGGTCATTCATGGGACTGGTGTGAGTAAACTCCAATCATTCGGTTTAACTTTCCAAAATCTATTCAAAAGAATGGATAATCATAAGGTTTAACCTTCCGATTAGTGTACTCTAGATGGGATACACTTGAGTTCAACAAGAACATCTTGCAACTCAGCCACGCATGGTCGGCCATTCATTTCGCTTGAATATTCTGAATATAATGTCACCTTATGGTTAATACTTAATATACCAACATCACCGTTTCCGAGAGATACAGAAGCGAAAGTAAAAAATATGAATATTCTATAGATAGTGACAATATACCCAAATTGGTTGCAACCCACTTAGCCATGTTGCCTGCCAGATTTTTGTCATTTCTCGGTTGATGAGGCTTGAGATCATAACGTATCTTTTGACAGATGACACTTTCATTTACTTTGAATGCCACATTGTCATACCCGCCAAATCACAAATTGATTTCTCGAAAAATACCATGGGTATAAAGCTACGAGAAATGAATTCCTCCACCAATGACATAAATACATTTGAAAAGATCAGTTTGCGCGATCTATTAGATATACTTTGTCAGACATTTGTCCATATACGTTATCCTAGGATTGGATAATCTGAAGGCACTATTCTGTAAATCCATCTTAGGCAATTTCTACCTAAGATCTCCATAATAGTCCTTGCAAAGCTTCGTCTTTAATTATCTTCATCATATTTTATTCACAATGCTAATGCCCATATGGAGTGGTTTTCAGATAATAAATTTGATCTCGGTCTCTCCGTATTGACAACAGAAAAATGGTCAAAAACGTTGATGGATGGTGATTTAAATATCAAAGGAAAACATTCATACAAACAACGATCTTATTTCCAAATGGGAATAATATTGATTAACCATCCATCAACACCAAGCCCTTTAAAATTAATTTATCAACAGTTTATTCATTTCCAAATATCTCTTAAATCTATTTGCCCAAATATCTTCCTGACTCGCTTAGCCTCTCACGATTTTTTGGAAAACGTTTGCATATATTCACAACTCTTTATTTCCCGTACTTCGAAAATATAAGTTATTAACATTGGAAAACATTACGCATCACTATTCTTTAATCTTCACTAGTACCTGACCATAAATTAGTAAGAGAACGATTCCCTGAATATCAACCCCGAAGACCGAAACCAACATTAGATCAATATTCAGTAAGCCATTCGACATAACTAATCTACAGTTAGTTCTAATTTCCTTAACTCATTTCTTATTATTATTTTTTATCAAATCATTGCTTATGCAACTCGCGAATATAGTTTATAAATCCTTTTGTTTTACTAAAAATATTGATTATAATGAGAGCATTAAATTTCTACTTCCAAATATTCAAGTTTAAAATATTACTTTTTATAAAAAATCCAAATTTCCGTTTAAGCTCATTTACTAACTGTAAAAGCCCATTCCTTATCCATTCTCTTAACTTACCAACTGTAATACCACGCATTTTTAATGAAATTAAAAATGTGGAAATATGTATATATATTATATACATAGATATATTTAGGAGAAAAATTTAATAATGAAAATAAATTTGCATGTAATATGTTAATGCAGTGAAATGAAGAAAAGGGTTATTAAAAGAAGTTACATGGAATACATGAAATGCGAAGAAATGCATGCAAACATTTGAAAAGAAAAAGGAAAATTTGAAGAGCTTTTAGAATTTGGTCACGAAATTAGCGCCATTGTGTTCGTGGTGATTTTCTAGTCAATTTAAACCTATGAGTTGCAGAAATCTGATTTAAGGTGAAAGAGATATCTTTAATTAAATATTGCAACAAAACATGAAAAGGAGGAATGAAAAAAGAATAATGGTTACCATTGTTCTAAGTCTTGTTAACAAAAGGCTAAGTAGCCCTGTTGGTTAGAGCATGTGACTTGCGTATAAGAGGTACAGAGTTCGATATCCGCCAGCGCCATATTTTTATTTTAAGGGAATGGCTAAAAAGTAGCTTAGTGTGAACGCAGTTCAATTAAAAAGCGGTTTAGTGTGAAAAGGGTTAAATGGAGGATTAATTGGAAAGAATGTTAAAAAGAGAAATAAATGATATGATTTATTTAAGAGAATTTTATAGGAAACCAAATAAATAATTGTTCGCGTACAAGAGCTTAGTGTACGCATAAGGGGTGAATGCAGATAAACATAATTCAGAATAAGGGTTCCGCACGAACAAAAGAGGATATTTGAAATTTGATTATTGATAAACCAAATTTCAAATAAATAAATAAAAATTTGACGTATGGGGGTCGACACCCACAAGGGGGTTTCGACACATGTGTCGACACCCAAGCAGGGGTGTCGACACCCCCCTGCTGCTGCACATCATGTTGCACACATGACACGTTTTTATTAGTTAATGTTTTTTTTTCGCAACATGGCTATTTCCTATCGGTCGGATGATGTGGTTAGCTTGGATGGAGTTTAAAATTAAATCTAAAGGACTAGATTAGTTTAGGTTAGGGTTACTTCATCCTCATAATTTCTTAAGCGACGCCAAAACTCCGCCACCAAACCTATTCTTCTTCCTCTTCTTCTTCAACTAGAGAAAGCTCTGCCTTTTTCTCTTCTGCTCCAAAATATATTCTAAAAATGAAAATAAAGATTAAATCTAGGCTTCTTCTTCTTCTTCAAATTTAGAGAAAAGAATTCAGATTTTGCGATAAAAAGCGCCTAGATTTATGCTGCGTATGAGGTTCCAAATCAGTTAGGAAAGACATGGAAGAGTAGATATGGCTTAGATTCAAGATTATTTAGAATTGGGAAAGCAAATCAAAGGTGAGTGGGTTTAAATTACAATTTTGAATAATATTATAGATATTGTTTGGCATTCCCCATAAAGAACGTAATAAACATGTTATAATTGCAGTCTTATTTATATGATCTTTCTGTTCTTCTCCCTCCTTATTTTTTTATTTTTATAGCCAGGCAATCTTCAGCCTAGGCCTAATGCTGAAATATGTGAACGCGCGAAATTGGGAATCGTTTGGGAAAGATTAATTTGGGCATAATATATATGATGATTTATGACTTGGAAGAAGGGGTATAATGTGCATAATAATATATGACTTGGAAAAAGGGTATGAAAACCTATAATGGAATAGGGATAACTGCAATAAGTATGAACAATTGGTAGGATTGGAATAATTGCACTTTACTTTACTAAAGTTAATTACATGTAGGAAGACGTGCGACATATATGGGGAATTGGGTATAATTTATATGTGGGATTATAGACATAAATTGAATTGGGAATTTATGGGTAATTAGTATTCGCTATAATCTAAGACTTGAAATTGGGCATGAATTAAGAAAAAGTTAACGAATGCCTAAGACACGAGGTTAGATTTTGTTTGCGGTAGAAGTCTTCCTGGAACTGAACGACATATCCAACAACCGCAAACGGTAATCTAATGTGAGAGGTCTTAGGTGGAAATTAGACCCGGAATGGTGTCAAGACACGAGGTTAGATTCATATGCGATAGAAGTCTGCCCAGAACCGCCCGACTTATCCAGCAACCGCAAACGGCAGTGTAATGTGAGAGGTCTTGCGCATTTACGGACATAATAAATAATAATGAACACTTAACCAAGATGACACATGTAAGGTTGATATGGATATAAAAAAGGGTTATGTGGGTAACATGGGTAGCATGGATAATTCGTTAAATTGGAATACTTTACCTAATTAAATTTGTAGTGGTGTTACGAACCACCTGAATCGAGTAGGGGTTAAGTAACCTAATTAATGAAATGGGAAAGGTTAAGTTAATCTTAATTAATGCCAAAATGGGGAATGGTAATAACCTATTATGAATGAACTTGAATAAGAAAAGGAAAGATAATAGGTAGTCTTGCCCTAGGGACAAGTGGGAATTATAACTTATGGAATAAGGTAAGTTATAAGGAATGGTGGGGGGAAATGAAATAACTTATGTAATAAGGTAAGATGTACTTAATTGTAAATTAAGTAATCTGTAAAGGCAAGAATAAATCTACAAATAAAGATAACATAAGTTATATGAATGGAAAGGGATTAGGACATAACAGGAGACTGGTTGAGTTAAGTAATTCTCTGAGTGTCAATCTGATGTTGGTTTCGGTCTTCGTGGTTGATACTTAGGGAGTTATTTTCTTACCAATGTATATGTGAATTAAGATGTACTTAATTATAAATTAAGTAGAACATCTTATGGTAACCATAAGATGGAATAATGAATAGATTATGAGGATAACATGTTGTAGGCTTATTAACAAACTTAAATAGGTTAAGTTATAAATGGAATTAATAAGCAAGGGTAACTTGGTAAACTTAAAAAGGAAGTTAATGTGAACGAGAATAACCAAGTTAAATGAGAAAACCGAAGAGGTGGCACAAGCGCGTAATTAATGATTACATGTAGGGTCTAATGGCATATTAAACTGAGGCGCTTGGAGCAGTCCGTACGTTATAGGATTAATAGCCCAACGAGGTAGATCATCAGGTGTCATAATGCACGAGGGGAGCGCACGTTCATCTGATTTTTCTGGTGGCTCCAAAGGACTGAAAGGGGAAGCACGTGGCTTCCTAAGACATTAAAGGTGCTCCTAGTAGCCCTCTGTGTGGTGGCAGATGTTTAAGGTTGTGCCCGCAGAGGTTGGGTCTGCGCGTAACTACTAGGTGGGTGGGCCTTGACTGCAAGAATAACTTGGCAGTCAGAATGTTACACACGGTGACGGAAAAGGTGATTCGGTGGCTGCCTCAACGGAGGCGGAGGGTCAGGATCAACAAGGATAGTTGGTCGTCGAGTGCCTATCATCGGCAACTAGGAGGATGCGAAAAAACTAGAGGTAGACCTAAGATACCATTAACAATTCACTATCGTGGGACGGTAGTTGAGGGGAGACGCCACATGGATGTTTAGATTGTTTGCTTAGGGGCTTGTCGCTTAGCTCTTGTATTCTTTACTAGTTGAGGGAGGGGCTGAGGTGGGGCCATAACCACCATAGAAAACAGACCCTAGGGATATTTGTGTGGGAGGCTATTAAAGGCAGGCCTACACAGATATGAGGAAAGCTCCCGAGCGAGTTCCGTGTTTTTTTTGTAGCCCTACCATGGAACTCGGGCGCAAACACGATAGGTGTGTAGGTTAGGCATCGAATACGTTTAACGGTACATACGTGGGAAAGTCTAAATACATGCATGTCTGCTCTGGGTGGTGTATCGTAGACTCTGGGGCATTACTCGATGAAGGAATCTAACTTAATGAAAAAGTTCAAGGATAGCAGTCGGTACGCTTACATAGTACATCGATAGTGGTTCTATGTGGATGTAGCGTTTTTATATATGTAAAGAGATATGTACGTTACTATGGCATAGGTTGAGGGACTGCGCACATAAATGTGGTGTTACGGAGGAGACCGTGGGAGTGGGGTACCATGGGGTGTACCTCAGTTTGGGGGTAGCTTCATATACATTACATTAGGTTAATCTACTAGGGAGTAGATGGGTGTGACGTGTGTGTGCAAGTCTTGAGCGCTAATAGCACAAATAACCTAATAAATAAGAAATGTGATTGAACGGTATATGTAGGATTATCCAGAAGGGTAATTTAAGTCCATTCACTAGAACTTGTGTATAGACCCCCCTCCTCATAACATTCGCAGGTTAAGTTCATGACAGAACTGTATAGCTTTGGATACTGGTTTAGAAGTATTGTTATTAATGTAAAGCTATGTTTTAATTGCATTATATTTTATTCCTTCCGCTGTAAGATATTTTCCTAACTTTGACATGTTTTATGTCTCTGTCTTTTCTGCAGGATACCAGAGCAAACCAACTGGGGTTTCGATGGATTGGGTTTTTGAAAAAAAAAATCGGTCCGTCGGAATTCGGGTTGTTACACCAACTGCATACCTTGCTTCCAAAACAAATCATTACAACATTTCTAAAATGTTACAATTCCTCTTAATTTTATAAACTCCTATTTACAATATTACTTCGCTTATAAAATCCAGTCATAAGTTTTCGTCTTTCAAATCTCATTTAAGGCCAAACTTATTTATAATTTGGTCTTGAACCCAAATTGACTTCAAACTCAATTATAAGAAATATTGGTTTAAAAACCAACATAAACATGCTTATTCAATTTTCTAATTTTATTCATCCCATACAATTTTAATTATAAACCTTTAAAACATTTATTGATACAAACCTTACCGTTCCATTAATAAACATATAATTTATTTCTATATCTTTTATATGCTGAAAATCGAGCATCTCAACTATGTAATTTCATTTATAGTTTTATTTGATGAATCCCAAACAAATTACATCCATTTCGAAAATAAATTATTTTGATAAGATTCGACATAGTCGAATTCCAATCATAAATCTTTATGGATTTATTTCAAATCAATTAGCATTCCGATTCTCGGAACAACCCCATCGTTTCTATCAAAACGAATTCTAGTTTCCTTTTCTAAATGCACTCTTAAATTTATATTTCCGGTTACCTAAATATAAATATTCACTTCATTTGTAAACATCGTTTTTTGATTTAACTACTTGTTTTTATTTTTGAAACAAGTTAATAACTTCTAAACATTTTAATTTCAACATCTATTTGGAAAAATAATTTTTCGTTTTAAAATCTTAAAATTCCATTTTTCGATATTTTATATATCGATATCTTTGGGACAGTGATATTCAATCAGTTCCAATACACAACAATCAACCCTAAATTATTTAACACGTTGTATAACACCATATACATAACAAACAATATAAATTTGAGTAATCCAGTTGGATCCCACCAACCTGTTTCCCTGCATCCCCAGATGTTAGTCAATATAAATAATATTAATTTCATATCAATATGAAATTATTAAACCAGTATTTAACCAACTACTTCATATATATAACTATCAACCAAATTATTTGCAAATCATCTAAAAAACCATCACACAGCATTCAACCATTATTTATCAATATTAAATAATGATTATGAAAATATAAAACTGGACAGAGTTAGTGAGTTTACTCACCTTAGTCATGAATTATTGAAAAACAATTAACGTCGGTTGATTCGAATGAAACGTTTAAATTTTCCATAAATTTAAACGACCTCCAAATGGTTTCAAACTAGCTTTACAGCGTAGCCTGCGTTCGTATGATTTCAACAAATCCAAATTTATGAAATTCTAATAATGAACGAGTAAATTTTAAGCATTTAACTTATATAAATTAATTTAACTAATTTCCTTTTAGAATTTGGCCCTTACCAATTGTTTTTTATGACCCGTTACCTTACCTATTTAGCCCGTGTGTCCTTCTCCACTTCCATCATTGGAAAATAATACAACTGCTCCCCTTAAAACATTTCACCATTATGTATAATTTACCCCTCTTCTTTTCTGGTCTTTCTCCATTGCATTATATTTTTTCTTCTTTTGCCTATGATCTAGGCTTTAACGTTCGGCTCACCCACAAAATGGTTAACCCGCCACCAATGCTCCTGAAATCTGATCACCGTAACAAAATAAAGTCAAACACAAGAAATTTGATATTAATAGGGCATACACACTTCAATGTGAAAGGTTGGTTGGAAGTGAAGGCTATTCCTGATCTTTGGGAGCTGCTATAAGTAGCCATGTAGGCAACTTAACCTAATTCCAAGTCTTCCTCCCTCACACTCCAGGACTAAATTTTCCTCCTCAAACAGATAATTCCGCGCTAGTATTTCGGTCAACTCACAACTTGGCCAACCTCGTTGAAGCTTCCATGATCCCAGTAACTCATTGTTGTGTGACATCCCATTCTTAAGTACAGGCTAGCTTTTCTTTTTGAAGTCTCCATTTGATCACCGAGATTCGTAAGAAGGAAACGAATGGTAGTCCCATTCTTGCCTACTCACGTATTTCACCTCTTCCATTTGAGTAAGCACCTGCCCTCCTGTATCAATTTGCACAACTCCCCCCACTTCCTTACTCTCTTTTTTCAAATGCTACTGCCATATTCCATTTAAACCAAGCTAACCATACCAACATTCTTGCGTTTAATCTCTCCAGTATTCTTCAAACCGCAAGTAACATGTTTGTTGTACATGTCCCTTTTTACTTCAGTTCTACACCCATGCACTAGAGCCTCAACTAGATGCTTTGTTCCCCGTTACAACTTGCTACAGCTTCCATGCAAAAGCCTCAGTAAACCATTTTCATGCATTTAAAGTTGCCTCTGAAACCTATGAATTTGGTATGAGCGTGAAGAGGATTGCTATAGGAATTTAACTGTAATAATCTGATGATTTTTAGTGAAGAGTTGATTTTATTTTCATTTTGCGAAGCCATCAAGAAAAGCATCGAACACTTGATTTAATGAAGAATGAAAACGAAGTGGTTGTTGTATATATTTATACAAGCATAAGCTTGGCACTTAAGTACTAGGATGGTAGATTATTAAATCATAGGTATGCTAACAACATAGGTTTAGTACATTTCTATTTAATGGCTATGGTATGCTTGTTTCCATTTTTCGACTTAGGGTATGGCTTAGCATTGATTTCTGGGGAAAAGGTAAGCTGATTTAATGATTTTTTTTCTTTCTTTTCTAGTCGAATGGGAGGCTTGGTCGTAGTTGTAGAATAAGCAAGCTAAGTTTGAGAAGAAAGAAGCAGTACCAATCCTTGGGGGGCCAAGGCAATTGCTTGTGTGTGTAAAAAGGTGATGTGCCAACCTTACGTACTATTTATAGGTCATTTTATTTCATCACCTTTCAGATTGAAAATTTATTAGTTGAGATCTCCAAATATGATTACACCATGAATGTAAATTAATCATAGGTTCTAAAGTGGATCTTATGCTTGTAACTAGTTGTTCATGCTACTAGTTGTTCATTCATGTTATCTTCATCTTGTGTATGCCTATGTGTGATTGTATTTATATGTTTACTGGGAGATTCATCTCATGTATCCATTTGTTCAGCTTACATTCGTATTAAATATAGTATGGGAGCAGTGTATGTATATTCATCGAAGGTAAACTTTGTTTTGAGCTATAAAGTTCCACATATCCCATTTTATAAAACTTCATCCATGTACCAGCTGCTATGGGAAAAATAAAAAAATATCGTTGCATCGAGTAACGAATCATGATCACAAAACTATAACAAAATAGACAAGTTGCTTTACATTGTGAAATCCCAAAATCGCTGATATAGGGTGTAAAATACTCCAAATAAAAAGTTGCTTATTTTTCAAAAAAAAAACGAAAAAATTCTAAAAATTAAATTACAACTACGTCTCAAAAATCTTTTCCAAAATCAAAACCAATATTTAATTATATTAAATAAATCGTTATGGGATATAAACAATTCCATAGCGACTTTCTGAACATTTGATTTGGACATAAATTACAATCTATCAGATGAAATCTCGATTTTTCTCTTCCATTAGAAAAATATAGCTTAACAGCTTCGAACGTTTCTTGTTTCGATGAAATCTAGGTTATAACGAATCCTGCATACTCAATTGAAGTTAAAAACTCAATATTACAAACTACCACGATGTTACGAGCTCGTTTATGGTTAAATTATAATTTGTACTGTCAACCGTAGTTTATTAAATAAATTTGTTATTATAACACGAATATAAACTCGATAGAATATCTTATATTATCAAATTTAACCAATACTTAAATCTTTTTTGATTATTTCGAAAATTAAATTTATTACTCCATTGTTTATATTAATTAAATAATCATAATTATTTAAATTCAAACCTTTTTAATTCCCAAACCAATAAAATAAATAAAATTAATTAATTAATTGTTTAATCTCTAAAATTCCGGGATGTTACATTCTACTTCATCACTGGGAACATAATTGAAGTCATCCAAATTAACAAGTGCATCAATCTTTGCATCTTATGACCTTAGTTGTGAAGCAGGAATAGAAACTGGGAGTAAGGATGCATCGTCGGACGAGGAACAATGAGTAGGGCAGCATTAGCCGATACCAAAGTTGCATCAGTAATAATGGCCTCGCCCGTTATCGTGTTGGCTCCAGCAGAAGACGGTTGTGGCAAGATTAAGCCTAATACAAATGAACAATGAGCAGGGAATGCACTTGACCCAGGTGAAGTACAAAGAGAATCCAAGTACGACATAACTCTGTCAATCTCGTTTTTACCTGTGGCTTGTAGATTTATGTGCTCAACTTCATATTTATCTGGGTTATTGTCATCTCCCTCACCATCTCCAATATGCTCCTCAATAATATCCTCCTCAGCAGTGTGTTCCCCAGCAGCTGTGTCCGTTTCTTTATGAATAGAAGAAGGATCAATGGCAGGCACGGTTGGAGTCAGAGAATTAGAAACCTCAATATTAGTAGAATCGGTAGAGGCATTGATAGTGGTTATTTCCTGGGCTTGCTCCCCAGATGATCCGGCTTCATCACCCAATAATCCCCGCTGCTTCATAAGCGCTTTCTTCCCCTCGGCCAGAGCCTTGCGGGACTCCTCATCCAAAAGATTCTAAAGGAGATATTCTTCATCATAGGAATCATCAACCTGTGCGAGTACTGATTCCCAAGCTAGGGACAAAGTCACTACAAAGTCAGGACCCAAATAGCGCAACCTCCCCCGACTCATAAAACTGAAGACGTAAAATCTGAATAGAGTGGCATTAGCATCCTTCTCAACATCAGTAAAAGCCTTTTCAGAAGCCGTTATATCATCGAAAGCCTAATTTTTATCCTGCTGAGGGATCTCAGCCTTAGTTGTCAACATAGAAATAGCCAAGCTCTAAGTAGTATTCTTCTCGTGAAGGCTAGCATTCTCTTGATGACAAGTTGCAGAAGCATGCTTTTCCGCGGCCACTTGAGTTTCAGCAACCTATTGAGCGGACTGAGCATATTTAGCTTGCATAAGAAACGCAGTTTCTCTTAGTTTAGCAGCAGCAAGCTCTTCTTTGAGCCTTCGATTCTCAGCATCTATCCCTTCCAGTTCTGTATTATGTTGCATGAGAGATGCAATGGTAGCATCCTTGGACTCAAGAACCTTGGCCCATTCAACCTTATCGTTCTCCAGTGTAGCAATTCGATCAAGGTTAAGCCTACTAAGCCTTTAGAGATTATTGGTAAACTTGTAGCATAAATGTAGTTGTTTATCGGCTAGGCTCCTAATCACATCTAGATGTGTCTCGAGCTGGCTTTTGGCGTATCCATCTACTTAATGATATAGCCCTTTATGGTATCTATCTCCTTAAGTATATCCTTCATGTCAGAGGGGTGTACGTTCAAATCAAAGAACATCCCTTTTAGACACCAACCCTTGAATCGTTTAGCAAGTGCGGTGTTTGCCAATTCAATCTCATGGCGGGGCCTATGTATGATCACCCGAATATCGGCAGGAAGAATAACAAATGGAGTAGTTTGAGTAATAGTGGGAAGTTTATCTAATCTTGGGTGCTTTTGAGGATCATCCCTGCCCTGACCATCCCTATCTCACTTCCTTCGTCGGTTCTCCTCATCTTCCCGCTCACTTCGATCGTCATATCGGTCATCGTACCAATTATCGTGGCAGTCATCATGTTTATCTCGGTCACCGTGAGAGCCTCATTCCCGAGCTTCTTCATCTAATTAGTCTTGGGCCTTTACCTTCACACCCTTTACTCATTGGTCAATATGTAGCCATGAGTTTGTTGAGGTTGATGAGAATATTGTGAGTGCTGCGAATGACGGGGATGTATGAGATGCTTTGGATTTTAATAGCTGGTTCATTGTTTAAAGCACTTCATAAATGGACGGTTCATTTTTGGAATTGAAATAAGGCAAAACATGATTTCAGTACTTAGATTAGAAAATATTGCGGCAAACTGTAAAGCTTACGCAAAGCATCAAAAACTTATAGCGCATGTAATGTATTATCTAATGCACATCTAATAACGAACCACTCTTAGGTGGTGAAGCTAATTGAAACCCTGTAACAGAAAATGTTCTCCACGACGGATGAGTTTGAACTATAGCTATCTCACTTCCTGTTTTTGTAACCGAGGCTTCCAGATCCGAGGTCATAGTGTCACTCGGGACAAGATCGTTAGCGGTGCTGAGGCTACACAAATTCTTAAAGGTTTCCGTGGAACTCTCGTCATAAGTGTCTAGAATAATGGGATCCTCAGTTACTTTCTCAATGATTGGATCATCTACTGGAGTGGTCTCACCTTCATCAATCTGCCCAATTTCCTTCATAAGACCATTGCCTTCGTGGTGTGTAAATTCTTTTTCATCGATCGAAGGCATCTGGGATTTTGAGGGTGTTTTACTACCACTAGCGGGGTCCGAGCATTTCCTCAGAGCTACTTCCTCAGTAGAAGTTTTAGCTGCAATATCTACTTTAGTGCTTAGGGCACCGGATGTGGAAGATGAAACAGAAGATTGGTCCAACACAAGAGATCATGAAGGATCAAGCAAGTGATATTGATGAAGGAATTATTCTATGATTAAAAATTTCCTGCTTCTCTTTTTCTCATTAACAACCCTCAAAGTGTCAAATAGAGTCTGATCAGCAGCAACATCTTGGTTAGAAGTGTGAAGTTCTGCAAAATAAAGAAAGGTTTGAATGCCAAGACTTAGATGTAAAATGAACTAAAGAGACTATAAGCAAGTGTGTTCACCTCCTTTCATCCACATGCCATAAAAACTGTCAGGACACCAAACATAGTAAAATTGATTCACAAATCCTCATGCACTTTTTAACAAATCAATAATAATCTTAGAATTCCGGATGCCTTCGAAAAATATAATTGATGGGCATTCCTTCCTTCTTTTGAAAACACATAGAGAACAAATGTCCTGGAAACTAGGTGCACGTTGCTTTATCCTCATAAAAAGTACATAAAGCCCTAATAAAATGGCGTAGCCATTTGAGTGTAGCTGGAAAGGGGCAATAGCTAAGTGCCGAAGGATCATCTCCAAAGAAGGATTAAAAGGAGGAACGACTCCTCTTACTAGCATATAACAATTAACTGTAACATAGACAGAGGTGAAAGGTTTGCAAAGTCCATCTCCCCCAGTAATTTTGCATCGGTTTCAACGATGCCAAATTGAGCACACAATTGTTTAAACGAACGTAATGAAAGTTTAGTTGGATTTCTCTCGGGAGGTGTCTTGGCAAGAGATTGGGGGAGAGGAAAATCCTAATTAACACTTGCCTCAGGAACATTAGCCATCATAGTATCAGAAACCTGAGCGGAAGTCTCAACTTGAGCAGACACAGATGCTTCCTCAGGTCGTTGGCGAGATCGTTGTCGAGTTACCATTTCTACATAAATATTCGTGTTTGAAAATAAACAACAGATGCGCGTTTCCTAGGATGAGAAATGTTGTATATAATTATATGTGTGATCATAAAACGGAGGCTTGGTATTTATAATCATCTTGTACTGATTAATCAACTCCAAGTGTCACTGCGAACTTGTATTAGAATGGTGATGACTGTGCAAGAGATATTTGATAAAATTACAAACGATCAAATAAAGCAATCCTGTGCAGATATACCATTCAATGCAAATCGAAAAGTTCGTTGTAGAAATTTTCCTAACATTTATCTAATCTGTTGTCGATGTGGGCAGTCGATAAAAAAACAATTAAGTATAAAAATCGCATCAGTTCTAAACCCTTAAACACTGCCAAGAATCAACTTAACATAGAATTCAAGGAAGAAAACACCAATAGCAGGCGTGACACTTTGGGTTTGAGAACGATACCTTGATTCGGCTTGAGATTGATGGAACTGACAGTGGAGATAATATCCGTCGATGGATTGGAGGTTCTTGATGTCCAACGGTGCAAATTCAATTGAAACCGAAGTTGATCGGAAGATGGATTTGCAATCAGGTTTGAGATTTATTCAAAGAAAGTCGGCCGCCATTAAAGAGATTATCGGCTAGAGGAAATAAAATGAAAAGAGTGAAGTCCTAAAAAGATAATATAAAGGCAAAGGGTTAAATGGGCTGACTAATCCATAGAGACGTGCTACATCTAATCCATTTAAATTCATTTCCATCCAACCCATAACGACATGTGTGATCCAACCCATATATAAAAATGTGTGACCCGATTCACGGCAAAATACATAATGTCGATCCATGAGAGTGGGTTACAATCCATCATGTTGCATCATACTTGTTATTTTCGAAGCCCGCAATTTTTGTAAATCAAAAGTTAATACTTTGAGGGGGAAATGTTTATCCACTAAAAATCATCCATTATATTGATGGATTAGATTCAAATGTACACCAGTACAATGGATCGACACGTACTCATTAAGATGGGTCATGCATTGGCTTGTACTGTGGATCAGTCACACTTTTATTAATTGGTCGGGCAAGAACATGTGCTATAGATCGGTTACTCATGATATGCAATGGACTAGTCACTCACGATATGGGACGGTCGTCATCTGGGAGATATGGATTGGACAGAAAGTTTGTCTGTGGATCACTTGCCTGATATCAATCATGGGTCGGTCAATCATTAATCTTATGGATTGGGCATAAAACATAAGGTATGGGTCGAGCGGCTTCCTTCTGATGGTTCGGTCAGTTATAAATATCGTGGATCGAGATCGGACATATATGTTGAAAGATGGGTCGGTCACAACATTTTACCTATGGGTCGATCAAAAACAAGTTTAATGGATTGGATGGAGGCAATATCCCTTGGGTTGGTTATAACTCTGACGTGGTGCGATTTTCATAATTATGATGGGTCAGACGACCGATCCATAGCCTGCACACATGAAATTTTAGCTTTGCCACTCCATTCAAACTACACCTATAAAAACCCCATCACTTCCTACATCGAAGGGAAGGAATTTCCTCTCCATGAAGTGGTGCCAAAATCATTCCTAACTCTCCTTCAAATCACTCCAACCTCCATTAAACTTCATCCAAGCTTAGATTCAATCCTCCAACCATCATGAAATCATTCAAGCTCATCCAAGTGTCCAATTGATGAAGATCTACATCGACAGTCATCACATTTAGAGAGAGTTATCCATTTCCTTGGTGGATTCGAGTGAATCAAGTGTGAGAGAGAAAAAATAAAGAGGAATACTGTAAAAAAGGGATAAATGAGTGATTTTAGAGAGATTGTGTACCTTGTAATTTCAATAGTGATAATGAGAATGCTTTCCATAGTGGACGTAGGTCGATTCTAGGCTGAACCACTCTAGTTCCCTTTGTTATTTACTTTTTTCTTTGTTTATGGCTCCATATTTTTAGATATTATCCTTTGTGAAGTGTAAAAATCCTCATTGGGGGTGTTTTTGCCATTTTTATCATAAACATATTTCAATAAATCAAAACAATCTGAAAGCCATCTTACTGATTTATCAATCAGTAAAACCATTTTAATCAAATATATATATATATATATGTATATAGGTTATGAAGACTTGTCAATCAAACATTTTGATGTCAAGTTTAATACTCTTTACTCATATAAACAGATCAATACATCGTTTCATGCCAAGTCCATATACTCATGGTTTGATTGATTACTATCCAACAAACATAATTAATATCTGACATTAATTTTATTTAAATTAATCAATTTTAATTTTAAAATTAAACCTATATTGTAAACCCAATTTTAATCATTTCAGACTAACTTCTGAAACTACCACCCATACTATGTTTCAAACACAAACAAAACAACAACAAAATTAGTTCAAATTATAATTTCTCGTAAAACATGGCTCTGATACCACTGTTGGATTATTTAGATCATATTGGCATCTAATATAATTGTTTTAATGACTTAAAACAAGGATTTATGCGGGAAAAATAAATCAAAACATATTTAAATTAGGTTTAGGGTTTCATACCTTTGAAGCTGAATCCATGAAGAACCACATCAATCTGGAGATCGAAAAGAGTTGAAGCATCGAATTGGAGAGCTCGACAAATCCTCGTGCCTCTAGAGAAGTCCACACGAACATTATTCTCTACGGTTATCATACAGATCGAATAGATGGGGAAAAAGGCGATGCTAGCCGCCATTGATATAGGGATTTTGTAAAAGGTTGTATTCGGGTAAAAATTATATCGATCTGATGTAATATATCTTATATATAATAGTCCTGGCGTTTATTATAAAAGAATTAAAAATCCTTTTAAAAACAAACATAAACTATATAATAAATTTTTGCCCGAATACTAGTTCCAACTTCAAATAAAATCATCAACAGAATGATATTTTATTTGACCCATAAATTTCTCCTTCATCACATTTTAAGTGTGTGGCCCTATAGGTGTAACAACTTGTATTCTACATATCGGAGGATCATAGAATATTTGGTTTATTTTCATATGAATTCATATGGTTGTATAACTTTAGGAAACGACTGCTAGGGTCGTTTCCCACATTCACAATTTTTTACTGATTTTAAAATGACTGTTTTCCCCCTAGCGATTCTTGTTTCTCCTATAACTTTTGATTGGTAAGGATTTTTGACCTGAATCCACTTCCATTAGAGTTGGATGATGGTTTCCCATTCCGTAGAGTGGTCACATTAATCAAACGGACTTACCGTTTGGGAGATGTGGCTGAAATAAGATTTGAAAGATGGAAAACAACCTAACTGGGCTTAATTAAGTTATTAGCAGCTAGCATTACGCCATAGATAGCCTATGGCAACCCTAGAGAAGTGATGCAGTAGGTGCCAAAAAGTGTTGCTATAGGTAAAAAATGATCTGTGGCAACACTTTTTTGTGGTTGCCTTTTGTCGCGTATCCTTAGAATCAAAGGCAATGCCTTTGCGACTCTGGCAATACCGGTACAAATATTGCCACATGTACCAATACAACAACAAAAATACCCTTTCGCAACTACCAAAAACAGTTGTAATATGTCTAGTACAGCTAGCAATTGTAATAAAGTCAACCTTTTTACAACTGTTTCTAGCAGTTGTTAAAATTTGTTTTACAATTGCTAAAAGTAATTACACCTCAACTGCTATTAATCAAAGATTTCATAATATTATAATAAATATTATTATAACGCAAAATTAATTTCGAATATATATTTTATTTCAACATTTCAAAAGGTACAAATTTTTTGACTCCACTATTGTACATTCACTCGTATATTACACAATCATTCATATTTACATACATTCCTCACTACATTGTCACTCGATTCACTCATATACAGACTCGCTACATTATCACCCAAATAATCTCCAAGTATTTGTGTTTGAATGATTTAACTGTAACACCCCACAACCGTTAATGTCACTCACTAAGGGAATGCATTAACTTTCATGGAGTATTATAAGAGTATAGAACAGAATATCACAAGACAGATATATAAAATGGTACTTAAGAAAATTCAAAATTTATTCATTGCAGCGGAAAAGCAAAACATGTCTTGTTACAACATCAAAACCATATACTAAAGCCAAGTACACAAATATCCATCTTGTACAAAATTATTATCAAAGTACATAAAAGTAAAACCACAATCCCACTCCAAATAGCCATAATGGAATAGAGATAAAGCTGAGCATTACTTTCAACATTTCCAAGCACTTCAAGAAGAAAGAAATCCAAGTCAAACTCCATTAGTCCCACCATGAGGACGTGGGGGGTGGGGAGAAAGAAAAGAGGCGTAATAAAAAGGGTCACACATACGTTTGGCGAGTCTAGTGACTTTAACTGTATAATCAGTAAAGTAACATGATAAGAACATAAACTGGATATAAGAGATGACTGCAACATAAGAAGATATGACAAGGCAAACAAGATGAACAAGATATAACGTTGATTGCGCTTCTGATCACTATAAGATAATTCCTACACCGCACTAATACTAGTTCCATACTGAAAGTTGATCCCTCTTACTAAACATAATAATAATAATGGTAGTTTCGTGTACTCCTAACTGCTACCATAGGTGTCGCCTGCTCCTATCTCCACTATTTGTACCCACTACCCTCCCCATTCGATCGGCTCCCCAACTCGTAGATACCTGTGCTGGTCCCACAGTAGGGTGTATCACTCCCTAAAGTGGTAACCCGATACTACTAAAAGGCACAACTTATACCTACACGGTCTTACCTACCAGCCCAGACCCACGCACACACATGACTCCGTTGGACTTGCACTGCCATCGCTATCTCTTTATTGACCTCTTACAATCAACCCCAGTAAGCTTGTCCCATCCTCGAACTAGTTCGAGCGCACATAAATACTAAATGGGTTACTGGTTGAAAAGGGTCCACCCACTTTACACAAGCTTCCCTCCTAAGCTTGGTCCCCACTAGGAATTCCCCCTTAACCCCTCTTTATCCCCATGTCTAATAACATGTCTCATCTTGGATAAGTGTTTTAATTATGTTTTACATGTTACCCACTTAACCCCTTTATCATACCCACGTCTTACCACATGTCTTATCTTGGTTAAGTGTTCATTAATTTATTATAATCATAATCTTGCAAGACCTCCCACATTAGATTGTCGTTTTGCAGTTGCTGGATATGCTGAGCGGTTCTGGGCAGTCTTATACCGCAATCTGAATCTAACCTCGTGTCTTTGCATTATTACATATCTAATTTCTTCCTTTGACCTCTCACGTTAGATTATCAAATTGCGGTTGCTGGATGTGTCGGGCGATTCCGGGCAGTCTTATACCGTAATTCAAATCTGACCTCGTATCTTAAGCGTTCATTATTACTTTCTTGATTCAAGTCCCCATTTGAAATCTTAGATTAAAATATATTTTAATTACCCATAATTTCCAATCTAAATTATGTTTTAAATCCAAATTAGGCCTATAATCTTATGTATACATTTTATGCCAAATTACGCCCAAATTAATTTGAATTCATTGTTATTAACAATTTATGCCAAACCTTATGTATACAAATTATATCCAATCATACCCAATCCAACTTATGCCAAATCTCATGTATATAATTTATACACAATTATGCTCAAATTGATTTATGACAATAATCTCATTTTATTAAAAGATTTCCCCAAACTTTTCCTAATCATCCAAACGTTATTCGCATGCAAACCGCAACACAATATGTTAGGCTTGAAAATAGATCCAATGGGCATATGATAACAATAATTTGGATATGAGTCTGAAAGTTAAGAATCTACAAAACTTGATATGATTCGTCTTACTTACAGGCATAATTATTAAATCCAATCTACAATCTTATTACAATTACTTTTTAATTATATGTGAAAGTAACTTAGACTTACAGTGACAGGATTTATAGAATTAGGCATTGTTGGATCTTGAATGATCTCTACTTGATTGATGTAGATCTGATTTCTAATTTGATTTTGAAGAAGAACAATCTCTAAATCTCCACTTTGATTTTGGTTGGAGAACAAAGGCTAGGTTAATTTAGACTAGAGCAGCATAGAGGCGCCATGGATGAATAACAATGAGATTAGGGTTAGTTTTAGGGGTATTTTATAGATGATCTAAGTGAATTAGGACCCTTAGATTAGATTATGATCCTTCAGAACCATCCAAACCAGAAAGACATGTCATCCAGCCAATCCCAGAAGGACACATCAGCCTTATACCTCAAAAACACGTCTGCCAGATCTGGGCAGTGGTGGTCGACACATCTATAGGGGGATCAACACTTATGTCAACACCCCTGTAGGGGGGTCGACACCTATGTCGACTCCTCTAGGGGGGTCGACACCCTAGAGCGGAAGATTTCCCGCTTACGCAGATTTTACTGATTTTTGATTTTTGAACTCGTTGTTGATTTTCAATTATTATTTTAATTTAAATTCTGCTAATTCTTGAATTCTTCTAAGCTTTACAACTTCTTCATATGATATCCAATTTACGCAAACTCGGACTCTATTTCAAGCAGAATTCCAAGACGAACGCAATGGCGCAACCCGTTTCCCTTAATTCTTCTTCTAAAATTAAGTATTTTTTAATTATCCCTTATGTCATGTTTTAAAATTACAGGGTGTTACATTTCCCCTCCTTAAAGTATTTCTTCCCCAAAATCTTCAAGTTAAGAAGAATGTATCCTACCATCCGTCACCCATATACTCATCCATCATCTACAAGCATCCATTGTCCTTAAAAGGTTTCTAACGCTATATGTAGATATGCAAAAGTGTGTGTATATTTTCCTTATCTAATGCAAAGATCCGGCGGTCTACTTATTCAGTTGACCTCCTTAATGCAAAACATGATAGTGCCATGTATCCATTATGTATGCAAAAGAATCCTAATGATACATATCATTTCAATATGAGTGCACAACCATTCATTCAAATGCAGCATCCATATGATAACACATTCAATATACATCCATTAACATAAATATGCACACTCATTCATATGCAATATGAAAGTGATTGAGCCGATCTAGTGCCTAGTGTGTGTGCAAATGCATCCACGAGCAACCACTAGCAAACACTTACATCCACTTACATTTACCAAACATAACATGTCTCAAACACATGTTTACAACCATAGGATTTTCTACCTAAGGGTCAAAGATATAACTGAGAGGATACACTAAACGATAGAGCAAGTATAAATAAAGCGGTAGAAAAAGGAGAAATTAAGAACATACCCTCGAAAAGGAAAGGGTATGACACATGTATCTTGTCTTCAGTCTCCCAATTCTCATCTCCTTTATCATCTCCCCATTGGACTTTAACCAACTTGACCTCTCGGTTGCATAACTTCTTGACCTCCGATCCAAGGATGCACGTAGGAGCTCGTCTAATCATGGCATCTCGCTCTACTTCCACTTCTCTAAGCATGCTCGGCTCAAATACTTATACGGTATCATGTAAACACTTCCACAAATGCGACTCATGAAATACGTCGTGAACACCACTAATCTTCTTGGGCAACTTCACTCTGTAGGCCATCTATCCAATTCGCTCTGTAATGGGGAATGGCCCTACGAACCTTGGTGCCAATTTCCATACAGACCCAAAATGAACTAAATTCCTCAACGGTGATACTTCAATAAAGACTATGTCCCTAACACTGAACTCAAGATCGGTCCTTCTCCTATCAGCATATGACTTTTGTCGGTCATGTGCCGTCTTCATGCGTCTTCGAATCAAGTTTATCTTCTCTGAAGTTTCCCTAATCATCTCAGGCTCAAGCAAAAACTTATTCATATATTCCCACCAATAAGACGGTGATTGGCAAGTTCATCCGTACAGAGCCTTAAAAGTTGCCATGCCAATACTAGTCTGATAGCTGTTGTTGTAGGAGAACTCTACTAATGGAAGATGTTCCTCCCATGTCCCTCCAAAGTCCAAGATATATAACCTCAAAAGGTCTTCTAGAATCTGATTCACTCTTTCTGTTTGGCTGTCCGTCTGAGGGTGATAAGCGGTGCTCAAACATAATTGCGTTCCTACCGCCTCTTGCAAGCTCTTCCAAAACTCACTAGTGAAAAATGGGAACTCGATCGCTTACAATACTAGAAGGTATGTCGTGTAGACGAACTATCTCTCAGAGATAAACAGATGCTAACCATGACCCCATTCTTTTACTCTTAACGGGAATGAAATGGGCGCTCTTGTTAAGTCTATCTACCACTACCTAAATCCCAGTATTACCCTTCCACGACCTCGGTAACACGTCAACGAAATCCATGGAAACACTTTCCCATTTCCACTGTGGAACCTCTAAAGGGTGAAGCAAACCACCAGGATTCTTTTGCTCAACCTTGACCTGCTAGCACACTAAGTATCTAGAAACGAACTCAGCCACATCCTTCTTCATTCCGGCCCAGAAGAAAACTCACTTCATGTCCCTATACACCTTGTCTCCACCGGGATGTATGGTTAGCTTAAAACAATGTGCTTCTTCAAGGATTGCCTTTCTCAAACTCTCTTCTCGAGATATGAAATGTCTCCCATCTCTACACAACCAACCTTTGTCATCGATAGTATACCTACTAAGATGGCTCGAAGACACCCCTCTTATGAGCTTGTCTACTATCTCTATCAACTATGGGTCATCTCGTTGTGCCGCACCTATTTGTCCCAAAAACATAGATCGTACCTCCAACGATGCCAACAAATCGGGTACATAATCAATAGAGGGTCTAAAGTCAAAGTTAGAGATATACTCTAAACTCTACCACTCGATAAACAAAGGACTCAAAGTCAACTTCTTTCTATTCAAGGCATCAGCTACAATGTTACCCTTGTTAGGGGTATATGCAATCTCAAAATCGTAGGATGTTAAGAACTCCATCCACCTCTGTTGCGTTAAGTTTAGATCTTTTTGAGAGAACAGCTATTTTAGTGACTTATGGTCCATATACAACTCAAACCTCTCACCAAGAAAATCGTGAAGCCAAGACTTAAGCACAAAAAACTACGGCAGCCAACTCTAAGTCGTGGGTAGGGTAATTCTTCTCATAGGCCTTTAACGGCCTTCCACCATAGCATACCACCCTTCCCTCTTGCATCAAAACTACGCCAAGCCCTGTCCCGCAAGCATCGGTATACACTATGAACTTTTTACTCCCATCTGGAAAAACTAAAACTAGAGTTGCCATCAATGCCCTATTCAAACGTTGGAAAGCATCGTCACAGTCAACATCCCAAGAAAGGTCAAATTCTTTTTCGTCAACCGTGTAAGTGGGGCTGATATCTTAGCAAAGTCCTTGATGAAATTTCTGTAATAGCCCGCCAAACCAAGAAAACTTCTTACTTGTTGACGTCAAAAGTTGGTCACTAGTGACAGTCAACCCCAAATCGTGCGATCAACGCACAAATAAAGACTATAAAATGCAGTAAAAGTAAAAAGAACGGGAAGCACATACAGATTTTTTATAATGGTTCGGCAAAGTCGGTGCCTACGTCCACTTTATATATTATTTCTTTTTTTGTATTACAAACACAATGCTTTAACTGTTTGAAGAAGAAAGAGAAGATGGCTACTTTACCTTCTTCTTTTTGAGAGGGATTGAGACAAATATAGAGGGGGTCTGAAAGAAGTCTAAAAGAAACTCTCTCTCCCTACTCCTTTTAAGCTTGGAGATATTTATAGGTAGAGAATGCAGCTTGGGTTGTTGCGATATGGTCCGGCCATTCCGGGAAAGCCTAGAAAGGTGGAACCCATCAGTTGGTTTTAATAGCGGATGGAGACTGATTCCACTGTTCATAAATAGTATCATCAGAAGTTGTGGCTGACGTGGCATCCATGGAGCGGTATATCAAAAGTAGAGCTTTATCCGAATATGGTTTGACCAGTTTTATTGCCTCGGAAGTCGGGATATACAGTGGAATGGCTCTGTAGAAGATTTCCACGATGGCCCGAGATAATCGTTCGACGCGCCTTTTACGGAAGCGAGATACTCGGTCGACTGGGAGAGCGATTCTTCCAGAGTGAGCTGTCAATTGACTAGGCTGGACATAGGCCAATATGTGACTGCTTTGGATCATGCGTCTGCTAGGCTTCCTGAAGCATGGCTTATATCTGTTTGCACATTTGGGCTTTGGTCTGGCTCGTTGAGACTCTTGCCAGAAAGAGAGTTAACACTTTGCCCCTCAGAATGCATCTTCGTCGGTAGAGGGAGGTATATTCTGAAATTTGAACCGAAGCACAAATGCTTGAGTAGGCTATGGTCATGTCGGACCATATTAAGGCCAGAAAACTGATGGTTCCGGTGTTGTATTAAGGCCAGAAAACCGATGACCATACCAGGTCGTATTAAGGCCAGAAAACTGAAAACAATCACGAACCGTATTAAGGCGGAGATGACGATCGCTATTTGTATGAGAGTTGGTTCCTGCAAATACAAAATAAACCATTCTCATTTTGGAGAAGGCTGATGGGTCGAGCATTTAATTTCACTTGGCTTTTAAGTGTGGCGAGCATTAACCATGCTAGGATTAGTGGCGAACATTAACCATGTCCGACTTAACGGTGAACATTAACCATGTCCGGCTTAATGGCGAACGCTAACCAGGTTCGGCTTAGTGGCGAACGCTAACCAGGTTCGGCTTAGAGAGGTGGTGAGTATTAATCATACTCGGCTTATCGCAAGTGTGTTTTTTTATGCTCGACTCATGTTAAGTTAGTTTGTCCAGCGAGCTATGAAGGCTCGTGGTGTAAAAAGAAAAGAGGGAGTATAATCCATACTTCGTATTTAAAAGACATGACCTCACCCGGTTAAAGGAGTAGGTTTTTTTAAAAAAAGGGTGGTTCGCGCTGACTACATAAAATAGGGGGCGAGCGTTATTCATGCTCGGCTTAGAGGTGTTCAAACATGATCTATGTTTGCAAAATAAAATTCATAACTGCTAAATAACTATTGCAAAGAAAAGAAATTCTATGGGGGACAGTAGTTGATTCCAGAGCATGCCTAGGAGCTAACTCCTAACCCCAGACATGTGTACATCAAGGTGTCCTTATTATTGAAAGAAATATGTCAAAAGAAAAGAAATCTAATTAATGATAATGCCGCGAGTTCTAGTCTCAGGGTTCTTTCCGTTTCTAGGAGCTCGAGGATCGACCTGGGGAGCTTGGGCAGAAGGTCGCAGCGGCATGGCCAGGGCGTGATCTTTGACATATTCATGGAGCTCTCCTTTTTTGACTTGTCCTTCAATGAGATCGCGCAGATGTCGGCATTCATTTGTATTATGTCCAGCTACGTTTTGGAATATACAATGCTTGCTGGAATCAAGTTCCATCAGGGTTAGCTCTCGTCGTGGTGGTCTCAAAGTGGGTAAGGACCCTCGTATGTCGAGATAGATATCGAACAAAGAGGAATTGAGCTCGGTGTACTGGTCATACTTCTTTTCATTTCGGGATCACACATTGCATTCTCTCTTCTCCAGGGCCTTTCCTCTTCCTTTATTCTAGCCGTTACCATTGAATGGACCTTATTGTTTGGATACTAAAACCTCGAGGCTCTCCATTTCAAGGCTGGCATCCTCTTATCGGAGGAATCGCTCGGCCTCGGAGTAAAAGTCGTCTATATCCTTAGGAGGATCTCTGGTTAAAGAGATTGAGAATTCTGATCGATTTTGAACTCCTGCGATGGCGGCCATGAGCACCATCGACGGCTCGGGCCGATCGACAGATGCTACGGCCGCGTTGAATCTTTCAAGGAAGGACCTAAGCATTTCTTCGGAACGCTGCTTGATGGTAGATAAGAAAATAACACTTTTTAGTCGGGAGATGTGTACTCGAAACTGTTTGATGAAGCGGGTGACTAGAGTGTTCCAATTGCCGATTGACTCCGTTGTCAGCTGTCGAAACTACATTCCAGCTATGTCCGTGAGAAAGAGCGGGAAGCACTTGGCCATGACGTTGGTCGATGCGCCAAGTACCTCTATATGTTACAGTATCGCATGAGGTGAATGGTCAGGTCTATACGACCGTTGTATGGCTCTATAGCTAGGAACTTGATGTCCGGAAGGTTTCGAGAATTTCTGGTCTCCCTGGTGAAGGGGCTGCGATTGACATTATCTATGCCTTGCTGCGAAGAGTTACCCCGAGTAAAACGTCGGATGATGCTCGCAAACTGACTGCCATCTCCGAGGAGTCATTGCCATGAATTTAGCTCCGCATTCTGAGAAGGTTTCATGTGGGAATCTGGCAAAAGCATTCTCGGAAGGGCGGCTGTTGATTGAGCTCGTCCTCCGAAAGTTGAGTGAAAATGTAAGGGATGGTAAGCCACAGTAGGTAGTTCTGGGCAGAATGGCCCCTTTGGAACCTAATGAGTTGTGGGTCGAGCCACACCCGTAACAAAGGGTCTAGGCTGATCCAGCATAGCATGTGATGTTCGGAGCTCGGGGTTGCCCCCGTTTGGGACGAGGTTAGGAGGGTCTATGGTAACGTTTTCTTCCGCCACTGTGAGGACCGGTACAGTAGGGTGGCCTCCCTCGTTCAAAGGGAAGGTTGCACCAGCTCTTCGTTGAAGGTGAAGAGTGGTTAGATTTGTCTGTGGTAAGATTTCGGATTGTAATGGGAATGGCGTTGGTTCTGAGGGACCCGAAGGTAGCTCGACTGGTTCGATAGGTCGACCTGCTCCCAAGAGTGGGGGCAAAGTATTCGACCGACCTAGATCTTGATCGTATACCTCCCGAGGTTCTGCTGCTGCAGCTGTGCTGGTTGTTGGAAGTGATACTCCTGGTTGTGAAGGATTGGTTGGTGGGACCAGACCCGGGTGAAATAAAGATGTAGCCCGATCGGTGGCCCGATTCTATGCAGACCGAAGATAAGTTGTTCCCCCAGTCTCGGCCGGTGGAGGAATTGATGTTGAAGCATTCAATCCTGTCTCTAGTTGACCGAGAAGGTGGTCCATCGACTGCTGCTGTCGTTCGAGGAGTTTATCCTGAGATGCCATCTATTCTCTGAATTCGACCATCATCTTATCCATATCATCCCGAGTAATGTGTCGAGAAACATCTTCGTGAGAGGAAGCTTCGAGACTTGCTTCTATGGCTTTGTTATCGCCAGCATCAGTAGT
This sequence comes from Allium sativum, assembly GCA_030737875.1. Lineage (NCBI taxonomy): Eukaryota > Viridiplantae > Streptophyta > Magnoliopsida > Asparagales > Amaryllidaceae > Allium > Allium sativum. The sequence goes on from CM060926.1 coordinate 440,821,915, forward strand.
GGTAGGGCGATAAGATTTTGCATTTTCTTTCATTTGTTCGCCATAAGCAAAAGTGAGCAGAGGCTCTAATGGAATATCGATACTCAGCCCCTTCCTGGCGCACCAAAGTGTTGACATCAAAAGTTGGTCACAAGTGACAATCAACCCCCAATCGTGCGATCAATACACGAATAAAGATTATAAAATGCAGTAAAAAGAACGGGAAGCACACACAGAGTTTTTATAGTGGTTTGGCAAAGTCGGTGCCTACATCCACTTTATATATTATTTCTTTTTTTATTACAAATACAATGCTTTTTCTGTTTGAAGAAGAAAGAGAAGATGGTTGTTTTCCCTTCTTCTTTTTGAGAGAGATTGAGACAAATATACAGAGGTATGAAAGAAGTCTAAAAGAAACTCTCTCCCCCCTCCTTTTAAGCTTGGAGGTATTTATAGGTAGAGAATGCAGCTTGGGCTGTTGCGATATGGTCCAGCCATTCTGGGAAATCCTAGACACGTGGAACCCATCAGTTGGTTTTAATAGAGGCTGGAGACTGATTCCACTATTCATAAATAGTATCATCGGAAGTTGTGGCTGACGTGGCATCCATGGAGACGTATATCAAAAGTAGAGCTTTATCCGGATATGGTTTGACCACTTTTATTACGTTGGAAGTCAGGATATACAGTGGAATGGCTCTGTAGAAGATTTCCATGTTGGCCAGAGATAATCGGTCGATGCGCCTTTTACGAAAGCGAGATATTCGGTCGACTGGGAGAGCGGTTCTTCCGGAGTGAGCTGTCAATTGACTAGGCTGGACTTGGGCTGATATGTGACTGCTTTGGACCATGCGTCTGCTGGGATTCCTGAAGCGCGGCTTATGTCCATTTGCGCGTTTGGGCTTTGGTCTGGCTCGTTGAGACTCTTGCTAGAAAGAGGGTTAACATTACTTTTGTAGTGTTCTTAGGAATCTTCCAATCTTGGATTGCTACCACCTTCACGGGATCCACTGCTATCCCTTCCTTGGAGACCACATGCCCTAAGAACCGCACTTCCTTTCTCCGAAAATGACATTTGGAGAAATTAGCTTTGAGTTGATGTGCTCGAAGAGTCTCTAAGACTTCCCTAAGATGTAGGTCATGTTCTTCCTCGCTTCTAGAGAATATCAATATATCATCCACAAAGCCCACCAAGAACTTGTTTAGAAACTCCCTAAACATCCTACTCATCAAGTCTATGAAATATGCGGGTGCATTCGTCAAACCAAAAGGCATGATGTGCCATTCGAAGAAACTATCGGGAGTCCTAAAAGCAGTCTTATCTATAGTATCGTCAGCTACCCTCAACTGATGAAATCCTATAGCTAAGTCCAACTGCGAGAAAACCGAAGCACCAACCAACTGATCGAACAATTCATCTATCTGCGGCAATGGGTGTCAGTTCTTCTTCATGAGCTTATTCAGCTCCCTATAGTCCATGCACAATCTAAGCGAACCATCAGCCTTCGTAGCAAAAACAACTTGAGCACCCCACTCCGAGATACTTCTTCTTATGAACCCTTTCTCAAGAAAATTTTTCACTTGTTAACTAAGCTCCCTCCTTTCTCTTGGAGCCATGTGGCGCATATACATTGCAACTGGCTTTGCATTGTCCACCAAATATATATGGAAATCTATCTCACGTTTTGGAGGTAAGCCCCTACCCTCCTCAAAGACATCTGCGTACTCGCGGACTACTCGAACAGATTGCAAATCGTCGATAGATGTGTTAAGAGATTCTAGGTAGCTAAGCATAACAGGACCCTTAGGATCACAAGAAATATGGAGAGTATTACCCAAACTAGTCAACAGTCTAACTTCCCTCTTTTCACACTCGAGAATGGCGCTATACCTGGCTAAACAATTCATTCCTAGAATCAACCCATAGCCCGTGAAGCCAAGCACATAAGCATTGCATTCGAACTCAACGCCATACACATATATTCTCAAATCCCAACATAACATTGAAAGATGAGATGTACCCCCAAAGGATTTGAGACAGCAACGGGATCCATAACTAGACTAGTATTTAGGTGCAGTGTTTCAACTAGCGAAGTAGATATAAACAAATAGGAAGGGCCAGAATCAAACAAAGTTCGAATAGGATGATCAAAAAAGGAGAATCAAACTTTGAACAGAAATGTTTCTACCTCTCTCCTGTCCAGGTGCCATGAGAGCATGAACCTGCCCTCCAGAAGTAGGTCTTATCCTCTGTCCTTGTCCTTGCCTCCTCGGGAAGTCTTTAATCATATGTCTTGCCTCACCACATTGGAAGCAACCTGTCTTCTTCTTCTTCCTACATTCCTTGCTTAAGTGGCCCAGTGTTCCACAATTAAAACATCTTTTCTTCCCTTGGCCCTTGTTATCCTTACCACCTTTCTTTTGTTATTGTTGTGCTTTCTTTGGATCCACTTTCTTATCCTGAGCCTTAACTACATTAGCACCTTTCTCCTCTTCATGCATCAGCGCCATATCAACAAGATTCTCGAAAGTAGCCCCCATAGGAATATGGGACATAGCCAGCCCGTGTAATGGTTTATTCAGACCCTTGGCAAATCTTAAGGCCTTCTTATGTGGTGTATTAACTAATTCCATACCAAATCTTGCTAACTGGTTAAACTTGTTGACGTACTCCTTCACAGACAAACTCCCTTGCTTCAAAGCCAAGAACCTCTCCATGTATAAACTCTCCTCTGCTTGTGAAAGAAATTTCAACTCGAACCTTCATCTAAATTCTATCCACATCTCCACTAGACATCCTCCGTTAGTTAATTCCCACTAAAAGGAAGCTTTATCCTTCATTAACCAAGTAGCTAGCTAAACTTTCCTTCCCTTGTCTATCTCAAAGATACCCAACAAATCCTCCACTTCATTGAGCCAATTCCAAGCCTCAACAAACGTCTCAATCCCATAAAACAGCTTTCTGCCCATCGCACGGAAGTCTTTTCATATATTAGAAAAAGCATCTACACGGGAAGGAGGAGGAGGAGGGGCTGCAGCTGGGGGAGGAGGAGCGTCTGTTGGGCCTGTGGAAGTGGCCCTAGCCTCTAGATACCTTCTGAACCAACCCGGTATCTGTACGCCCTCAGGTATAACGGGTACCCCAGACATCCTGAAAGGAAAAAGGAAGAGATTCAAAATAGAGAACCTAAAGACAGATATATGGCTTTAGGGGATTACGTTTTTCATAATAAGCCTTTCTCTTGAAAACACCTTCTTTAAAAGATGTTTTTGAAAATACTTCTAAAAAATGCTTTTGAAAACGGTTTTCAAAATCTCTTATCTGTTCTGGTAACCTTAAGCTCTGATACCACTTGTAACACCCCACGTCCGTTATTGTCACTTAATAAGGGAATGCATTAACTTTCATGGAGTATTATAAGAGTATAAAAAGGAATATCACAAGACAAATATATAAAATGGTACTTAAGAAAATTCAAAAATTATTCATTGTAGCGGAAAAGCAAAACATGTCTGGTTACAACATCAAAACCATATATTAAAGCCAAGTACACAAATATTCGTCTTGTACAAAATTAGTATCAGAGTACATAAAAGTAAAACCATATTCCCACTCCAAATAGCCATAATCGAAAAGAGATAAAGCTGAGCATTACTTTCAACACTTCCAAGCACTTCAAGAAGAAAGATATCCAAGTCAAGCTCCACTAGTCCCACCTAAGGACCTTGGGGGGAAGAAGGAAAAGAGGCGAAACAAAAAGGGTCAGACATACGTATAGCGAGTCTAGTGACTTTAACTGTATAATCAGTAAAGTAATAAGATAAGAACATAAACTAGATATAAGAGATGACTGCAACATAAGCAGATATGACAAGGTAAACAAGATGAACAAGATATAACGTTGATTGCACTTCTGATCACCATAAGATAATTCCTACACTGCACCAATACTAGTTCCATACTAAAAGTTGATTCCTCTCACTAAACATAATAATAATAATGGTAGTTTCGTGTACTCCTGGATGTTGTCATAGGTGTCGCCTGCTCCTATCTCCACTAGTTGTACCCACTACCCTCCCCATTCGACCGGCTTCCTAACTCGTAGATACCCGTGTTGGTCCCACAGTAGGGTGTATCACTCCCAAAAGTGGCAACCCGATACAACTAAAAGGCATGGCTTATACTTGCATGATGCAACAGCATCTTACCTACCAGCCGGAACCACGCACGCACACGACTCCATTGGACTTGCACTACCATTGCTATTGACCACTTACAAACCCAATAAGCGTGTCCCGTCCTCGACCTAGTTCGAGCTCACATAGATACTAAATGGGTTACTGGTTAAAAAGGGTCCACCCACTTGACACAAGCTTCCCACCTAAGCTTGGTCCCCACTAGGAATTCCCACTTAACCCTTGTTTATCACCATGTCCAATCACATGTCTCATCTTGGTTAAGTGTTTTAATTAAGTTTTACATGCTACCCATGTTACCCACTTAACCCCTTTATCATACCCATGTCTTACCACATGTCTTATCTTGGTTAAGTGTTCATTAATTCATTATAATCGTAATCTTGCAGGACCTCCCACATGAGATTGTCGTTTTGCGGTTGCTGGATATGTCGGGCGGTTCCGGGCAGTCTTATATCGCAATCCAGATCTAACCTCGTATCTTTGCATTATTACGTGTCCAATTTCTGCCTTTGACCTCTCACATTAGATTACCAAATTGCGATTGTTGGATGTGTTGGGCGGTTCCGGGCAGTCTTATACCACAATTCGAATCTAACCTCGTGTCTTAGGCGTTCATTATTACTTTCTTGATTCAAGTCCCCATTTTAAATCTTGGATTAAAATATATTTCAATTACCCATAATTTCCAATTTAAATTATGTTTTTAATCCAAATTAGGCCTATAATCTTATGTATACATGTTACGCCAAATTATGCCTAAATTAATTTGCATTCATTGTTATTAACAATTTATGTTGAACCTTATGTATACAAATTATATCCAATCATGCCCAATCCAACTTATGCCAAATCTCATATATATAATTTGTACACAATTATGCTCAACTTGATTTATGCTAATAATCTCATTTTATTACAAGATTTCCTTAAAAATTTCCAAATCATCCAAACGTTATTTGTACGCAAACCGCAACATAATATGTTAGGCTCGAAGTTGGCATAATCTCAAAAAAGAAAAGGAAAATAAGAAGGGAAGAGAATCATGTTATCAAAATTGGCATAAAATAGACATATGAAACATGAATTGGCATAAAACAATTAAATAGATCCAATAGGCATATGATAACAATAATTTGGATATGAATCTAAAAGATAAGAATCTACAAAACTTGATATGATTCGTCTTACTTACAGGCATAATTATTAAATCCAATCTACAATCCTATCACAATTACTTTTTAATCATATGTGAAAGTAACTTAGACTCACAGCGACAGGATTTGAGAATTAGGCGTCGTTGGATCTTGAATGATCTCTACTTGATTGATGTTGATCTGATCTTCTAATTTTATTGTTGAAGAAGAACAATCTCTAAATCTCTACTTTGAATTTGGTTGAGAAGAAAGGCTAGGTTAATTAAGACTATAGCAGCATGGAGGCGCCATGGATGAATAACAATGAGATTAGGGTTAGGTTTATGGGTATTTTATAGATGCTCTAGGTGAATTAGGACCCTTAGATTAGATTATGATCCATCAGAACCATCCAAACAAGAAAGACGCATCATCCAGCCAATCCCAGAAAGACACATCTGCCCTAGACTTCAAAAACACGTCTGTCAGATCTGGGAAAGTGGGGGTCGACACCCCTATAGGGGGGACGACACCTATGTTGACACCCTATAAGGGGTCGACACCTATGTCGACTCCCCTAGGGGGGTCGACACCCTAAAGCAGGAGATTTCCCGCTCACCCAGATTTTACTGATTTTAGATTTTTGAACTCGTTTTTGATTTTTAAATTTTATTTTAATTTAAATTCTGCTAATTCTTGAATTCTTCTAGGCTTCATAACTTTTTCATATGATATCCGATTTACACAAACTCAGAATCTATTCCAAGTAGAATTCCGAGACGAATGCAATGGCGCAACCCGTTTCCCTTATTTCTTCTTATAAAAAATAATTATTCTTTAATTATCCCCTATGTCATGTTTTAAAATTACGGGGTATTACATTAACAAAGAGCTTGTATTTGTGTTTAAAGTAATACTTGAACTGCACTTTCTTTTGTCAAATGAAAAACCAATGAATAAATGAAGACTGTCTTTGCCTTAGCAAGCAAAACATACTGTGAGTTTAGAAACTCACCTTAATTGTCGAGCGATGCGTACTATCTTTGCCTTGCCAAACCCATACATTCGCATTGCTATTTGCTCTAAACTTACAAACCTGAGAAATAGTGTAGATATAAGAAATCAAGAGTTTTCATTTACTCCTTTTAGCAAAAATAGTGTAGATATAAGAAATAATATACCCACAAATATATGAAACAAATAGGAACATAGCCCTGGACACAATATATAAAGATGCAGCTATAATGAGGACGATAACAAGTATGAAGATAAAGTAAACCAACCAGTTGAACAAGTATAACATATTGCCAGGTATGCTTACCATATACCATGAATAAGAAGGAACCTATACCTGAATGTGATACTCCTCCTTCTGGGGGTAATTTCTTTAATTGTTTAATAAAAAGGTTGCACATAAGTTTAGTACTCAAATATCTAAATATTACACAAGATGCAGATGGAATATCCCATCTTAGGTTTTCACAAGAAAAGAAGCATACTTAGGTTTTCACAAATTAATTTGACCTTCTGTTCTGCATGTAGAAAAGGTCCATCGGCGTCGGAAATTTGCGTATACTGACCCTTGTGGAATTTGCATATACATACCTATAGGATATCGTATTACAGAGTTTATAAGGTATATGTGCTTGTTAGGTGTACCTTCAAAGAAGCACCTCCAACCAAATATCCATTAATGTCTTCTTGCTTAGCAAGCTCAACACAGTTACCACCATTCACTGAACCTATAGTAAGAAAACAGAAAAGCAAAATAAGTATTAAACTACTCTTTTGGTGGATTCTTGAAATCATGATTATATTTGGGATGTTAAATCGGGTAAGGGAAGCAGATTCATTTGTTGTGATTCATATATGGGATGACCAAGGTGCTTTCTGAAGTTTGATGTAATGATATATAACGGTGGATGTACTAACAATTATTCAATAGTAAATGCATTAGTTGTTATAGTAGCAAACAAAGACACCAAACTGTACAATATTATGTGAACAGTTTATTATAAATGTTCACATAATCAACAATCAAATGAAAATAACAAACAAAAACACCAAATTTTCACTAGCAATTTTCAACAGAATATAATTATGTAAACAGTTTATTATGATGGGAAGAGATCGTCACAAACAAAGAAACCAAAATGGACAAGTAATCTACTAGTAGTGTGTTCCTTTACTGTCTCTGTGAGTTGCAGTATAGCAAGTATGATGGTGTATAAGTGTATTGGATGTGTAGAAAGTAGATAACAGAAGCTTCTTTAAAGAAAATTGGCTATTCTAGTTTTCCCTGCAATTTGCAGAGTTTTCTGCTACTATTTGCAGTAAAAGTCAAAAATACTTGCACTAAAAATTGTAAAAATTCACTAAAATCAGGCTTTAAACTGTTGTTTGTCTTCCAAGAGATGTAAAAAAGTAAAATTACATAGAAATCTGTGGACTCTCATTCGCTATCCTCCGCCTAACAACCTTCCATCCACGTTTAGTTGCTTCATAGCACGCTTGAAATAATTGTAAAATAACAATGGTTTTGGGATATTGTCCAAGTGAGGTTCTTGCAGAAAATAATGCTTAATAAAAGTGTTGCATTGTAAGTCCAAACATCGAATTATTCAGAAAACAAGTAAACAAACAACATAAACAAGCTTTGAACTTGTTAACAATACTATCCAATGCACAAAGAAGAAAATGGTTTTCTTTTGCTAAAATCCATTACCTCTTGCTGTTGTTTTATGTATTAAGGTATTGAAGTTAGCACAACTCGTCTGCTTAGATCCGCACAACAAGGAAGAGCTGAAGCCTAGCATTTTACTCTTCAAATCAAACCCCGGTATCACCTCTGACCAAAAATGCTACCTTGAGCAAATCCAGTGCGTCGCCGGAGATCAACCCCTTACCAATTCGAACCTCGCGGCGATCGATGATTTGAAACAAGAAAAGAAGCCACCAAATTCTTTGGTGCCTCTAGCACCATACGGATTGTAATCATAGGAGTAATACGGATCGTGAGGGAATTGGGGCTCGGGGTGAGGAGAAGATGGTGGAGCGGTGTAATTAGAGTAAGGATTTGGAGGGTAATTTGGGTATTTAGATTGATGGTGTTGGTCTAGAGACTTGTAAGGCGGTGCGGAGGCAAAAGGGGGATGGATCAGATTTGGAGTTGGGTTTAGGGTAGGATTGAAATCGATTGGATTAGGGTAGGGTTAGGGTTTGGCATAGGATTGAAATCGATAGGATTAGGGTTTGCTGTCATGAATCTGAGGATTTGTTTTTAGAAAATCTTTTTGATTTGGAAAATTGGCAGGGAAGATGGCATGAATTTTCAGCTGGAAAATGAAATTTTGTGGCAAAGGTGGTGAGGCAGTGAAGGAAAATCACAATTACACGGATTGATAACATAGGCAGTTAGGTTAGAGTCACACGGATTACTAACTTTATTAATTTGAAAATATCTATGGCTACTCCAAAACATGTTGATATCTATGCCAACACATTTAAGCGTGCGTTGCAATAGACAAAAAACGACATAGTAATGGCAACATTGTAGCTAGCAGCACCATGGATTTTCATTGCGGTAGGCCATCTATGGCGTAGTGTAGGCCCATAACCCAATTCAAGATTAGGTTATGGGAGAGATGATAGGAGTTGGAGTATCATCTCCTTCCATTTTTCTAGCCGCCACAAACCTTTCTCAAACACTAATCATGGCTTCCATCTTCTAAATCTCTCTCTAATCACTCTCTAATCACAAATTATTCAAATCTACATCAAATCAAGCCAGATTAAAACCAAATTCGAGGTAGAGATGCTGCACCACATTGGAATCCGAGCCAAATCAGTAAAAGTTTCAAATCTATCATTTATTATTGGCTAAGGTGAGTGACTTGCTTGTTAGTACACAAATTATGGCTAATTAGGGTTAAATAGTGAATTAATGACCCATAAAAATATGGAAAAATATATAAAATCATATTTATGTCACATATATGAATTTGGTTGATTCTACATGTTACTAATGCTTTTTGTATGTTTTACGGTTGCATAGGAAAGTTAGAATGGTTAAAAACGTCGTCATTTGGCGAAATTAGCTTTCTGGAAAAATTATAGGGTTTTGGTTAGGACCCCAATCTGAACTGGATAGGAGGAGGAGACCCAATCCAAACCGGATAGAAGGAGGAGATCCAATCCGAACCAGATAGGAGGTGGACACCCAAACCGAACCGGATAGGATGAGGAGACCCGAATTGAACATGAAAGGAGGAGGAGACCCGAACCGAACCGGATAGGAGGAGGGGACCTGTTCTGAACTGAATAGGAGGAGGAAACCCGAACCGGACCGAATAGGAGGACGAGTCCCGAATCGAACTGGATAGGAGGAGGAGACCCAAACCGGATAGGAGGAGGATATCCGAACTGGATAAAAGGAGGAGACCCGAACCGAACCGGATAGGAGATAATGAACTGAACTGGATTGGAGATGACGAACCGAACCGGATAGGAGGTTGTAACACCCCACGTCCATTAATGTCACTCACAAAGGGAATTCATTAACTTCCATGGAGGTTTTAAGTGAATATAGAACAGAAAAATTACAACAAGACAGATAATAAGTAGTACTTGGAAATCTAAAACTTTATTTCATTGCAGCGGAAATTAAACATGTTTGTTACATCATAAAACCATAAATCAGAGTCAAGTACAATATCCATTTTGATAAAACAAAATACATAATCCCATTACATAAATAGCCATTAAAGAAGATAACAAACTGGACTTTACTTCAGCGGTCCAAGCTTTCCAAAAGAGAGAATAAGCAATTCAATCAGACTCCACTAGAGCTGGGTCCACCCTGAGGACCTGGAGGGGGAAAAAGATAGAAATGGAGGGGGTCGGACATAAAGTCTGGCGAGTATGATAATTCTAACAATACTATTATCAAAATAATTAGACTAAGGCATAAGCTGGAAGACAAGGAAATGTCTATGAACTATTGGGTATGGAAGAGCAGATAAAGATAACGTTAAAGGCACACCTAATACTAACGAATAATTACTACACTGCACCACACCAGTCACCCTAAAAGTTGATCCCACTTGCTTCACTTAGAAATTATATAAATAGCTTTGCGTACCCCTAGCTGACTACATAGGTGCCGCCTACCCCTATCTCCGCTAGGTGTACCCCACTACCTACTTTCGATCGGCTCCCAACTCGTAGATACCCGTGCTAGCCCCACAGTGGGGTGTATCACTCCCCTACAGTGGCAACCCAATACAACTTGAGGATGCACGGCTTATACCTACACGATGCAACAACGTCTTACCTACCAGCCCGGGTCCACACACGCATATGAAACCCGTTGGACTTGCGTTGCCACCGCTAACCCGTTTGGCCTCTTATAGTCTAGCCCAGTATGCGTGTCACGTCCTCGACTTGGGTCGAGCCCACAAAGATACGTTTGGGTTACTGGTTGAAATGGGCCCCCAGAAGCTATCCACCTAAGCTTGTCCCCACTAGTATATCCCACTTAACCCTCTTCTTAGTCATGTTCATTTACATGTGTGTTTGGTTAAGTCTTAATAATCGTATTTCAAATGCCACTAAAGGACACCACTAGATTCCTCATGCCACCCAAGGCACCTACTTAACCCGCATGTCCCACCTTGCATGTTTATCTGGTTAAGTATTTCTTAATTCATTCAGGCCATAACCTCATAAAGACCTCTCACATTAGACTGGCATTTATGGCAGTTGGATTCGCCGGGCGGGTCCGGGCAGTCTTATACCATAAAAGAGTCTAACCTCGTGGCTTTACAACTGTTATGCTTTAGTTTGGGCCTAGGACCTCTCACATTGGGCTGACATTTGTGACTACTGGATTTGCCGGGCGGGTCCGGGCAGTTTTACGTCACAAACGAGTCCAACCTCGTGTCCTAAGCATTGATTAACACTTTTAATCTTTTACCCCAGTTTTAAATATATCCCTATTCAAATCATTAATTAATTCCAATTTTAATGATGTCCATAATTGACTCAATTATGGCCATCCACTTACGGTATGCAAAATCATATCAATTGCACCCCAATTTCTTAATATTAAATCCTTAATATTACCCCTACCCCACGTTTTACGTTCGCTTATTCAACGCAAAATATACGTTAGACTCGAATAGTCAACTCATAGCACAAAGATAAATTATCACAACATATATACAAATAAAATAGATCTAATCATAATAAAGGTGAAACTTGCATAAAACTACACATGTCATGGATCTAAAGGTGTCAACTTGTTTGGTTAAATGTCACAACTTACATAATATGATCATAACCCAAATTCATGTATAAACTTGCATATGTGGTTTATGCAACATAATGATGACGTGAACTAGCATCTAACACATAGAACTCACACATGTCATAGCACAATTCTAGATCTAAATAGATGTCATGGCATATGTTCATAATCTTTACTAATCAATCTAAACTTGCATGCATGATTTGTCATATAGATCAACATAGCCCAAATAATATCAACATTATGATTTGATTAACATGAACTAATTAGCATAGATAATAACATCATGACTTTATAACATGTATGCTTTATCACAACTTAGCCTAGAAAACTACAACCTATACAATATCATCATAGCATGATTTACAACATATAGGATATCATCATCTCATAACATAAGATTTACAAAATACATGATAGCATAAGGTTTACAACAACATATATGACAATTCACATCATTTTCTTATGATCCATATCACATCTTAATCTAATTAGTTTGCTAATAATCTTGTTAAGATCATCATACTCACAATTAGAAAAGAAAGAGAGTCTTGATTTGCTTTAGAATTAGAGTTTTGATTAGCTTTCTTCCTTCTTAGTTGGCGGCGGCTACACTGAGTTCCATGGGGATGGCATGACGGCGGCTATTCTATTTTTCATGTGAATTAGAGTGAGAGACTACCTAGGTATTTATAGAGTTTAGGATTTATTTAGACTGTCAGATCAACTCAGAACTAACCTGAACGTTAAATTAGCCAACTCAGCCCTAAAGACACATCAGCAGCTCAAGATTGGGCTCTTCCAAAACCTGGCCGACTGGACCAGGTCGACACCCAAGTCGACTGCGCAGTCGACCTGGTCCTGGGGGTGTCGACTGCCCAGTCGACTCCTCAGTCGACCTGGGGTGCTGGGCGGGAAATTTCCCGCCTGGCCTGTTTGACTTCGAATTTTGAATTTTGAATTTTCTGAAACTTCCGATGGCCATATCTCCTTCATACGAAGTCCAAATCACGCAAACTCGGACTCTATTTCAACCAGAATTCTGAGACGAACACAATGGCGCAACCCATTTCCCACAATTCTCACGTCTGAGATTAGTTATTCTTTAATTTGTGAATATTTATATTAACAGAATTAAGGGGTGTTACAGAGGTGACGAACCAAACCGAACACCAATTCGTCTAAAACCTTAGATGCAAAGGAAGTCCAAGTGGGAAGTTATCGCTCAGGATTCAGATGGGAACCAATGAGTTAACTTCAAGAGTTGGGCATTGCTGCGGGACGTGTGCAAAGGAGTTATCGATATATATAAATTTGGTTCACCATTGAGAGAGGAGGCATTTAGATGAACCAAGGCCAGGGCGGTATGGACTGGTTGGCCCGTAACCCATAGCCAGGGCGGTGTGGACTAGGTAGGGTTATTGGCTGTAGACCTGGGTGGTGTGTTCATAGCAATAGTTTTACGGATTCCAGGGTGGTGTGGACCTGTCATGTCCCTAATGGATTTGGTGATCAAAGCGGTGGATATCGTATGATTTATGCACTAAGGGAGAGATGTGGGGAATGATTGTTATGTTTGATGTTTGCTATCACCATGACACGCACATTTCCATTTTGCATTCCATGTTAGTGTAACCTTAGTGTATTGTACATATTGTTGTGCTAACTCTTTTGTTGCAGGTCCAGGTCAGGTATGATTAGTTATACTTGTTATTTCTCTATTCAGTTATATAGAATTGTTATCGCTTATACCAGACTTTCGACTGACCCAGAGTTTTATGTGTCTTCTTATTACTCTGGGCGCTCCTAAACGAGCAAACTAGAGGCAGGTAAGGTTGTTATGAACAAGTAGCTGCTCGAAGACGAGTAAGAGGCTTCCACGTACTTTATACATATTCTCCCTGTGTTGTTACTGGTTTGCTTTGGGCGTTAGTAGTGTAACTCTTTTATTTCCTTTTAGAGACAGTATTTTAAAGTTGTAATAATTGGATATGAAGTTGTGTTTTGGATTCCGCTACTGCAATCGATATGGTTTAGTTTTTAGCTTATATATTGTCTCGCCTGTTTTATATTAAGTTATGTTATTATTATATTTTATTCCATGCGCTGTGGGATATACCACAGGTTCTTTGGTAATTCATCATTTCAACCTTTTTGACGATCATCCTGCGCCAGTCGGGTATTGGCACACCGCAGTTTAGGTGAAATTTCTGAATGGTACGGGGCGGCTGCCATAATAGGTTATTATAACATTGGCAATAACTTAAATCGTATTTAAATTATAAACAGCGATTGGCATCTAGCAATATGTCACTGCTACCTAAGTTATAATAAGATCAACGATTCGATACAACCTTTCCGTGACTAGTGTATCATTGTGATATAATCCTCTTAACCAATTTATCCAGGATTAAACTTGAGGCATGGATCGTATCATCCTCTTTATAATTTAATCCTTCTATTTTGATCGATGAGTAGACTATATAAAACAAATCAATATTTGTGCACAGCCATGCATTTCACAGTCTCACTCGATCAAGAGGCCCATGGATATCACTACAAATATATTGTAGGGTTAAATTCCATCTAGATCATTCATAATTTTCATTTGATTCAAGATGTATCCAATAATCACCATTATCATTTACTCGGTTAAAAGTAACTTTAGATGATATCAAAACACAAATATCTTCAAATAAAATTATAATGATTTCAGGTCTGAAGGCCATTACATGACTGTCACTATGTGAATAACTTATGATATGTTTAGTTATATTCCATGTAGTTTTCTCATGGTAGGTCTGCCCAATACGCTATTCTCCAATATGTATTTATGTTTTGACATTAATATCACGTATATTAATGATCAATGAGATGTGATCATCAGTCAATCAATGTACTAGTCTTAATGTTTTATTCTTGTCTTACATGAACAATAAACTTGACTAGGAACAATTAATAATACTTAATACGTTATATAATCCCAAGTTCAAGTCTTACTTGAAGTATATAATTTCGTATTATTATTCTAAGGACTTCTAATATGTTAATATTTATATTACGTAGTAAATATGACATAACATAACATTTTTATTCGGACTGCCTCTAGGGCATAAACTCTAACACTTTATTCCTTTTATTTAATCATAACCATGTCTTACATTGTCCTCACAACCTGTTGTAATTTACTTATTACTTTAGTTCTCTTAACAAAGGTTTATTAATAAGTTCCCTTTTTATTTATTATAATCCATGTTATAATTCCACTTGTCCTTAGGATAAGCCTACCTATTATATTACATTCTCATTAATATAATTAATTAAAATAGGTTATAATCCTCATTCACCACAGTTTCCTTAGTTCTTAACATTAACCAAATTTTTATTGTTGTAACATCCATTTATTTACTATCTCATTATTTCAGAAAAATATTTCACACATCTCATTATATTGATTAGTGGAAAGATATAAAGATCCATTTCCATAACGCACATAAATCAAGATCCGTAGTTGCAAGCTATTTCTTTTACTTTCGTCGTGGTCATACATATATCTTTTTATTTGATTAGTGTGCAATACAGTAAAAGAATCCCTATTTCACACTAATCCCTTTTTCCTTTTCTTTTCTTGCAACTACGTTCTTAGTTATTTTACCGTTATGGAAATGTATCAGTTATTCCCAAATCCGTCTAACTCGGTCCACTACATTTTTTTTCCTTTTTATTTTTTGAGTTAGATATTATTTACAATTTCCAAACCACTGTAAATTTTCCATGCATATTAGTCACATCTATTCTTTTTCCACTATTCCTAATTTAACTGTAATCTGATTTACAATATATCCGATTTTTCATTATACAACATTTTCAGTAACATATTCATGCTTATTGTAAATCCCACAATTTCATATTACAGTAATTTTTAATCCAAATAGAAATTAACAAAATAGATTTGTACGACGGTATATTCTTAACGTACATCGCAATTACCACAAATTACAATCATTTATAATGTTAAGAACAAAGGGAACGTAAATGGTAAATATAACATTATCCAAAAGGTATAATTCTAAATCCACTCACCTCACAGCTTTTCAATCCTTGTATTTAATTCAATTTTGTGATTCTGTGGTCTTCCTACTTGTGTCTAGCAATTAAACAAACATCGATTTACAAATCTGATACTAGAAGAAGAAGGAAAGAAACATAAATAAATCGGATTCACACGACTTACCTCATGCTAATCAGAAATCCAAACACCTATGTTGTAGATTCACATTCTTTATCTTCAAATCTTGAATCATAATTTCCTAAGGCAAATTTTCTAATTTCTAAAATATTTGGAGAGGATAGAAAATGGAAGAGCCTTGAGGTCATCTAAGAAAATATGAGTTGAAGGCAATGCTTTTCTAGTCTATTTATATGTGTACAAGAAATCCTGGTCCATCGGATTTGAAAATATAAAATCTGAGCCATAGAAACCAGAAACACATATCAAAAACTAGAGAAGATCTGACACGGGTAGGTCGACCCTTGTCTCATGTCGACACATGGGTGGACCCATGTGAAGCCAGGGTCGACCTTTCTCCTTGTTCTAAACGTGTATTTCTACGGCTTAAATTTCTGATTAACCTTATATAATAACGTTTAATTTATTTCTTAATATAAATTGTCTGAATTATTATTTTCCTCTTATATGTTCATCTAATTTCAAATTTCAAATTTTGTACGAAATCTTTACTTGCTAATAACTTTACCATACGGGCTCCATTTTGGGAAAGTCATATGTCAAAACAAATCAGAAAATTGTCACGAACATAATGGTATATATTTCAGGGATAAATTCTAAAACTATAAATTATCAATATTTTCGTTTAGTATTTATATAAAAATACAGGGTGTTTGATTCTCCCCTCCTTAGGAAATTTCGTCTCCGAAATTTGATAAGGATGGAGTGATGTTCTTTGCAACACCTCATAATTTTAACAACACTAAAGACGATAAATTAAAGAATACTTAATTCAATATTCAGAATTAAGCGAAACAGATTGCTCCATTGCGTTCATCTCGGAATTCTGGTCAGAATAGATACCTGGTTTGTGTAAAACGAACAACGTATGAAGAAGTTATCAAGGTTTGAAGTTTGTATACGCATAAGAAGACTATATATATAATCCAGAATTCAAAACATTTCAAAATTCACGCAAAAAAGGGGAGCGGGAAAATTCCTTCCTAGGGTGTCGACCCCATCAAGGGGGTGTCGACTCCTGGGTCGACACATCAATGGTGGACGATTCCCTTATGGCAGATCTAGGCAGAATTCTTCTGGCTGAATTTGGACTCCTTTCTTGACTTGGTTCGTTGGCTTTAGGCTATAAATAAGACCCCATTTCTCATGTTTCTCCACACCTAAAACAATGAAGAACTAGATGTTGCCTCTGCCTAGACTAAATCAAGTCTTTTCTTTTTCAACAATCAACTAGATGTATTCAAGTTTAGAGATTTGTTATTCAACATCTGCAATCCTTCTTCAATTTATTAGATCCAATCACAGTGAGTCTACATTAACTTTAGATCTAAATACCTAAAAGTTAATCTTGACATGACTATTACTTGGATCTAAGCCCATGACTATCTGAATCAAATCAGATATGCTATAACCTGTGCATTTAAGTTATTCTGACATGACTATGATCTAGATCTAAGCCTGTACCTATTTATCATGTCATATTTGCCATTGTTAGTTAATCTATTTCATTACTTTGATCTCATCATGCCTGTTTATGATGTCCCTATTATGTTAAAATATGTTCTATTAACACATATTCATCAGATTTGTTCCTGTATGCCTATCTTGTCATTATTCCTAACTTTGTCACTATATGTTTATTAGTTGCTATGCCTATTTCTGCCATTATATGTAAATCTTGTTACTTTGATCATTTATGTCCTCTTCCCTTCCTCTTTTCCCTTTTACTGTTTTACAGGCAGGCTACATTCGAGCATAGGCATGCAGCTGAAATATGCGAACACGTAAAATTGGGAACGAGGGGAAAACGTTAAAATTGGGGCATACCTTGTATTGGGAAATTCGTGTGTAAATTGAATGTAATACATGAATGTGGATTTGGTGCATAAACTGCAATTGTGATTAAAACCTTGATTTGGAGCATATGGTTCATTTTGAACATGACTTGTGAAAGGAGCATTAAAACCTATAATGACATAGGAATAATTGTATAATAATTGAAATTCCTAGAATTACAATAATTAGATACTGAAACCACGCTTAGACACGAGGTTAGATGACACTTGTGGTGGAAGTCTGCCTAGAACTGACCGGCATTTCCAACGACCACAAGTGGCGAATCTAATGTGAGGGGTCTAAATGAATAAATATGTGACGTGATAAGACACGAGGTTAGGCCCGACTTGTGGAAGAAGTCTTCTTGGAACCGCCCGACTTATCCAGCATCAACAGGTTGTAGGCTTAATGTCGGAGGTCTAGTACAATATAACCATAAATGAATATGGTAATAAACTTGAATACTTAACCAAGTTGAATCATAGAGATTGTATATGTTAACTTGAGTAGGGGTTAAGTAAAATTGAATGAAATAGGGGGAGGGTTAAGTATACCTTGGCTTGGTGGGTAATATTTATATATTGGCCCACAAACTTAACCTTTGGGGTTATGTAATCTTTTACTCTGGTGTGGCATAACCCGTAGAAAACCTAGTTAGGATGCAAGCATAAGGGGAAGCTTGTATCATCTTGTGTGCGAGACCCGTTTCAATCATTAACCCATATATAGGTATTGAACGAGTACTCTGAACTAGGTCGGAGTCGAGGCACGCTTACCGGGCTGATTGTAAGAGATCCAAACGAAGGGGTGGTGCAGGAAACGCGTTCCGACAGGGTCATGTGCGTGCATGGGTCCGGCAAAGGAGGTTTAGACGTCGTGACATCAGTAGATATGGTTGTGCACATCCGAAAAACGAAGGGTTGACACTTTAGTAATTGATACATCCTACTGTGGGGCCAGCAAAGGGTATCTACGGAGTAGGGAGCCGACCGATTGGGGGTAGTAATTAGAGTACATCTAGACTCTGGTATGTTTAGGAGCCCATTATTATCCTTAGGGGTAACTCCGGTATGTTGGGCTGCCTGTTGATTGTATGGGGTTAATACCTCTCACTAAAGTTACTCCTAAGTCTACCATCTTATAGTTGTCGGAATCATCTCATTTTGGTTATACTGGCATTGGTGTAAAGGAAGAGAAAGTACTAGAGAAGTACAATATATTCTATCATGTTTATCCGGTTTACCTTATAAACCCTGTCTTTTATCATGTTATCTCTTTTATCCACTTTATATGCCTAGCACGATACTTTTACTTATTTATATGCTAAAACTAACTGGACACGCCAGACTTTATGTCTGTCCCATTTCGTTTCCTCTTCTTTCTTTTCCGTTTCCCCCTTGGTTCTCAGGGTGGGAATACTCAAGCTTGATCAGGATTCTGCTTCCATCTTGCTTGAAGATGCTTAGACGTACTCCTTTATTTATTTTTTGGGGTTTATGCTTCTTTGATTATTGTACTCTAAAGTTTAAGTACAAGACAGAAGTTTTAATGATGTACTGCGTTTTATGCATTTCAGACATATGATCTAATCATGTTTTGAACTATGATGTTTTCTGCTCAAATAAAATTTTAAATTCCGCTGCTATTTTATATCTGTCTTGTAATGTTTCTGTTTCTGTTTCTGTTTCTGTTTACCTATAATGCTTTACGAAACTTAATGCATTCTCTTAATAAGTGATATTAACGGACATGGGGTGTCAAACTTGGTATCAAAGCTGAAGGTTACCAAATTGGATAAAATATTTTGAAAATAGTTTTCAAAAAGGTTTTAAAAGAAAGCGTTTTCAAAAGAAAAAAAAATTGTTTTGAAAGACATATTCCCCAAAACCATATGTAATATCTTTTGATTCTCTGTCTAAATCCCTTTTCTTTTCTTTTTAGCATGTCTGGGGAACCTAATATTCTTGAGGGCGTTACAATACCATGCTAGTTCAGTAGGTATCTAGAGGCCACTGCGCTTGCCGTTGGTCCAGCAAACGTTCCTTCTCCAGCTGCACCCGTTGTTCCTCATCCTCCTCCTCCGCGAGCAGATAATTTCTCTAAGATCTGTAAAGATTTCTGTGCTATGGGTGGAAAGACATTCCAAGAAACCAAAACTTTCGTAGAGGCAAGGAATTGGCTTAAAGAGACGAAGGATTTGTTTTGAATTGTCGAAGTGGACGATCGTAGGAAGATTCAGTTAGCCGCTTGGCTACTGAAAGATGAGGCTTCATTGCGGTGGGAAGTGACGCAAGCAAGGTGTCCAGTGGAGACTTGGGATGATTTTCTGCAGAGGTTTGAAATGAAATTTCTTTCTCAAGCTGAGAAAAGTATGCAAATGGAATGGTTTCTAGCACTCAAGCAAGGAGGCATGACTGTCAAAGAGTATGTTAACAAATTCAATCAACTGGTAAGGTTTGGGTTGGAGCTAGCGGATATTCCGCATAACAAAGCTTTGCGGTCTGCTAGAGGATTGAATGAACCTCTCTATGGGTTAGTTATATCTCATATTCCGATGAGAGAAACTTTTGAAAGGCTCATTGATATGGCATTAATGGATGAGGAATATAAAGGTGAAAAGAAAGAAACAAAGGTAGAGGACACACAAAATAAGAAAGTATGGACAAAAAAGGACAACAACAACAAAAGAAGGGCGGAAAGAATGACAAGGATAAGGATAAAAGGAAGTGTCATAATTGCGGACGCGAGGGTCATTTGATCAAGGACTGCAAAAGAAGGAATAATGCTTGCTTCAGTTGTGGAGAGGTCGGACATTTTTATAAGGTGTGCCCAAAGAAGAAAGGACAAGGTCAAAGGGCAGAAGCTACTAGAGGGCAGGTGCATGCTCTCGCGACCAGTGCTCCAGATCGAGGTAGGAATGTTTCTGTGAAAGGTTTGATTTCTCTTTCCAATCATCCTATTAGAACTCTTTTTTATTTTGGAGCTTCGCATTCATTTATATCTGATTCTATGATTGATTCTCTTCACCTTAGTACTAGTATGGTTGTGGATCCCGTTGTTGTCTTAAACCCCATTGGTGGTACGGCACATTTGTCCATGATTTGTCGGGGTTTGAGAATATCTATGTTAGGTTTTGAGTTTGAAAGCGACGCATACGTGCTTGGTTTCGTGGGATATGGATTGATTCTAGGGATGGATTGGCTAGCCATGCATGGTGCCATTCTGGATTGTGAGAGGAGGGTCGTTAGACTTTTGACTTGCCATAGGAGGACCCTCGAGATTTCTTATGACCTAAAGAGGTCTGTCATGCTTAGTTTCCTAGAGTCAATTGACGCATCTATCGATGATCTATGATCTATACCAATAGTCCATGAGTATCCAGATGTTTTTAATGAGGTTCGGGGATTACCTCCGAGGCACAAGATCGATTTTCGTATATACTTGGTGGACAATGCAAATCCAGTTGCATTGCTTGTGCGCCATATGGCTCCAAGGGAAAGGAGGGAGCTTAGCAAGTAAGTAGGGGAGCTACTTGAGGAATGATTTATTAGGCGAAGCATATCTAAATGGGGTGCTCCGGTGGTATTCACAACTAAGGCGGATGGTTCGCTTCACTTATGTGTAGACTATAGAGAGTAAAATAAACTCGCGAAGAAGAACAGGCACCCACTCCCGAGGATAGATAATTTGTTTGACCAGCTTGTTGGTGCATCCGTTTCCTCTCATTTAGACTTAGCCACGGTGTTACATCAGTTGAGGGTGGCCGAGGACAATATAGACACGACTACTTTTAGGACTCCATATGGTTTCTTCGAGTGGCTCGTTGTGCCTTTTGGGTTGACAAATGCACGCGCCTATTTTGTTGATATAATAAGTAGGGTGTTTCGGGGGTTTCTGAATAAGTTTGTCATGGTCTTTGTTGAAGATATCTTGATTTTCTCGAAGAGCGATGAAGAGCATGCCCTACATAAGGGAGGTTTTGAAAACTCAGTGTGAGCATCAGCTTAAGGTGAAATTCTCCAAATGCCATTTTTGGAGAAAAGAGTGAGATTTCTAGGGCATGTGGTCTCTAAAGACTTGATAGCAGTAGAAAGTGCAAAGGTAGTTGCAGTTCAAGATTGGCAAATCCCAAAGAATGCAACGGAGGTGAGAAGTTTTCTTGGATTGGTAGGCTATTATAGGAAGTTCATTAAGGACTTCACAAAGATGTCAGCCCCACTCACCAGACTGACGAAGAAGAATCTGACGTTTTCATGGGAAATAGATTGTGATGTTGCTTTCCAACGATTGAAGAGGGCTTTGACAACAACCCCAGTCTTAACCTTACCTGATGGGAACAAAGTGTTTACAGTATACACTGATTCATGTGGTACAGGGCTTAGTGTGGTTCTGATGCATGAGGGAAGGGTAGTATGTTATGGAGGTCGACAGTTAATGGTTCATGAGAAGAACTGCCCTAGCCATGACTTAGAGCTAGATGCCATAGTATTCGCGCTTAAGACTAGGCGCCATAATTTGCTTGGAGAGAAGTTCAAGTTGTACACGGATCATAAATCTCTCAAGTACTTGTTCTCGTAGAAGGATCATAATTTAAGGCAATAAAGGTGGATGGAGTTCCTAGCATCTTAAGACTTCGAGATTGCTTATAACCCAGGCAAGGGTAATGTGGTGGCAGACGCACTGAGTAGGAAGAGGATGGTCTTAAGTCCTCTGTTTGTGGAGAGGAAAAGCTTGGAGTTTATATTGACTTTTGACTTTAGACCCTCCACCAAGTTGTTGCCCAGCTTATTTGCATCACTGGAGGTGCGACCTACTCTTATGGATCAGATAGGAGCTTCGCAGCGAGAAGATCCACAGATTTCAAACATCTTGGATAGGCTTAGTAAAGGGGAGACTTCTAGTCACCTCAGCAAATATTCCATAAACGATAGAGGGTGGTTGCGACAAGATGGAAGGCTTTGTGTTCCCCAAATTGAGAGTTTGTTGAATACAGTCCTAGAGGAAGCCCATCATTGTAAGATGAATATTCATCCAGGTGGTGATAAGATGTATAGAGGTATGAAGAGAGTTATCTTTTGGGATGGAAGGAAGAAAGATGTGGCAGAGTTTGTTTCTTAATGTTTAATTTGTCAGCAAATAAAAGCTGTGCAAAGAAGCCCTGTGGTTTACTTCATCCTTTGGATGTCCTGCAGTGGAAATGGGAGAGCATCTCTATCGATTTCACAGATGGTTTTCCTAAAATCAAAGAAAGGCAACACCAGTATTTGGGTTGTAGTAGACAGACTTACTAATAGTGCTCATTTCATCCCAGTTAAGAGTAAGAGGACAGCGACAAGGTTGGCAGCAATTTACATTCGTGAGATAGTCCGTCTTCGTGGAGTACCTTCTAGTATCATAAGTGATCGTGACCCCATTTTTACCAGTGAATTTTGGAGAAGCTTGCAAGAAGCATTAGGTACACAGTTTTGTTTGAGCACTGCTTACCACCCTCTGACCGATGGACAGACGGAGAGGGTGAACAGAGTTCTTGAGGATCTTTTAAGACTATGTATCCTAGACTTCGGAGGGACTTGTAAAGAGCATCTCCCTTTAGTAGAGTTCACCTACAACAACAGTTATCAAGTTAGCATTGGCATGACACCCTTCGAAGCATAGTACAGACGACCCTGTAGATCGCTGACTTGTTGGTGGGAGTCTACAGAAAGACTTCTACTTGGACCAGATATGGTTAGAGAAACTTCCAAAAAGTTTGATTTTATTAGATGACAAATGAAGACATCTTAGGAGAGGCAGAAATCCTACACAGACAAGAGAATGACTGACATTGAATTTTAGGTGGAAGACATGGTTTTCATTAAGGTATCACCATTAAGAAATGTGGTTCATTTTGGATCTGAAGGGAAATGGGCACCCAGATTTGTAGGGCCATTTCCCATAACAAAAAGGATTGGCCAAATGGCCTATAGAGTAAAGCTACCAGAAAGACTATCGGGCGCTCATGATGTTTTCCACGTTTCTCATTTGCGAAAGTTCTTGCATGATACCGCAGAAGTAGTTGAGCCATGTATATTGGAGGAAGTAGAGGTGAAATGGGAGGCGACAGTTAGACGAGTCCCTACCCGTATTCTTGGATCAGAAGTAAAGAAGCTACGAAACAAAGAAGTCGATTTAATGAAAGTTCAATGGGGAGACAACCAAGAGGATGCAACTTGGGAGACTGAAGAAAAGATTCGCGCTTCGTACCCTTTTCTTTTCAAGGGTAGGTTCTTAACTTCCTTTCCAAAGCTTTTATTCATGCTTATTTCTATTATTTAAGTACATCCTAGCTATCGAATCTTTGACCCTTAGGAAAAATCCCATGAATGAAAATATGTGTTTGAGACATGTTATGTTTGATGGATACAAGTGTTTGCTAGTGGTTGCTCGTGGATGCATATACACACACATTAGGCACTAGATCGACTCAATCACTCTCATACTGCATATGGATGTGTGTGCATTTTTTTCCTTTTTATGGATAGAAATGGATGTATTATCATATGGATGTTGCATTTGGATGAATGATTGTGCACACATATAGAACTTACTTGTTATAATAGGATTATTTGCATACATGATGGATTCACGGCACTAACATACATTGCATTAAGGAGGCCGACTGAATCAGTAGATCGCCTGATCTTTCGCATTATTGTAGGGACATATACACACACCTTTGCATATGTTCATATAAACATTAGGAATCTTTAAGGACAATGGATACCTATGATTGGTGGATGAGTAGATGCATGTGGATATTATGATATACATTTTTCTTAACTTGGAGATTTCGAGGACGAAATCCTTTAAGTAAGGGAGAATGTAACCACCCATAATTTTAACAACACTAAGGATGATAAATTAAAGAATATTTAATTAAGTATTCAGAATTAAGTGAAAGGGAATGCTCCACTACATTCGTATCGAAATTCTAGTTAAAATAGACACCTGGTTTGCGTAAAACGGACACCATATAAAGAAGTTATTAAGGTTTGAAGCTTGTATATGCATAAGAAGAATATATTAATTAATCCAGAATTCAAAACAGTTAAAAATTCACGTAGAAAAGGGGAGTGGGAAAATTCCTTCCCAGGGGTGTCGAACCCGATCAAGGGGGTGTCGACCCCTGAGTTGACACACCAAGGGGGGATCGACCCCCTCACGACAGATTTGAGCAGAATTCTTCTGGCTGAATGTGGACCCCTTCATTGACTTGGTTCGTTGGCTTTAGGCTATATATAAAACCCCATTTCTCTTGTTTCTCCACACCTAAAACAATGGAGAACTAGATGCTGCCTCTGCCTTGATTAAATCAAGTCTTTTCTTCTTCAACAATCAACTAGAGTTATTCAAGTTTAGAGATATGTGATTCAACATCTTCAATCCCACTTCTATTTCTTAGATCCAATCACAGTGAGTCTACATTAATTTTAGACCTAAATACTTAAAAGTTAATCTTGACATGACTATAACTTGGATTTAAGCCTGTGACAATCTGAATCATATCAGATCTGCCATAACCTATGTATTTAAGTTATTCTGACATGACTATGATCTAGATCTAAGCCTATACCTATTTATCATGTCAGATCTGCCATTGTTAGTTGATATAATTCATTACTTAGATCTTATCATGCCTGTTTACGATTTCCCTATTATGCTAGAATCTGTTCTACTATCACATGTTCATCAGATCTGTTCCTATATACCTATCTTGTCATTATGCCCAACTTTGTCACTGTATGTTTATTAGTTTCTATGCCTATTTCTGCCATTATATGTCAATCTTGTTATTGTGATCATTTATTTCCTCTTCCCTTCTTCTTTTCCCTTTTATTTTTTTATAGCCACGCTACTTTTGAGCCTAGGCGTGCCGCTGAAATATGCGAACACGTAAAATTGGGAACAAGGGGAAAACGTTAAAATTGGGGCATAACTTGTGTTGGGAAATTCGGGCATAAATTGAATGCAATACATGAATGTGGATTTGGGGCATAAAATGCAATTGTAATTAAAAACCTTAATTTGGGGCATATGGTTCATTATGACATGACTTGGGAAAGGTGCATGAAAACCTATAATGACATAGGAATAATTGGTTAATAATTGAAATGCCTAGAATTACAGTAATTAGAAACTACAACCGCTTAGGCACGAGGTTAGATTACACTTGTGGTGGAAGTATGCCTAGAACCGACCGACATATCCAACGACCACAAGTGGTGAATCTAATGTGAGAGGTCTAAATGTATAAACATGTGACGTGCTAAGACACGAGGTTAGGCTTGACTTGTGGAAGAAGTCTGCCAGGAACCGCCCGGTATATCCAACATCCACAAGTTGTAGGCTTAATGTGGAAGGTCTAGTACATTATAACCATTAATGAATATGGTAATAAACTTGAATACTTAACCTAGTTGAATCCATAGAGATTGTATATGTTAACTTGATTAAGGATTAAGTAAAATTGTATGAAACAGTGGGAGGGTTAAGTATGTCTTAGGTTGGTGGGTAATATTTATATATAGGCCCCGAACTTAACCTGTGGGGTTATGCAATCTTTTACTCTGGTGTAGCATAACCTGTGGAAAACCTAGTGGGATGTAGCGTAGGGGAAGCTTGTATCATCTTGTGTGTAGGACCTATTTCAGTCAGTAACTCATATATAGGTATCAAACGAATACTCCAAACTAGGTCAGAGTCGGGGCACGCTTATTGGGCTGATTGTAAAAGATCCAAATGAAGGGGTGGTGGGGGCGGCGCATTCTGAAGGCGTCATGTGCGTGCATGGGTCCTCCAGAGGAGGTTTGGACCTCGTGACATCAGTAGATATGGTTATGCACGTCCGAAAAACGAAGGGTTGCCACTTTAG
The DNA here is from genome assembly GCA_030737875.1 of Allium sativum. Lineage (NCBI taxonomy): Eukaryota > Viridiplantae > Streptophyta > Magnoliopsida > Asparagales > Amaryllidaceae > Allium > Allium sativum. The sequence continues at coordinate 440,848,530 of CM060926.1, forward strand.
GAAGTGATACATCCTACTGTGGGGCCAACATAGGGTATCTACGGAGTAGGGAGCCGATCGATTGGGGTAATAATTAGGGTACGTCCAGACTCTGGTATGTTTAGGAGCCCGTTATTATCCTTAGGGGTATCTCTGGTATGTTGGGTTGCATGTTGATTGTATGGGGTTAAAACCTCTCACTAGAAGTACGCCTAAGTCTACCATCTTATAGTTGTCGAGATCATTTCATTTTGGTTATATTAGTATTGTTGCAGAGAAAGAGAAAGTACTAGAGAAGTGCAATATATTGTATCATGTTTATCTTGTTTACCTTGTCATACCTGCCTTTTATCATGTTATCTCTCTTATCCACTTTAAACCCTATAATGATAGTTTTACTTATTTATATGCTAAAACTAACTGGACTCGCCAAACTTTATGTTTGACCCATTTTGTTTCCACTTCTTTCTCTTCCGTTCCTCCCCCCCCCCCCCCCCAGTTCTTAGGGTGGGAATACTCAAGCATAATCAGGATTCTGCTTTCATCTTACTTGGAGCTGCTTAGACGTACTGCTAAATTTCATATCTCTTTAATATGGCTATGTTTTGGGGATTGTGCTTCTTTTATTATTGTACTCTGATGTTTTAAGTACAAGACATAAGTTTTAATGATATACTGTGTTTTATGCATTTCAGACATATGATCTAACCATGTTTTGAACTACGATGTTTTCTGCTTAAATAAAATTTAATGCTATTTTATATCTGTCTTGTAATGTTTCTGTTTCTGTTTCTGTTTATATTTACCTATAAAGCTTCACGAAACTTAACGCATTCTCTTAATGAGTGACATTAACGGACGTGAGATGTCACATTCTTCCTCATATTAATTGCAACCATTATATGTACATATAATTTTTCAACCATTTGTGCCCTTGTGCGAAGTGTAACACAACATAATAATACATGAATGAAATGGATGCCTAAGCAGTACCTCCTATATAAATGCAACTTTTTTTGAAAATCTTTCAAACCGTGATGCACACATCCTAAATATACTGGCAATTTCTATATGAATGCAATATTTTGAAAATCAAAATACATTTTCATCCAAATTTTCCCTAAACTCTTACAGAGAAAGAGCGTAGTTCATCCAATTTTTACATCCAAACCATGCCAACCAACTTTAGATTTGTGAATTACAGAAAATTCTAATATTCAAAAATTGATTTCTTATGTTACAAAAAGATGGAAAATGAAAAACTTCACATCTTCTGTTTTTCTTTTATGTACCGTTTCTTTCTGCACTTGAATTTTATGCAACTATTAGAAAGATTTCCTACCTTCCTATCCAAACACAGTTTACATACGAAAAAATTCTTTTCCAACATACTCTGGAAAAATCCTTTTTTTTTCTATTTCTCGAATTTTACATTTTTCTCATTTGTCATATTTGTTGCTTTATTTTTTTCAACTTATTTTATCACCCACCAAAGTTTATGTCAAAACAATTGCCAAAAATACATGCCAAAAAAATATAGATTTTCGAAATATTCTATGTTGAAAATTTTAGCTTTTGACAAATTGCAATCTTTCCTATGTTTTGTTATTTAGTACTTATATACATTATAGCATTAAAACTATTTAGCTATATATGCTCGATGATGTACACATTTTTCTTAAAGAATTCTTTTAATATAAAAATTTCATACGAAATCAACATTTTTAAAATACACCCATTTTTTTTTCAAAACTCAGAACGTACTTTTCAAATATGTTACTTACATTTTCTTTTCAAACGTCAAAATTCTCTTTTTGTTTCAAAAATTGTTTCTACACAATTTAGTCAATACATATTTTAAAATTGTGAACTTTTAAGGTCAAAACTTGAAAAACGCCGTAAACTATCACCCATAAACTTTCAAAATTTCAAGTTCTTAAAAATAAACAATGGATTAGACTCAAAGTAGGATTCTCACTTATTTAGACTTTCCTAAATATTCCCACAAAGTCATTCTTCTCAAACACACACACACACACACACACACACACACACACACACACACACACACACACACACACACATATATATATATATATATATATATATATATTCCTAATCCATATCCCTTTTTTCTCCTTTCCAATTTATAAGGCTCAACTATCAAACCCACTAATCCGAAATACTAGCATTTCAGATACTAACATATGGGATCCCCCTCTTTCAATTACAAAACACACTGTATACTTTTCACCTAAACTACCTAAGGGTCTCTTATTCTCAAATTTCCATAATCATTTCTTTAGTGTACATAATTGATATCCCAACTCTTATCAAATGTCATTCTTCCTATTTAGTGGATTCCTTTATGGATCTAGATGTATATATATAATATATTCACATATTAAAAAAAACAAATACGTTCACTCACTATCGATATAGGAATCGTAAACCTAAGCTCTGATACCAGATGTAATAACCCGAATTTCAACAAATTGACCATCTTCAAAAATCCCAATCTATCGAAGCTCGAGTCGGCTCGTCCCGTATCTTGTAGAAACGACAAAGATAATAATTCTATATCGGAGCTCCGTAAACATCTCATAGCGGAATGGATAAAATGTAATATAATCAAATATAGCCTTACCGAAGTAATAATACTGTCTAACCAATATCTAAAGCTACCATATCTCTGCCACAAACCTAATCTACGAGTGTGTTATAAGGAAGGGGTCAGAATATAAAATTTTGGTGACTGGACAAATTGTACATTCTGGAATAACCCTACATATACCGTTCAGTTATTTTTTCTTATTTATTAGGATGTTTGGGTTAATAGCACTTAAGGTTCTACACTCATGTCGTACCCATCTACGTCCCACTAGATTAACTTAATATAGTAATATATGTAGCTACCCACAACATAGAAAGGTACTCCCCATAGTACCCTCTTCGCACGGTCTGCACCATCATGCCACGGAAGCGTATCCTACTCACAACGACTTATGGAAATCCAAATCATTACGCCATGTTACCGCATAAATCCATCATCGCAATGCCACACAAGCGTACGGATCGCTATATCTAAACTCGTAAGTCAAATCAAGGCTCAACATAGAGTAATGCTTTCTTGTCTACGGTTCACCACCCAATGCGTGTACCTAGATCCTCACATGAATGTAATGCCTACTATACACCGAGTCCCATAATAGGGTTGCATTTGAATGCACGGAACTTGGTAGGGAGCTTTCCATATCTAGAAAGATCCACCCAAAAAGGCCTACAATACAGATATTCAGAATATAGTCTGCATTTTCCCTGTGGCTATGGTCCCACCTAACCCCTCCCTCAACTAGTGAAAGACTACAACAAGAACTAATTGACGTTCCCCTAGCAAGCAAACTAACCATCCAATTTGATGATTACTAGCCTGCATTGGTCCTGACCCAGCTTCTTCCCGAGGCAATCACTGAATCACCCAACGCTATCCGCCACAGCCTTCTGACTTCTAGGCTACAGTTGCAGTCAAGGTATACTCACCGGGTGGTACAACGCAGATTAAATAACTGCGAGTATAACCGGAGCATGTACCACAACAGAGGACCACCACAGAGTACCCTACCACATCGCTTGGAAGCCATGTTCTTCCCTTTAGCCCCACAGAGCAATCAAGCAGAATATCAAGCAGAATAATCAAATGGACATGCTCCTCTCGTGTCTCCAAACACCACGATGATCTACTCCGTTGGGTTCTTCACCTTCGTACATGCGGACTGGACCAAGCGCATTACACAAACATGTCATTAGACCATATGTATAATCTTTTAATCAAGCACTTGCTTTATCTTATCAGATTATTAATTAAATTAATTACCAAATATTCTATTTTTATTCAAGTTACAAGGTTTCCCCGAGTAGTGAGCCCCTTATATCTCTAAGGAATGAACACTTCTTGCTTATTAATCGAACAGGTTTAACTTTTTTTAGCATAGCCGGCCAGTTTTTATCGTGTTCTGTAACACTCTTTTATTATGACTAATAATAAAATTACAATATAGTACAGGTGACTGTAGTTAACAATCAGCTAGTTCGGTTTTTAAGGTGGACCGTCCACCGCTTACAGAGTTTATAGTGGTCTGTCCTCTCTACCTAACAGAGTTATAGTACGAGAGCTAGTCTAATTTAACTAGGCTACAATATTTACACGCCGGGAACTATTACATGTTATGAATCAGATTACATATAACAATACGTGTTATGCTACACTGCAACAAATTTATTTTTTTTCACAACAAGCAATATCTGTTGCAGTGGACCTACTGCAACAGACCCGCGCTCGTCTATATAGCCGAAGTTGTAATAGGTCAGTCTCCTTTCGCAACAGTTTTTGCCAGCTGTAATAAGAAGTTACGGTAGAATTTTTTGCAACTGGCTTTTGTTGTTGCAACAGATTCTTTTGCAACAGCAAATGCCGGTTGTAAACTTGAAATAGACATTGGAAAAGTGGGATACTACAACTATTTACGATAGTTGCAGTTTGATTATTTGCAACACTACATGCTCCTTGCAAGTTTCAAAAACCCCATTTGCCTACTATAATCCACTATCATCTGGATTTTATAATGCAATACTAAAAGCATATATTATCAAGAAATAAAATAACACATTTTCTTAAAATACAATTTTTCTGATCATATTTTTCAAATATATTATTTCTACTTAAATGGCGATGTTTATCTTCTCATCCAAGCCCTTATGCAAATGAAATTCTCTTCTACCTGTCAAAAAGCAATGCAATTCAGAACGAGTAAGCAATGCACAAGACAAAAAGCATTGAACAATACCATTGAACTGAGATGTAAACTTGAAATGTGCATGTAAACTTAAAAGAGCATGTAAGCCTTAGTAGGAAAGCCTCGTATAGTAAAAGAAGCCATTTATGAAGTAAAATACGGATACAAGCAAGTAGTATTTTTAAACCAAGATATATTAATGAAGAAATTAGATACAGGTTTCATAATTTTCAAAAAAAAAAAAAAAAAAAAAAAAGAAAGAAAGAAAAAAGAAGAAGAAGAAGATTCAGGTTTCATTTATATATCAACTGAATAGCGCAAGAAATATTTACTTGCACATGAGGATAGTTCTAAGTATTAGGTTACTCTTAGGAGGTTTAGTTGAAGTCTTTCTTATACCGTAATTTTCATGCTCTATTTTTCTATTAGTCGTTTCCTAATTCACTTTTTTTTTTCAAATAAGCAAAAATGTTATCGAGAAAGCATGTAATGGAAAATAGAAGAAAGGTTACTTGACTATAACTTCAGGATTACCTTAATTAGGGCTGTTATGATAATGGTAAATTTACCAGTACCATACCAATACCAAGTAATTGGTTAAAAAAAATTAAGCCACTTTGGTTTACCAATGTTATCGGTATGGTAACGGTAAATTTACCATTGTTAACGGTACATATAGCGGTAAAGAAAAGTCAAAACCAGTAGTAACGGTAAATTTACCCATCATATTAAATTTACTTTTCACTATTATATCAAACCTTAACCATAGACACTTTCGTGGTTTTTAAGAAGATTTTGTAGTATTATTTAAGATGATGATTATTTTGAAGTTTTGTTAGGCTCAAAATACTTAGATGTCAACTAAAACATGTCGTATACTAATATAAATATCATAAAGTAATAATAAAAAACAAGATAATTACTTCTTTTTTTTCAAATTTTAGTGCAACAAAATTTGAATGTTTGTTGTACTGGTAAATTTCCCATTATCAGCCAACGGTATACCAGTTTAACGGTATACCAATGAATATTTTATCATTGGTAATGGTAAATTATCGGTAGCTATTTTTGACTTACCAGTAGTACTGGTACGGTAATGATTCTCATGTATCGGTAGTGGTTACCATTACCATAACAGCCCTAACCTTAATAGGAGAGTCATTAAATGTCTCCACAACATCTTCGCATGTCATGCAAAAGTAACAAAAAAACAATGTTATCACGATCACAAATAGAAAACCAAAATAAGTTAATATATTATACGGGCTTGCCTGATGAAGCAAGAAATACCGGTTTTGATGAATCCAATAGTTCCATATTGGGAAATATTCAACTAAGTCCTGGATATATACTAAGAAGCTACTGTTCACATTAACCAATTAGTTTTGTGAACAAACCAAGTAGCTATCTAAACTATAAAATGCCAACAGGTTTTTGGTGATAACCTAAAACTTTGCATGCTTTTTTTCTTGTATGATGCGATACCATAGTGAAATCTGCCAGGAAGGATTTAAGGATGCATTTCTTTTAGATCCAAAAAGAAAACCAGAGAGAATGTAAAACTGATAAACTGACCATTAAACTTGCATGATGTAACGGAAGCCCAAGTGGCAGTTGCTAAGCACTGTGCAGGTTTCCATATATGGTGTATTTAAGATTATTCGTGTTTTAGTACAACATCACTGATTTAATTTCGTATAAAGTTGTAAATGAAAGAACATACTGATACATACCTCCACTGCTCTTCATATCACATAGTTTGTAAGAGAACATCCTTCGCAAAAGAATCCAAACCATCATTGGAAGCTCCATTCGACCTAAGAATACTAACCAACAAATTATAAATCTCAACATTCACAAAAGAATCGATCTTCCTTCCTTTCTCAAACCGAGGTCCGTTCCCAATAAATATACTTCTCATGGAAAATAACTCGTTATCATATCCATGTTCGCCTCCACATTTCAAACCCTTTCTTCTGATAGTTTCAACAGTATAACCTTCCTCTACAACCCCAATAATGGGATATATTCTATCACTCTCCGAATAATGCAACCTCTTAGGCCAGTCCTCCTTTAAATAAGCCCTCAACCTCTGCCCATTTTCAACTTTTCCAAAAGTCAAACCTTCATTCATTGTAAGCACAACTTCCTCCAAGTTCACATTATCCTCATCGGCCTAATAGACAACAGCTGATACTTTGATTGTACCCAATTGGCTGGTATATCGATCCATGGCTTCAAATCCTCCAAATACACAAACTTCTCATCACAAACAATAGCCATTCCATGATCGCCAACCACAACAATGTGAACTTCCTGAAACACACCTCTCTTCTCCAACCCTTTAATCAACCTTCCCAAAATGTCATCCAAATGTGCAACCGCTTCGGTTATGGCTGCATGATCCGGTACAAATACGTGCCTTTGACTATCCGGGTCCAAAAAGCAAACTACAGTAAAAATCGGAACCTCATCGGCTGGTAGATCGAAATACCCTAACACAGTATCGACCGTTTCTCAAATGCTATAGACTTATTGTACGCAGGGCAAAACGGATCTGGACAAGTCCAGTTGCCCTTTTGGGCCTCGCCACCTGCCCAAAAGTAGACGGCAGCAGGTAGTCCGTGATTTGCGACGGTCTCCCAGATGGGTTCACCGAGCCACCATTTGGGATCGTGTTCGCTTTTGGTAATGGTTTTGGACGTATTCGGATCGGTGAACTTATTGTTGACGATGCTGCGGTGAGGAGGGTAGAGGCCGGTGGCGATGGAATAGTGGTTGGGGAGGTGAGACCATAACCAACCATCTGTTATGTTCAGTTATTCTCTCTCTTTTGTTTTGAAACTGGTCCAACGAGCGGAACAACCAGAAGAAAGAACCAGCCACGGGTCAGATGAGGGGTTATAACGGCAAAGTGTTTGCCGTTATAAGGTGCGTATAAACTTATAAGATTGTAACGGCAAAGAGTTTGCCGTTATAAGCACCAACCCATGTTCAGTCAACCAGCCACGAACGAGCTCAAAACTAGCTACAGACTAGCCACGGATGACTGAACAAACCACACCTGGTTGCTCCGTGGTTTGTTTAGTAACTAAACAAGCCATTGTTGGTTATGTTCTGAGGGAAGGAAAGACAGGATTCAGGCCGGGAGAGGCTTCAGTGCCGTTAGAGATTAGACGGTGGAGATTCGGGGTCGGGGTTTTATGATGATAACCGAAACGGAAACCGTCGAACGAGATCAGGGTTACGGTTGGGTGTTTAAGCAGTTTGGGTCTTGCGGCTGGGGTTAGAAGTAAGAGGACGATTACCATGATTGCACAGAAGGAGAAGAAGTAGGTTTAGTTATTGGGTTTAAGTTTGGTACCCGGATATGGAGTTAGTGAGTGGCCTAGAGTAAGAAGACAACGGATCATTGTCCATTGTTTCCCTTATAGATTTCTGTGATTTCTAAAAACGATAAGAATTTAAGGATGCATGCTGTTAGGAACTTCCATTATAAAAATCCACCAATATAAGTGATTTTTTAGGCTTATTAAGATTATTGCTGTGGGGGATTATTTAGAAAGAAGATGTAAAAACATGTTTTCACGATAAGTCTACTGTGGGGGATTATTAAGAATACAAATGGATGAAAAGAACATTTCATAAGCCAAAAATGCAATACAGAATATATAACAAACTTTGCATCCTTCATTTTTTGGTGTTCGGTTCATCATTGTTGTTCCCCTTGTTCTGTTGATGTTGGAAGTGAGAAATTTGCGGGGATTGTTGTTGGTTGGGCATTTGTTGTTGCCTGGGGTAATTTTGCGCGTTTAGCTGCATTTGTTGATTCAGGCTGTTTGCAAGCTATGCTTCGAATCACCTGTACCTAGCTTTAGACGATGGACTTCAGCGGTTAGCGTTCCAATTAGAGCTTCTCTTTGTTGTGCTTGTTGCTCCATTTCTTGAAGTCGAAATTTCAATTCATTATTCTAACTGACAAGGCCAGCAGATTCTCTTTGAAACATAGTCAATTGTGTAGACAATGGCGTTAATTTAATATTAACTATTAATTAACTAATTTTTAAATGTAATTAATTATTATTAACTACAGTTTATTGATCATTAATAATTGAGTATAATATTAGAAATATTAAAATAATTATTAATGATAACTAGAAACTATTAATTAATTCACAAAAATACCTCTATCAAACACAAATTATAAATTAATTCATACAAAAAATTATTATTAATTATTAATTATTCCTTAATAGTAATATCAATCAATTATCATTTATTTATTATTATGAATTTATTAATCATTTAATTATTTAATATTTAAACATATTCATATTTTAAATTAATATTAATTATTATCCATTAGTCATTATTATTATTTAATAAGTATTTGTATATTTTATTATTTTTTAGATGTTAATTATTATTATTATTTGTTAATTATTATAGCAACTATCTTATAACAATTATACCAAGATACAACTGAATAGCAAAGAGCTATTCAGTTGAGCCACGAACCGTATGAATCATCAAATAGTAGCCTAGGCAGCAAATAGTTGCATGTGAAGAAGTCTACAGTGCAAACTAGCATACTATCAAATCCAGTGTACAAAGTACACCACCATCTCCAAACTTTAGCACAGCATGTAGCTGCACAAATAAATAGTGGCATCCAAGAATTGACTTCAGAATTCTAATACAGTAAGGCTGCATCACATCAGCTTTGAGATATCATCATGCAAGCACAGGCAGAAGTGAAAAGCAACAAATATCAATGAGTAGCCGCTGGGATACAATAACATGTCTGAAAAAAGGCTACTCGGCATGAAGGGGCATGAGAACAGATGGTTAGGAGGATTATATCACCAAGGTGCTAGCACCATTGAGAGCATAGCTTCACATGTGGCGCTAAGCGTGGTCAAGGGGATGACCCAGCACACAAACCACCAAGACAAACACTTCATACAAACGAGACCATTAAACCAAACCAGGCTTGCTTCCAAGATTACATGCTAGTACACCAGGAAAATGAGAAAAACCATACACCATGCTAAGGCAAATGTGTGCCGAGGCATCACCTAGCTCCATAATCAAATGGCAGAGCCAAATAAAAAACTGATGAACTAGCAAAAACCGCCTAACACATGAGGAAAAGCAGATCCAAACCCCATCCACTTCACAAACCATTCAGCTCCTAGAGTTGAAATACATTGAATAACAAGCTTCCAATTGATCCATCACAACCAGATGGCAAGACGCGAGACAACTAATAAGTAGTTACTGCAAACCAACAAGGTCACCAAACCCTAGTCACCAGGCATGTCGATAACACTACGAAGAAAACCAGAAAAAACACCTCAACTCCAAAGTCAATTCAACCGACCCCGTAACTCAAACTACTTGTTCAATAATCACCAAGCAATGTAAAAGCACCGAGTCGCGAGGTAACCAGAGGTAACACACTATAGCCATCGTTCAGAGAGAAAACAAAGGATTACTTGTTGAGTTCGAAGCATAAATTCCAAGATAACTAGATAGGGCCACCACGCACTGGGTAGTAGGTGAAAACTGAATGCGAGGAAGAAACAGGAAGGAAGTTGTGAAGAGGATAGAAGAAAACAGTTGATGCGTCAGCAGCAGGGGTTCAGATCCGAAATAAAATTAGAGAGGCTTCAGTGCGTCCACATAGACGAAAGCTGAAGTTAGAGGGGGAGGAAGTTTAACTTGATCATGTTTTAAGTTCATTATTATTCCCTATATTGTAATTAACGAAAGTAATATACAATTTTTTTATATTATTACTATGTCATTTATTGTCCAATTACATGTTTACAAGTTACAATAGAATGTTCTGCTTAGTGTGTAAATAAGTACATCTTATCCAAATCCACATGTTTTCTGTTAACATGTTACTCGATATATAATTATGTACAACTTATTTTATTCATAAGTCTACTTTATTCTTTCTTATTTATATAATCATAACCTTGTCTTACACTGTCCTCAAAACATGTTGTTGTTGTTTACTTATTAACTTAGATCTCTTAACTAGAGTTAATTATTATTTATTATAATCCATGTTATAATTTCACTTGAACCTAGGACAAGCCTACCTATGTTATTACATTATCATTTATATAATTAGCTATAATAGGTTATATTCCCCGTTCACCACATTTTCCTTGGTTCTTAACATTAACCAAACTTTTACAGTTGTAACATTTATTTAATTACCATCTTATATATTCTCATTATTTTAGGAAAATAATTCACACACCTCATTAGATTGATTAGTGGAAAGATAAAAAGATCCATTTCCATAACACACATAAGTCAAGATCCATAGTTGCAAGCTATTTCTTTTATATTTGCCATGGTCATACATATTACTTTTTATTTGATTAGTGTACAATGCGGTAAAAGAATCTATATTTCACACTAATTTCTTTTTCCTTTCTTTTCTTGCAACTATGTTCTTAGTAACTTTACCATTATGGAAATGTATCATTTTTTTTCCAAATCCACCAAATTCAGTCCATTATAATTTTTCCCTTTTTATTTTCTGAGTTAGATATTATATACAATTTCCAAATCACTATAAATTTTCCATGCAAATTAGGCACATCTATTATTTTTCCATTATTCTCAATTTCACTGTAATTTGATTTACAATATATCCAATTTGTCATTAAACAACATTTTTAGTAACATATTCACGTGTATTGTACATCCCACAATTTCAGTATTACAATAATTTTTAATCCAAACAGCAGATTAACAGAATAGATTTGTATAACAGTATATTTGTAACACCCCATAATTTTAACAACACTAAAGATGATAAATTAAAGAATAATTAAATAAATGTTCAGAATTAAGTGAAACGGGCCGTGCCATTACGTTTGTCTCAGAATTCTGGTCAAAATAGACAACTGGTTTCCGTAAAACGGACATCGTACGAAGAAGTTATTAAGGTTTGACGTTTATATATGCACAAGAGAATTATATATAAACATAACAATCCAAAATCATTTCAGAAATTTTCAAATCAGCCCAAAACCATAGGCGGGAAAATTCCCGCTCTAGGTGTCGACCCAGGGGTCGGCCCCATAAGGGGGGTGTCGACACATGTGTCAACCTCATAAGGAGGGGGTCGACCCCCCGCCAGATCCGAGGAAGAATTCATTTTTCTGAACGTGGACTCCTTTCTTGACCAAATTCGTTGATTCTAGGCTATAAATAAGACCCTATACCCATTGTTTTATTCATTCTAAATCAATGGAGAACTAGATGTTGCCTCTGTCCAGATTAAATCAAGTCTTTTCTTCTTCAACAATCAACTAAAGTTATTCAAGTTCAAAGATATGTGATTCAACATCTGCAATCCCTCTTCTATTTCTTAGATCCAATCACAGTGAGTCTACGTTATTTTTAGATCTAAATATTTTAAAGTTAATTTTGATATGACTATAACTTGGATCCAAGCCTGTGACTATTTGAATCATATCAGATCCGCTATAACTTATGTATTTAAGTTATTCTAACGTGACTATGAACTGGATATAAGCCTATACCTATTATCATGTCATATCTGCCATTGTTTGTTGATCTAATTCATTATTTAGATCTCATCATGCCTGTTTATGATGTCCCTATTATATTAGAATCGGTTTCATTATCACATATTCGTCAGATATGTTCCGTTATGGCTATCTTGTCATTATGCCCAACTTTGTCACTATATGTTTATTAGCTGCTATGACTATTTTACCGTCATATGTCGATCCTATTATTATGATTACTTATGTTCTCTTCCCCCTTCTTTTCCCTTTTTATTTTATAGCCAGGCTACCTTCGAGCCTAGGAATACTGCTGAAATATGCGAATGCGTTAAATTGGGAATGAGGGGAAAACATTAAAATTGGGGAATAATTTGTATTGGGAAATTTTGGGCATAACTTGAATGAAATATATGAATGTGGATTTGGGACATAAAACAAAATTGTGATTAAAGGTCTTAATTTAGGGCATATGATTCATTATGAACATGACTTGGGAAAGGAGCATGAAAACCCATAATGACATTGGAGTAATCGGTTAATAATGAAAATGCCTAGAATTGCAGTAATTAGAAACTGTGACCGCCCTTAGATACGAGGTTAGATTACACTTGTGGTGGAAGTCTGCTCAAAACCGACCAGCATATCCAACGACCATAAGTGGTGAATCTAATGTGAGAGGTCGAAATGCATAAACACGAAACGTGCTAAGACACGATGTTAAGTCCGACTTGTGGAAGAAGTTTGCCTGGACCCGCCCGGCATATCCAGCATCCACATGTTGTAGGCTTAATGTAGGAGGTCTAGCACATTATAACCATAAATGAATATATGGAAATAAAAAAAATACTTCACTTGGTTGAATCCATAGGGATTGTATGAACATATTAACTTGAGTAGGGGTTAAGTAAACTTGTTTGAAACAGTGGGTGGGTTAAGTAAATCTTGGGTTGGTGGGCAATACTTATATATAGGCCTACAAACTTAACCTGTGGGGTTGTGCAATTTTTTACTCTGGTATGGCATAACCTATGGAAAACCTAGTGCGGATGCAAGAATAGGGGGAAGCTTGTATCAGCTTGTGTGTAGGACATGTTTCAGTCCATAACCCATATATATGTATCAAATGAGTACTCCGAACTATGTCGGAATTGGGGCACGCTTACTGGGACAATTATTAGAGATCCAAACGAAGGGGTGGTGTGGGCAGTGCGTTCCGACGGGGTTATGTGCGTGCATGGATCCGACAAAGGAGGTTTAGACGCTGTGACATCAGTAGATATGGTTGTGCACATCCTGGAAACAAAGGGTTGCCACTTCAGGAAGTGATACATCCTACTGTGAGGCCAACGCAGGGTATCTACGGAGTAAGGAGCCGATCGATTGGGCTAGTAATTAGGATACATCTAGACTCTAGTATGTTTAGGAGCTTGTGATTCTCCTTAGGGATAACTCCGGTATGTTAGGGTGCCTATTGATTGTATAGGGTTTAACCTCTCAATAGAAGTGCGCTTAAGTCTACCATCTTATAGTTGTTGGGATCATCTCATTTTGGTTATACTAGTATTGGTGCAGAGAAAGAGAAAGTACTAGAGAAGCGCAATACATTCTATCATGTTTATCATGTTTACCTTGTCATACCTACTTTTATGATGTTATCTCTCTTATCCACTTTATATGTTTATCATGATGCTTTTACTTATTTATATGCTAAAAGTAACTAGACTCGCCAGACTTTATGTCTGACCCATTTTGTTTCCTCTTCTTTCTCTTTCGGTCCCCCTCCCCCCGGGTTCTCAGGGTGGGAATTCTCAAGCTTGATCAGGATTATGCTTTCATCTTGCTTGGAGCTGCTTAGATGTACTGCTTGATTTCATATCTCTACTATGGCTATGTTTTGGAGATTATGCTTCTTTTATTATTGTACTCTGATATTTTAAGTACAAGACAAAAAAATTAGTAATGTACTGGGTTTTATGCATTTTAGACATATGATGTAACCATGTTTTGAACTATGATGTTTTCTGCTTAATAAAAATTTAAATTCCGCTGCTATTTTATATCTGTCTTGTAATGTTTATGTTTCTGTTTACCTATAATGCTTCACGAAACTTAATGAGTGATATTAACGGACGTGGGGTGTCGCACTTGGTATCAAAGCTGAAGTTTACCAGATTAGATAAAAGATTTTGATAATTATTTTCAAAAGGTTTTAAAAGAAAGCATTTTCAAAAGAAAATTTTGTTTTAAAAAACATATTACCCAAAGCCATATGTAATATCTTTCGATTCTCCGCTTGAGTCCTTTTTCCTTTTTATCGGGGGAATCGATTCTTCTCGAAAGGTGTCCCCATTTCGGCATGGTTCCGTTGGCATGTTAAAACTACGACACGTGTCAAAATGCAATGAAGTGCATAACCTCCATCTGTAGCCACAGTAGTTTCACCTGCGGCTAAGTTTCTCGAGCTCCATAAGGATTTCCATGCGATGGAGGCAGCTTTCGAGTGACTTGTTAGCTTGTTACACAAGCAAGATAAAAAGGAGAATAAGGGAGTTGGGGCTAAGGAGCACATCCCAAGGATAAGAAAAATGAAGGCCCAAGAAAAGACAATAACAACAACAAAAGAAGGGTGGAAAGAATGACAAGTCTAAGGATAAGAGGAAGTGCCATAATTACGGACGCGAGGGTCACTTAGTAAAGGACGGCAAAAGAAGAGAGAATTCTTGCTTCGGTTGTGGAGAGGTCGGACACTTTTCCAAGGAGTGCCCGAAGAAGCAAGGACAAGGTTAAATGGAAGGAGCTTCTGGAGGGCAGGTGCATGATCTCGCGACCAGTGCTCCAGATCGAGGTAGGGAAGTTTCCGTTGAAGGTTTGATTTCTCTTTCCAATCATCCATTTAGAACTCTTTTTGATTCAGGAACTTCACATTCTTTTATATTTGATTCTGTGGTTGAGTCTCTACACCTTTGTACTAGTATGGTAGTGGATCCCGTTGTTGTCTCAAACCCCGTTAGTGGTACGACTCATTTATCTATGATTTGTCGGGGTTTGAAAATATTGGTATTAGGCGTCGAATTTGAATGTGATGCATATGTGATTGGTTTCATGGGCTGTGGATATAATTCTATGGATGGATTGGCTAGCCATGTATGTGCCACTATGGATTGTGAGAGGAGGGTCGTTAAACTTTTGACTTGCCATGGAAGGACTCTCGAGATTTCTTGTGACCCAATGGGGTCTGTCATGCTTAGTTTCCAAGAGTCACTTGATGCATCTATCGATGATTTGCGATCTGTACCAGCAGTCCGTGAGTATCCTGATATTTTTGATGAGGTTCGGGGATTACCTCTGAGGCGTGATATCGATTTTCGTATAAGCTTGGTGGACAACACAAAGCCAGTTGCATTACCTGTGCGCCATATGGCTCCATGGGAAAGGAGTGAGCTTAGCAAGCAAGCAGGGAAGCTACTTGAGAAAGGGTTTATTAGGCGAAGCATATTTGAATGGGGTGCTCTGGTGGTATTTGCAACTAAGGCAGATGGTTCGCTTCGCTTATGTGTAGACCATAGGGAGTTGAATAAAATCACCAAGAAGAATAGGCACCCACTCCCGAGGATAGATGATCTATGTGATTAGCTCGTTGGTGCATCTGTTTTCTCTCAATTTGACTTGGCCATGGGGTTTCATCAGTTGAGGGTGGTCGAGGATCGTATAGACAAGACCGCTTTTAGGACTCCGGATGGTTTCTTTGAATGGCTCTTTATGCCTTTTGGGTTGATGAATGCACCCGCCTATTTTGTTGATCTGATAAGTAGGGTTTTCGAGAGTTCGTAAATAAATTTGTTGTGGTCTTTGTTTTTGGCATCTTAATTTTCTCGAAGAGCGAGGAAGAGCGTGCCTTACATATAAGGGAGGTTTTGAAAACTCTGTGCGTGCATCAACTTAAGGAAAAATTCTCCAAATGCCATTATTGGAGAAAAGAGTGAGATTTCTATGGCATATGGTCTCTAAAGATGGGTAGTAGTAGATCCCGCAAAGATAGTTGTAGTTCAAGTTTGGCAAATACCAAAGAATGCAACGGAGGTGAGAAGTTTTCTTGGATTGGCAGGCTATTATAGAAAGTTCATTAAGGACTTCGCAAAAGATATCAGCCCCACTCACCAGGCCGACAAAGAAGAATCTGACGTTTTCATAAGATATAGATTGTGATGTTTCTTTCCAACAATTGAAGAGGGCTCTGACAACAGCCCCAGTCTTGACCTCGCCTGATGGGAATAAAGTGTTTATCGTATACACTGATGCATGTGGTACAGGGCTTGGTGTGGTTTTGATGCAAGAGGGAAGGCTAGTATGTTATGGGGGTAGACAGCTAAGAGTTCATGAGAAGAACTACTCTGCGCATGATTTAGAGCTAGCTGCCACAGTATTCGCGCTTAAGATGTGGCACAATTATTTGCTTGGAGAGAAGTTCTAGTTGTATACGGATCATAAATCTCTCAAGTACTTGTTCTCGCAGAAGGAACTTAATTTAAGGCAACAAAGGTTGTTGGAGTTCCTAGCATCTTATGACTTTGAGATTGCTTATACCCATGACAAGGGTAATGTGGTGGCAGATGCACTGGGTAGGCAGAGGATGGACTTAAGTCCTCTATTTGTGGAGAGGAAAAGCTTGGAGTTCTATCGACTTTTGATTTTAGACCCTCCACCGAGTTTATACCTGGTTTATTGGCATCACTAGAGGTGTGACCTACTCTTATGGATCAGATAGGAGCTTTGCAGCGAGAGGATCCACAGATTTCAGACATCTTGGATAGGCTCAATAAAGGGGAGACTTCTAGTCACCTCAGTAGATATTCCACGGATGATAGAGGGTGGTTGCGATGAGATGGAAGGCTTTGTGTTTCCCAAGTTGGGAGTTTATTGAAGACAGTCCTAGAGGAAGCCTATCATTCTAAGCTGACTATTCATCTAGGCCGTGATAAGATGTACAGAGATATGAAGAGGGTTTTCTTTTGGGCTAGGATGAAGAAAGATATAGCGGAGTTTGTTTCTCAATGTTTGATATGCTAGCAAGTCAAAGTGGAGCAAAAGAAGCCTGATGGTTTACTTTACCCTTTAGAGGTCCCACAATGGCAGTGGGAGAGTGTCTCTATGGATTTCATCGATGGTTTTCCTAGATCAAGAAGGGCAACACCGGTATTTGGGTTGTAGTAGACTTACTAAAATCGCTCATTTCATTCCAGTTAAGAGTAAGAGGACGGCAACATGGTTGGTAGCAATTTACGTTCGTGAGATAGTCCGTCTTCATGGATTACCTTCCCGTGTCGTAAGTGATCATGACCACATTTTCACTAGTGAATTTTGGAGGAGCTTGTAAGAAGCATTAAGTAAACAGTTGTGTTTGAGCACCGCTTATCACCCTCTGACCGATGGACAGAAGGAAAGGGTGGATAGAGTTCTTGAGGATCTTTTAAGATTGTGTGCCCAAGACTTCAGAGGAACTTGGCAATAGCATCTTCCTTTAGTGGAGTTTGCCTACAAAAACAGTTATCAAGCTAGTATTGGCACGACACCCTTCGAAGCATTATACAGATGACCTTGTGGATCATCGACTTGTTGGTGGGAGTCTACAGAAAGACTTCTACTTGGACCAGATATGGTTAGAGAAACCTCCGAAAAGGTTGATCTTATTAGACGACGAATGAAGATAGCTCAGGAAAGGCGGACAGACAAGAGAAGGACTGAGACTGAATTTGAGGTGGCAGACATGGTTTTTATTAAGGTATCACCATTAAGAAATGTGGTTGATTTAGATCTGTAGGGAAATTGGCACCTAGATTTATAGGTCCATTTCCCATAACAGAAAGGACTGACCAAATGGCCTATAGAGTAAAACTACCAGAGAGACTATCTGGCGTTTATGATGTTTTCCACGTTTCTCATTTACGGAAGTGCTTGCATGATGCCGCAGAAGTAGTTGAGCCGAGTATGCTTGAGGAAAATTAGGTGGAATGGGGGACAACTATTAGACAAGTTCCTACCCATATTCTTGGATCAGAGGTTAAGAAGCTACGCAACATAGAAGTCAAGTTGATGAAAGTTCAGTTGGGAGATAACCAAAAGGATGCAACTTGGGAGACCAAAGACGAGATTCGCGCTTCGTACCCTTTTCTTTTCAAGGGTATGTTCTTAACTTCCGTTTCAAAGCTTTTATTCATGCATGTTTCTATCATTTAAGTATATCCTATCGATCGAATCTTCGACCTTTAGGTAGGAATCCCATGGATGTAAACATGTGTTTGAGACATGTTGTGTTTGATGGATACAAGTGGATGCAAGTGTTTGATAGTGGTTTCTCATGGATGCATACACACACACATTAGGCACTAGATCGGCTCAATCACTCTCATACTGCACATGGATGTCTGTGAATTTTTCTTCTTTTTATGGATGTAAATGGATGTATCATCATATGTATGTTGCATTTGGATGAATGATTGTGCACACATATAGAACTTACATGTTATAATAGGATTATTTGCATACATAATGGATTCATGGCACTAACATTCATTGCATTAAGGAGATCGACTGAATCAGTAAAGCGCCTGATCTTTCGCATTAGTATTGGGACATATACACACACCTTTGCATATGTTCATATAAGCGTTAGAAGCCTTTAAGGACAATGGAAGCCTGTGATTGGTGGATGAGTAGATGGGTGATGAATGTTAGGATATATATTCTTCTTAACTTAGAGATATCGGGGACAAAATCCTTTAAGTAGAAGAGAATGTAACACCCCGTAATTTTAACAACACTGAAGATGATAAACTAAAGAATAATTAAATAAATGTTCGAAATTAAGTGAAACGGACTGCGCCATTGCATTCATCCCAGAATTCTGGTCAAAATGGACACATGGTATGCGTAAAAAGGACAACGTATGAAGAAGTTATTAAGTTTTGAAGTTTATATACACACAATAGAATTATATATAAACATAACAATCCAAAATTAGTTCAAAATAATTCAAATCAGCCCAAAACCGTAGCTGGGAAAATTCCCGCTCTGGGTGTCGACCCAGAGGTCGACTCCATTAGGGGGGTGTCGACCCATGGTCGACTCCATAAGGAGGGGGTCGACCCCCCCCCCCCCCGGCAGATCCGAGGCAGAATTCATTTTTCTGAACATGGACTCCTTTCTTGATCAAATTCATTGATTCTAAGCTATAAAAAAGACCCTATGCCCATTGTTTTATTCATTCCAAATCAATGGAGAACTATATGTTGCCTTCTGCCCTGATTAAATCAAGTCTTTTCTTCTTCAACAATCAACTAGAGTTATTCAAGTTTAGAGATATGCGATTTAACATCTGCAATCCTTCTTCTATTTCTTAAATCCAATCACAGTGAGTCCAAGTTATTTTTAGATCTAAATATTTAAAAGTTAATCTTGACATGACTATAACTTGGATCTAAGCCTATGACTATTTGAATCATATCAGATCTGCTATAAACTATGTATTTAAGTTATTCTGACGTGACTATGAACTGGATCTAAGCCTATACCTATTTATCATGTTAGATCTGCCATTGTTTGTTGATCTAATTCATTATTTAGATCTCATCATGCCTGTTTATGATGTCCCTATTACATTAGAATCAGTTCCATTATCACATATTCATCAAATATGTTCCTTTATGTCTATCTTGTCATTATGCCCAACTTTGTCACTGTATGTTTATTAGCTGCTATGACTATTTTACTGTCATATGTCGATCCTGTTATTATGATTACTTCTGTTCTCTTCCCTCCTTCTTTTCCCTTTTTATTTTATAGCCATGCTACCTTTGAGCCTAGGCATACTGCTGAAATATGCGAATGCGTTAAATTGGGAACGAGGGGAAAACGTTAAAATTGGGGTATAATTTGTATTAGGAAATTTTGGGCATAACTTGAATGAAATATATTAATGTGGATTTGGGGCATAAACCAAAATTGTGATTAAAGACCTTAATTTGGGGCATATGATTCACTATAAACATGACCTGGGAAAGGGGCTTGAAAACCTATAATGACATTGGAACAATTGGTTAATAATGAAAATGCCTAGAATTACAGTAATTAGAAACTGTAACCATGCTTAGACATGAGGTTAGATTCCACTTATGGTGGAATTCTGCCTAGAACCGCATGGCATATCTAGCAACCAAAAGTGGTGAGTCTAATGTGAGAGGTCTAAATGCATAAACGCGAAACATGCTAAGACACGAGGTTAAGTTTGACTTATGGAAGAAGTCTGCCCAAACCCGCACGACATATCCAGCACACGCAAGTTGTTGGCTTAATGTGGGAGGTCTAGTGCATTATAACCATAAATGAATATATAGAAATAAAAATGAATACTTAACCTGGTTGAATCCATCGGGATTGTATGAACATGTTAACTTGAGTAGGGGTTACTTAAACTTGTTTGAAACAGTGGATGGGTTAAGTAAATCTTGGGTTGGTGGGCCATATTTATATATAGGCCCACAAACTTAACCAGTGGGGTTATGCAATCTTTTACTTTGGTATGGCATAACCTGTGGAAAACCTAGTGGGATGCAAGCGTAGGGGGAAGGTTGTATCATCTTGTGTGTGGGACCCGTTTCGGTCAGTAACCCATATATAGGTATCAAACGAGTACTCCGAACTAGGTCGGAGTCACGGCACGCTTACTGGGTTAATTGTAAGAGATCCAAACGAAGGGCTGGTGTGGGCAGCATGTTCCAACGGGGTCATGTGTGTGCATGGGTCCGACAGAGGAGGTTTAGACGCCATGACATCAGTAGATATGGTCGTGCACATCCTGAAAACGAAGGGTTGCCACTTTAGGAAGTGATACATCCTACTGTAGGGCCAGCACAGAGTATCTACGGAGTAGGGAGCCGATCGATTGGGGTAGTAATTAGGGTACATCTAGACTCTAGTATGTTTAGGAGCTCATTATTACCCTTTGGGGTAACTCCGGCATGTTGGGTTGCCTGTTGATTGTATGGGGTTAAACCTCTCAATAGAAGTACGCCTAAGTCTACCATCTTATTGTTGTTGGGAACATCTCATTCTGATTATACTAGTATTGGTGTAGAGAAAGAGAAATTGCTAGAGAAGCATAATACATTCTATCATGTTTATCCTGTTTACCTTGTCATACCTCCCTTTTATGATGTTATCTCTCTTATCTACTTTATATGCCTGTCATGATGCTTTTACTTATTTATATGATAAAAGTAACTAGACTCGCCAGACTTTATGTCTGACCCATGTTTTTCCTCTTCTTTCTCTTCCTCTCCTCACTCCCCCTTGGGTTCTTAGGTGGGAATACTCAAGCTTGATCAGGATTCTGCTTTCATCTTGCTTGAATCTGCATAGATGTACTGCTTGATTTCATATATCTACTATGGCTATGTTTTGGGGATTGTGCTTCTTTTATTATTGTACTCTGATGTTTTAACTATAAGACAGAAATTTTAATGATGTACTGGGTTTTATGCATTTCAGACATATGATGTAACCATGTTTTGAACTACGATGTTTTTTGCTTAATAAAATTTTAAATTCCGCTGTTATTTTATATTTGTCTTGTAAAGTTTCTGTTTCTGTTTACCTATAATGCTTCAGGAAACTTAATGCATTCTCTTAACGAGTGACGTTAACGGTCATGGGGTATCACAATATTCTTAACATTCTAGGGAATAAGTTATTGGGTAAGTTTGGCTCACATCCCTAATAAGTTTGGAAATTAGGCCCATGTCCCTGTGTTATTTTGATATAAATTACATCCTTATTTTTTCAAAAAATCATCAAAAAATCAAAAAGTAAAAAAAAAACATAAATTCATAATTAAATAAAACACATAAGCATCATCAAATTCAGGCATTAAAACCAGTGAAAAATGCACCAAAAAACAAAAAAACAGCGAATTTCTAGTTTATTGCATCAAAGGATGCACATATTTGCTATTATTGCTTACATGCATCCATCTTAACTTTTATGCATATAATACAGAATAAATGCATACATTTCTGCAACAATTCATAGTCCATGCATACCAGTTCATCTTTATTTGCATACTTGTATGCAATAAACTCAATAATTGCATACATATATGCAATAACTCGTGCAGATTTTTCAACAGAAACACTGTTGTATGCATATATTGAGAATAACTACATAAATGTGTGGAATAACTCTTGTAGATTTTTCAATAGAAACACTGCATGAATTGTTGCATACATGTATGCAATAAAACTCAATTATTGCATACATGTATGCAATTTTTTTGTTTTTTCAGATTTCTTCTAGGAATATTTGTGATTTTTTGATTTTTTTTTATAGTGCAACGCATAATTTTCTTTAAAAACATGTAACTACCAAAATAGGGACCTTCTTTGAATTATAAACTTGGACTGGATGTCGTTTTAATTTTGAAACTTTTTAAGGATTTGTCCCCCATATTCACTAAATTATATTGCAATTACCACATATTACAGTAATTTGTCATGTTAAGAATAACAGGGAACATAAATGGTAAATATACCATTATCTAAAAGGTATAATTCTAAATTAACTCACCTGACAGCATTTTAATCCCTGATCTGATTCAGATATATGATTATGTGGTCTTCCTAACTGAATCTATTAATTAAACAACCACGGATTTACAAATTTGATACTAAAAGAAAGGGAAAGAAACCTAAATAAATCAGATTCACAGGACATACCTCACATTAATCTGAAATTTGAACACCTATGTTGTTGATTTATATTCTTTATCTTCAAATCTTGAATCATAATTTCCTAAAGAAAATTTTCTAATTTCTGAAAGATTTGGAGAGGAAAGAAAATGGCAGAGCCTTGGCATCATCTAAGGAAATATGTGTTGAAGGTTATGCTTTGCTAGTCCATTTATATGTGTACAAGAAATCCTGATCTATCTGATTTGAAAATTTAAAATCCAAGCCGTACAAACCAGAAACACACGTCACAGACCAGTGAAGATCAGGCTCGGGTGGGTCGACCCCTGTGTCGACCTTAAGGTCGACACATGGGTCGACCTTAAGGTCGACACATGGGTCGACCCCTGTGAAGCCTGGGTCAATCCATCTCCTGAGTCTAAACAAGTATTTCTGCCGCTTAAATTTTTGATTAACGTTATATAATAACGTTTAAGTTATTTCTTAATATAACTCATCTTAATTATTATTTTCCTCTTATATGTTTATCTAATTTCAAATTTGGTATGCACATATATGCATACAACCTTTTAAATCTTTACTTTCTAATAACTTACCCATACAGGCTCCGTTTTAGACAAGTCATATATTAAAACAAATCAGAAAATTTCCTTGAACACAATGGTATATGTTTTAGGGCTAATTTCTGAAACTATAAATTATCGATATTTTCATTTAATATTTATATAAATATATGGGGTGTTACAACTTGGAACCGCAGTACAACATAGAATGCAGGCACAAAGAACTAATAGTTACTTGAACTGGCTGCAACCTTCATGGTCTAAATGACCCGAGATTATTCTACAGTGTGAAAATGTCCTACATTTCTATAATAAAATTCAAACATAAATGCATCCTTAAACATCAACACAGAAATAGAAAACACTAAAACCAACAAGACTAATTATATACCTTGTAGTATATAATTTTTAAATACGTTTCTTGTGTTTGAAATACAAGATTTCAACCTGATTGATAAAAATGAAATGATAAGTGAAAATTACTTCAAATTAGCTTCATTCTTTCTGGTATCATCATCATCATCTTTCTCATTTTCTACATTTAATTTCCTTCTGGTTCCTTTTTACGTCTCACTGACGTCTTCTTTACCATTATTCATATTAGACACCGGTGAAAGTTTATTCTTACCCACTTTAGGTGACTTGTTTTTCATCATTTAGTGTTGCTACTAAAGTCTATGTGCGGTACTATGCTTGTGCTTTATCAGTTTCTTTGCAGAACCTATGACAATAAAAATAATAATAATGGCCTTCATAGTTCTTCACACACATACAAAGACACACACACACATATATATGTAACAACCCAGAAAATCTGAACCAATTTAAAATTTTTAATTTGGCTATTTTGGTGGATTTTAAATATTTAAAATAAATATTTTAAATGATAACGACGAAAATTGTGTTTGAATCGACGTTTGAAAATAAATATAATTACTTTGAATTATAAACAAGGCCTGAAATGGCACGGCAGTTTCGATATTCGAATTCAAACTTTGACTGACTGTACCGGGTGCAAAACAAAACGCATTTTAGTGAAACCAAAAATATTTAAATCTGTTAGTGAATATCTTTTTAACGAATCTGAAAAATCGAAGTTTCGTAGCGGGAAGCAAAAGTTATGGCCAAATGAATTTTCAGAATGGTTGCTATAGAATTTATATAGCCCATGAAAATGGCCATTTTGCAAACGACCTCAGAATTCGACGAAACCACTTTTGTTGTATCCGGGATGTCAAATTATTGCTAGGTTTCAAATTTCATAATTTTTGAAGCTAGTATTTGAGTGTGGAAAAGGAAAATATGTTTGGTCGATTTCTATTAAATTGGATCGACCAGAAAAACGCCAATTTTCAAACGGTCTCAGAATTCGACGAAACTAGTTTTATTGGGACCGTACCGTCAATATGAAGCTAGAAAATATTTTTCGGGAATTTTTAGAATCAGTATGTGGCCCCGGCAAATGGAAATGTACGTTCAAAACAAATATTGGATGTTTTATATTTTAATTCGAAGGAAAACTGACTGAAACAGTCGAATGGGGCTACGAAACATATCTGATTGTGTTCAGAATAGGGGTATTTAGCTAGGGACGACAGTCGTTGGCTTTGGATTGGAGTTTGTAGGAGATAAGGGGTATTTTAGAAATTTAAAAATATATAAATAAAATAAAAAACCCTCATTGGCCAGAATACTTTCTCTCTCCTCGTAATCGTTCCAGACGACGATGGAAAGGGGTTTAAACCTTCTCTCCTCAAATCTGATCAATCCACGCAATAAAATCACGAGCGCCAGTAGAGTTTTTCGTAGTTCTTCCAATTCCCTTCAAATCCATATAAGATTTGAAATTTATCGTTGCTTCGTTCTGGAGTTACGGGTCTCGAAAGTCAAGCCCTTTCCAGCGCCGCTGCATTGCCTATAGGCCATCGAAGTGGGCCCTGCTTCAGGCGCCAGTGCGCCTCTCTCCTCTCTTCAATTTTTCTGAGCCTTCTGCAATTTTTGGTGGAGTGGAACCCAATGTGAGATTTCTGAATTATAAACGATATGGAAATGACGATGTATAAATTATATATTCGAAGTATGAGTTATATAAGCGTTGTACACCTCATGTATAAGCGTTGTATAAGTTGTAAGTTCGATGTATAAGTTATATATGAGTTGTAAAAATTATATATGTGTTGAAATAGAAGTGAAATATACTTATATATATACACACCCCTCGTCCACAAACCATGGACGATATTTATTAGTTGTGATTGGTGTGAAAATTGGTTGATTAGAATTGTTTGTGGTTGAAATTTATTGATTGTGGTTGAAAAATACCCGTTTGTGGTTGAGAATTAATTGTTTGAAACCATATATGATTAGTTTGTGGAAACGAAAAAAATAAACATGCCACCTGTGTGCGAACTAGATGCATGAAATCCCCATTGTCAAAAGCTGCGAGGCTTTAAGGTAGAGCGAGGAGCCGTACTAGGGACGGTCCCGGTTTTAACTACCATGTCGTTATGCTGCCGAAATTTTCTGAAATATTTCTGTGTTTGATTTAAATTCATGTGTTGAATGTTGAAATAATATTCATGTGTTGAATGTGGAAATAAATTCATGTGTTGAATGGAGTTCGTGTATTGAATGAATTCTTTGAAAAATAAAAATAACATTTTTACCTTATATATAAACTATATAAAATAATCATGTTTTGAAATAAATTCTTTTGCAATAAAAATAGCATTTTTACCTTATATATAAACTATATAAAATAATCGTGTTTTGAAATAAATTGTTTTGCAATAAAAATCACATTTTTATTATATATATAAACTATAGAAATTATTCAAGTGGTGAATGGTGAAATAAAAATTCATGTGTTGAATAGAAATTCATGTGTTGAATAGAAATTCCTGTGTGGAAATAAATTAAACGAAATTCATGTGTTGAATAGAAATTCCTATGTGGAAATAAAATAAACAAAATTCATGTGTTGAAATAAATATTTGTTGGATAAAAATATCGTTTTTATCAAATATGTGAAGTGAAAATGGTTTTGAAATCGAAGAACCGATTATATATATATATATATATATATATATATATAATTAAAATATATCGAATAACGAAGCTGCAGTTCGTGTTTTGAAACCGTGATTTCAAACGATTAGTGCGGGAGATCCGACCATCGGATTTTCCCGAAACCGAAACCGCTGGGTTCGCTTTGGAAATATCTTTCCAACGATACCCACTTTGTGAAAATCCAACAGTTGGATTGTCTGGAATGTTTAATTCAAATATGAAGAAAAACAGCGTCAAAATCGATTATATATATATAATTAAAATATATCGAATAACGACGCTGTAGTTCATATTTTGAAATCGAAACTTCAAACGAGTGTACCGCGAGATCCGACTGTCGGATTTTCCCAAAACTGAAACCGTTGGATTCGTTTTGAAAAGATATTTTTAATGATATAAAATTTGTGAAGATCCAACGATTAGATTTTCAGAGATGTGTAAATCAAATCTGAAGAAAAACAGCGGTATGGTCGCGTTATGGCCTGAAGCATCGTTTGAATGAATTGGCTATTTTTAAAATAAATAAAAATAGCGATAAATCGTGATAAAATATTATAAACGATACGGAATGGAAATAAACTGAATTTGCTCGGTTTATGTGATATTTGATGGTTGAATGTGTTTGGCGTGAATTGTTATCGAATAATTTAACCATTGAAATGAATTGATTTAAATTCTAAATATACGTGAATTATTTTAAAAGGCCGAGTTAAATCTCATTTCAAATGATTGATCGGCGATAAGAAGTCGATGATGAAGACGGTGGTTGAAGACCGGAAATCTTCACCTCGGTTGGATGATAACTGATGTCTTGATTGGGAGGCATCCCGAAATATAGATAATAAGTGGTGATCGTCCAGACGTACGTGGAGATCGATGGGTATGCGAGGTATATAGTGCCTTCGGTTTCGTTCAGACCCAGAACGAACTTGCAAATGGACTATGTGTCCGACATTGGATTTTGTTCTGTGCTGATTGATCTCTATTAAATATATATATCTGTTTGGCGGCGGAGAATTTATTCTCTTGCTTAACGCCCTGCTCTGAGATGTACGAGCTCAGAGGTTATATATCGATAGAAATCAGTTGCATAGCGTGAATTGCCTGTGTGGCACGTCTAAGTGGCAGATGATCAAGGCTTCTGTTGAAAACAAAGTCTTGTGGTTGATGATCAAAGCACGGCCTGTGTGGCATAGCTTTGTGTGTAACGTTGATTCGCGGTCCTCACACCCCGGTATGAACCAGAAACGGGATAGGACATCAGGGAGGGCATGCGTTTCCTTCTAGCTAGAGGTGGTGTCAGTGGTTAAACTGGCTGGCATATATATTATTTTCACTTGTGTGGTTGTTGTTGTTGCGTGGCGCCTCGGATATATCGGTGATTATGTGGAGCCGATGGAGTCATTCGTTGGCTCATTTACGCCACAAAGGGCGGGGAAACGCAGTGTTTAGGCATTTTAATCCACATCGATGGACCGGCCCTGACGATCCAAGGGTTTGACTGAGTACTTGCCCTGAGACTCGGGCTAGACAGTCTCGAATTCGGTAAGGACTATTTTTGCCTTGGTTCATGACGGAAATCCAATTTCCAAATACAACACCGTGCGGTTTTGATTGTATATATATGGCGATAAGATATATGGTACCCATGTCGTCTATGATTGATAGTTATGATTGAAATTGTTTTCAAAACATATAAACACTAGTAAAAATATCAAATTCTTTTGTTTTATTCGTATTAAGCATATTTTGGTCATTATAAGGTAAAACTCTATCCTCCGGTTTGCGTTGCATTGTGTGATGGGAACTGAGTCTTATAATGGCTTCATTTTTATAAAAAGCATTGCGATGTTTCAAAGATTTACTTGTTTTAAAGCACTGGCAATCCAATGGAGTAAACCCGTTCCGCGAAAGTGGCGTGGTCCTCTGATTAGCCATATTATAAAATGTGTTAAGTAGATTTCTCATACCAGTCTCATGACTGACTCGTAGTTTGTTTCACTTGCAAACTCGGGTGCCCCTCTTTCTACACGGGCAGCCTTGTATTCAGGTTTTAGCAGGCTCTTTCTGGATAGCTGGAGCTGAAGATGGATCCTATCATTTATCTCTTTTTATGCTGTTCAGCTCCTATTGTACATATTATGTTTGTTTTCCGCTGTAGACATTTATGTATGGCTGAACTGTATTTGTACTATGTATGATCCTGTATACTGTGTAACTCTGATGATGTTTATCCAGTGTATTATGTGTGCATTATCTAGTATATTTATTTAATTGTGTTCTGTTATTATCTGTTTATGTGTTATATTCCAAAGATTACCCTTGCCACCGTCGTACGGGGTTTTGGGGTCGTCACAATATATATATATATATATATATATATATATATATATATGTATGTATGTATATGTACACGAGAATGGATCTGTATTACATACATACCTTGAATTATGTTTTCCCTTGGCCATATGTTTACATGTGTCTGCATTTGACTCAACGGCTCAATGTCTTTATCAAATGGGGTTGTCAATGTAAAAATCAATTTCTTCTTCATTATTACAGACATCTACAAATTCATTTATATCCATGTAATCCAACATCAGCTGCCAGCCACCCTCTCTTTCCTTTATTTATATAGATTCCTCCTATTTTAGTGTAATGGGTGTAATCTTTTACAAACTCCATAAGCACACTATATGAAAAGCAGTCCACACCTACGCAATTTATTGAGAAAGATTTTCCACCCACATAACTTGTCCTTTGAAACTCTCCATCATAGTGCAGCCGGATTTATAACTTCATCCATCCTGTACAAAATGAATATCTTAGAACAAGTGCATGCATGTTAAAGTGGACAAAAACAACAATTAACATTTTATACTAAAACAAATTTATATGACAGTAAAGAAAGATTAAATCATAAAACATGCGAATAGTGTAAATTGTATTATGAAAAAAGAGTGTCAAATACATCAATCAAAGATAGTGATTTACAACTAAAATAAAAAGTGCAAACTACTTCATAAATTAGACTACTTATTACACCAAAATTAAAGCAATAATAAACAGCATTTTTTTTATCCTAAGGAGACAGAACAAGAACTATTGTTTCTAGTTGTATTAGTGGGACATCATCCCTAATCCAACCCCCATCAATAAATTCTCTTTCTAGTTCACCACCTATGCCAATATCTTGTGAATGCGGATTGCTCATGTCTTCTTCCATTGCATTATGATTTTTAGTATCACACCAATCTATCACCAATATTTTAATAATGTAATGACTGTCCTTTTCATCTACATGTTCCACATAAAATACTTGTTGCACTTGAGAAGATAGGACATAAGGATCAGTTTTATGGCACTTATATAAATTTTCTTGAGTAAAACCTTACGAATCTTTTTCCTCTTGGTACGAGCAACATTAAAAAGGAACACTGTGAAAGCTCCCAATAATCAAGTTCAAAATTTTCTTCAATTGATCCGTAGTAATTAACATCTCCAACTATTGGGTTTCGGTCTTTCGAACTTGCAAAGCTAGTGGTTTCGACAGTCAAAAATACGCCATTATTTTGTGTGGTACATCGTGAAGCTCTAAATTTCATGTGGAATTTATATCCATTTATTACATAACTGATAAACTACCTGTTAGACAAAAAATTGGGCCTAACACCAAAATGCAGATCACAGAATGCAGAAAATATTAAATAAAGAGGAGACACACGAGGTTTTTATAGTGGTTCGGCTGTAGATGTAGCCTACGTCCACTTTATAATCTTATTGTTATACTGATAGATTACAAGAATCAGTTATATGCGGACACACAATCCGTGTGTTAATTGAGATTAAAAGAGGAGAATTTATGTGTAGAAAGATGCAAAATCCTTGCACTTCAGTAATGGTGGAAGCCGTGAAGAAGAATGGCCAAAAAGATCCTTGAAAATGCCTTTAAATGGTATATTTATAGCTGTAGGAGAGCTTCTGGGAAGACCGGTTCGTGATGGGGTACGTGGCATCCGATCTGGGAAAATAGGAGTAGGAGTAGCCTTAAGAATAGATCAAAACAGTGCGCGTATTTGCAGGTCTGGAGATCGGTTCATGGTTATGGGTCGGATCGTGATATGGCTATCACGATCCGGGTCTGGTTGCGAGCTGGAGTGAAGTGCTGGCGATCGGGTCGTGGTCTCCATGTGCTCCACGAGTCGGGGTGCTTCACGAGACGAGGGGCAATCCGGTGAGGGGCGATCCGAGGGTGCATGAGCCATACTCCGATCGTGTGACGCTTCGTTGCTTTATCAAGGAAATTGCCAGATTACACCAGTTTACGGAAACAGACGTAACTTTCAAACTGTAAGTCCGATGGAGCCAAACCAAAGCTCAAACTGAAGCTAATTCAGAGAGGTACAAAAGTTTCAAAACTCAGCTTTGTAATTTCTGTTTTTAGGCCAAAAGAGATCGTTTGATAGGAGTTTCGGGCAGTTCTTTGTCGATGATGCGACTTTGAACAAATTGCTGCTTGTCTCCTGATGATGTTCTCCGTATCCGAGCGCGATGCTATCCAAATATTCAGTGCGACAGCTTTTACCAAAAAGTGTGTCAACATGTTTGCCCCTCAGAACATATCTCGCTAGTTGAAGGAAGATGTGATCTGGATAATCTGAGAAATCCAAACCAAGAATGCGACGATCATCCCGGATCGTATTAAGGCTAGAAAACCGAGGCTAGAGAAATCCAAGAAGACCAGGAGTTTGTACCTGCAAGAAGATAAAACAAATAATGCAAAAATATTTCCTAGATGGCCTTACCAGAGTAAACCCTCTGAGGAGATGTTAGAGGGGTTCCAAGACGGCCTTACCAGAGTAAGACGACCAAGGAAATGCCATGAAAGTTCCAAGACGACCTTAACGGAGTAAGACTACCAAGGAAAAGCACATGAGGTTCTAAGATGGCCTTACCGGAGTAAGACGACCAAGGAAAAGCACATGAGGTTTTGTTTATACTGGATGGATCCAGTTGGGAGCTGGAGCTCATGTTTGTACTGGACGGATCCAGTTAGGAGCCGGAGCTCAATGTTTATACTAGACGGATTCAGTTAGGAGCCGGAGCTCAAGAGTGATCATTATTGATTCATGAAAGCTAAGCGGCAGTTATTCTAACCCCGAACACGACTGGAGACTACAGGTCGGTTTCGTGCGTGTGGGCTGATGTTGCCGCGCTTATTAAATGCATTGAAAACAAAGAGGGGCGAGAAGTCGCCTAGAAGCCTAAAAACATGAACTACGGACCGGAGTCCGGCAAACTGAAGGGATCCGCTGAGTGGGATCAGTTGATAATAATCCCGCGATTGCTCGATCCAGGATCATTCCCTCTCCGGGGAGTCGGTGGTGGCAGCGCAGGTGCGGGTGCTGTTGGTTGAATGACGTACTTGGGTAGTTCTGCTCGTCTGACCCGATCCTCAATAAGATCTCGCAAATACCTACAGTCATCAGTGTTGTGACCGTCCATGTCATGAAATATGTAATGCCTTCTGGAGTTGTGTTGTGCTAGCGTTGGTTCCCTCTTGGGAGGCCTTGGATATGAGGCAGCAGCCCCTGTATCTACGTAGATATTGCTCAGGGTGTCATTTAGTTTAGTGTATTTATCGTATCTGGACCCTCTCCGGGGTAGAACATTACGATCATTCTTTGCATTGGGTGCTTCTTTGCCTTGTTCTCCATCTCCGAGCATGTTGACGTAGAGGATTTTCTTCTCGTAAATCGCATCTTATTCCCGTAGAAATCTATCTGCTTCAAGGTAGAATTCGCTGAGGTTTCGCAGTGGGTCTCGGTACAAGGATTTTTTGAACTCCGAGTTATCTAGAACGCCGGATACTGCTGCCATCAGTACCATCGATGGTTCAGGGCGATCAACTGATGTTGCTGCAACATTGAATCTTTCCAGGAATGAACGCAGAGTTTCGCTGGGCCTCTGCTTGATTGTAGTTAGTGGCATGACGTTCTTGGGTCGAGCGATGTGGACCCGAAACTGTTCAAGGAAGCGAGCGACCAACATATTCCAACTATTGATCGATTCCGTCTCCAGCTGCCGAATCCACATGGCTGCTATATCAGTCAGAAAGAGGGGAAAACACTTTGCCATGACGTTTTCTGACGCTGATTGAACTTCCATATGCCGTTTGTAGCGCATGAGATGCATGGTTGGATCTGTCCTACCGTTGTATGGCTCCAGTTGTGGAAGTTTGAAATCCGGGGGATTGCAGGAATTCCTGATTTCCTGAGTGAATGGGCTGTGATTGACGTCATCCACGTCATTCTGATAGGTGCGGCCTCTCGAGAGGCATTGAATCAGATCTGCTAGCCGATTTCCATCACAAAGTTGTTGGAGATTGCCGAGATAAGAGCTAGTGCCCCCAGCGTTGAATGCCTGGGAGTGAGGAAGCTACTGATGAGTTGCTGTGTGTTTGTGGTGCACTGCAAGAAGCGGCTCGTGGGGAAGCACGGGTCATGGATCGGGGTGCACGATTCGATCGGGTTTGTGATAAGGTATGGCGTTTGGAGGACGCAGGCTCGTGGGTCGCGGATCGTGGGGAGCGACCCGACCCGGATTTGGCTCGTGATGCCGAGCTTCTTCATGATGGTCCTACTGATGTGCGTCATGGAGGCCGGTTCGTGGGTGGGGGGCGAGACGATCGAGCCCTGGAGTCTCATCACGATCTGGTTGCTGTTGAGAAGCGGTAGCTTGCATTCTTGTGTCCATCTAAACTGGGACTGAAGTAGATTGCAGTGCATTTCCAATAGGTAGGGGGTTGCCCCCGAGTCCATGTGATGCACGAACCTCTTCTGTGTCCTCATTTCCAATGCGTTGATCGTTTCTCAGCCTTCCATCCATCCGAGCGAAGAATCGTTTGATCATCTCCTACAGCTTTGCCATCTGAGCTCTCGGTTCAGCGAGAACGCCATCCATCGCTTCTCTGGTTAAGTATGCTGATGGGTCTTCATGGGAAGATGCCTCCAAGCTTGCCTCATTCCTTGCGCCTTCAGTGTCAGCATCCTCAGCATGAGCGAAAGTTCTAGTCTTCTTCCTTTTGTTCGCCATTAAGTCTCCTTTCAAGCTAGAAATTGAGGTTATCGTGTGCCCCCCAACTGGCACGCCAAAAATGTTAGACCAAAAATTGGGCCTAACACCCAAATGTAGATCACAGGTCACAGAATGCAGAAAACAGTAAATAAAGAGGAGACACACGAGGTTTTTATAGTGGTTCGGAGTCCACTTTATAATCTTATTGTTATACTGACAGATTACAAGAATCGGTTATATGCGGACACACAATCCGTGTGTTAATTGAGATTACAAGAGGAGAATTTATGTGTAGAAAGATGCA
This sequence comes from Allium sativum, assembly GCA_030737875.1. Lineage (NCBI taxonomy): Eukaryota > Viridiplantae > Streptophyta > Magnoliopsida > Asparagales > Amaryllidaceae > Allium > Allium sativum. Next base: position 440,882,616 of record CM060926.1, read on the forward strand.
AAATCCTTGCACTTCAGTAATGGTGGAAGCCGTGAAGAAGAATGGCCAAAAAGATCCTTGAAAATGCCTTCAAATTGTATATTTATAACTGTATGAGAGCTTCTGGGAAGACCGGTTCGTGATGGGGTACGTGGCATCCGATCTGGGAAAATAGTAGCAGGAGTAGCCTTAAGAATAGGTCAAAACAGTGCGTGTATCTGCAGGTCTGGAGATCAGTTTGTGGTTATGGGTCAGATCATGATATGGCTATCACGATCCGGGTCTGGTTGCAAGCTGGAGTGAAGTGCTGGCGATCGGGTCGTGGTCTCCATGTGCTCCACGAGTCGGGGTGCTTCACGGGACGAGCTGCATCACGAGACGAGGGGGCGATCCAGTGAGGGACGATCCGAGGGTGCATAAGCCATACTCTGATCGTGTGACGCTTCGTTGTTTTATCAAGGAAATTGCCAGATTACACCAGTTTACGGAAACAGACGTAACTTTCAAACCGTAAGTCTGATTGAGCCAAACCGAAGCTCAAACTGAAGCTAGTTCAGAGAGCTACAAGAGTTACGGAGCTCAACTCTGTAATTGTTGTTTTCGGGCCCAAAAGAAGTCGTTTGATAGGAGTTTCGGGCGGTTCTTTGTTGATGATGCGACTTTGACCAAATTGCTGCTTGTCTCCTGACGATGTTCTCCGTATCCGAGCACGATGCTATCCAGATATTCAGTGCGACAGCTTTTACCAAAAAGTGTGTCAACACTACCTAGCTACTCGGCTTGTATCTAATGCAAACACCTCTAAATCTCTTGAAAAGTTATCCTTTTTCACAACCTCTTCTTTTAACCAATTCCAAAACTCTTCGATATGTGCTCGTTCCCTCTTGTATCTTCTTGGATTTGCAAGACCATCCACAAAAGCTCGATGCTCCCTAAATAGTAATTAAGGTCAAAAAACTAAGAAATGAAGATATAAATTTATGGTTGAGGAAAATGAAATAGGAACTTAATAACTTACTTGATTAAACTCTCAATTTACGTATTACTGGAATTGAACAGAATATTGCGATGCATTGCCTTCCTTCCCGCATCTTTCAAATTGAATATCTTTCCATCTTTATTCTTCTTTATTCCAATATGATATTCCAAATCTGTTGGACATCTTCCAAAATCAGTCAAAATATTTTGTATTCCTTCATCAACGCTTAAAAATCTTGAATAGAAGGTCATGCACTCTTCTACCAAGTAACCTTCTGCAATGGAACCTTCTGGTCTTCTTTTATTTCGAACATAAGATTTCAACTTTCTAGATATCGCTCAATTGGAAACAGACATCTAAGGGGTTTAGACCCACCGTATTCGAATTGTCTGCATAAATGAACAGATAAGAAGCTTGTGGAAAAATCATTTCGAATTGACAAAGTATCTCGACAATACCCTTCTGCAACCTCTTGATATCATTCAATTCGATAACCCTTCTCCATAGTCCTCTAAGGAATGCATTAAATCTGATCATTGGCAATGCAACCTTGGGTTTTGACGTTTTCTTCATGACCAATTGTAACAAATAGTGGAGTATGAAATAAGCATCATGACTCTTATATCCCACAATCGTTCTCTTTTTTATATGCACATACTGACTAACATTTGAGGCATAACCGTGTGATAGTTTGGCATTCTTCAATACAAAACAAAAGATTTCTTTTTCCTTATTTTTCATATCAAATATAACAGCTCTGGTTTCAACATGCTTTCCATGACCACATTCAATAGGATGAAGGGCCTTCCTTATGCCCAACTCCTGTAAATCCAACGAGCATTTAGGTGATCATTCGTCATGTGATCTATATTAAGTAAAGTTCTACAATTAAAGGACGCATATATACATCAATACTGTTCTTGGAAAAATCTAGACCAGAAATTAATGTTGAAAGAATCAAATTCTCTTGTTTCATAATTACCAAGGCAGAAGATTGTAGTTTACCAACACAATTGGCCACATCTATAAGTTGAATTCATTGAACAATATGGATTAAATCCATCTGTTGCTACACCCAATCTAAAATTTATATTTTCTAATGAAAAATGAGAATAGCGAGCATCCATCGTCTTCCATGCTACACCATCAGCCAGATTTCTTAGTTTACCATCTTGTTTTCATTCCACTGTGTTCCATCTCATAAGTTTGGAAAATTCTTGCACATCAACATCCTTTGTAACCTTGGTCATAGTGGAAAGTACCTCATAACATCTGCCGGCACTTTTGGGAATCAACTTTGGTCAATCATTATTATCAGCGGTGTCTTTATTTTTGCAACCCTCTTCGGAAAACCACAAGTGTCACAAACCTCTTTGTCTTTATTCTCTACCGAATATAACATGCAATTGTTTGGGCAGGCATGTATTTATGGTAATCAAGACCTAAATCCCTAATGACACCCTTTGCGGCGTTGGATGATAAAGGAAGTTGGGCATCAGGAAAGGCTTCTTTTATCAACTTTAGTAATTCCCCAAACGCAGACTCATCAATTCCATAAGCACACTTTAAATGATAAAGCCTGGTCAAGAAACTAAGTCAAGAAAATTTAGTGCATGCAGGATATAGTGGTTATTTTCCTTCTTTAACATGCTGATAAAATTTCTTAGCCTCTGGATTTAGTTCTAATTCAAGGTCCACTGGATTTTGAAAATTGTAGCCCACACATTCGAACATCACATCTAAATTATCCTCAAAATCCATCTCCATTTCACGATCCATAAGCTAATAAACACCTATGTATTTCATTTGTGAAACCTCACAAAACCACTCGGCATGTAATGGTGAAGGGCCATTAAAAATAAGATGATCATATATGACATTTTCACAATACAGATTACGTTATGTATATTTTTTGTGCGGGCATTTCATCTCATCACATATTTATAAATCGGAAATGCATTTCTTAGAAAACCTTTCATCCCTCTTCCATATTCTGCACTCAATCTTGGAAGTCTTATCCATATGTAATACTGATTATCCATTGCCACAATCTAACCATGGCCTAGTAAGACTAAATTTGATACCATTAACTGTTTCAAGACACGAACAGGGGCTACCCTGTAAGGTTTAACAAAATAAAAACACAAGTTGCACACGATTGTTTTGATTTGAATTATCACTAAATGTTGGAACTGAATTATCAGGAGAACACATAAATAAAGCAACTAAAGACACTAAACAAAAATTCATAACATTGCATGGCGACACCAAAACAAAGCAGTACAAATACTAAGACGATACAGTTGCCTACAAAAGACGATACGGTTGGATACAAAAAACGATGCAATAATTTAATTCTCTCTTCTAATGTTTAGCCCGTGAAGCTAGTCTCTATGTCTACTAATTTCATTTTGAAAACCAACAAATTGAGTTTGTAGCGTTGTAATTTGATGTCGTAATTCATTTGCATAGTCAGCGGCTCAACTTGTAAACGGATGGTCAATCCATTACCAAAAGGTATACCCTGTGGGATAAACATGACATCTAAAATAACGACAACCAATTTTAACTCCAATTGAAATAACACCTTCTACAATGACAACTTGTTGTTCGTTTTCCACTTGGTTGTTTTGATGCCGACGACGCAAAGCAGCACGACTTTATCATCGATATAGTCTTTCTCCACATCGTCGTTGTTCTCGATTTTGTCTTTGGAGTTCTTCTTTTTCTAGTTCATACTCACACAAATCTTCGTAGCGCCTTTCTTGCTTCTTTATGTAGAAATCAATAGGAGTTTCTGGTGACGAAGGGTTTGACGGTTCTGGTCCTTCCGTAGGACCTTCATAGTTGTACGATGTAGGAATATGGACCTTCATAGTTGTACGATGTAGGAAGAGAAATAGGCATTGTTTTACTACAAATAGAAATAGACCTTGTTTTAAATTAGAAAAATTCTTTTGCTTTTAGTAAGTTAATTTTTGAAGTTGTTTGAAATTACATTTCTTTTGTCCTCTAATTTTTTTTCCGTTTTTTGCATTTCGACATTTAAAAATATTTAGTTAGTGTTAATTTATTTACCAATACATGAATGGTTTGGAAAACATAAATATACAAAACTTGCACAATTTCAACACATGCAAACATATAAATACAAAACTTCAAGTATAAAAAACCCCGAAATATTCAAATAAATAACCCCAAATTTAAACGTTGAAATAAAAATGAGTAGAAAATCCCGAATTTGAGGCAATCGGTATACCCAAATCACATAGAGACTTTGAATGTAAACAAAAATAAGTTAGAGATGAAATTACCTAAATAAAAACAAAAAGATGAAGCCCTAACTTCCTGTAATTTCTTTAAATGATTCAAACTAGAGGTGTAGAGTTTGTAAATTAGAAGAAATCGGAGGTATAGAGTTTGTAATCGGATGTACAGAATCAATCAGAGGTGTTTGTGGAGAGAGTTTGTAGTGAGTTTGTTGAGAGGGAGAGAGAGAGAGAGAGATTAGAGTAGTGAGAGATTTCTTTTGTGCGGAAGTATTTCGTGAAAAGGGAAACATCACGCCAAAATTTCACATAACGAAAGCATGCATTGGTTTGAATCATTGGATTAAGCATGCATATAATGTTGCGGCTTTGTTTACGTTGATAACGTAGATAGATGAGCTGGAATGTATATATGTAACGCAACACTTTTAACTGGTGTTGCATGTCACAACACTAGAATACCCACCGCAACAGTGCATTCATGTTGAGTACAACGACATTTGAGTATTGTTGTAGAAGACCAAAAGGAAGCATAGCTTTTGCAATGCTTTCTTGCAAAGACCCAAAAAGCATCTAATACGCCCACTTCTGGCATAGTGATCATCGAAACACCAACTCCCATCATTGAATCACCTTTGTCAAATGATGAATCGCTGCATTGATGCACTACATCCTTGTCTCTTTCCAATGAAACTAGTTAAAGAGCTATCTTGTCGAAATCAATGTTAAATGAACCATCATATCCTGCTCCTCAAAGTCGCACCATTTTCCATTCTGAATTGGCAAAGATGGCCAATATTAATAGTAGTTTATATCAACTAATCTACATAAATCAATGATGACAACTTTGATTATGTATTTAACCAAAATTTGTTAAAAACATATCAAGTATAATGAATGACATACGTCGTGAAGTCATAACCAAAAAAACTCTCAATGGCTAAATTAATGCCAACCGATATTTGATGTTCTTGCGATTTTTTCTGCTCCCTTTGTCTCTGCCTTATTCTCTTAACTTCTGACTCCCATTACTCGTGAGTACCACACTTATCTCTTATGGTTACTGCTACTTCTTTTCCCTAAATTCATTGGGTTTTGAGGATGTCTTCCGATGTTGCTTGCTTCGTGTTAACCAGGTCATTCACTAAGTCTTACCCCGATTTGCGTGCTATTTCCGGATTATTATCGGCGGTGAGTGGTGATACTCCACTGGTTTCGATTGTAGAAGATTTTTCGATTAAGATTCAGAGTTCTCCATGGATGCTTTTGCGTGTCTTTCAAGACACTGTTGCCTGATTATCGCAGATCTGCTCTTGGTATTGAGCCAGGTTTTCTCTGACAATTTATCAACTTTGCCTCATTTTTTCGAGAGGCTCCGCAATGACTTCACTCTAATTGTTGACTTCGTTGGCAGCAGTGACGCAAATCCTAACATGGAATTTTGTGCGCAGCCTTTTCTATTGGTTTTGGATCTATGGATGCCTTATTAATTGGATCCATCACTTTTGGTTCGTCGGTGCTAGTGATTTGTGGTGATTCTCTTTGTGGTGAGGAGATATGCATAGGGGAAGTCGCAGCCCTATCCAACATCTTCCTCGTCGGATTTCCCCTATATTTCCGCAATCTTCCTTTCAACTACCGAAGAGGGTAATTGGTCCTCTATTGAAGTGTCTTTGGCATCATCGACGTCCGAAGATAGTCAAGCGGAAGGCGCCTTTTCCGTTCGAGTCGACTGTCAGAGATGCGGTTGGTGTTGGCTGTGCTCAAGTCATACAACAGTATGTGTCTCGATTTTCTTTGATGTTTTATCGGTTCATGTGGGCTTGTGTTTGGATGAGGAGGAAATTGACTTATGTTTTGGCATGTGCATGGAGTAGGGCGAAATCTTGTGTTCGGTAGTGGATGAGGACATTGATTGTCCTACTGCTTCATTAGTTTCGGAGGTTGCAGTTCGTTGCCCCTCGTACAGCTCTGCTCAACTTGTTGTTTATTCATTGGTCGTCGATCGACCAATACTGGAATCAATGGCCCCTCTTGTTGTCCATATGGTTTGATTATTTTAGGTTCTAGGCGACTGTGCTCAGGTGCTTCCATCCCTTCTCAGGTATGGTCCCCTATCAATATTTCTATTTCTTCATTGGGGGTTTTGGCAATTTCTTGCCTTCTTTTGGTAGTGTTGTAGTTCATGTCATTTCCCCTCCCCCCACCCCCCTCAACATGGTTGTTTTCCCTCTTGTTGCGGGTGTTGAGGAGTTCACCCCCTCACGTCTAGCACAGTTTGTTGCTCCTAGCTTGTCTACGTTCACCATTGTTGACATGGGTTTGTTTATTCCATGTTGCAATTATCTTTGTAGGTTTCCGGTTTTTTGGATGTTTGGAGACTGTTTCTTGTTGGGGTATTATTTGAATTGGCATGGTTTTGTTGTGAAGTGCACCTTCATCATCTCAGATTTTGTTGATCCTTTTTTGGGAAGTTAGCTTAGTTTACTTGGTCCCCATTAGACTATCATTGTGCAGTTAGTGACCTCACAGGCTATTAATTAGTTTGTTTATTTAGTTCAATTAGTTATCGGTTGTGAAGTTATGGGCTTCCAGAGCAGGATGTAGTCCTAGATATCGACATATAATTTATTTGTATCAGTTAGCACTATGTGTCACTTTCGAGATGGTCGTCCTTTGATGCTACAACATCATGCAACAACTAGTAGTCTATTTGTTGTGCCTTTCCGTTTAAGATTTCTCGTGTCACTCTCTAGTCATCAAGCTTTACCGTTGATTCAGGGTTGTCAATCTAATAATAACTCTGATATGGAAAATCATGTATAACAACTGGGTACGTCGTCTCCATGGGTCCCTACATCCCTTTCCTCCGACTTTCCCGCGTCCTCTGGCCCTTATTTCAGTAGTTTCTCTCTCCCCTTCTTAGCAAGGACGAGATAGCGATCATTAATGGTCGCCTATCTCGCCTTAGTAAGAACTCTTGTCCAACTCGATCGGGTTCTTAGTCTCATTCTTTTCCAGTTCAGATATTCGGGGCTTTGATTGATTTCTCCGAGATCAGTGAGATGATTGTTCATTCTACTTCTTATCCTATTCGAGCTCCGCGTCGTAGACTGATATTGGATCAGAGTACTCCTCGCACCATTCGTACATGTTCTATAGCGGCATCTGAGCAGATCGTTCGATCTACTCGACATACGCTTTATCTTATCTGACCTGTGTCCGGGTTTTTCTTTTTTCTTGTGCTTGTTTTTTTCCCGTCGTCTTTCCTCTTTTCTGGTTTCCATCGGATGGAATTTTTTTTGTTTTGAAATGTTCGCGGTATTGGTAATGATGCTTCTTTAGCTAGGCTTAAGCATATCGTTATAAAGCATTCAGTCTTTCTGGTGGCTCCTCCTGAACCGTTTTTGGGTGCAGAGGAGATCACCTAGTTTGTCCTTTCCCTTGGTTTCGGTGGCGCCTTAACTAACTCCTCGGACAAGATTTGGATCCAGTGGTCCAAAGTCGTAGTGGTCTGACCTGTCTTCGACTCAGCTCAGCTTCTACCCACGGCTTGCTCTTACTTTTCTTTCTCCTCCTCCTTTCTCTTCTCGGAGGTGTATGCCAAGTGTGATCGAATCGAGAGATTGGACCTTTGGTTTGACATCCTCTCGCTTTCCAATATAGGTTTTTGGGTCTCAGTATTAGGCAATTTTGTCACCTACCAAGTGAAGAAACGGGGTGGCACCTCTGTTAGTCGGGCGGCGTTTGCGGATTTCAACTCTTTCATTGTTGGCTCTGGTCATACGGAGGTTTCATTCGTCAGTTCGTATTTTACTAGGCGTAATAACCTAAATGGGCCTAATCGGGTTCTTTCCAGGCTCGATCGTGTGTTTGGTTCGGAAGGCTGGCTCAACCTTCCTTTCTCGATTTTTGTGTCATATCTTCACTGTACTTTCTCGGATCATATTCCGATGATTCTACGATGCTCTCCTTTTGCTTTGTCCGGCCCCTCATCCTTTCATTTCCAGAGTATGTGGAGATCACATGTCAATATCCACCAACTAGTGGAAAACTCATGGAACTCTCCCGTTGTTGGCTCTTCTTATTCGTCTTTTCTCGTATACTAAAGCGTCTTAAGGCTTTCCTTAAGAGTTGGGACGTCCAGGATTTCAAGAATATCTTCGACCATGTTCAATTGGCCAAAGAAACTCTTATCTTAGTAGAATCTTCTTTCGACAAGGATCCCTATTTTGCGAACAATGTAACACCCCACACCCGCTAAGGTCACTCACTAAGGGAATGCCTTAACTTCGGTGGAGCATTTTAAGTGAATATAGAACAGAAAAATTACAACAAGACAGATATAAATAATACTTGAAAATCTAAAACATCTTTTCATTGCAGCAGAAGGTAAACATGTTTAGTTACAACACCATAAAAGAGTCAAGTACCAAATATCCATCATGATAAAAACATAAGTACATAATCCCACTACATAACTAATAGCCATAATAGAAAAGATAAGCTGGGCTTTACATCACGGTCCAAGCTCCAAAAGATAGATAAAGTAATCTGATCAAAGCCCACTAGTGCTAGGCCCACTCTGAGAACCTGAGGGTTGGGAAAAAGATAAAACAACGAGGTCAGACATAAGCCTGAGTGAGCCCTATAACTTTAACAACACAATCATTAAAGTAATTAGGGTATGATATAAACTTGTTATGGTGATGACTGGGGATAAATGACCACACTAAGCAGCCAACTAGACATAGGATGAACTAAGATAACGGTAAAGACGCATCTACCCACCCAAGGGTAATTACTAACTGCACCACACCAGTCATTCCTACTTAAAGGTTGATCCCACCCAAGGACTTAGAAGATTTAACTAGTAGTTTCGTGTACCCCTAGCTGACTACATAGGTGCCGTCTGCCCCTATCTCCACTAGGTGTACCCACTACTCCCCAAGCGATCGGCTCCCTACCGTAGATACCCGTGCTGGCCCCATAGTGGGGTGTATCACTCCCCAAAGTGGCAACCCGATACAATCAACGGTGCACGGCTTATACCTACACGATGCAACAACGTCTTACCTACCAGCCCGGGTCCACACACGCATATGAAACCCGTTGGACTTGCGTTGCCACCGCTAACCCGTTTTGGCCTCTTATAGTCAAGCCCAGTACGCGTGTTCCGTCCTCGACATGGGTCGAGCCCAATAAGATACATATGGGTTACAGGTTGAAATGGGCCCCCACAAGCTACCCAACTAAGCTTGTCCCTTTTTCTAGTGCATCCCACTTAACCCTTTAATCATGTTTAATTACATGTTTCCACTTGGTTAAGTATTCTAATCGTATTTTCTATTGCCACCCAAGGCAACCCACTAGATTTCCACATGCCACCCAAGGCACTCACTTGATTTCTACATGCCACCCAAGGCACCCACTTAACCCCTCATGCCCCACTACATGCTTATCTGGTTAAGTGTTTCTTAATTGATTAAGAACGTAACCGTTGTAAAGACCTCTAACATTAGACTATCTTTTATGGCAGCTGGATTTGCCGGTTGGGTCCGGGCAGCCTTACGCCATAACCGAGTCTAAACTCGTGTCTTTACACTTGTCACGTATTTAGTTTGTGCCTAAGACCTCTCACATTGGGCCAATCATTTATAGCCGCTGGATTTGCCGGTCGGTTCCGGGCAGTCTTATGCTACAAAAGGGTCCAACCTCGTGTCTTAGTCGATTAATTACACCTTTTTAATCACCCCCATAATTTGTATTAATTATCCCTAATTAATTACAAATTTAACGATGTACATAATTGACTCAATTATGTCCATCCACTTTATGATATGCATAATCATGCCAACTTCACACCATTTCATTAACATGAATATTAACCCCATCGTTCCCCACGTAATTCGCTAAGATGACATACTTAAAAGGGAAGATTCATCACACATACAATGGGTTCAACTTGCATAACATTTGCATCAACATGGGTTTTAAAGGTGTCAACATGCATATAGCATCAAACCCAACTAGCATAAATAATCAACCCAAACTCACATGAATCACATATGTCATAAAGAGGGTAACTTGCATAAGCTACTTATGTCATACAAAGGGGTAAACTTGCATATGTATGTGACATACAAAGGGGTTAACTTGCATATGTATGCATATCATACAAAGGTGTAAACTTGCACCTGTTACTTGCATATAATCAAACACCAAACTTGCATAACATGTCATATATGAACTTGCATATAATCATACACCAAACTTGCATAACATATCATATATGAACTTGCATATAATCAAACACCAAACTTGCATAACATGGTGTCATAATGGATCAATGTTTATCATAGCGATTTGCATAACTAGCATCATGAACACATAGCCTAAAACTTGCATAACTTGCATAACATCATGAACACATAGAATATGACTTGCATAACTTGCATAACATCATGATCACATAGCATATGACTTGCATAACTTGCATAACACATAGCATATGACTTGCATAACTTGCATAACATCATGAACACATAGCATATGATAACACAACTTGCATTGATCCACATACATAACCATAACCTCATTATATCCTATCATAATTAGTTTAGCAATTGCTTGCTAAAGGCATAGAAACTCACAACTTGTTGATTAGCACTCCTATGAAGAAGATTAAGTTGCTAGAGTTGATTAGAAGTTGATTTGAGAAGCTATCTTCCTCTTTAATTTGTTGGTGGCTCCTTCTAGTTGCATTTTGACGGCATAACGATGTTGTCTCCAATTTTAGTATGAATTAGGGTAGTCTTAGGGTGTATTTATAGATTAGTTAAGTGTTTTAGGCCATTAGATTAACCCTAAATCAGATTAGAGCCGTCATCTCGTCACTAGCCACCAAGCACAGCCCAAACTCAAATCAGTGCACCTAGGCCACACAGACCGACAGGGGGGGTCGATACCTGGGTCGACCCCTAGGGAGGGGGTCGACACCCATGTCGACCCTAGGGTCGACACCCTCTGCCTGGCGGGAATTTTCCCGCCTCTTCTGAAATGTGAAATTTTTATATTTAAATCTGTTTTGAATTTTCTGAAAACTTCTTCGTGCCTTAACTGGGTCATACGGACTCCGATTTTCGAAAACTCAGACTCTATTTCGCATATTTTTCCGAGACGAACGCAATGGCATAGCCTGTTTCCCCTGATTCAGATTTTAAAATTTAATTCTGCCCTGATTTATATTATAGCAAGTTATTCAACATACGGGGTGTTACATTCTCCCCTACTTAAAGGATTTCGACCCCGAAATCTCTAAGTCAAGAAGAACGTATCCTACCAACCAAATAACCATCTACTCAAACCATCAAACACTGGCATCCATTGTCCTTAGAGTTTCTAATGTTGTATGAACATATGCAAAGAGTGTGTGTATATGTTCCCTGTCTAATGCAAAATCAGGTAGTCTACTGATTTAGTTGACCTCCTTAATGCAAACCATGATAGTGCCATGCATCCAATATGTATACGAAAGAACCCTATCGACACATACTATTTCTACATGTGTGCACAGTCATACACCAAGATGCATCATCCATATGATAACACAACCATTATACATCCATTAATATAGCTACCTACACACAATTATATGCAATATGAAGTGATTGAGCCGATCTAGTGTCTAAAGTGTGTGTATAAGCATCCACGAGCAACCATTAGCAACCACTTGCATCCACACGCATCCATCAAACATAACATGTCTCAAACACATGTTTCAACCATAAGGTTTACCCTATCTAAAGATCAAAGGTACTAATGAGAGGACATACTAAAGATAAGATAAGTACTAGACAAACGATAAAGGAGAAGTTAAAAGACATACCCTAAAAAAGGAATGGGTACAGTGAACGCATCTTCGCTTCTGTCTCCCAAGTAGCATTGCTTTCATCCTCTCTCCATTGCACTTTGACTAGTCGAACCTCTCTGTTTCTCAACTTCCTAATCTCTGACCCAAGGATGCGGGTAGGAGCTCGTCGAATAGTCGCATCACGCTCTACCTCCACTTCTCTAAGCAAGCTCGGCTCTACCACCTCTGCGGTCTCATGTAGGCACTTCCTCAAATGTGACACATGGAATACGTCATGTACCCCCACTAAGTCTCACGGGTAAATCCACTCTATATGCCATCCGTCCAATCCTTTCCTTAATAGGAAACGGTCCTACAAATCTTGGTGCTAACTTCCCAACGGACCCAAAGCGAACAACATTCCGTAATGGAGATACTTTAACAAACACCATGTCCCCAACATCAAACTCCGGATCTGTCCTCCTCTTATCCGTGTAAGATTTTTGCCTATCTTGTGCTGCTTTCATCCTTCTTCGAATCAAATCAATCTTTTCCGAAGTCTCTCTAACCATATCAGGCCCAAGCAAGATCTTATCCGTAGATTCCCACCAACATATAGGTGACCGACAAGGCCTTCCATAAAGATCTTTGAAAGGAGCCATACCAATACTGGACTGAAAGCTGTTATTATATGCGAACTCAACCAATGGAAGATGCTCTTCCCATGTACCTCCAAAATCTAAGATAAAAAGCCTCAAAAGGTCTTCCAGAACACGATTCACCCTCTCGGTCTGGCCGTCCGTCTGAGGATGATATGCGGTGCTCAAACACAACTGAGTCCCACCTGCTTCTTGCAAACTCTTCCAAAACTCGCTAGTGAAGATAGGATCTCGATCACTCACTATGCTAGAAGGTACCCCATGCAACCAAACTATCTCTCGAAGGTAAACTGAAGCTAGCCATGGAGCAGTCTTCTTGCTCTTCACGGGTATGAAATGGGCGCTCTTAGTAAGTTTGTCTACCACAACCCAAATTCCCGTATTACCCTTCCTCAATCTCGGTAACCCATCAATAAAATCCATCGAGACGCTATCCCACTTCCATTGCGGAACTTTCAATGGGTGAAGCAACACACCAGGTTTCTTTTGCTCCGCTTTCACCTGTTGGCACACCAAGCATCTAGCGACATACTCGGCCACGTCTTTCTTCATACCGGCCCAAAAGAAAACTCGCTTCATGTCTTGGTACATCTTGTCCCCACCGGGATGAATGGTCATCCTAGAACGATGTGCATCATCAAGAATAGCCTTCTCAAACCCTCGTCTTGCGGTACACAAAGTCTACCATCTCTACGCAAGCACCCCCTATCGTCTAGGGTGTACCTACTCAAATGGTTGGACGACTCCCCCCTTATGAGCTTCTCTATTAACTCAACCAACTGTGGGTCATCCCGCTGTGCCTCACCAATCCGTCCCAAAAGAGTAGGTATGACCTCTAAGGATGCTAGCAAACCAGGTATAAAGTCAACGGAAGGTCTGAAATCAAACATCGAGATAAATTCCAAGCTTCGTCGTTCCACGAACAATGGACTCAAGGACAACCTCTTTCTGCTCAAGACGTCCACCACCACGTTACCCTTACCAGGGGTATACGCTATCTCGAAATCATAGGATGCTAAGAACTCCATCCACCTTTGCTGTCTCAAGTTCAAATCCTTCTGAGAAAACAAGTACTTCAATGATTTGTGGTCAGTGAACAATTCGAACCTCTCTCCAAGAAGATAATGGCGCCAAGTCTTAAGCGCAAAAACAATAGCGGCCAACTCTAGATCATGGGTAGGGTAATTTTTCTCATGCTTCCTCAACTGCCTTCCCCCATAGGCTATTACCCTTCCCTCTTGCATTAAGACTGCGCCCAGTCCTGTCCCACAAGCATCGGTATAGACAACAAATGGCTTACTCCCATCTGGCAACACTAAGACTGGAGCTGTGGTTAAAGCTCTCTTTAACCGTTGGAACGCATCATCACAATCTACGTCCCATGCGAAGACTAGATTCTTCTTCGTCAAGCGAGTTAATGGGGCTGATATCTTCGCGAAGTCCTTGATAAACTTCCTATAGTAGCCAGCCAACCCCAAGAAACTCCTCACCTCGGTAGAATTCTTCGGAACCTTCCAATCTTGGATGGACACTACCTTCGCGGGATCCACAGCTATCCCTTCCTTAGAGACCACGTGCCCTAAGAACCGCACTTCCTTCCTCCAAAAGTGACATTTAGAGAATTTAGCCTTAAGGCTATGCGTTCGAAGAGTCTCCAACACTTCCCTAAGATGTAGGGCATGCTCTTCCTCACTCTTAGAAAAGACTAAGATGTCATCCACAAAGACCACCACGAACTTATTAAGGTACTCCCTGAACACCCTACTCATCAAATCAACAAAGTATGCATGGGCATTCATCAAACCAAAGGGCATCACCAGCCACTCATAGAAACCATCCGGAGTCCTAAAGGCAGTCTTGTCTATGCTATCCTCAGCCACTCTCAACTGATGAAACCCCGTGGCCAAGTCCAACTGCGAAAACACTGAGGCGCCAACCAACTGATCAAAAAGATCATCAATCCTCGGCAATGGGTGTCTATTCTTCTTTGTGAGCTTGTTGAGTTCTCTATAGTCTACACAAAGTCTGAGGGACCCATCCGCCTTCGTGGCAAAAACTACTGGAGCACCCCACTCCGATATACTTCGTCTTATGAACCCCTTCTCAAGCAACTCCCCTACTTGCTTATGGAGTTCCCTCCTCTCACGAGGAGCCATGTGGCGCACTGGCAAAGATACTGGTTTAGCATTGTCCACCAGATATATTCGGAAGTCTATCTCCCGCTTCGGAGGTAAGCCCTTCACCTCCTCAAACACATCCAAGTACTCCCGGACCACTCTAACAGATCGCAAACTCTCGACCGAAGCGTCAAGCGATTCAAGATAACTTAGCATAACAGAATCCATGGGATTACAAGAGATCTCGAGAGTGTTACCCTAGCGGGTCATGAGCCTAACAAAACTCCTTTCGCAATCAAGAACGGCACCATTACTGAATAACTAGTCCATGCCCAGAATCAACCCATAGCCTGTGAAGCCCAAAACAAAAGCATCACATCTAAACTCAACGCTAAGTATGGAAATCTTCAAACCCAAACATATCATGGACAAATAAGTGGAGCCCCCAATTGGGTTTGAAACAACCAAGGGATCATCTACTAGACTGGTGTCTAAGTGCAGTGACTCAACTAATGATGATGAGATAAACGAATGCGATGCGCCAGAGTCAAACAAAATACGGACAGGATGATCAAACAGAAAAACCAGACTTTCAATGGAAATAGTTCTACCTCTTTCCTGAATCGGTGGAACCGCGAGAGCCTGAACTTGCCCTCTTGCCTGACCTGGTGCCATAAGAGCTTGCACATGTCCTCCTGAGGTAGATCCCGTCCTCTGCCCCTTCTTAGGGCAGTCCTTCACTAAATGCCCTACTTCGCCACAGTGGAAGCAGCCAGTCTTCTTCTTCTTCCGACAATCTTTGCTTAGGTGGCCTGGTGTCCCGCAATTGAAGCACTTCTTCTTTCCCTTGCCACAGTTGCCTTTCCCACCCTTGTTTTGATGTTGCTGTTGAGGTCTCTTCTGATCTCCTTTCTTCTCGGGTGCCTTATTAACATTGGGACCCTTCTCTTCCTCATGCATGAGTGCCATGTCTACTAGCTTCTCAAAGGTGGCCCCCATAGGGATGTGAGTCATAGCCAATCCATGCATCGGTTCATTCAAGCCTTTAACGAACCTCAAAGCCTTCTTCTCCGGTGTATTCACCATGTCTATGCCAAACCTTGCCAATTGATTAAACTTGTTGACATATTCCTTCACTGTTAGGTTTCCTTGCTTTAGAGTCAAGAACCTTTCCATATATAGATTTTCTTCCTCCCTTGAAAGAAACTTTGCCACAAACCTTTGCCTGAAATCCGCCCAAGAGTCAACAGGGCGCTCTCCATTAGTGAGCTCCCACCAGAATGAGGCCTCTCCCTTCATTAACCAAGCAGCTAACTTGACTTTCTTTCCTTCTTCCATATCAAAGATATCTATCAACTCTTCTACCTCCTTAAGCCAATCTCTAGCTTCCACAAAAGTTTCTGATAATTGAAAAGGTTTCCCTCCCATAGCCTTAAATTCCTTGCAAGTCTTAGCAAAACTATCCGTGCGAGGAGGAGGAGGGGAAGGAAGATCGGGTGCTACTGTTGGTGGAGGAACATTTGCTGGACCCGCAGTGGCGGCCCTAGCCTCCATCAATCTCCTATACCATACTGGTATTGTCACACCCTCCGGAAAGTTAAGATCCTCAGCCATGCTGAAACGAAAAAGGAAAGATTCAAAACGGAGAATTCGAACGATAAAGATATGGCTATTGGGGATTATGCTTTTCTTTCAAAAACTTTTCTCTTAAAAGACATGTTTTTGAAAATACTTCTTCCAAAAATGTTTTTAGAAAAATAGTTTTCTAAAAATTTTATCTGTTCCGGTAACCTTCAGCTCTGATACCACGTGTAACACCCCACACCCGCTAAGGTCACTCACTAAAGGAATGCCTTAACTTCGGTGGAGCATTTTAAGTGAATATAGAACAGAAAAATTATAACAAGACAGATATAAATAATACTTGAAAATCTAAAACATCTTTTCATTGCAGCATAAGGTAAACATGTTTAGTTACAACACCATAAAAGAGTCAAGTACCAAATATCCATCATGATAAAAACATAAGTACATAATCCCACTACATAACTAATAGCCATAATAGAAAAGATAAGCTGGACTTTACATCACGGTCCAAGCTCCAAAAGATAGATAAAGTAATCTGATCAAAGCCCACTAGTGCTAGGCCCACTCTGAGAACCTGAGGGTTGGGAAAACGATAAAAACAACGGGGTCAGACATAAGCCTGAGTGATCCCTATAACTTTAACAATACAATCACTAAAGTAATTAGGGTATGATATAAACTTGGTATGATGATGACTGGGGATAAATGACCACACTAAGCAGCCAACTAGACATAGGATGAACTAAGATAACGGTAAGATCGCATCTACCCACCCAAGGGTAATTACTAACTACACCACACCAGTCATTCCTACTTAAAGGTTGATCCCACCCAAGGACTTAGAAGATTTAACTAGTAGTTTCGTGTAGCCCTAGCTGACTACATAGGTGCCGTCTGCCCCTATCTCTACTAGGTGTACCCACTACTCCCCAAGCGATCGGCTCCCTACCGTTGATACCCGTGCTGGCCCCATAGTGGGGTGTATCACTCCCCAAAGTGGCAACCCGATACAATCAACGGTGCACGGCTTATACCTACACGATGCAACAACGTCTTACCTACCAGCCCGGGTCCACACACGCATATGAAACCCGTTGGACTTGCGTTGCCACCGCTAACCCGTTTTGGCCTCTTGTAGTCAAGCCCAGTACGCGTGTCCCGTCCTCGACATGGGTCGAGCCCAATAAGATACATATGGGTTACTGGTTGAAATGGGCCCCCACAAGCTACCCACCTAAGCTTGTCCCTTTTTCTAGTGCATCCCACTTAACCCTTTAATCATGTTTAATTACATGTTTCCACTTGGTTAAGTATTCTAATCGTATTTTCTATTGCCACCCAAGGCAACCCACTAGATTTCCACATGCCACCCAAGGCACTCACTTGATTTCCACATGCCACCCAAGGCACCCACTTAACCCCTCATGCCCCACCACATGCTTATCTGGTTAAGTGTTTCTTAATTGATTAAGAACGTAACCGTTGTAAAGTCCTCTCACATTAGACTATCTTTTATGGCAGCTAGATTTGCCGGTTGGGTCCGGGCACCCTTACGCCATAACCGAGTCTAACCTCGTGTCTTTACACTTGTCACGTATTTAGTTTTTGCCTAAGACCTCTCACATTGGGCCAATCATTTGTAGCCGCTGGATTTGCCGGTCGGTTCCGGGCAGTCTTATGCTACAAAAGGGTCCAACCTCGTGTCTTAGTCGATTAATTACACCTAATTAATCACCCCCATAATTTGTATTAATTATCCCTAATTAATTACAAATTTAACGATGTACATAATTGACTCAATTATGTTCATCCACTTTATGGTATGCATAATCATACCAACTTCACACCATTTCATTAACATGAATATTAACCCCATCTTTCCCCACGTAATTCGCTAACATGACATACTTAAAAGAGAAGATTCATCACACATACAATGGGTTCAACTTGAATAACATTAGCATCAACATGGGTTTTAAAGGTGTCAACATGCATATAGCATCAAACCCAACTAGCATAAATAATCAACCCAAACTCGCATGAATCACATATGTCATAAAGAGGGTAACTTGCATAAGCTACTTATGTCATACAAAGCGGTAAACTTACATATATATGTATGACATACAAAGGGGTTAACTTGCATATGTATGCATATCATACAAAGGTGTAAACTTGCACATGTTACTCGCATATAATCAAACACCAAACTTGCATAACATGTCATATATGAACTTGCATATAATCATACACCAAACTTGCATAACATATCATATATGAACTTGCATATAATCAAACACCAAACTTGCATAACATGGTGTCATAATGGATCAATGTTTATCATAGCGATTTGCATAACTAGCATCATGAACACATAGCCTAAAACTTTCATAACTTGCATAACATCATGAACACATAGCATATGACTTGCATAACTTGCAATACATCATGATCACATAGCATATGACTTGCATAACTTGCATAACACATAGCATATGACTTGCATAACTTGCATAACATCATGAACACATTGCATATGATAACATAACTTGCATTGATCCACATACATAACCATAACCTCATTATATCCTATCATAATTAGTTTATCAATTGCTTGCTAAAGGCATAGAAACTCACAACTTGTTGATTAGCACTCCTATGAAGAAGATTAAGTTGCTAGAGTTGATTAGAAGTTGATTTGAGAAGCTATCTTCCTCTTTAATTTGTTGGTGGCTCCTTCTAGTTGCATTTTGACAGCATAACGACGTTGTCTCCAATTTTAGTATGAATTAGGGTAGTCTTAGGGTGTATTTATAGATTAGTTAAGTGTTTTAGGCCATTAGATTAACCCTAAATCAGATTAGAGCCGTCAGATCTCGTCACTAGCCACCAAGCACAGCCCAAACTCAAATCAGTGCACCTAGGTCACACAGACCGACACGGGGGGTCGACACCTGGGTCGACCCCTAGGGAGGGGGTTGACACCCATGTCGACCCTAGGGTCGACACCCTCTGCCTGGCGGGAATTTTCCGGCCTCTTCTGAAATGTGAAATTTTTATATTTAAATCTGTTTTGAATTTTCTGAAAACTTCTTCGGGCCTTAACTGGGTCATACGGACTCCGATTTTCGAAAACTCGGACTCTATTTCGCGTATTTTTCCGAGACGAACGCAATGGCATAGCCCATTTCCCCTGATTCAGATTTTAAAATTTAATTCTGCCCTGATTTATATTATAGCAAGTTATTCAACATACGGGGTGTTACAAACAAGGAAGCGTGGGCACTTGCCTAGCTAGCCTTCTCATCAGAGCTCTGTATTGCAAATGATTTCCTTTTCCAAAAGGCAAGGATCAAGTGGGTCATCGATGGAGATACAAACTCCAAGTTCTTTCGATCTTTTATTCGCAAGAAGAATTCCGTTCTTTCCATTTATCAACTCCAGCACCCTGATCTTTCCTTAGCTTCCACTCTGGAGGAGGTTATAGAGACCATCTTATCTCACTTCCAGTCTTTTCTAAGTGATCTTTCTGTGTCTGTATCTGACCCATCCTTGTTTGGTTTTATTCCTTGTTTGGTTCTTTCCTCTGATTCTGCCGACCTTGCCGCTCCTTCTTCCTTAGATGAAATCTGGGCTTGCGTTTTTGCTCTCACCAAAGATAGCGTGAGTGGGCCAGACGGTTTCAATGGAGTTTTCGTTATGAGTGTTTGGACGATTATCCAGGCGGACTTTTGTCTTTCCATTCAATTTTTCTTCTCGGGTGGAGCTCTCCCCATGGGATGGATGTCCACCAATTTGGTCCTTATTCCCAAGTGCGAAAATCCCCAATCATGTGTGGATTTTCGTCCGATCAGCCTTATGCAACTTCTCTAACATAGTTGTCTCTAAGGTGCTAACCACTTGACTAGCACCTTATCTAGACTGTGTTATCTCTTCTTCTCAGGCTGGGTTCATTAAAGGATGCTTGAACATTGATAACGTCCTTTTAGTCCAGGAGCTTGTTTCGCAAATTGATCGCAAGATCAGGGGCTCTAATGTGGTCATTAAGATGCATATGACTAAAGCTTACGACCACATGTCTTAGTTTTTCATGATCAAGGTTTTGAGGACTTTAGGATTCCTAGAATCCCATATCGATCTTATCTGGAGGCTCATTTCCAACCGCTGGTTTATCGTTCTCATTAACGAATCGGCCAATGATTTTTTCATGTCCAGAAGGGGTTTTCGTCAGGGAGATCGCCTCTCCCCGATTTTGTTTGTCATTGCCACTGAGGCATTCATGAAAGGTTTGCAGTCTCTTACGATTACCAGTCAAATTCAAAGATTCGGCATTCCAAATGGCTGCCCTCTCATTTCTTCCTTATCCTTCATGGACGATATTATCATTTTCACTAACGGTAGCCGTCGCTCCATCTGGTGCCTTCTTAGCCTCATTCAGCAGTACGAGAGGAGCTCGGGCCAACTCGTTAACTCTACAAAAAGTTGCTTTATTATTGCTAGAGACTTGAGCCCATTTAGGTCTTCTTGGGTCGAAATCTTCATTGGCTTCAAGGATGTGTCCCTCCCCCTAGCTTACCTCGGCATTGTCCTTTACAGGGGAAGGAAGCTTAACGTTATCTTTGATCCTCTGATTGACAAAGCCAAAGGCAAGATTATTCCTTGGAACGCGACTCTCCTTTTCTCAAGCTGGAGACTGGTCCTTATAAAGTCCATTATGGACTCTATAGGATTGCATGTATTCACTTCAATGACTCCTACCTCTTCCTTCTTTCATTCTTATCGTTCTCTGGCTTCGTCCTTTTTTGGGGGTAAAAAGGACAACATCAATCATCACCACTGGATCTCTTGGGATACCGTGTGTTATGCCAAGAGTGAAGGAGGTCTGGTCCTTTGTAATCCTATGGATATCTATATTTCTTTTTCTTGTAAGTTTTGGGTACAATTTGGAGCAAACGATTCCCTTTGGACGATGTTTCTCCATGCCAAATATCGCAGACTTCTGACCTCGAATTTCACCGGCACCCCATCCTTTGCCAGTGAGACATGGAAACGTATGCAATTCGTGAAGTCCTTCTTCGACTCATACAGTGGTGGATCTGACTGGGATGGTGGTTCTTTCTCGATTAGGGTGGCATGGAGTTCGGCTAAAAGCCAATCTCCAAATCTTCCTACTTTTCATTCATTTGAGATAACAGAATTCCTCCGAGAAATTCTTTGTTTATGTAGCGAGCGCTTCATAAAGGGTTACCAATAGACAAGAACCTCCAGAGGGCTAGTATTCCACTCGTGTCCCGTTGTAGTTGTTGTAGAGCTGGCGACTCAGAGTCCAGTCTCCACTTGTTTTTATTTGGCGCTTGTGGCACTTCTGTTTGGAATTACTATGGAAACGTGGTTGGTCTCCAAGGCAATGCCAATTCCTATGTAAATTTATTGAGAAACTGGTGGCTCGGCATCTCAGGCAAATCGATTCGATCTATCCTTTTCCGTTTGATTATGTGTTTTATCTTCTGGAATATTTGGTGCTAGTGGAATAAGGCCATTTATGACGAGGCTCCTATGGCTTTTACTGTTGGAGAATGGATTTTTGATGACAATAACCTTATTTCAATTATCATTGATTATAAAATATATGTTAACACTTTTTGTATAGAATATATATATATATATATATATATATGCAGGAATTATATATAGGAAATATTACTAAAGACTTTATAGTTATAAAGATGATAGAGATTCAAAGATCAGAGAAATTTCAAGACTCATGAGTAATCAAGATTTCAAGAGTTCAAGATTAATATAGTTATAGAGTCTAGATTTTGTAAGACTCTAAATAGCATTCCAGGTTCAAATTCTAATTTTCAAACTCAAATTCTACTTTCCAAATTCTGATGTTCAATTCTACCCTCAATCCTCTCTATTTTATTTTTCTATTTGCTATTTTTATTTGTTTTTCAAACTTAACTTTTATATTTATATTTTATATTCTTATATTTTATATTTATATACTTTAAAACCTTATAAAATTATAAATATGTTTATATGATTTAAAATTATGTTTTTATATATTTTCTAGTTTATAATATTAATTTATATCATTATATTTTTATTAAAGAAGTCCTAGAATTATATATATATCGAAAACATTTGAAAAATACTTTAGAATTTAAATTTGCAAAGGAGTATATCGACATAACAAAAACTCCATGTCGACATATAACTGTCACTTTTTCCAGTTTTGAAAGGAAGTGTTTTTTCACTATTTGAAACGATTCAGAACCGTTGCAACCTTTCATACTATATAAAAAGGGGTTAAAACCGAATTTTTTAATCATATCTTCTTCTATAACTTCATCCTCTTTCTCTACACCATTATTCTTAATCATTTTTACGGTTTTTACACTTATACTCTTTCCAAATTCAATTCTTTTTTGATCAAACTTCTTCTCTCTACACTCTCTACTCTCTGAATCAAGTGTTATTGAAGAGTTATAGGGATGTTTGTAATTGCTTGGATTGAATAAACCTTGTTAGTTTTGAATCGAAGAGGAATTGGTATGTCCTTGTAACCGTGAAATCAAGGAAATAGGAGTCGGTGTGTCCTTGTTGAGTCGTGAAATCAAGGAATAGGAGTCGATGCCTCCCAGTTGAGCCGTGAAATCAAGGATGTTGTATTTGACTATTGGAAATAGTAATAAAACTCTACGCAATCCAGCATTGTGTGGGACTGGATGTAGGAGCAATCCGAACCAGTATAAAATCTGGTGTGCTCTTTCCTTTTCTACATATTTATTTCTATTTATTTTGCATTTGTGTTTGAATCTGTGTCTATGATTGCGTTTGTGGTGTTTGATTCATCCCCTAATTCACTTTAGTTTTAGATTTTGTTTAAATTCTTACACACACTATTCACCCCCTCCTTTAGTGTTTTCTTTGCCTTAACAATCCATTCCGCATTCCCTAATAATTGGTATTAGAGCAAGGTCTTTCAAAAGTTCATAATTTGATTTTTGAAAATAGTGATAATGGCAACCAACACTGGTAGCAATAATAGTTCTTTTATAGAGGGTCAATCCACTGTTAGACCACCACTGTTTAATGGTAAAAATTATTCATATTAGGCATGTAGAATGAAAATTTATTTAAAATCTGTAGGATTAGACACATGGAATAGTACACAAAATGAACATGTTGAACCCACAACTGCATTTGCACAATGGACAAATGAACAAAAGGCTGCTGCACAGAGCAATTCTAAAGCCATGAATATGTTATTTTGTTCATTAGATAGGAATGAGTTTCATATAGTATCGATATGTAAGACTGCTTATGAAATCTGGAGAACTTTACAAGTTACTCATGAAGGAACTAGTAAAGTTAAATAGACTAAGATAGGCATGCTAGTTAATCAGTTTGAATTATTCAAAATGAACGAGAATGAGTCTATTTCAGATATGTATTGCAGATTTCAAGAGATAGTGCATTCACTAACAACACTTGGAAAAACTTATTCAGAAGCAGATCAAGTCAGAAAAATATTAAGTTCATTAACTCAAGAATGGGATCAAAAGAATTTGGCTATAGAAGAAGCCAATGACGTCAATGAAATGAAGATTGAAGAGTTAATTGGAAATTTGAGGTCATATGAAGTTCAATTACAGAAAAGAAAAGAAAATAGATCAACTGAAAAGAAATCTATTGCACTGAAAGCAACAACAAATGATTCTGACTCGAGTAGTGAAGATGATGAAGAAAAAACACTCATGATAAATCATTTTAGAAGATTTCGAAAATATAGAAGGAAGGGTTACAATCAAGCAAATTCAAAATTAAATGATGGGTGATGGTTTAATTGCAACAAGCCACGTCATGTAAAGAAAATGTATCCATATCCAGACAAATCTACTCAACAAACGGACAACACCAATTCATCAAGAAAAAGAAAGAAAGCATATCCATCAACATTAGATGATTCGGATTCGTCATCAAGTGATGAAGAACCAGAAACAGGAAATACAAATATATGCTTTACAACAATTCAGAGTTCAGAAGATCATGAAGAAAAGGATTAAAAAAACTAGATACGCATTAATTAAATATTAATTTTATTTGGTTGAATGGTTGCTTTGTTTATTTGCTTTGGTTTGAATTCAAAAAAATTAAAGAATAAATAATAAATATTTTTTTTTTGAAATTTGAATTTCGAAATTCAAAATAATAATATAATATTAAATAATCAATAAATTAATTAAATAAATTGTTTGTTTGTTTATTAGGATTAGAATTATTTCAGGAAATCATTAAACCTGAAATATAGATCGACAATATATTTCAAAAACTTAAAAATCCAATTCCCTTTTGGAATAAGCCTAGTATGTCGACATACAGAAAAATACATGTCGACATATCCAACCGGTTTGAAATTTAAATTTTGAATTTCAAAAGTTTGAACTTTCAAACTTCCCCCCAATATTTTCACCAACTCCCAAGGTCTGAAAAGTTGTCTTTTCAATCTGAAAAGTTGTGCCTCTTCAATTCATATTCATTCAATTCATATCTATTCATTTTCTATATATAGCTATCCTTTCTACCTTTCATTCAAAACTCAAAACAATATTCTTCATATCTATTCTCTTCAAAATTATCATTTCAATGGCTTCCTCAAGTTCATCTCAGAAATTGAAGATAACCAAAATGATTAAAAGTTATATTTACAATGACAAAGAGGCCATCAAAATCTATGGTAATTATTTAGCAAATGCTAAAGTAAACACGGGTTCTTTCGCCGTCTTTAGCGATTTTCCATCTTATGATCTCGTCTCACTTTTCGAACAAAACGAAGTCTTGAGTCTAATTGACTCTCGTGATAATGACGAAGTATGTTATCCCAAACTCGTGAAGATGTTCTACACAAATCTCAATCAAGGATTTTGCTAAGGAAACGAATACCAAATTTGGAGTAGTGTCAAGGGAACTCAAATTGTTCTCGATGCCAAACATTTAGGTGAAATTCTAAATTGTAGAAGCATGGGCTCGGATTTCTCAACTTTCGCTATCGACGAAACCTATATGGAAACCTTTCAAGATATCTTCGAAGATGGTGCTCCAATGGATTTCAAAATTCATTTCTTACATCCAAAGACAAGAATTGTCAACCTTCTCCTTCAACACACCATCACTCCCCATTCCGGAAATTTCAACAATCCAACTCTTAAAGTCCAAAAGGCTCTCTTTGCTATTATGGGTAGTTATCTTATCAACTGGGCCGATATGACTCTAAATGAAATTAAGCCCATAGATTTATCAACAAGAGAAAACACTCTCTACTATGATGTTTTTCTCACTCCTATTTTCAAACACTTTAATGTTGATCTTCATGGAGAATAATTTGTCCCTAGAAAAGTGTTTGACACATCAAACATTCACCTCATGCAAATTCCTCTCACTTTCAAACCTTATGAGACATTTGTGGCCAAATATGCCCTATTGCAAAATGAACAAGACCCAATGGAAGTCGAAGAAGAAGAGACTTCTATGGAAAGCATTGAGTATCTAACCTCAAAGCGTATCTACAAAAACACGATTGTTCAAAATCAAGTGAAAATCGTCAACAATCAAAAGAAGCTTAACAAGAGGCTTTCCAAAATATCGAAATTCATGGTCAAGATAGGAAGAAAACTTGGAATTTCATCTTCCTCATCATCATCCGAAGACTAGCCCATCTAGTTTAATCTATCTTTATATATATTTCCTTGTATTTGCTTTCGAATCTCGTATTTAAAGTGTGTCTTGTTTAGTTGGATGTATTTGCTTTCTATAACGAATGGAGTTTTTATTTATGATATAATCATCTTTATGTTTCTAAGAAAAACTATAAAACTAATTATAATATAATAGAATTCAAAAGAATTCAAAATTTCAAAATTTTCAAGCATAACACTATAGCATGTCGACATGACGAAAAGAGTATGTCGACATATAACTGACATATTTTTGAATTATTTCAAATTTTGAAACTAAAGTAACTACTCATGTCCATTCAAAATCCAACGAATTCCAGACCCTATTCAAGTCCATTTCTCCCAGAAAACTTCATTATTCCATTACTCCTTCTTCCTTAATCATTTCTCATCAAATCCATGGCAAATCCTATCCATAATCTTAGTGAAAATCTAGAAGAAACTCTCAATTCATTCAAAAGTATCCTCTCTATCATTCTACGAAATCAGTATCATCTTGAATTAAGTCAAATAAAGATGTTCGAACAACAAGGGAAACATTTTGATGCAATGTGATGACTAATCTCTTCTCTTTTCAGATATGAAGATAATAATCTCGTAAAGGCTCCACCAACCAAAGAAGATGAAGACTGGGAAGTAATTAAGAAGGATCCCATCTTTGGAGAAGATGGTTGGGTTGAAGATCCAAGAAACGTTTAATTATTCGGTACGATTTGTTTAAGTATTCTAAAAACATATGGTGTGGTGTGATTTGGATTCTATTATTTGAAACCTGCATATATTAAGACATATGATGCGATTTGATTTGGTTTAATTTGTACATATATATCATACAAACATATTTAATAATAATAATTGGATTGGTTTGTATGTAATCATCATATTAGGTATTATTTTTAATTTGAATAGATTAAGGGAGTATTCTACATAGAAATAGTTACTAGATTAAGGGGGAGCATTTTTATTAGGATAGTTACCTATGTTCTATTCTGATAATTATACAACTTAGGGGGAGTATCTTTAGGATTTCTTTTTGATAATACCAAAAGGGGAGAAATAATAAAATATAGGCATAGTTTATAGGATTCTTACAGACAGGGGGAGTATAGAAGGAACATCATCAAACAGGTATATACAGGTATGGTATTTTATAAACTAAGGTTGTCATCATAAAAAAAGGGGAGATTGTTGGAGAATGGATTTTTAATGACAACAACCTTATTTCAATTATCATTGATTATAAAATATATGTTAACACTTTTTGTACATAATATATATATATATATACATATATATGTGTGTGTGTGTGTGTGTGTGTGTGTATGTATGTGTGTGTGTGCAGGATTATATACAGGAAATATTACAGAAAAATATATAGTTATAAAGATGATAGAGATTCAAAGATCAGAGAAATTTCAAGACTCATGAGTAATCAAGAGTTCAAGATTTCAAGATTAATATAGTTATAGAGTCTAGATTTTGTAAGACTCTAAATAGAACTCCAAGTTCAAATTCTAATTCTAATTTTCGAATTCAAATTCTAATTTTCAAATTTTGATTTTCAATTCTACCCTCAATCCTCTCTATTTTATTTTTCTATTTGTTTCTATTTTTCTTTGTTTTTCAAACTTAACTTTTATATTTATATTTTATATTCTTTTGCTTTATATTTATATAGTTTAAAACCTTATAAAATTATAAATATGTTTATATGATTTAAAATTATGTTTTCATATATTTTTCTAGTTTATAATATTAATTTATATCATTATATTTTAATTCAAGAATTTCTATAATTATATTTATATCAAAAACTTTTGAAAAATACTTTAAAATTTAAATTTTCAAAGGAGTACGTCGACATAACAAAAACTCCATGTCGACATAGAACTGTCACTTTTTCCAATTTTGAAAGGAAGTGTCTTTTCGCTATTTGAAACGTTTCAGAGCCGTTGCAACCTTTCATACTCTAAAAAAAGGGATTAAAACCGAATTTTTTATCATATCTTCTTCTCTAACTTCATCCTCTTTCTCTACACCATTATTCTTAATCATTTTTAAGGTTTTTACACTTATACTAAGCCAAATTCAATTCTGTTTTGATCAAACTTCTTCTCTCTACACTCTCTACTCTCTGAATCTAGTGTTATTGAAGAGTTATAGGGCTGTCTGTAATTGCTTGGGTTGAATAAACCTTGTTAGTGTTGAATCAAAGAGGAATCGGTGTGCCCTTGTAGCTGTGAAATCAAGGAAATAGGAGTCGGTGTATCCTTGTTGAGCCATGAAATCAAGGAATAGGATTCGGTGTCTCCCTGTTGAGCCGTGAAATCAAGAAGGTTGTATTTGACTATTGGAAATAGTAATAAAACTCTGCGCAATCCAGCATTGTGCGGGACTGGATGAAGGAGCAATCCGAACTAGTATAAAATCCGGTGTGTTCTTTTCTTTTCTGCATCTTTATTCCTGTTTATTTTGCATTTGTATTTGAATCTGTGTCTATGATTGCATTTGTGGTGTTTGATTCATCCCATTGTTCACTTTAGATTTAGATTTTGTTTTAATTCTTTCAAACATTATTTACCCCCCCCCCCCTCTAGTGTTTGCTTTGCCTTAACGATACATTCCGCATTCCCTAACATTTCCTACCATCATTGGGAGGGTAAGAAAAGATGTTTTCCTTGCATTCCATGGTAGACCTTTTAGGGGAGCTATTTGCTCCCGATCCAGGCGGTTGGCAAGTGCTTTTGATATTTCACTAGTCCCGCTAACCCTACAAGCTGGGATTGGTTGATGTTAGCATTTCTTTGTTCTCCTCTCACTCTATCTCCCCCCTTTTATTGGTCTTATGCTATTCTCTAGTCGCGCAGGTCCTAGATATATAGGTTTCTTCTAGAATCGGTAGTTTGAATATTTCCTTTTGCTAGAAGGGATGGTGTGTGGACCAAGTTGGAGATGGAATTTTAGGTTCAACCTTTAGCAGTTAGCTTTCTCCCTCATTTTCCAGTCCTCGATTTGTGTCTCGGTGGAGTCCTATGAGGTTGGCTATGGCTAGGTATGGAGCTTTCGTGACTTTTTGGTTGTTCTTTGGATTGAGATACTGATATTATGTCTGATCCTGATGCAGCGACAGTCTTCCTCGTCGCCTTTGCACTTCTTGGAGCTAGAGGCCTTTTGGAGTTTTATTCTATCATTTTATATATGTATTGTGATGACCGGCCATAACTCCTATGCCAAATAAGAGGAATAATGTGTTGATAGGTGGGCCAAAAAACTATGGATGATCATCAGAGTAGGTAAACACAAGCGGAACCTGTCGTATAACTCACAACACAAGGATAAAGTATAATAGAACATATATAATAGGCAGAAATAATGAAGCATCATATATCAAACTTTCACAACATCCTGAAAGATAATCCATACATCAACTGTATATAACATCAAAGTTTGTCCAAGAAGCCTCACTACAAATACTCTCAAACAGCGGAAACAAAGATACTATATAATAGAAAGATAATACGTCGGCCTCCTGCTCACCACTGCACAGCAGCATCGTCCTCACTAATCACCTATTAACTGCCACCTAGTCGGCCCATCCAAAACCGAATGAACAGCTTAAGGTAATAAGAGGGAAACATATAACCTTGAGTCAGACAACGGTCTTAGTTAGCGATAAAATAGCTACCTAACATCATCAACAAAGTACATGAGAATAGGTAGACTAACAAAACCAATGTACCAAACACCAGAGAAGAATCCAAACTTGCCTTCCCTACATCTGACAGTGATATCCTTTACAATCCAGCAATCAAGAAATAACAGTTCAATCTTGCCAACCAAGAGTAACCAGACAATAGCATAACAACTAACATCCAACAACAATCATAGCAACTAGTTATATCGCATGTAAACCATCCTAATCGAGACCAACATCCCTCAAGCATAAGCCTCAGAGGCCTAAACCAATATCAGAAAAGCACCCTTGCAATATCTCCTTCGACTTCAAACAACTTACATGAGATGGTACAAGCAAAGTAAACATCACACTCATGACCCTGGTTATCACTGCCTTTTCTGCTTCAAAATCGTCGTTAATCGTATGACGGCCACCTACCATATGCCAAGGGCTATTGGTAAACCCTGGTTCTTGCAAAAACTTCATACGCCTTCATGACTCGTATGTTTGTCTTTCCAATCTCGACAAATAGGCCCTTAACGATTGCCCAAGGTATGAGGCCCTTCACGAATACCCAAAGCACCTCTGCTTAGAGTCCACTAGAACCTACGACAATGATATTCTCTTAGCCTTCGCATCTCTCTCCGTCAACCTCGATGACCATTCACAAGCTCAAGTCCCCCTCGAGAAACCATTATCCACGAACTCAAAACAACCTTGACTCATCTTCACATTCATTGCTTTTCATCGATCAACGAACATCTCATCACACTTCGAACATTCCTCCTTGAATTCACTTCGAAGCTACTACCATTTTCGAACCAAAATAATCATCATTTTTGGTCGGCATTCAATTCATAACATTTCACCTTCACTATGAATAACATACGATAGTGTTTTATTCAAATATCCTCAGCATTTACCACCGGTTGCAGTCCGTCACTGTTACATTTCGATCCACTATCGATCAGACATTTCGATCCACTATGGATTGGACATGTCGATCCACTATGGATCGGACATATCGACCCACTATGGATCAGATATGCCTACCCATGCCCTTTCACCCTCTCTGAATACATGACCGATCCATTACAGCACTTCAGAAAAGACGCTACCGATCCATTAGCTAGAAAGAGCCAAGTCCATCATAGGAGTTATGCCTGATTCATCCACATCCATCTTGCCCGATCCATAGTGTGTAAACGCTTTCGATCCATCAACTACCACACAGACCGATCCACTAATTGAGTGCGCCTGATGCATTAAAATCTCGAGCCTGATCCATGGACTTGACCGATCCATCCCTTGCATACGTTGCTCGATCCATCATTAGGAATTCAACAGATCCATCAATTATGCCCAGTCATACTTCAAGAAAAACTGCCCAGTCCATGCTTCAAAACAAACTGCCTGGTCCATCAATAAAACCTCTGATCCATCCTGAAAACTTCGAATCCATACGATTTAACACTTCACAAAGAATATCTATGCAATCAAATCATCCAAATCGACTAATTCCACTCAAATAATCAATAATCATCATACAACCATGTGGAATTCACCAAATCATGATAAAACAATGAATTAACAAAATAATAAATCTAAACTTGCATAAACATATGAATTAGTATAGAAATTACTGGTTTTAAATTTCTAGATTAGTTCCTATGGTGATTCATATGAAAATATACTTACCATGATGTAGATCTAGGTGAAAACAACTTGAAAATGATAAAACAATGACCAGACAACTCATATACTAGGTTGAATCTATGTAAGAGATGCATATCACTCACCTAATCTTCAAAACAACACAAAAACACTTGGATCTAAATCTGGACAGCGAAGAATTAGCTTCAAACTCTTTGATTTGATGGAATCTCTCTTCAATTGATGTAGATCTAGCTTCAAACAATGTAGATCTTTGATTCTCTTATGTAGATCTAGAATTTTAATGGTGGAAAGGTGCATTTGATTGAGCAAGGAGGATCACAAGCTCAACTAAATGAGAGAATGAAGAAAGTAAACTATTCTCCACGCCTCTAACCCCTTTTTATAACCTCCCACTAGCCCACTAATGGGCCTCTCCAAATCATCCCACTAATGGTTCAAAAAACCTGAACAGTAAATTGCGAAACACAAAAACAGTGATTCCTTCCAAACTGCCTAACCAAATCTATAATGTGACCACTCTACGAAATTGGAAACACCATTCCCTTTCGGATGAGACTGACCTTAGCACCTGATTCGACCCCAGTCAAAAGTTATGCTCTATACAAGAATGACAAGGGGAAAATGTTCACAAATAAAATTGGTAAAAATTGTGGACATGTCTCACATCTCCATAACCAACATATTAAAATATGAGAATGATCTAACCCTCAAGGAGTAAAATAAAAATATTTTACGATCCTCCGATACGTAAAATGTAGGTCGTTAAATTCTCCTCCCCTTTAGGAATTTTGCCTCCGAAATCCTAATAAAACATAAGCAACCAAAACAATTCCACATGCCTACCATTCATGAACAACCAATTCTATCACCCAAACTAGCAGCCATGCATCTATAGCCTTATCCTAGCATGCGGAATTCTAACAACAACAACCATAACACAAGTTACATTGATGTAATGATGAAACGATATAAATGGGTCATACCGACGAAGAGTTCTGGATGGGACACCTTCATACTCTCTTCCGTCTCCCACGTACAATCGTCACCATCCTCACTCCATTGTACCTTGACTAGCTTAATTGTCTTCCCCCTAAGTTATTTCTTGTCATTCTCCACTACACGAAGCGGCTTACGAGGTCTTGTAACTACAGTCCATACTTCTAGGTCTTCGTACTGTTCTGGAGATACCATCACATTTGAATCATGCACACACTTCCATAGAAACGACACATAGAAAACATTATGCACGCTTGACATCTTCTTGGGTAACTCCAACGCATACGCAAGCTTTCTAATCCGCTCAATTACCGGAAATGGTCCAACGAATCTTGGGGCTAATTTTCCTTTGCTTGTGAACCGAACAACATGTTTCAATGGTGAAATATTCATGAATACCATATCGCCAACATCGAATTCCAAATCTTTTCGATGCCTATTGGCATAACTCTTCCGACGGTCTTAGGTTGCTTTCATTCGTTGCTGAATGGTCCCGACACAATCTGATGTCTCCCTGATCATCTCTGGCCCAAGTATCAACTTACCTCCAGTTTATAACCAATATGCCGGAGAATTACACGGTCTACTATACAACGCCGCATATGGTGCCATCCCAATGCTCGATTGGTATCCATTATTATACACAAACTCAACTAGATGTAGATGTTATTCCAATGATCCCCCGATGTCCAATACATAAGTTCTTAGGAGATCTTCCAAAACTTGGTTAACCCTCTCGGTTTGACCATCAGTCTGGGGATGATAAGCCGTACTTATACACAACTCGACTCCCAAAGTCTCTTGAAAACTTTTCCAAAATCCACTCGTGAATAATAGATCTCGATTACTCACTATGCTCTTTGGGATACCATCGAATCGATCTATCCCTTTAACATAAAGCTCATCCAACTTCAATGTTGTCCTAGTTGATCTGACAAGAATAAATCTTGCACTTTTGATCAAGCGATCCCAAATTCCTTTGTTTCCTACCTTAGTTCTAGGTAGTCCATTGATATCTACTCCCACTTCCACGTAGGGACTTCTAATGGCTGAAGCAACCCACTCGGCTTCTTTTATTCAGCTTTCACCAACTGACAGTTATACACTTGAAATGAACTTTCCAATATCCCTTTTCTTCCCTTCCCAGTAGTAAGCTCGCTTCATGTCTTGATACATCTTATTACCAGGAGGACGAATCATCAACTTTGAGTGATGACATACCCTTAGAACTTCATCTCTCAGTTTGTCGATATCAGGACAACCAATCATCCCTTCTTTCGAAGCCAACCCTCTCGATCAACTTCGAATTCCTTATCCTCAGGTTCCAACTTCTGGAAAATCTCGACAATATTTTCTTCATGCTTTTGGCTCTTACCAATCCTTTCGATAAGATTAAGTCTTATCGACAAGTTTGCCAACATTTCAGGCTCCAATTCACACCTTAGTTTGAAATCAAATCTTGCCAAATACTCGCGGTGCTTCCATTCTGAAAACATCCCTCCCAAACTTGTGTGTCTTCGACTCGATGCATCTGCCACTACGATACCTTTACTAGGAGTATAAGCTATACCAAAATCATAGGATGCCAAAAACTCTAGCCACCTTTACTGCCGAAGATTCAAATTCTTTTGGGAGAAAAGATAATTCAACAAATTGTGATCCGTAAACAACTCGAATCGAACCCCCTAACAGGTAATGTCTCCACATTGTAACACCCCACGTCCATTAATGTCACTCACAAAGGGAATGCATTAAATTCTATGGAGCGTTTTAAATGAGTATAGAACAGAAACTTAACAACAAGACAGATATAAACAGTACTTGAAAAATTAAAAACTTTATTTCATTGCAGCGGAAAATACATATGTTTGATTACATCATCAAAACCAGAGCCAAGTACATAATATCCATCTTGACTAAATCAAAGTACATAAATTGAAAGACATAATCCCCAATACAAAACAGCCATAAATAAAAGAGAGGCTGAACTTTACTTCAGCGATCCAAGCAATCTACGAAAAGCAAGAAACACAGTTGTCCAAAATCAAGCTTCACTGGTGCTAGTTCCAACCTGAGCACCTGGGGGGGGAAAGGAAGAAAAGAGGAGGAAACAAAGGGGGGTCAGACATAAAGTCTGGCGAGTGTGATAACTTTAACAATATAATTACCAAAGTATGTAGGCTAAGGCATAAGTTGGAAAATCAGCAAATGACCATGAACCATTGAGTATGGCAGAGTAAACAAGGAAACAAGATGAACAACGATATCATTAAAGCGCACCTAACCCACTATAAGATAATTACTATACTACACCACCACTATAAGGTAATTGCTATACTACACCACCACTAGTATACTGCACCACCACTAGTCACCCTAAGGTTGATCCCGCCTACAGACTTAATAATGATATTGGTAGTTTCGTGCACCCCTAACTGCCTTCATAGGTGTCGCCTGCCCCTATCTCCACTAGGTGTACCCACTACCCCCAAGCGATCGGATCCCTAACTCGTAGATACCCGTGCTGGTCCCACAGTGGGGTGTATCACTCCCCAAAGTGGCAACCCGATACTACCAGAGATGCACGGCTTATACCTACACGATGCAACAACGTCTTACCTACCAGCCCGGGCCCACATACGCACATGAACCCGTTGGACTTGCATTGCCACCGCTAACCCGTTTTGGCCTCTTACAGTCAAGCCCAGTACGCGTGTCCCGTCCTCGACTTGGGTCAAGTCCACAGAGATACTCATGGGTTACTGGTTGAAACGGGCCCCCATTACTTGACACAAGCTATCCACCTAAGCTTGGTCCCCTCTAGTACATTCCACTTAACCCTTTCCTTATTCATGTTCACTTACATGTTTCAAATTTTAGTTAAGTGTTTCTAATCGTATTTCGAATGCCATCCAAGGCACCCACTAGATTCCACATGCCACCCAAGGCACCAACTTAACCCCCTCATGTCCCACTATATGTTTCTCTGGTTAAGTATTTCTTAATTCATTAAGACCGTAACCTCATAAAGACCTCTCACATTAGACTGGCATTTGTGGCAGCTGGATTTGCCAGGCGGGTCTGGACAGTCTTACACCACAAAAGAGCCTAACCTCGTGTCTTTACAATTGATACGTATTTAATTTGTGCCTAAGACCTCTCACATTAGACTGGCATTTGTGGCAGCTGGATTTGTCGGGCGGGTCCGGGCAGTCTTACACCACAAAAGAGCCTAACCTCGTGTCTTAGACGATTAATTACTCCTAATTAATCATTCCCTAATTTGAATTACTTTCCCTATTCAAATTATCAATCAATTCGAAATTTAACGATGTCCATAATTGACTCAATTATGTCCATCCATTTATGGTATGTAAAATCATACCAATTTTCATCACAAATTTATTTTATGTCTTTTAAGGCGTTTATGCCAATTAAATCTTTTAATATTATCCCCTTTACCCCATGTTGTACGTTCGTTCGTTTAATGTAAAATATACGTTAGACTCGAATAGTCTAACTCATGGAATAAAGAGAAAACATCACAACATACATATAATTAAAACTAGATCTAAACATAGGGGTGAACTTGCATGTGTGAATGATGTTCTACTTCTAAAACTTGCATAGGCCAAAGTTACAACTTGCATAAAACTACATATGTCATAGACCCAAATCTAAAGGTGTGAACTTGTTGGGATAATGGTCACAAACTTGCATAAATCATGTATGTCATAGATCTACATCTAAAGGTGTAATCTTGCATAGGCAGTAACCACAAACTTACATAACATGATTCATATTCAAACACATGTATTCATATAAACTTGCATATGTGATTTATGCAACATAACAATAGTATAAACTTACATCTAAACATGTAAACCAGCATGTAGAATTTGGCATATAACTCACACATGTCATAGCCTAACTTTAGATCTAAAATAGGTGTCATGAAGCATATAAGGTTATACATATAATTTTCCCCAACTTGCATATGATTCATGTCTTAATAAAAATCTAAACTTGCATACATACTTATGATTTATCATAGAATCAACATACCCAAACTAGCATATGAAAAACATGGTGATTCGATTATACATAAGCCAATCATAAAATTACAACATAGATGATCACAACTTTGCAAGATAACATCATAGAATTTACAACATAAACATCACAATTTTACTACATGAATAATAACATGCGGTCAATAATTCACATCATATCCAAATAGTCCACATCATAACTCAATCCAATTAATTTGCTAATTATTTTATTAAAATTATCGAGCTCACAATTCAGAGAAGGTCTTGAATTCTGAATTATGAGTTCTGAAGTTGTAATAGCTTTCCCTTGAAGAAGATTCGTTGTTAAAGTTGAGAAGGATTGATTTAGATTAGCTTTCTTCCTCTTTAATTGGTGGCGGCTATGCTGAGTTGCTAGGTGACGGCATGGAGGCCATGAATCTAATTTTGTTTTGATTTTAGGGTTTGAGTCTAGAGGTGTTTTTATAGAGTTTAGGATTAATTTAGGTCATCCGATCAACCTAGAAGCAACCTGAACCATCCAAACAAGACAGGGTGACACCTCAGCCCTAATGACTCAGCACAGTGTATTAAATGTTCTTTTTTTTCTATAATTTACATATTTCTTATTTATGACAAATTCCATATGTAAATTATTCCCATTTTAATTATGCCAATACTATATTTTTAATTATGCTCACAATTAATGGTATACTAAATATACCATTTCATGAACCAATCTATGCCATGTATTTTTTCATGTTTATCCTTCATATTTATATGTAAATTATAAATCTATTATTGTTAATTACATATTCTCCCTTTTACCGTATACATTAATTACCCATATACAAATATCCATTTATACATGCATAAATCTTTCTTAACTTTAATTTGTCATAAAATCCAATCAAAGAAGGCCACAAAAAAACAATCATTGAC
This sequence comes from Allium sativum, assembly GCA_030737875.1. Classification (NCBI taxonomy): domain Eukaryota; kingdom Viridiplantae; phylum Streptophyta; class Magnoliopsida; order Asparagales; family Amaryllidaceae; genus Allium; species Allium sativum. The sequence continues at coordinate 440,920,120 of CM060926.1, forward strand.
AACCAAAAAATGCGCCACGTACACCACATGATGCGTACATGTCATATATATATATATATATATATATATTTGTGTGTGTGTGTGTGTGTATATATATATATATTCTATATATATATATATTCTTTTTATCTATCTTCCCAATTACCCATTTTCACACTAAACCACTTTTTGAACTGTGTTCACACTAAGACATTTTAATCCATTCCCCTAAAACAAAATTATGGCGCTGGCGGGGATCCACGAGCAACCACTAGCAAACACTTGCATCCACATGCATCCATCATACATAACAAGTCTCAAACACATGTTTCAACCATAGTTTCTACCTAAAGGTCGAAGACTCGATCGATATGATACAACTGAGTGACAGAGGCAAGTACGATTAAAACAAAAGCTTTGTTCCTATCAGACATCGGTTTAAGAGAATAACCCCCTAAGTATCAACCCCGAAGACCGAAATCAACATCAGATTGATACTTAGAGAATCGCTTCCATTAAAAAAATGCCCAACTGGAAATCTACTTCCCGCTTCGAGTAAAAACCCTTAACCTTATCAGAAATATTCAGATACTTACAGACTACTGGTACAGGTTAGATTATCAAATGATTCTTATGAAACCAAGCATGAAAAAAAAACCTAGAATGTACGCGTCATAGTCAACTTCTAGCCCCGACAAACTTCTAAGTCCCATGAAGCGGTTTTCCGCCCATCGTGCGGAAGTCCTTATATATCTTAAGAAAAAGCATATATACGCGGAGGAAGAGATTCAAAAATGGAGAATCGAAGGAAAGATATATGGCTCTTAGGGTTATGCTTTCTAAAATAAGTTTTTCTCTTGAAAATTATTTCCTTAAAACATACTTTTGAAGGTACTTCTTTATAAAATTGTTTTTGAAAAACAACTTTTCAAAATTCATATCTGTTCTGGTAACCTTCAGCTCTAATACCACGTGTAACACCCCACGTCCATTAATGTCACTCTCAAAGGGAATGCATTAACTTCTATGGGGCGTTTTAAGTGAGTATAGAACAGAAACTTAACAACAAGACAGATATAAACAGTACTTTAAAAATTAAAAACTTTATTTCATTGCAGCGGAAAATACATATGTTTGATTACATCATCAAAACCAGAGCCAAGTACATAATATCCATCTTGACTAAATCAAAGTACATAAATTGAAAGACATAATCCCTAATACAAAATAGCCATAAATAAAAGAGAGGCTGAACTTTACTTCAGCGATCTAAGCAATCTTCTAAAAGCAAGAAGCATAGTTGTCCAAAATCAAGCTCCACTAGTGCTAGTTCCAACCTGAGCACCTTGAGGGGGGGGGGAGGGAGAAAAGAGGAGGAAACAAAGGGGGGTCAGACATAAAGTCTGGCGAGTGCGATAACTTTAACAATATAATTACCAAAGTAACTAGGCTAAGGCATAAGTTGGAAAATCAGGAAATGACCATGAACCATTGAGTATGGCAGAATACACAAGGAAACAGGATGAACAACGATATCGTTAAAGCGCACCTAACCCACTGTAAGATCAACACTATGAGATAATTGCTATACTGCACTACCACTAGTCACACTAAGGTTGATCCCGCCTAAAGAACTTAAGTGATAATAATAATGGTAGTTTTGTGTACCACTAGCTGCTGTCATAGGTGCCGCCTGCTCCTATCTCCACTAGTGGTACCCACTACCCTCCTCATTCTAATTACAATGTTTATCATATGGTAGCTGTATTGGTAGTTTCGTGCACCCTTAGCTGCCTTCATAGGTGCCGCCAGCCCCTATCTCCACTAGGTGTACACACTACCCCCAAGCGATCGGCTCCCTAACTCGTAGATACCTGTGCTGGTCCCACAGTGGGTTGTATCACTCCCCAAAGTGGCAACCCAATACTACCATAGATGCACGGCTTATACCTACACGATGCAACAACGTCTTACCTACCAGCCCGGGCCCACACACGCACATGAACCCGCTGGACTTGCGTTGCCACCGCTAAGCCGTTTTGGCCTCTTACAGTCAAGCCTAGTACGCGTGTCCCATCCTCGACTTGGGTCGAGCCCATAGAGATACTCATTGGTTACTGGTTGAAACGGGCCCCAATTACTTGATACAAGCTATCCACCTAAGCTTGCTCCCCTCTAGTACATCCCACTTAACCCACTTCTTATTCATGTTCACTTACATGTTTCAAGTTTGGTTAGGTATTTCTAATCGTATTTCAAATGCCACCCAAGGCACCCACTTAACCCCCTCATGTCCCACTACATGTTTATCTGGTCAAGTGTTTCTTAATTAATTAAGACCGTAACCTCATAAAGACCTCTCACATTAGCCTGGCATTTGTGGCAGCTGGATTTGCCGGGCGGGTCCGGGCAGTCTTACACCACAAAAGAGCCTAACCTCGTGTCTTTACAATTGTTACGTATTTAATTTATGCCTAAGACCTCTCACATTAGACTGGCATTTGTGGCAGCTGGATTTGTCGGGCGGGTCCGGGTAGTCTTACACCACAAAAGAGCCTAACCTCGTGTCTTAGACGATTAATTACTCCTAATTAATCATTCCCCAATTTGAATTACTTTCCCTATTCAAATTATCAATCAATTCCAAATTTAACGATGTCCATAATTGACTCAATTATGTCCATCCATTTATGGTATGTAAAATCATACCAATTTTCATCAAAAAATTATTTTGTCTTTTAAGGCGTTTATGCCAATTATATCTTTTAATATTATCCCCTTTACCCCACGTTGTACGTTCGTTCGTTTAACGTAAAATATACGTTAGACTCGAATAGTCTAACTCATGGAATAAAGAGAAAACATCACAACATACATATAATCAAAACTAGATCTAAACATAGGGGTGAACTTGCATGTGTGAATGATGTTCTACATCTAAAACTTGCATAGGCCAAAGTTACAACTTGCATAAAACTACATATGTCATAGACCCAAATCTAAAGGTGTGAATTTGTTGGGATAATGGTCACAAACTTGCATAAATCATGTATGTCATAGATCTACATCTAAAGGTGTAATCTTGCATAGGCAGTATGTAACAACCCTGAATTTTAGGGCCAATTTAAAATTTATTTTAAGTAATTTTAATGAGTTTTGATATTTAAAATAATTTATTTTAAATAATAATGATCACAAATTTGATTCAAATCGAAGTTAGAATGAATAATTTAATTTTAATTATAAAAAAAGTTAGAAATAGCGCGGTAGTTTGAAAAGTCAAACTTGAACTTTGACTGACCATACAGGATGCAAAATTTAACGGATTTTAGTGAAACCAAAAATATTAGAATCTATTTAAAAATATCTTTCCAACGAATCCGAAAAATCGAAATTTCATAGCGGGGATCAAAAGTTATGCCCAAATTAAAATTTAGGAAGGTCGTTATGAAATTTATAAGGGACAAAAATGCTACTTTTTGCATACGAACGAATTTGAACCCGAAACCACTTCCATTGAGTTCATAATGATGTTTCTGCATTGAAAAACAGTAAACACTTATATATTTCGAGTTTCGAAAATTATTTGTTTAAAAATGTATTTTTAATATTAATTATACTGGCCTTAAAAATAGCCATTTTCCAAACAGTCTCAGAATTCAACGAAAATAATTTTGTTGGGTTCGTATCGTCAAAACAAAGCTAAAAATGATTTTTCGGTAATTTTTAGAATTAGTATATAATTATAATTGATTTTTCAGTGTAAACGGACAATTTTTGACTTTAAAAATTCATACGAGCTCAGAATTAAACAAAATTAATTTTTCTAGGTCCGAAGCGTCAAAACATAGCTAAATATTTTTTCGGGAATTTTTGAAGTTAATTTGTGGCCCCGGTGAATTTTCATGTACGGTCAATATTTAATTAATTAATTTTTAATAGGATTTTAAATAAAAAAACGCTACAGACATCAGAATTGGGGCCCGAGACATAGCCCATTGCGCTCAGAAGATGTCAAAACCCTAAGAACGACAGTAAGCATGCATAATTCTGAGTTTGGACCAAATCGGACCTTTATTGGGTAATTAAGGATTAAATAATCATTAGTTAAACCTAATATTATATTATAAATTCGCATTGCTACAGTACTCCGTCTTCTTCCTCCTCATTTCAGCCGCACAAAACCCACGATTCCTCAAAATTTCAAACTCCAATTTCTTCTTCGTTTCTCAACGAAAACCTTCGCCGTTTGTCGCGTTTCGAAGAGATTTCCGAGCTCTTCAAATACAAACCGAACCCAACCCTCCTCGTTGCCTGAAATCGCCGCCCCGACACCTTAAACCTGCCGCCGTTCGTGGTCAACTGGGCCCACCTGAAGCGTGAGCACCTCCCCGGATTCTTGGCGCCCATAGCTCTCTCCAAGGCGGTCAATCTCCCGCAAACCGTTCGTAAAACCGTCGATCGTAGCTCGAGTTATCTCGATTCAAAGTTTTGAACTTTAGGTAATGTTTATTTCAGATTTTGCGATGCTTTTATATGTCGCTGTGTCAGTTGTTAAAAGCTGAATTTTGATTTTTCATATGTATTTGTATTTGAATCGTTCCAGATCTGAAATCTATTTGAATACAAACACTGAATCGGATCGAACCTGTATCATCTTCTTAGACCAGACCACTGTGAGAATTTATTTTTAATTTAATTTATTGAATCATTATTTCTATGATTATTAATAAGTAGATCTAATAAGACGTGATGTTTAGAACATGGATTTGAACTGTTCACTCCGTATGATGTTGAATCTGATTTGCATGAGATTAGATCTGAAATTTTGAGGTTTAAATCTGAATTAATAATTAATTAAAATTAATTATGTGTTTAATCATGCCGTGTTGATTTTACATATGCCAAGTTATAACATCACCTAGTAATTACCTTGATGCTAGTTGTTAGATTTGGACTTGTTGTATGTTTGGGATGTTGTTGTTATGTTATGTGATGAAAATTTACATCTTATTTGATGCAAATAAAATAAGAATGCGACTTGTGGTGGAATTTACATTTTATTATGTAATATTAAAATAAGAAATTTACATCGTATGAGAAAATTAACATTATTCTTAGTGTAATAATAAGTAATTACATCGTATGTGTAAATTAACATTTTTAATGTTAATATGATAGAAATTCAACCGTAGGATGTAAATTAACATTTTTAATGATAATATGATAGAAATTCAACCGTAGGATGTAAAATTAAAATCAGAATTTGCGATGACATTAAATTTACCTTTTATTATGTAAATAAAGTATTTTCACCGCATGTACAAATTTACATTATTTTTAATGTAAATTAAATAGTAAATTAAACCGTAGGATGTCATTAACATTTTTAATGTCAATTTTAAAAAGAAGTTTAACTGTAGGATTAGTTGACATTATTTTTAATATTAATATATATGAATTTCACACTAGGAAGATTTACATTATTATTTTTTATGTAATAAAAAGAATGGACTTTACATTGTAATTGAAGAGTAAATTTTACATTGTAAAGAATGGATTTTATATTGAGAATTTGGCGATGTAAATAAAAAGACAATCTTTTTATGTTGAAAAAAAAAGAAAAAAAAAACCATCTTTTTATGTTCAAAATAAAAAGACATTATTTTTACATTGTAAATAGAAAAGATTATATTTTTACATTGTGAAATATAAAAACTGATATTTTTACATTATAAGTAAAAAAGTTGATATCTTTACATTGTAAATATAAAAGAGAACACTTTTACATTGTACATAAAAAGATGATTTTTTTTACATTGTAAGTAAAAGAATGAAATTTTATGATGTAAAATAAATTGCATTTTCAATATGAAATAAAAGAATGAATTTTTGCGATGTAAAATAAAAATAACATTTTTATATGTTATTTAGCTGTGAATTAGGTCCGTATGAAATTAAATAACATTTTATTTTGATATTTATGAATGAATTTACATCGCATGAATTATATAACATTTTATTTTGATATTTATGAATGAATTTACATAGCATGAATTATATAATATTTTATTTTGTTATTTATAAATGAATCTGCATCGCATGAATTAAATAACATTTTATTATGTAGTTTAAGAATGAATTTATACCGCATGAACAAAAGTTACATTTTTATATGTAATTTATATATAAATTTGCACCGTATATCGAAAATTACATTTTTTTCTATGTAATTAAAATGTAAATTTACATTGCATAACGAAAATTACATTTTTTTATGTAAATTATAAAGTGAATCAACGTTGAATGTTAAAAAATACATTTTTCTTTGTAATTAAAAGGGGAATTTCATTGTATGATAAAATTTACATTTTTATATGTAAATTATATAGGAATATACACCGTATTGTAAAAATTACATTTTTCTTTGTAATTAATATGAGAATTCCCTCGTATGTTAAAATTTACATTTTTATATGTAAATTATAAAGTGAATTTATGTCGTATATTAAAAATTACATTTTTCTTACTAATTAATATGAGAATTCCCTCGTATGTTAAAATTTACATTTTTATATGTAAATTATAAAGTGAATTTATGTCGTATATTAAAAATTACATTTTTCTTTGTAATTAATATGAGAATTCCCTCGTATGTTAAAATTTACAATTTTATATGTAAATTATAAAGTGAATTTATGTCGGATATTAAAAATTACATTTTTCTATGTAATTAATATGAGAATTCCATCGTATGTTAAAATTTACATTTTTATATGTAAATTATAAAGTGAATTCATGTCGTATGTTAAAAATTACATTTTCCTTTGTAATTAACATGGAAATTTCATCGTATGTGAAAATTTACATTTTTATATGTAAATTATATAGAGAATTACACCGTAGGATAAAATTTTACATTTTTATATGTAATTAAAACATGAATTTACATTGTGTGTTAAATATTACATTTTTATATGTAATGTCTATAGGAAAGTACACCGTATGACAAAATTACATTTTTCTATGCAATTAAAGGATGCAATTTCATTGTATGACCGAAGTTGCATTTTTCTTGTGTATATATGTAACATAAAATGAGAATGAACATTAGAAATAAAATTGATTTATTTCATATGTAGTTTAGATGTTGAAATGTGGCATTGTAATTAAAAATTATATTTTTACAATGTGAATTTGATGTAGTTTTTGCATTGTATTTAAAAATTATATTTTTACAATGTGAATTAGATGTAGTGTTTGCATTGTAATTAAAAATTATATTTTTACAATGTAAATTAAATGTAGTGTTTGCATTGTAATTAAAAATTATATTTTTACAATGTGAATTAGATGTAGTGTTTGCATTGTAATTACAAATCATGTTTTCACAATGTGAATTAAGAGTAGAGTTTGCATTGTCATTAGAAATTATATTTTTATATGTAATTTAAAGATTTTGAGTGTATCAAAATTTACATTTTCAATGTAAGGAAAGAATGAATTTAGGATGCGGTAAGATTATCTTCATTTTCAAATGAATTAAAATTTAGTAAGTATCGGTCATTGTGTGGAGTGTTGTTTTAATCAAAACGACGTTATTACAATTCAATAATTATATATATATATATATATATATATATAATTAAAATTGAACGAATAGGGCGTGCTAGTTCGCGTTTTGAAATCGTACTTTTAAATGACTATACAAGGAGATCCGACCGTCGGATTTTCTTGAAACTGAAGCCGTTAGGACCGTCTTGGAAAAATCTTTCCAACGATATATATTACGTTAAGATCCAACGGTTAGATTCTAAGAAATGTAAAAATCAAAATTGGTTGAATACAACGCCATAGTCGCCCATGGACTTAAGGCGTCGTTATATAAAAATTTAATTATTTTAAATAATTAAAATAGGAATGAATCGTTAATAAAAATAATTATTAATGTGTAAGAAGGATTTTTAATATATATATATATATATACGAGGATTATTTGGAAAGTCCGAGTTTATCTCATTCCAAATAATTAAACGACGTTTAAAAATCCAAGATTGGAAGACGGCAATTGAAGACCGTCAAATCTCCACATCGAATGGACGATGATGACTGTTGCCTTAGAATGGCTCGCTACCATGATAAGGTAATAGTAGGAGTTGCCCAGACGTAGTGTTGATTTGTACGGATTTGGCTTTCACTCAGACCCAGAGCATAAGCTTATAAATGGATTGTGTGTCTGACATCGTACTCCATTATATATCATGTTATTAATCTTCTGTCGAATGTATGGATGTTTGGTGGCGGAGAATTTATTCTCTTGCTTAACACCCGTTCATATATTTCGGCAAAGGACTGGTAGTGTGATATGGAGTGATGATGTGGCATGCTAAGATGCATATGATCAAGGCTTTGTTGAAAAGCAGGCCTTGTGGGACGATCAAAGCATAGTCTGTTTAGGCATAGCTTTGTGTATAGCGTGACTTCGCGAGCCTCACACACCGGCGGAGTCTAAAACGGGAGAAGGGAACGCAGGGAGAGCATCATGTTTCTTTCTAGCTAAAGTGGTGTCAGTGACCTACCAGCCCTGACATTTTACTAATGTGGATGATGGAATGAGGCGCCTCGGATAGGTCATATAGGACCGGGAAACATGTGTTCAGGAATTGCCAATCCACGAAGCTGTATGTGTGGACCGGCCCTGCAGCTTTCCAAGGGTTCACTGCGGGGGATCCTGAGACATTAGCTAGACTGTCTCGAATCGGTAAGGAGCTCCTCCCTAGCCTTGACTCATGATGGAATCCAAAATCCAATACGCCCCATGCGGTTTTGATTGTATTACTAGTATGGAGGCATAGCATATGGTACCTATGCTTCCTAGGATTGATACATTTACTTTGAAATGTTTTGATATTTACTAATAATAATATTAAACTCGTATTTGCCGTATTTAGCATGTTTAATCACCATAAGGTAAAACCCTATCCTCTGGTGTGCGTTGCATTGTGTGATGGGACCTGGGTTTTATGGTGATTCCATTTTTCTAAAAAGCATAGCGTTGTTGTACGATTTACTTATCATTTATTTTGACACGTTTATGCACGGCAATCCATTAGAGTAAACCCGTTCCGCATTAGCGGCGTGGTCTTTGGATTTGCCCTATTAATAGTAATTTATTAGTTAAGAATTCTCACACCAGTCCCACGACTGACCCGTTGTTTGTTTCCACCTTTTTGCAAACTCGGGTGCCCTCTTTCCACACGGACAGTCGAGCAGTTGTCTACAGGTCCTTATCTCGAGCAGGATGTTGGATTGAAGCTTAAAGCTATGTCCAGAGCATAGTTATCTTCCGCTGTATCTATTTTATTGTTTCCGCTGCAATGTATTAAAATCATGTAAAATTATCTTCCGCTGTATTATTAGTCAATATACTCTGATATTCTGTACTCTGATGTAACATTTATTATTGATGTTATAAAAGTCTGCTGTTGTTGTATTCCCAAAGTTAACGTATGCGGATTTTGAATGGTCTTGGTCGATTTTGCGATCGATTAAGGTCGGGCGAAATCCGTGTCGTTACAGTTGGTATCAGAGCTTTGGTTAGCTCAAATCTTTGGAGTACAACTCATTAGAACTGAACAAAAGGCTCATCAGAGATTGGATTAGTAATATCCAATAAGGATACTCATTAGAGATAGGATCAGCAGTATCCTAGAATGAGAAAACTCATTAGAGATAGGGTTAGTAATGCCCTAGAATGAGTTGAGAGTAGCAAGCCTATTATATACGTAATTGTGATTAATTATACTCTATTTTGGAAAATATGATTTTGAATATATAAAAAGTTATATATTTGAAAGTTAATCAACTAATGAAATTATTTAAACCAATGGAGAAAATATATATATATATAAATTAGTTAGTTAATTAATCAACTTTTAGCTTCGTCCCTTTTCGAGGACGAAAAGTTTTTAAGTGGAGGAGACTGTAACAACCCTGAATTTTAGGGCTAATTTAAAATTTATTTTAAGTAATTTTAATGAGTTTTGATATTTAAAATAATTTATTTTAAATAATAATGATCACAAATTTGATTCAAATCGAAGTTAGAATGAATAATTTAATTTTAATTATAAAAAGAGTTAGAAATAGCGCGGTAGTTTGAAAAGTCAAACTTGAACTTTGACTGACCATACAGGATGCAAAATTTAACGGATTTTAGTGAAACCAAAAATATTAGAATCTATTTTAAAATATCTTTCCAACGAATCCGAAAAATCGAAATTTCATAGCGGGAATCAAAAGTTATGCCCAAATTAAAATTTAGGAAGGTCGCTATGAAATTTATAAGGGACAAAAATGCTACTTTTTGCATACGAAGGAATTTGAACTCGAAACCACTTCCATTGAGTTCAGAATGATGTTTCTGCATTGAAAAACAGTAAACACTTATATATTTCGAGTTTCGAAAATTATTTGTTTAAAAATGTATTTTTAATATTAAATATATTGGCCTTAAAAATAGCCATTTTTCAAACAGTCTCAAAATTCGACGAAAATAATTTTGTTGGGTTCGTATCATCAAAACAAAGCTAAAAATGATTTTTTGGTAATTTTTAGAATTAATATATAATTATAATTGATTTTTCAGTGTAAACGGACAATTTTTGACTTTAAACATTCATACGAGCTCAGAATTGAACAAAATTAATTTTTCTAGGTCCGAAGCGTCAAAACATAGCTAAATATATTTTTCGAGAATTTTTGAAGTTAATTTGTCGCCCTGGTGAATTTTCATGTACGGTCAATATTTAATTAATTAATTTTTAATAGGATTTTAAATAAAAAAACGCTAAAGACATCAGAATTGGGGCCCGAGACATAGCCCATTGCGCTCAGAAGACGTCAACACCCTAAGAACGACAGTAAGCATGCCTAATTCTGAGTTCGGGCCAAATCGGACCTTTATTGGGTAATTAAGGATTAAATAATCATTAGTTAAACCTAATATTATATTATAAATTCGCATTGCTACAGTACTCCGTCTTCTTCCTCCTCATTTCAGCCGCACAAAACCCACCATTACTCAAAATTTCAAACTCCAATTTCTCCTTCGTTTCTCAACGAAAACCTTCGCCGTTTGTCGCGTTTCAAAGAGATTTCCGAGCTCTTCAAATACATACCGAACCCAACCCTCCTCGTTGCCTGAAATCGCTGCCCCGACACCTTAAACCCACCGCCGTTCGTGGTCAACCAGGCCCACCTGAAGCGTGCGCACCTCCCCGGATTCCTGGCGCCGATAGCTCTCTCCAAGGCGGTCAATCTCCCGCAAACCGTTCGTAAAACCGTCGATCGTAGCTCGATTTATCTCGATTCAAAGTTTTGAACTTTAGGTAATGTTTATTTTAGATTTTGCGACGCTTTTATATGTCGCTGTGTCAGTTGTTAAAAGCTGAATTTTGATTTTTCATATGTATTTGTATTTGAATCGTTCCAGATCTGAAATCTATTTGAATACAAACACTGAATCGGATCGAACCTGTATCATCTTCTCAGACCAGACCACTGCGAGAATTTATTTTTAATTTAATTTGATTTATTGAATCATTATTTCTATGATTATTAATAAGTAGATCTAATAAGACGTGATGTTTAGAACATGGATTTGAACTGTTCACTCCATATGATGTTGAATCTGATTTGCATGAGATTAGATCTGAAATTTTGAGGTTTAAATCTGAATTAATAATTAATTAAACTTAATTATGTGTTTAATCATGCCGTGTTGATTTTACATATGCCAAGTTATAACATCACCTAGTAATTACCTTGATGCTAGTTGTTAGATTTGGACTTGTTGTATGTTTGAGATGTTGTTGTTATGTTATGTGATGAAAATTTACATCTTATTTGATGCAAATAAAATAAGAATGCGACTTGTGGTGGAATTTACATTTTATTATGTAAAATTAAAATAAGAAATTTACATCGTTTGAGAAAATTAACATTATTCTTAGTGTAATAATAAGTAATTACATCGTATGTGTAAATTAACATTTTTAATGTTAATATGATAGAAATTCAACCGTAGGATGTAAATTAACATTTTTAATGTTAGTATGATAGAAATTAAACCGTAGGATGTAAAATTAAAATCAGAATTTGCGATGACATGAAATTTACCTTTTATTGTGTAAATAAAGTATTTTCACCGCATGTACAAATTTACATTATTTTTAATGTAAATTAAATAGTAAATTTAACCGTAGGATGTCATTAACATTTTTAATGTCAATTTTAAAAAGAAGTTTAACCGTAGGATTAGTTGACATTATTTTTAATATTAATATATATGAATTTCACCTTAGGAAGATTTACATTTTTTTTTATGTAATAAAAAGAATGGACTTTACATTGTAATTAAAGTGTAAATTTTACATTGTAAAGAATGGATTTTATATTGAGAATTTGGCGATGTAAATAAAAAGACAATCTTTTTATGTTGAAAAAAAAAGAAAAAAAAAACATCTTTTTATGTTAAAAAAAAAAAGACATTATTTTTACATTGTAAATAGAAAAGATTATATTTTTACATTGTGAAATATAAAAACTGATATTTTTACATTATAAGTATAAAAGTTGATATCTTTACATTGTAAATATAAAAGAGAACACTTTTACATTGTACATAAAAAGATGATTTTTTTTACATTGTAAGTAAAAGAATGAAATTTTATGATGTAAAATAAATTGCATTTTCAATATGAAATAAAAGAATGAATTTTTGCGATGTAAAATAAAAATAACATTTTTATATGTTATTTAGCTGTAAATTAGGTCCGTATGAAATTAAATAACATTTTATTTTGATATTTATGAATGAATTTACATCGCATGAATTATATAACATTTTATTTTGATATTTACGAATGAATTTACATAGCATGAATTATATAACATTTTATTTTGTTATTCATAATGAATCTGCATCGCATGAATTAAATAACATTTTATTATGTAGTTTAAGAATGAATTTATACCGCATGAACAAAAGTTACATTTTTATATGTAATTTTTATATAAATTTGCACCGTATGTCGAAAATTACATTTTTTCTATGTAATTAAAATGTAAATTTACATTGCATGACGAAAATTACATTTTTATATGTAAATTATAAAGTGAATCAACGTTGAATGTTAAAAATTACATTTCTCTTTGTAATTAAAAGGGGAATTTCATTGTATGATAAAATTTACATTTTTATATGTAAATTATATAGGAATATATATCGTATTGTAAAAATTACATTTTTCTTTGTAATTAATATGAGAATTCTCTCGTATGTTAAAATTTACATTTTTATATGTAAATTATAAAGTGAATTTATGTCGTATATTAAAAATTACATTTTTCTTTGTAATTAATATGAGAATTCCGTCGTATGTTAAAATTTACATTTTTATATGTAAATTATAAAGTTAATTTATGTCGTATATTAAAAATTACATTTTTCTTTGTAATTAATATGAGAATTCCCTCGTATGTTAAAATTTACATTTTTATAGGTAAATTATAAAGTGAATTTATGTCGGATATTAAAAATTACCTTTTTCTTTGTAATTAATATGAGAATTCCATCGTATGTTAAAATTTACATTTTTATATGTAAATTATAAAGTGAATTCATGCCGTATGTTAAAAATTACATTTTCCTTTGTAATTAACATGGAAATTTCATCGTATGTGAAAATTTACATTTTTATATGTAAATTATATAGAGAATTACACCGTAGGATAAAAATTGACATTTTTATATGTAATTAAAACATGAATTTACATTGTGTGTTAAATATTACATTTTTATATGTAATGTCTATAGGAAAGTACACCGTATGACAAAACTACATTTTTCTATGCAATTAAAGGATGCAATTTCATTGTATGACAGAAATTGCATTTTTCTTGTGTATATATGTAACATAAAATGAGAATGAACATTAGAAATAAAATTTATTTATTTCATATGTAATTTAGATGTAGAAATGTGGCATTGTAATTAAAAATTATATTTTTACAATGTGAATTAGATGTAGTTTTTGCATTGTATTTAAAAATTATATTTTTACAATGTGAATTAGATGTAGTGTTTGCATTGTAATTAAAAATTATATTTTTACAATGTAAATTAGATGTATTGTTTTCATTGTAGTTAAAAATTATATTTTTACAATGTGAATTAGATGTAGTGTTTGCATTGTAATTACAAATCATGTTTTCACAATGTGAATTAAGAGTAGAGTTTGCATTGTCATTAGAGATTATATTTTTATATGTAATTTAAAGATTTTGAGTGTATCAAAATTTACATTTTCAATGTAAGGAAAGAATGAATTTAGGATGCGGAAAGATTATCTTCATTTTCAAATGAATTAAAATTTAGTAAGTATCGGTCATTGTGTGGAGTGTTGTTTTAATCAAAACGACGTTATTACAATTCAATAATTATATATATATATATATAATTAAAATTGAACGAATAGGGCGTGGTAGTTCGAGTTTTGAAATCGTACTTTTAATTGACTATACAAGGAGATCCGACCGTCGGATTTTCTTGAAACTGAAGCCGTTAGGACCGTCTTGGAAAAATCTTTTCAACGATATATATTAATTTAAGATCCAACGGTTAGATTCTGAGAAATGTAAAAATCAAAATTGGATGAATACAGCGCCACAGTCGCCCATGGACTTAAGGCGTCGTTATATAAAAATTAAATTATTTTAAATAATTAAAATAGGAATGAATCGTTAATAAAAATAAATACTAATGTGTTAGAAGGATTTTCAATATATATATATATATATATATATATATATATATATACGAGGATTATTTGGAAAGTCCGAGTTTATCTCATTCCAAATAATTAAACGACGTTTAAAAATCCAAGATTGGAAGACGGCGATTGAAGACCGTCAAATCTCCACATCGAATGGACGATGATGACTGTTGCCTTAGAATGGCTCGCTACCATGATAAGGTAATAGTAGGAGTTGCCCAGACGTAGTGTTGATTTGTACGGATTTGGCTTTCGCTCAGACCCAGAGCATAAGCTTATAAATGGATTGTGTGTCTGACATCGTACTCCATTATATATCATGTTATTAATCTTCTGTCGAATGTATGGATGTTTGGTGGCGGAGAATTTATTCTCTTGCTTAACACCCATTTATATATTTCGGCAAAGGACTGGTAGTGTGATATGGAGTGATGATGTGGCATGCTAAGATGCATATGATCAAGGCTTTGTTGAAAAGCAGGCCTTGTGGGACGATCAAAGCATAGTCTGTTTAGGCATAGCTTTGTGTATAGCGTGACTTCGCGAGCCTCACACACCGGCGGAGTCTAAAACGGAAGAAGGGAACACAGGGAGAGCAGCACGTTTCTTTCTAGCTAGAGTGGTGTCAGTGAACTACCAGCCCTGACATTTTACTTATGTGGATGATGGAATGAGGCGCCTCGGATAGGTCCTATAGGACTGGGAAACGTGTGTTCAGGAATTGCCAATCCACGAAGCTATATGTGTGGACCGGCCCTGCAGCTTTCCAAGGGTTCACTGCGGGGGATCCTGAGACATTAGCTAGAGTGTCTCGAATCGGTAAGGAGATCCTCCCTAGCCTTGACTCATGATGGAATCCAAAATCCAATACGCCCCATGCGGTTTTGATTGTATTACTAGTATGGAGGCATAACATATGGTACCTATGCTTCCTAGGATTGATACATTTACTTTGAAATGTTTTGATATTTACTAATAATAATATTAAACTCGTATTTTCCGTATTTAGCATGTTTAATCACCATAAGGTAAAACCCTATCCTCTGGTGTGCGTTGCATTGTGTGATGGGACCTGGGTCTTATGGTGATTCCATTTTTCTAAAAAGCATAGCGTTGTTGTACGATATACTTATCATTTATTCTGACACGTTTATGCACGGCAATCCATTAGAGTAAACCCATTCCGCACTAGCGGCGTGGTCTTTGGATTTGCCCTATTAATATTAATTTATTAGTTAAGAATTCTCACACCAGTCCCACGACTGACCCGTTGTTTGTTTCCACCTTTTTGCAAACTCGGGTGCCCTCTTTCCACACGGGCAGTCGAGCAGTTGTCTACAGGTCCTTATCTCGAGCAGGATGCTGGATTGAAGCTTAAAGCTATGTCCAGAGCATAGTTATCTTCCGCTGTATCTATTTTATTGTTTTCGCTGCAATGTATTAAAATCATGTAAAATTATCTTCCGTTGTATTATTAGTCAATATACTCTGATATTCTGTACTCTGATGTAACATTTATTATTGATGTTATAAAAGACTGCTGTTGTTGTTCTGATGTTGTTGTATTCCTAAAGTTAACGTATGCGGATTTTGAACGGTCTTGGTCAATTTTGCGATCGATTAAGGTCGTGCGAAATCCGTGTCGTTACACAGTAACCACAAACTTGCATAACATGATTCATATTCAAACACATGTATTCATATAAACTTGCATATGTGATTTATGCAACATAACAATAGTATAAACTTACATCTAAACATGTAAACCAGCATGTAGAATTTGGCATATAACTCACACATGTCATAGCCTAACTTTAGATCTAAAATAGGTGTCATGAAGCATATAAGGTTATACATATAATTTTCCCCAACTTGCATATGATTCATGTCTTAATAAAAATCTAAACTTGCATACATACTTATGATTTATCATATGAATCAACATACCCAAACTAGCATACGAACAACATGGTGATTCGATTATACATAAGCCAATCATAAAATTACAACATAGATGATCACAACTTTGCTAGATAGCATCATATAATTTACAACATAAACATCACAATTTTACTACATGAATAATAACATGCGGTCAATAATTCACATCATATCCAAATAGTCCACATCATAACTCAATCCAATTAATTTGCTAATTATTTTGTTAAAATTATCGAACTCACAATTCAGAGAAGGTCTTGAATTCTGAATTCTTAGTTCTGAAGTTGTAATTGCTTTCCCTTGAAGAAGATTCGTTGTTAAAGCTGAAAAGGATTGATTTAGACTAGCTTTCTTCCTCTTTAACAGCTATGCTGAGTTGCTAGGTGACGGCATAGAGGCCATGAATCTAATTTTGTTTTGATTTTAAGGTTTGAGTCTAGAGGTGTTTTTATAGAGTTTAGGATTAATTTAGGCCATCTGATCAACGTAGAAGCAATCTGAACCATCCAAACAAGATAAGGTGACACCTCAGCCCTAATGACTCAGCACAGTGTATTAAATGTTCATTTTTTTCTATAATTTACGCATTTCTTATTTATGACAAATTCCATATGTAAATTATTCCCATTTTAATTATGCCATAACTATATTTTTAATTATGCTCACAATTAATGGTATACTAAATATACCATTTCATGAACCAATCTATGCCATGTATTTTTCATGTTTATCCTTCATATTTATATGTAAATTATAAATCTATTATTGTTAATTACATATTCTCCCTTTTACCGTATACATTAATTACCCATATACAAATATCCATTTATACATGCATAAATCTTTCTTAACTTTAATTTGTCATAAAAGCCAATCAAAGAAGGCCACAAAAAAAAAATCAATCATTGACAACCAAAAAATGCGCCATGTACGCCACATGATGCGTACACGTCATATATATATATGTGTGTGTGTATATATATATTTTCTATATATATATTTTCTTTTTATCTTTCTTCCCAATTACCCATTTTCACACTAAACCACTTTTTGAACTGTGTTCACACTAAGCCATTTTAAGCCATTCCCCTAAAACAAAAATATGGCGCTGGCGGGGATCGAACTCTGTACCCCTTGTATGCAAGTCACGTATTCCAACAAAATGAGCTACTAAGTCTTTTGCTTACAAACCTTAGAACAATGCTAAATATTTATTCTTTTCTCATTCGTTTTTTCCTCATGTTTTGCTGCAATATTTAATTTAAAGATATCTTTTTCATACGAATCCAATTTACGCAAACTAGGACTCTATCTCAACCAGAATTCCGAGACGAACACAATGGCGCAACCCGTTTCCCTTAATTCTCACATCTGAGATTAATTATTCTTTAATTTAGTTGATTCGATTATTCAAAAATTCAGGGTGTTACACATATCTTTAGAGCAAACACAATCGCTGCTATCTCCAAATCATGAGTTGGGTAATTCCTTTTGTGCCGCTTCAGCTGTTGACTTGCATAGACCACAACCTTATCCTTCTGTGTTAGCACTGCTCCAAGACCAGTACCACATGCATCGGTGTATAACACCATTTCCTCATTCGCACTTGGGATGGTTAAACCAGGAGCACTCATCAGTCTATCTTTCATGACTCCGAAAGATTGCTCACACTCTACATCCCATGTAAACACTTGGTTCTTCTTCGTCAATCCTGTCAATGGTGCAGCTATCTTTGAGAAATCCTTGATAAACTATCGGTAATAACCTGCCAATCCAAGAAAACTTCTCATGTCCGTCGCATTCTTAGGTCTATCCTAGTCCTGGATTGCTGCCACCTTAGTGGGATTAACCGCTATCCCATTTCCGGAAATAACATGGCCTAAGAACCTCACTTCACTCTTTCAGAATGACACTTCAAAAATTTAGCCTTCAGCTGATGCTTTCACAATATTTCCAAAAAAATCCTACAAGTGAGTCTTATGTTCTTCCTCGTTCTGGGAGTAAACCGGAATATTATCCATGAACATAAGCACGAACTTGTTCAACTAATCTTTGGAAACCCTATTCCTAAGATCAACGAAGTACACTGGTGCGTTAGTCAACCCAAATGGCATCACCAACCATTCGAAGAAACTAGATAGTGTCCTAAAAGAAGTCTTCAACACACTATCCTTCCCCACCCTCAAATAGTGAAATCCCGTTGCCAAACCCATCTGAAAAAACACTTTGGCCTTGTGAAGCTGATTGAACAAGTCATCCATTCCTGGCAATAGATACTTGTTCTTCTGGGTCACCTTGTTCAGCTCATGGTTGTCTACACACAATCTTAGAGATCCATTAGTCTTGGTTGCAAACACAACTAGTGCACTCCATTCGGATACACTCCTCTGAATGAATCATTTTCCCAAAAGACCACGAAATTACACCTCTAACTCTCGCTGTTCCTTAGGCGCCATCCGCCTAAGAGTCATAACGATAGGTCTAGCAACTTCAACCAAATCGATCCTAAACACGATTTCACGATGCGGCGGAAAGCCTTTGACCTCGTCAAAGACATCCTCAAATCATTTGCGATTAGCACAGATGACAAATCTTCTTATGGAATCCCTAACGAATATAAAAAGCTTGTGAAGACATCATCTTAGGGATTGCACCAAATCAAAACCTTTCGCCCTTCCACATCCCCGGTTCTCATCTCGAGCTTCTTGCAATTCACTCTTGTCGCATATCTCTTGAGCCAATCCATGTCGAAGATGATCCTAAACCCAGCGAAGTTCAATACAAAGCAATCACAGACAAAGGAGCAACCATGACTTGACAACACAAGACCACGACAAAGCATACAAAGGCTAGACGAACCCCCAATTGGATTAGTCACAACCAATGGTCTATTACATATCTCGGGTTCCAAACTCAAGCGACACACAATCTCATTATAGATGAAAGAATGAGATGCTCCAGTATCAAACAACACACGAATTGAAACACCTTTAGCTGAAAGAGTACCTTGGATGACGACACCCTTTCCCTTTTCCTCTACAGTAGGAGGTCTTAAATAAGAAGGCGCAGCTTCCAAAGCATAAGCCTTCACTATTTGTTTTCCTTTAGTCGGTTCCGGACAGTCCTTCTAGAGATGCCCATTCTTTCCACAGTCTCAACCTTTGGATTCTTGCTCTCATTAGCAAAATGACCCTTCTGTTGGAAGTTAAAGAGAACCATCTCACTCTTTGGCTTCTTCTTTCCATCCTTTCCTTTCTTTTGTTGATTGTTCTTCTTCTTATTGTTATTACCACTCATCTGTGGTTTCTATGCATTCTTGGTTGTAGCAACAACAATTCCTTCCTTTGGAAGCAAGCTTTCACGTCTCACGGATTTTTCAACTCTCTTCTCATAAGGATCGTCAAGATGATCCACAAACGGTCTCCCAATACAAGTATCCAAACACATAACAAACTTCTTGTTCTTCATGTAAGGAGAGTAAGTGTACGAACGAGCATATTTAGACAAGGCCTCAAAATCAGAAACATAATCAAGCATTGGTCTACCATTCTATTTCAGTTCCACAAATTTCTTGAACAAAACGGACTTCTGAGCAGTAGAGATAAACTACGTCTTGAACTTGACTTGAAACTATTCCCATGTAACCTCATCTTCTAGAGTCTCGAGCGTAATAGAGTTCCATCACTTCATGGATCGGCCCTGGAGCTGCGTCGATGCAAGCTTCCTCTTCATTGCATCATCTATACCCAAGTCTCCAAAAATCCTCATACAAGCATCCAACCATCTCTGAACCTCTTCAGTCGGCTCTGTTCCCTTGAATGGTTTCCCTCCTAAAGATGTATAATCCTTGTATAGCTTCATGAAATCCACAGCCCTGGGTACTTGCACTTGAACCCCTACATCTACCGCAGCCGTATCTGGAGTAGGAACCCTTCTCATGATCACTGCCACCATGGCCTCGAACATGGCTGGGTAGTCCGGTGTACCGCCATTTCCCCTCCAAAACCAGCTTCCTCCCTAATAGTGTGTCTTTATGGTCGACGACTCATTCTAAATCTGTAATATAGAATGATTAGCCATTGCAAGAAAACTGCTAATGGAGTTCAAATGCTATGGCTATATACACTAATATGTATAGTGTTCATCCATACGAAATTTACAAGTACATCTCTCATACGTTATTACGTCTTTGAACTTTGGCTAAAATCGTTAACCAGAGCTCTGATACCAAATGTGAAGACCGCCCATAACCCCTACAATAAACAAGAGGAATAATGCGCTGAAAGGTGTGCCGGATCTATGGACAATCATCAGAGTAGATAAAGACAAGCAGAACCTATCTTATAACTCACAACGCAAGGATAAAGTATAATAGAACATATACAACAGGAAAAAATAGTGAAGCATCATATATCAAACTTTCAAACTTTCATAACATCCTGAAAGATAATCCATACATCAACTGTATATAACATCAAAGTTTGTACAAGATGCCTCACTACAAACACTCTCAAACAGCGGAAACAAAGATACTATGTAATAGCAAGATAATACGCAGGCCTCCTACTGGCCACCGCATAACAGCATCGTCCTCACTAACCACCTGACGCCTAGTCTGCCCATCCAAATTTGGATGAACAACCCAAGGTAATAAGAGGGAAACATAAAACTTTGAGTCAGATAACAGTCTTATTGAGCAATAAAACACCCATCTAACATCATCAACAAAGTATATGAGATTAGGTAGACTAACAAACCAATTTACCAAACACCAGAGAAGAACCCAAACCTGCCTTCCCCACATCTGATAGTAATAGCCTTTACAATCCAGCAATCAAGAAACAACAGTTCAATCATGACAACCAGGAGTAACCAGACAATAGCATAACAACTAATATCCAACAACAATCATAGCAACTAGTTATATCTCACATAAACCATCCTAGTCGAGATTAGTATCCCTCAAGCACAAGCCCTAGAGTCTTAAACCAATATCAGACAAGCATCCAAGCAACATATCCTTCGACTTTAGATAACTTACGTGAGATGGTACAAGCAAAGAAAACATAACACTCATGACCCTAGCTATCACCGCCTTTCCTTCTTCGAAAACAGTGTTAATCGTATGACGACCACCTGTCATATGTCAAGGGCTAATGTTAAGCTTCAGTTCTAGCAAAAACTCCACAAGCCTTCACGACTCGTATGTTTGTCTTTCCTACCTTGACAACTAGTCCCTCCACGATTGTCCAAGGTACGAGGCCCTTTACGATACCCAAAGTACCTATGCTTTGAGTCCTTTAGAGCCTACGACAACGATAATCTCTCAGCCTTCGCATCTCTAGCCATCAACCCTGATGACCTACCACGAACTCAAAACACCCTTGAGTCGTCTTCACATTCGTTGCTTTTCATCGATCAACGAACATCTCATTAGACTTCGAACATTCCTCCTTGAATTCACTTTGAAGCCACTACCATTTTCGAACCAAAATAATCATCATTTTTGGTAGGCATTCAATTCACAGCGTTTCACCTTTCTCTATGAATAACATATGACAATGTTTCATTCCTCCATCCACTACAGTCCATCACTATTACATACGAATCCACTATGGATCGGAAATGTCGATCCACTAAGGATCAGACATGCTGACCCATGCCCTTCCACCCTCCCCAAATACACGACCGATCCATTGCAGCGCTTTAGAAAAAAACGCTACTGATCCATTAGCTAAAAAGTGCGTGGTTCATCATAGGAGTTACACCTGATCCATCCATATCTAGCTTAACAGATCCATAGCATGTAAACGCTTCTGATCCATCAACTGTTACATAGACCGATCAACTAATTGAGATCCCCTGATCCATCAAAATCTCGAGCCCGATCCATGGACTTGACCAATCCATCCCTTGCATATGTTGCACGATCCATCATCAGGAATTTGACTGATCCATCAATTCCGTCCAGTCCATACTACAAGAAAAACTGCCTGGTCCATGCTTTGAAAAAAACTACCCGATCCATCAACAAAACTTCTGATCCATCCTCAAAACTTCTGAACCATACGATCTAACACTTCACGAAGAATATTTATGCAATCAACTCATCCAAGTTGGCCAATTCCACTCAATCAATCAATAATCATCATACAACCATATAGAATTCACCAAATCATGATAAAACAACGAATTAACAAAATAATATATCTAAACTTGCATAAACATATGAATTAACATAGAAATTACCAATTTTAAGCTGCTAGATTAGATCCTATGGTGATTCATATGAAAATATACTTACCATGATGTAGATCTAGGTGAAAGCAACTTGAAAATGATGAAATAATGATCAAACAACTCATATACTTGATTAAATCCGTGTGAGAGATGCATATCACTCACCAAATCTTCAAAACAACACAAAAACACTTAAATCTAAATCTAAATAGTAAAGAATTAGCTTCAAACTCTTCGATTTGATGAAATCTCTCTTCGAGTGATGTAGATCTAGCTTCAACCGATGTAGATCTTCGATTCTCTTATGTTGATCTAGAATTTTAATGGTGGAAAGGTATATTTGATTGAGCAAGGAGGATCACAAGCTCAACCAAACGAGAGAATGAAGAAAGTAAACTATTCACCATGCCTCTAACCCCCTATTTATGGCCTCCTACTAGCCCACTAATGGCCCTCTCCAAATCAGCCCACTAATGGTTCAAAATACGTGAATAACAAACTGTGAAACACAAAAACAGCGATTCCTCCCAAACCACTGAACCAGATCTTTAATGTGACCACTCTACGGAATTGGAAACACCTTTTCTTTTCCAACGGGATTGACCTCGGCACTTGATTCGAACCCAATAACAAGTTATTCCCCATACAAGAATAACAGGAGAAAAATGGTCATGAATAAAATTGGTAAAAATTATGGACATGCCTCACATCTCGATAACCAACATATTAAAATATGAGAATGATCATACCATATGGGAATAAAATAAAAATATTTTACGATCCTCTGATATGTAAAATGTGGGTTGTTACATGTATTTTACTTTTTATGTATTGTGTGTGCCACAGTACTTGTAGATTTCTTCTAAAAGTTTTCTTTTGTAAGCCGTTAGAGAATGGCTTGATTCTCCTTTTGTTTATATTTCCTATTTTTGTCCAAAAAAACATACATCATGAAGTCTGGCTCGTTACCAAGTCCGTCCTCCATCTTTAAATCGGTTGATAAGCTCTTATAGTGCTTTGTCTTCTAGTTAGTTGCAACGCTTCAATTCTTCCCCATATTAAATCAACATGCACGCTTTGATGCTCGTTCATGAATTTATCTCATCTGTTTGATTCCATTGTCCTTGCGCACTCAATTAATTGCTTGTGTATTTGAACAATAAACATCAAACTCTAGCAAATGAGATCTACATAATACTAGATCTCCTATGAATAATGTTTTTAGATAAACGAAGCAAACAATTAACCATGAATCCAATAGTCATACATATACCTAAACAGCGTAAAATATGCATAATAGCAAAAATAAAATAAATAAAACCTACCTAGAGCAATCAAAGTGAGATAATTGTCGAAATGGCCTAAATCTGAAAACAGTGTCAAAATAGTGTGCACGCGTAAATGGATAAACTATGATATTTCGGTTCAGAATAATTAAATCGCTTCTAAATTCATTTATTTATCAATAGCCAAGTTCGACTATTTATAAATCATGTTTTAAGATTAACTAACCTAAAAAAATCAATTTTACACTATACAAATGATTAGTGAGAGACTACATCACTCGCCTCAATCAAATTAACCCAATTTATAACATAGATTCTTGATATCACGAGTCCAACACAGGAAACGACATCCAAAACAGACATCGCATGAAAAAGATATTACGATAAAAAGATATCAGATTTAGTGATTAATTCAATACTTAACTAAAAACTAACTAAGTTAATTATGTTAATAAATGGTTATTTACATTTTATAACTACCTTCCCATTTCAGTTAGAATCTCTAT
Organism: Allium sativum; assembly: GCA_030737875.1. Lineage (NCBI taxonomy): Eukaryota > Viridiplantae > Streptophyta > Magnoliopsida > Asparagales > Amaryllidaceae > Allium > Allium sativum. The sequence goes on from CM060926.1 coordinate 440,944,909, forward strand.
AACTAGAAAACTGCTGCCCCCTTTCATGTTTTATTGCTACCTTCATGAATCGCCTGGAGCCACCGTACAACCATTGGATCTTCAACAGACCAAGCTTTTTTCAATGACGCTAGGGTAGCCTGGTTGCACGTAGCTCGCGAAAATGGTTAAAACCCCATTGACATTTATCCCGTGATTACTACTAAGTCGAGTAGAAAATCACTGATTGGCAACTAGTGGCAGATCCTTTATGTCTAGATTCATCTTTTCCATATTGGAACCATTACCTATCGTTGCCTCGATCGGCCGAAATAACCGACCACTAATTTTGGGAAAGAACGGTATTTTCCATTATGAACAGTGCTTGGGAGAATGAGAAATCAGGGTTTAGAATAATTGAGTTTAAATAATATTACTATATTCGATAGAATTAAATTATTAACCAAAACTCGACGCGTGTCTTAATTTCACGTTATCAAACAGTACATCCGATCATTGTGAAACTTAACGGTGTGCATCACCTCTATATAACAATGTAGTAGTATGTGAATACTGCGAAACATTTGGATGTAAGGGAGTCCAATGCTCACAATGAAGTTGTTCCATTGAACCAAAGGAGGAGGATGGCGGACAACATCGTCTTCCATGATAGAGAATCTGAGGGAGTGGAGATCCCAAACATTGACCCATTAGTGATTTTGGCCATCATTGGCCTGGCAATAGTACAAATAGTCCTTGCTGACTATAGGAGTTGCGTAAATATCTTTTTCAAGACAGCCTATAACCAGATAAGGTTGGAGGCGAGAGACTAAAGCCATGTAAAGGTAGGATACGTGCTCTTCAATGGCACAACTAACAAACCAATAAGAATGGTTGAGTTGGGAGAGGGGGATTATAGGAGAATGCGAATCCTCCCATTTCTTGTGATGGTAAAATCTCCATATAATGCATTTTTGGGCCGACTGGCCCTTATTGAATTTAGAGCATGCATAGATCTTTGGTGCTTGCTCTTGAAGTTTCCAATAGAAGGTGGAGTTGGAGTTGTACGAGGAGATCAAGTAGCAGGACGAGCGGGCTACTTAGTGGAACGGAAAGAAGTCTGCACAAAATAAAGTGGAGAGCCTAGAGATGTTCCTCCTCCCGCCAAAAAGGAGGAAGCATAGCCAGTAAGGAAGATGTGACACCCCACGTCTGTTAATGTTACTCACAAAGGGAGTGCATTAACTTTTGTGAAGCGTTATAGGTAAACAGACAAAGAATATTACAAGACATGTATATAGAATAACAACGGAATAAAAAAACTTTATTTATCATAAGATACCGTGGTCCAAACACATCACATGTCTGAAATATAAAAGCCCATTACAACATAAAAGTTATTGTCTTATACTTAAAAATTATTAGAGTACATAAAAGAAGTAAAATTCCACAAAAACAGAATACAGCCATAGCAACAAGCATAGGAGCTTGAGCCATGCATATCAGCAGCTCTAGCAAAAGTCAGCAGAATCATGGTCAAGCCTGAGTGTTTCCTCCCTGAGAACCTGGGGGGAAACGGAAGAAAGAAGGAGAAACAAAAAGGGTTAGACATAATGCCTGGCGAGTCCAGTTACTTTTAGCAAGTAAATAAGTAAAAGTAGCTTGATAGGCATATAAAGTGGAAAAGAGAGATTACTACATAAAAGACATATATGACAAGGTAACCAGGACAACATGATAGAATAGATAGCGCTTCTTAATACTTTCCTTGCTCTGCACCAATACTAGTATAACAGATATGTAATAGGATTACATACTCCCCAATTGCTTAAAAGAAACAGGATGATCCCAACAGAAACATAATGGTGGTTTTACGTGTATTCTAGTAACGGGTTTTAACCCAAACAGAACAAGTACCTAAACAGAAATAACGCGTGTTATCCCAGACAGAAACACAGGTACCCCACAAAAACAGACAGGACTAGATGTACCCTATCTACTACCCTCCAATCGATCAGCTCTCTATTCCGTAGATACCCTGTGCTGGCAGTACAATAGGGTGTACACTCCCTAAAGTGGCAATCCTTCATTTTCCGAATGTGCACAACCATATCTACTGATGTCACAGCGTCTTATTTTCCCGAGCTGGCGGAGTCATGCATGCACATGATCCCAATGGAACGCACCATCATGACACCGTCCTCCACGTTTGGATCACTTATATTCAGCTCAGTAAGCGTGCCCCACTCCTACCAAGTTTGGAGTACCCGTTTGTTACCTATTTAAGGGTTACTGACTGAAATGGGTCCCACTCAAGATGATGCAAGCTCTCCCCAGTGTCTTGCATCCCCACTACTAGGTTTTCCACTGGTTATGTTTACCTAATGGTGTCTTTAATTCCATAACCCCAACAAGTTAAGTTTGTGGGCCTATATATACAAATATTACACACCAACCCAAGATGTACTTAACCCTCCCACTGATTCAAGCATGTTTATTTAACGGTTAAGTTTGTGAGCCTATATATAATAATATAACCCACCTATCCAAGATTTACTTAACCCTCCTACTAATTCAAGCATATTTATTTAACGGTTAAGTTTGTGGGCCTATATATAATAATATCACCCACCTACCCGAGATTTACATCACTTAATCCACCCACTGTCCAACCAGATTTTACTTAACCCTAACTTTAGTTCATAATCATACAATCCCTATGGATTAGATTAGGTTAAGTAGTCCAATTCATTACCATGTCCATTTATGGTTTATAATGGGCTAGACCTCCCACATTAGGCCTACAACTTGTGGATGCTGGATATGCCGGTCGGGTCCGGGCATTCTTATTCCGCAAATTGGGCTTAACCTTGTGTCTTAGCCCAATTCGTATCTGCGCACTTAGACCTCTTACATTAAGTTCAACATTAGTGGTTGTTGGATATGTCGGTCGGGTCCGGGCAAACATCCACCACTAATGCAACCTAACCTCGTGTCATAAGTGCAATTACAATTTCTAATTGTAATTATTAAACATTCCATTTTTATCCAATTCTTACCTATGTATTAATAGGTGATTATGTCCCTACTTGCCCCCTTTTGAATTTTATGTTTAACTCATGTTTATATTCAAATTTTATCAATATTAACCTTTTTCCCTCCCCATTCCCTAACTAGCGTGTTCACATAATTTACGACAGGTATAGGCTATATAATAGCCTAATCATAAACGATAAAAAGGGAAGGTAATGGAAATATGACAAAGTTGAATGTTCTAACATAACTAGCAGAAACATATACTAACATGGTGAACATATAAGCATAAATCTAATGAACTTGTGGCAGTTAACTAGTTGTAACATAGCAAATGTGATAAGATGAACATGACAAGATCTAAATTTAATTTAGATGTGCAACATGTTCAGATCTAATACGAGAAGCACAAGGGGATCCAATAATAAATTAGATCCTATTAATAATTTAGGTGTCCACATAACACAGATTTAATTGGTAAAAGTAGATCTAACAAATAGGGATTAAGATCTACATCATAGAATGTCCATATAATTCAGATCTAATAGGTAAAAGTAGGTCTAACACAAATACGGATAAGATCTACATCATAGAATGTCCACATAATTCATATCTAATAGATAAAAGTTGATCTAACACAAATACGAATAAGATCTGCATCATAGAATGTCCACATAATTCATATCTAATAGATAAAAGTAGATCTAACACAAATAGGGATAAGATCTACATCATATAATGTCCACATAATTCAAATCTAATAGATAAAAGTAGATTTATCACAAATAGGGATAAGATCTACATTGCAGAATGTCCACATAATTCAGATCTAAAAGATAAAAGTAGATCTAACACAAATAGGTATAAGATCTACATCATAGAATGTCCACATAATTCAGATCTAATAGATAAAAGTAGATCTATCACAAATAGGGATAAGATCTACATCATAGAATGTCCACATAATTAAGATCTAATAGATAAAAGTAGATCTAACACAAATAGGGATTAAGGTCTACATCATAGAAATTTAGATCCAAGTTATAACTAATCCAAAATGTCATATGTTCATAATTTACAATGGATCCAATATAATATAGGCACATGAACAAATCCAAACTATAATCCTATCAAATTTACTTTTAAATATTTAATTCTAAAAGTAACTAAGAACTCACAAAGTTTGGATTAGAAGATAGAACTAGAAAAGATTGGATCTTGAATTTCCAATAGATTTGCTTTAGTTGATAGTTGTAGAAGAAAATGGATCCAGTTTAGTTCAGATGCCGGCAGAGTTTAGCCTCCATGGATTCTCAATGAAGAAAACAAGAGAAATGACCATGTATTTATAGTCGCCAGCCTCTAGGATTCAGATGCCACATCAGCCCTAGGGCGAATCAGGCCACGGGTCGACACCCAAACACCCTGGATCGACCCCTGGGTCGACCCTGAAAATGGAGCGGTTTGGCTATTCCCCCTCCCTGTTCACTATTTTGGAATTTTTTTGAATATTTGTTTATTTAATTTTTATATATCTATGTGTATATATATATATTTCATATGCATACAAACTTCAAGGCTTAATAACTTCTTCATACGGTATCCGTTTTACGTAAACCCAATGTCTATCTTGACCAAAATTTCGAGATGAACGTAATGGTACAGTCTGTTTTGCTTAATTCGCAGTATTTAATTAAGTTATCACACTATATTCATTATATAATGTAGTTTAAAATGTCCAAAATTTTCAGGGTGTTACATTCTCCTCTGCTCAAAGGATTTCGTCCTCGAAATCTCCAAGTTAAGAAGAATGTATATCCTACCATCCACATCCATCTGCTCATCCATCAATCACTGGCATCCATTGTCCTTAAAAGATTTCTAATGCTTATATGAACATATGCAAAGGTTTGTGTATATGTCCCAATACTAATGCAAAGATCAGGCGGTCTACTGATTCAGTCGACCCCTTTAACGCAATGTATGTTAGTGCCATGAATCCAACATGTATGCAAATAATCCTATTATAACACGTAAGTTCTATATGTGTTCACAATCATTCGTCCAAATGCGACATCCATTTGATGATACATCCATTTTCATCCATTAAAAGAAAGAAAAATGCACACACATCCATATGTAGTATGAGAGTGATTGAGCCGACCTAGTGCCTAATGTTTGTGTATATGCGTCCACAAGCAACCACTAGGAAACACTTGCATCCACTTGCATCCATTAAACATGACATGTCTCAAACACATGTTTACAATCATGGGATTTCCTACCTAAAGGTCAAAGATTCTATCGATAGGATATACTCAAATGATAGAAGCAAGTGCGAATAAAAGCATTGAAAAAGAAGTTAAGAACATAGTCTGAAAAAGGAAAGGGTATGAAGCCTGATATTTGTCTTCAATCTCCTAAGTCGCATCCTCGCTGTCTTCTCCCCATTGCACTTTTATTAACCTAACCTCTCTACTGCGTAGTTTCTTGACCTCTGATCCAAGTATATGGGTAGGAACTCGTCCAATTATCGCCTCCCGTTCTACCTCTACTTCCTCATGCATGTTCGCCTCAACAACCTCTGTTGTATCGTGTAGACACTTTGATAAATAAGAAATAAGGAAAATCTTCATGAATATCCACACAAATGCGAAGCGAGCTGTGACGACCCCAAATCCCCACGACGATGGCAAGGGTAATCTTTGGAATATAACACATAAACAGATAACAGCAGAAAATAATAATTAAACACTCCAGATATTGTATAATAGAATACACTGGATAAACATAATCATCAGAGTTACACAGTATATAGGATCATACTTAGTACAAATATAGTTCAGCTATACATAAATGTCTACAGCGGAAATCTAAACATAATATGTACAACAGGAGCTTAACAACATAAAAAGAGATAAATGATAGAATCCATCTTCAGCTCCAGCTATCTAGAAAGAGCCTGCTAAAACCTGAATACAAGGCTGCCTGTGTAGAAAAAGGGGCACTCGAGTTTGCAAGTGAAACAAACTACGAGTCGGTCATGGGACTGTTATGAGAAATCTATTTAACATATTTTACAATATGGCTAATCACAGGACCACGCCACTTTCGCGGAACGGGTTTACTTCATTGGATTGCCAGTGCTTTAAAACAAGTAAATCTTTTAAATATCGCAATGCTTTTTATAAAAATGAAGTCATTATAAGACTCAATTCCCATAACACAATGCAACACAAACCGAAGGATAGAGTTTTACCTTATAATGGCCAAAATATGCTTGATACGAGCAAAACAAATCATTTGATATTATTGCTAGTGTATATATGTTTCAAAAACAATTTCAATCATAACTATCGATCATAGACGGCATGGGTACCATATATCATGTCGCCATATATGTATACAATCAAAACCGCACGGTGTCGTATTTGGAAATTGGATTTCCATCATGAACCAAGGCAAAAGATAGTCCTTACCGAATTCGAGACAATCTATCCCATGTCTCAGGATCAAAACGCATCGACCCTTTGGAGCCACAGGGCCGGTCCACCGATGTGGATTAAAATGCCTGAACACTACGTTTCCCCGCTCTTTGGGGGCGTAAATGAGTCCTATGACTCCATCGGCTCCACATAGTCACCGATATATCTGAGGCGCCTCGCAACAGCAACAACCACACAGGTGAAAATAATATAAATGTCAGGGCTGGTAGGTCACTGACACCACCCTAGCTAGAAGGAAACGCATGTCCTCCCTGGATCCTTCTCCCGTTTCTGGTCCATACCGGGGTGTGAGGCTCGCGAATCAACGTTATAAACAAAGCTATACCACATAGGCCGTGCTTTGATCATCATCCACAAGAGTTTGTTTTTCAACAGAAGCCTTGATCATCTACCACTTAGGCATGCCACGCAGGCAATTCACTCCATGCGACTGATTTCTATCGATATATAACCTCTGAGCTCGTACGTCTCAGAGAAGGGCGTTAAGCAAGAGAATAAATTATCCACCGCCAAACAGATATATATTTAATAGAGATCAATCAGCTCAGAACAAAATCCAATGTCAGACACACAGTCCATTTACAAGTTCGTTCGGGGTCTGAATGAAACTGGAGGCACTCAATACCTCGCATATCCGTACAATAAAAAAGTACGTCCGGGCGGCTACTACTTCAGCCCCCTCAAGGTAGCTACTCCTATCATGAGCATCAGTAGCACCCCTCCATTCGACGTGAAGATCATCGGTCTTGCACCGTCTTCATATCTTCGACTTTCAATCGTCGATCAATTATTCGAAATGAGAATTAACTCGGCCTTTTCAAATAATTCACATATATTTAGAATTTCAAATCAATTCATTTCAATGGTTAAATTATTCGATATCACTAATCCTGTTCTTTAATGTAATTTTCACGCCAAACACATTCAACCATCAAATATCACACAAACCGAGCAAATTCAGTTTATTTCCATTCCATATCGTTTATAATATTTTAACATGATTTATCGCTATTTTTATTTAATAATAGCCAATTCACTCAAACGACGCTTCAGCCCATAACGCGGCCGTGGCACTGTTTTTCTTCAGAACTGATTTACACATATCTGAAAATCTAACAATTGGATCTTCACAAATTTTATATAATTAGAAATATCTTTTTGAAATGAACCCAATGGTTTCAGTTTTGGGAAAATCCGATGGTCGGATCTCCCGGTACAATCGTTTGAAGTTACGATTTCAAAATACGAACTGCAGCGTCGTTATTCGATTTAATTTAATTATATTTATATATATGTATAAATATAATCGATTCTGGCACTGTTTTTCTTCAGATTTGAATTAAACATTCTAGACAATCCAACGATTGGATCTTCACAAAGTGGGTGTTGTTGGAAATATATTTCCAAAGCGAACCCAACGGTTTCGGTTCAGGAAAATCCGATGGTCGGATATCCCGCACTAATCGTTTGAAATCACGGTTTCGAAACACGAACTGCAGCTTTGTTATTCGATTTATTTATATTTATATTTATATTTATATAAATATAATTCATTTTTCGATTTCAAAACCATATTCACTTCATATATTTGTTAAAAATGATATTTTTATCATCGATATATTTATTCGACACATGAATATTTTTAGCACTTCATATTCACAATAAAAATGTAGATTTTATTGTTCAATCTATATATTCAACACATGAATGTTTTTGACTTCACACATACGATAAAAATATGATTTTTATCGTTCTAGTCCTTTATTCAACACATGAATATTTTCTATAGTTTATATATATATAATAAAAATGTGATTTTTATTGTAAAAAAATTTATTCAAGACACGATTATTTTATATAGTTCATACATAAAATAAAATGTTATTTTTATATTTCAAAGAATTTATTCAACACATGAATTTCTATTCAACACATGAATTTCTATTCAACACATGAATTTCTATTCAACACATGAATTTGGTTTCAGCACATGAATTTCTATTCAACACATGAATATAGTTCGATAGTTTTTATATATATATATATATATATATATATATATATATATATGTATATATGTGATTTTAATTGTAAAACAATTTATATCAAAACACGATTATTTTATATAGTTCATACATAAAGTAAAAATGTTATTTTTATATTTCAAAGAATTTATTCAACACATGAATTTCTATTCAACACATGAATTCCTATTCAACACATGAACTTGGTTTCAACACATGAAAATAATTCTAACACATGAATATTATTGAATATTTCGGCAGCATAACGGCAGGGTAGTTAAAACCGGGACTGTCCCTAGTACGGCTCCTCGCTCTACATTAAAGCCTCGCAGCTTTTGACAATGGGGATTTTCAATATCTAGTTCGTACGCAGACGAATTTTCCTATATACTAATCCTATGGGGATTTCAATCACAACCAATCATTTCAAAACAACCATTCATGATATTCACCAAATTTCACACCAACCAATAATCCAAACAACATAACCAATATATATCGTCCATGGTCTGTGGACGAGGGGAGTATATATATATATATAGATATATGTATATAACTATATTCGATTTCACTTCAAATTCATTTCAATTTATTTCAACGCATATATCACTTTTACAACGCATATATAACTTATACATCGAACATACAACTTATACAACGCTAATACATGAGGTGTACAACGCTTATATAACTCATACATCGACTATATAATTTATACATCGTTGTTTTCCATATCTTTTATAAATTAGAAATCTAACAATGGGTTCCGCTCCACCAAAAATTGTAGAAGGCTCAGAAAAATATTCGGTCTCTTCTAGAATGTAGAAGACGTCCGCACGAGTCCACTGTCTCTTGTTTCACTGGATTTCAACCATATAGCAAAAAAATACGATTTTTATAAGTTAATCGTAATTTGTCACACTTTTAAATGTTAAAACAGTTTAAATATATAAAACCCGTACCTTTGCCCTTTTAATTCGAAACTAGGTTTCAAATTATTTTCAAATCTGTTGATCGTTGCTTTGATCAGCCAGCGCCACCTTCTAGGGCTTGGAGAGGCGCACAGAACCAGGGTGGAGGCGATCAGTTCGGTGGCGGGATTTGGCTATGGCGGCGCGATGAAGTCGCGGATTTCGAGTTGGCGGATCTCAAGCTTCGGGTCACGAGGAGGGATGAATCTGGTATGGATTTAAAGAGGGGGAGGAGATCTAAAAAAGCTCAACAGGGCCAAGGGCTATCGACGATCGTGGCGGCCGGAAAGTGGAAGGGAACGGAGGTGCTCCTTCCGTCGTAGATCGCGATGGGTTATGGGTTTTTTTTGTTTTTTTATATTTTTAATTTATGAAAGAATTTTCCTATTGGCCCGTGATTTATAATTTCAAAAATGAGGGTTTTCTCCAAACGAATTCCAATCCAAACCCAACGACTGTCGCCCCTAGCTAAATACCCCCATCCCGAACACAATGGAATATGTTTCGTAGGCCCATTCGATTATTACAGTCAGTTTTTCTTCAAATTAAAATATAAAACATTCAATATTTGATTTGAACGTACATTCCAATTTGCCCGGGCCACATACTGATCCCAAAAATTCCAGAAAAATAAATCTAACTATGTTTTGACGATACGGTCCCAACAAAGCTAGTTTCGTCGAATTCTGAGACCGTTTGAAAAATGGCCATTTTCTGGTCGATCCAATTTAACTGTAATTGACCAAACACATTTTCATTCGCCACGCTCACATATTAACTTCAAAAATTATGGAATTTGAAACCTAGCAATAATTCGACATCCCGGATCCAACAAAAGTGGTTTCGTCGAATTCTGAGGTCGTTTGCAAAATGTCTATTTTCACGGGCTACATAAATTCTATAGCGACCTTTCTGAAAATTCATTTGGCCATAACTTTTGATTCCCGCTACGAAACTTCGATTTTTCAGATTCGTTAGAAAGATATTCACTAACAGATTTAAATATTTTTGGTTTCACTAAAATTCGTTTTATTTTGCACCCGGTACAGTCAGTCAAAGTTTGAATTCAAATTTTGAAAATACCGCGCCATTTCAGGCCTTGTTTATAATCTAAAATAATTATATTTACTTTCAAACATCGATTCAAACATACTTTTCATCGTTATCATTTAAAATAATCTATTTTAAATATTTAAACCCACTAAAATAGCCAAATTAAAAATTTTAACTAGCTTAGATTTTCAGGTTGTTACAATCTCCCCCACTTAAAACTTTTCGTCCCTGAAAAGGAACAAAGTCGAAAGTTGTTTAATTAACCAACTCAACTTTCCTTCTGGCTTCCATTCTCCAACTTTTCAGTTTCTAAGAATTTTCAAATTCTTCAAAAATTTCTCTAACACCGTAAATTTTCGAAAAATTTCGCCATAACCTCCTTTGTACAGGGAGGGTTTTGGAAATTTATTGGGCAGTATTAGGAACCCAATATATCCTAATAAGCATGCACATATTTATAGTGATATATTCCGGTGTCCACAGGGGAGTGTGTATAGATCATAACTCCAGAGAATAAATTCTCGTCGCCCTATAAATGGTTTTTGTGCCTTAATGACCAGAGAGACATGTTTATTGTCATCTCCAGACCCGTGTGGGGTTTTTATTAATCTTGCAATTTACCGTTACATTTTATATGGTCCATATCAGTCATTAGTTCAACCTATAAAATATAATCATCGCCATACAAGCCTCTCGCTCATACGGTAAATCTTCAACCTCGTCACACAAGCTCCAAATGCTTATGTGGTATATGATGAGGTATGTATATCTTCAAGAAGTATGTCATGTTGTGTAGTTCAAAATTAATTGTTACTATCCTATGGCGACATTTATTATTACACACAGAACAACCAGCACTCCGCATCCAATGGCATTCACAGGATTTGATATAATAATAAAATTGTGCATCTAACTCATTAAGGTTTACCTATTTGTCGGGCACGCAAATAAATTCTTTACTCAACAGCTAATCCATTTACCTGTTCAAACATATATAATGCACATGTATATATTTCTATCTATTCAATGTGTGATTTAATTGCATAAATCTACCATTCATTCCTCTATTGATTAAATTAACTATCCTTCTAATAATTTAATTAATCGAATCCACAATCACACAATGCAACCAACAATCAATTTGTTGATTAACTTTTCAAATATATATCTTTTATATATTCAAAAATCATATTTCTAAAACCAGACTATATATATAATCACAAATACGTTATTTATAAACATACGACTCTCAACTCGTTCTGGGGCATTTCTGACCCCATCTCTAACGATTTATTCTGACTCTACTATACTCATACTAGGACATTACTGATCCTATTTGTAATGAGTTATTCGTCCCAGAACACTACTGGTTCTATTTCTGACGAGTTCGTTAATATGTTATATTCCAGAAATAAGCTTAACGAAAGCCCTGATACCACGTTTGTGACGACCCTAAACCCCCACGATGGTGGCAAGGGTAATCTTTGGAATATAACACATAAACAGATAACAGCAGAACAGAAATAATTAAATACTCCAGATAATGTACAATATAATACACTGGATAAACATAATCATCAGAGTTACACAGTATATAGGATCATACTTAGTACAAATACAGTTCAGCTACACATAAATGTCTACAGCGGAAATCTAAACATAATATGTACAACAGGAGCTGAACAGCATAAAAAGAGATAAATGATAGAATCCATCTTCAGCTCCAGCTATCCAGAAAGAGCCTGCTAAAACCTAAATACAAGTCTGCCCGTGTCGAAAAAGGGGCACCCGAGTTTGCAAGTGAAACAAACTATGAGTCAGTCATGGGACTTGTATAAGAAATCTACTTAACATATTTTACAATATGGCTAATCACAGGACTATGCCACTTTCACAGAATGGGTTTACTCCATTGGATTACCAGTGCTTTAAAACAAGTAAATCTTTTAAATATCGCAATGCTTTTTATAAAAATGAATCCATCATAAGACTCAGTTCCCATCACACAATGCAACACAAACCGGAGGATAGAGTTTTACCTTATAATGGCCAATATATGCTTGATACGAGCAAAACAAATCATTTGATATTATTGCTAGTGTATATATGTTTCAAAAACAATTTCAATCATAACTATCGATCATAGACGGCATGGGTACCATATATCATGTCGCCATATATGTGTACAATCAAAACCGCACGGTGTCGTATTTGGAAATTGGATTTCCATCATGAACCAAGGCAAAAGATAGTCCTTACCGAATTCGAGACAATCTAGCCCATGTCTCAGGATCAGAACGCATCGACCCTTTGGAGCCATAGGGTCAGTCCACCGATGTGGATTAAAATGCCTGAACACAGCGTTTCCCCGCCCTTTGGGGCGTAAATGAGTCCTACGACTCCATCGGCTCCACATAGTCACTGATATATTCGAGGTGCCTTGCAACAGCAACAACCACACAGGTGAAAATAATATAAATGTCAGGGCTAGTAGGTCACTGACACCACCCTAGCTAGAAGGAAACGCATGTCCTCCCTGGATCTTTCTCCCGTTTCTGGTCCATACCGGGGTGTGAGGCTCGTGAATCAACGTTATACACAAAGCTATGCCACACAGGCCGCGCTTTGATCATCAACCACAAGACTTTGCTTTTCAACAGAAGCCTTGATCATCTGCCACTTAGGCATGCCACACAGGCAATTCACTCCATGCAACTGATTCCTGTCGATATATAACCTCTGAGCTCGTACGTCTCAGAGAAGGGAGTTAAGTAAGAGAATAAATTCTCAGCCGCCAAACAGATATATATTTAATAGAGATCAATCAGCACATAACAAAATCCAATGTCAGACACACGGTCCATTTACAAGTTCGTTCCGGGTCTGAACGAAACCGGAGGCACTCAATACCTCGCATATCCGTACAATCAACAAGTACGTCCGGACGGCTACTACTTCAGCCCCCTCAAGGTAGCTACTCCTATCATGAGCATCAGTAGCACCCCTCCATTCGACGTGAAGATCATCGGTCTTACACCGTCTTCATATCTTCGACTTTCAATCGTCGATCAGTTATTTGAAATGAGAATTAACTCGGCCTTTTCAAATAATTCACGTATATTTAGAATTTCAAATCAATTCATTTCAATGGTTAAATTATTCGATATCACTAATCCTGTTCTTTAATGTAATTTTCACGCCAAACACATTCAACCATCAAATATCACATAAACCAAGCAAATTTAGTTTATTTCCATTCCATATCGTTTATAATATTTTATCACGATTTATCGCTATTTTTATTTATTTAAAAATAGCCAATTCACTCAAACGACGCTTCAGGCCATAACGCGGCCGTGGCGCCGTTTTTCTTCAGATTTGATTTACACATATCTGAAAATCTAACCGTTGGATCTTCACAAATTTTATATCATTAGAAAGATCTTTTCATAACAAACCCAACAGTTTCAGTTTTGGGAAAATCCGACGGTCGGATCTCTTGGTACAATCGTTTGAAATTACGATTTCAAAATACGAACTGCAGCGCCATTATTCGATTTAATTTAATTATATTTATATTTATATATATAACCGATTCTAGCGCTATTTTACTTCAGATTTGAATTAAACATTCTAGACAATCCAACCGTTGGATCTTCACAAAGTGGGTGTCGTTGGAAAGATATTTCCAAAGCGAACCCAACAGTTTCGGTTTCGGGAAAATCCGATGGTCGGATCTCCCGCACTAATCGTTTGAAATCACGGTTTCGAAACACGAACTGCAACTTCATTATTCGATTTATTTTATTTATATTCATATATACATAAATATAATTCATTTTTTGATTTCAAAACCATATTCACTTCATATATTTGATAAAAATGATATTTTTATCATCGAAATATTTATTCAACACATGAATATTTTTAGCACTTCATATTCACAATAAAAATGTAGATTTTATTGTTCAATCTATATATTCAACACATGAATGTTTTTGACTTCACACATACGATAAAAATATGAATTTTATCGTTCTAGTCCTTTATTCAACACATGAATATTTTTTATAGTTTATATATACAATAAAAATGTGATTTTTATTGTAAAACAATTTATTTCAAAACACGATTATTTTATATAGTTCATACATAAAGTAAAAATGTTATTTTTATATTTCAAAGAATTTGTTGAACACACGAATTTCTATTCAACACATGAATTCCTATTCAACACATGAATTCCTATTCAACACATGAATTTCTATTCAACACATGAATTTGGTTTCAACACATGAATTTCTATTCAACACATGAATATAGTTCGATAGTTTATATATATATATATATATACATATATATAAATGTGATTTTTATTGTAAAACAATTTATATCAAAACAGGATTATTTTATATAGTTCATACATAAAGTAAAAATGTTATTTTTATATTTCAAAGAATTTATTCAACACATGAATTTCTATTCAACACATGAATTCCTATTCAACACATGAATTTGGTTTCAACACATGAAAATAATTCTAACACATGAATATTATTGAAAATTTTGGCAGCTTAATGGCAGTGTAGTTAAAACCGGGACCGTCCCTAGTACGGCTCCTCGCTCTACCTTAATGTCTCGCAACTTTTGACAATGGGGATTTTCAATATCTAGTTCGTACGCAGACGAATTTTCCCATATACTAATCCTATGGGGATTACAATCACAACCAATCATTTCAAATCAACCATTCATGATATTCACCAAATTTCACACCAACCAATAATCCAAACAACATCACAACCAATATATATCGTCCATGGTCTGTGGACGAGGGGGAGTATACATATATACATACATAGATATATGTATATAACTATATTTCGATTTCGCTTCAATTACATTTCAATTTATTTCAATGCATATATCACTTTTACAACGCATATATAACTTATACATTGAACATACAACTTATACAACGCTTATACATGAGGTGTACAATGCTTATATAACTCATACATCGACTATATAATTTATACATCGTTGTTTTCCATATCGTTTATAAATTAGAAATCTCACAATTGGTTCCACTCCACCAAAAATTGTAGAAGGCTCAGAAAAATATTTGGTCTGTTCTAGAATGTAGAAGACGTCCGCACGAGTCCACTATCTCTTGTTTCACTGGATTTCGACCAAATAGCAAAAAGATACGATTTTCATAAGTTAATCGTAATTTGTCACACTTTTAAATGTTAAAACAGTTTAAATATATAAAACCCGTACCTCTGCCCTTTTAATTCGAAACTAGGTTTCAAATTATTTTCAAATCCGTTGATCGTTGCTTTGATCAGCCAGTGCCACCTTCTAGGGCTTGGAGAGGAGCATAGAACCAGGGTGGAGGCGATCAGTTCGGTGGCGGGTTTGGCTATGGCGGCGCGATGAAGTCGCGGATTTCGAGCTGGCAGATATTGAGCTTCGGGTCACGAGGAGGGATGAATCTGGTATGGATTTAAAGAGGGGGAGGAGATCTACAAAAAGCTCAACAGGGCCAGGGGCTATCGACGATCGTGGCAGCCGGAAAATGGAAGGGAAAGGAGATGCTCCTTCCGTCGTCGATCGCGATGGGTTACGGTTTTTTTTTATTTTTTTTATATTTTTAATTCATGAAAGAATTTTCCTATTGGCCCGCGATTTATAGTTTCAAAAATGAGGGTTTTCTCCAAACGAACTCCAATCCAAACCCAACGACTATCGCCCCTATCAAAATACCCCCATCCCGAACACAATGGAATATGTTTCGTAGGCCCGTTCGACTGTTACGGTCAGTTTTTCTTCAAACTAAAATATAAAACATTCAATATTTGATTTGAACGTACATTCCAATTTGCCGGGGCCACGTACTGATCCCAAAAATTCCAGAAAAATAAATCTAGCTATGTTTTGATGATACGGTCGCAAAAAAACTAGTTTCATCGAATTCTGAGACCGTTTGAAAAATGACCATTTTCTGGTCGATCCAATTTAACTGTAATTGACCAAACACATTTTCCTCCGCCACGCTCACATATTAACTTCAAAAATTATGGAATTTGAAACCTAGCAATAATTCGACATCCCGGATCCAACAAAAGTGGTTTCGACGAATTCTGAGGTCGTTTGCAAAATGTCTATTTTCACGGGCTATATAAATTCTATAGCGACCTTTTTGAAAATTTATTTGGCCATAACTTTTGATTCCCGCTAGGAAACTTTGATTTTTCAGATTCGTTAGAAAGATATTCACTAACAGATTTAAATATTTTTGGTTTCACTAAAATCCGTTTTATTTTGCACCTGGTACAGTCAGTCAAAGTTTGAATTCAAATTTTGAAACTACCGCGCCATTTCAGGCCTTGTTTCTAATTTAAAATAATTATATTTACTTTCAAACATCGATTCAAACATACTTTTCGTCGTTATTATTTAAAATAATCTATTTTAAATATTTAAACCCTCTAAAATAGCCAAATTAAAAATTTTAAACTGGCTTAGATTTTCCGGGTTGTTACACGAGCCTTATGCCTTCTTTGCGAATACCACCGGAGCACCCCATTCAGATATGCTTCGCCTAACCAACACCTTTTCAAGTAGCTCCCTTACTTGTTTGTTGGGCTCCCTCCTTTCCCTTGGAGACAAATGATGCACGGGTAAGGCTATTGGATTTGCTTTGTCCACCAGGTATATACAGAAATCAATCTTGCGCCTCATAGGTAAACCCCGAACCTCATCAAAGACATCAGGATACTCACGGACTACTAGTACCGATCCCAGATCATTGATAGATGCCTCAAGAGATTCTAGGAAACTAAGCATGACAGACCCTTGCGGATTGCAAGAAATCTCGAGGGTCCTCTCATAACAAGCCAGAAGCCTAACAACCCTCCTCTCACAATCCAGAATGGCACCATACATGGCTAGCCCATCCATCCCTAGAATCAAACCATAGCCCATAAACCCGAGCACATATGCGTCGCACTCAAACTCGAAGCCTAACACAGATATTCTCAAACCCCGACAAATCATATATAAATGAGTTGAACCACCAATGGGGTTTGAGACAACTACGAGATCCACTACTATACTAGTATTTAAGTGCAGAGATTCAACCACAAAACTAGATATAAATGAATGTGAAGCGCCAGAATCAAAAAGAGTTCTAATAGAGTGATTTGAAAGAGAAATCAAACCATCCACAGAAACTTTCCTACCTCTATCTGGAGCACTGGCCACAAGAGCATTTGCTTGCCTACTAAAGGTTCCTGCCCTTTGACATTGTCCTTGTTTCTTCGGGCAATCCTTAATATGATGCCCGACCTCTCCACAAACGAAGCAAGCATTCTTCTTTTTCCTGCAGTCCTTGGCCAAGTGACCCTCTCGCCTACAACTATGGCACTTCCTCTTATCTTTAGCCTTGTCATTCTTTCCACCTTTCTCCTGTTGTTGTTGTCCTTTCTTGGGCCATACCTTCTTATTTTGAGTTGTTTCCTAAGCCTTTACTTCCTTCTTTTCTCCCTTGTCTTCCTCGTGCATTAGGGGCATATCAACTAGATTTTCAAAAGTGGCGCCCATTGGAATATGGGACATGGCTAACCTATGAAGGAGTTCATTTAGCCCTTTAGCAAACCGCAATGCCTTCTTTGTGGAGTGTCAAACAATTCCAATCCAAACCTTGCTAGTTGGTTAAATTTGTTCACATATTATTTAACCGTCATGCTCCCTTGCTTGAGTGCTAAGAACCTCTCCATCTGCATGCTTCTCTCAGCTTGGGAAAGAAATTTCACTTCAAATCTTTGTCTAAAATCTTCCCAATTTCTACCAGGCGTCAAGCTTGGGTAACTTCCTACCAAAATGAGGCTTCGTCTTTAAGTAGCCAAGCAGCTAACTGAATCTTCCTTCTATCTTTTACTTCAAAGATTATGAATAAATCCTCGGTCTCCCTGAGCCAATTCCGCACCTCTACGAATGTCTCGTTCCCATGGAATGATTTCCCTCCCATAGCACGGAAGTCTTTGCAGATCTTTGCGAAATTATCTGCTCTTGGAGTAGGAGGAATGACTGGTGCAGCTAGGAGAGGAACCTTTCCTTGGCCCTCAGCAGACGCCATGGCCTCTAGATACATATGGAACCATCCGAGTATCGTAACGCCCTCTAGGATATTAATTATGTTTGGCTCCCCAGACATGCTGAAAAGTAAAAGGAAGAGATTCAGACAAAGGATCTAAGATACTGCATATGGCTTTTTGGGGAATGTTTTTCAAAATAGACTTTTCTTATTGAAAATGCTTTCTTTTAAAACCTTTTTGAAAAATAATTTTCAAAAACTTTTATCTAATCTGGTAACCTTCAGCTCTGATACCAAGTGTGACACCCCACGTCCGTTATGTCACTCACAAAGGGAACGCATTAAGTTTTGTGAAGCATTATAGGTAAACATACACATAATATTACAATGCAGATAAATAGAATAACGGTGGAATAAAAAACTCTATTTATCATAAGATACCGTGGTCCAAAAACATCACATGTCTGAAACATAAAAGCCCGTTACAACATAAAAGTTACTGTCTTGCACTTCAAAAATATCAGAGTACATAAAAGAAGTAAAATTCCCCAAAAACAGAATACAGCCATAGCAACAAGGATAGGAGCTTGAGCCATACATATCAGCAGCTATAGCAAAAGTAAGCAAAATCACGGTCAAGCCTGAGTGTTTCCTCCCTGAGAACCTGGGGGGAACGGAAGAAAGAAGGAGAAACAAAAAGGGTCATACATAAAGTGTGGCGAGTCCATTTACTTTTAGTAAGTAAATAAGTAAAAGTAGCATGATAGGCACATAAAGTGGATAAGAGATATTACTACATAAAAGGCATATATGACAAGGTAAACAGGACAACGGGATAGAATAGATAACGCTTCTTAGTACTTTCCTTGCTCTGCACTAATACTAGTATAATAGATATGTAATAGGATTACATACTCCTTAATTGCTTAAAGAAACAGGATGATCCCAATAGAAACATAATGGTAGTTTTAGGTGTACTCTAGTAACGGGTTTTAACCCAAACAGAACTGGTACCTAATCAGAAATAACGGGTGTTAGCCCAGACAGAAACACAGGTACCCCACAAAAACAGATAGGACTAGATGTACCCTATCTACTATCCCCCAATCAGTCGGCTCCTTATTCCATAGATACCCTGTGTTGGCCCTAAAATAGGGTGTATCACTCCCTAAAGTGGCAACCCTTCATTTTCCGGATGTGCACAACTGTATCTACTGATGTCACAACGTCTTATTTTCCCGAGCAGGCGGAGTCATGCACGCACATGACCCCGATGGAATGCGCTGTCATGACACCATCCTCCACATTTGGATCTCTTATATTCAGCTCATTAAGTGTGCCCACTTCGACCTAGTTTGGAGTACCCGTTTGATACCTATTTAAGGGTTACTGACTGAAATGGGTCCCACACAAGATGATGCAAGCTCTCCCTTGTGTCTTGCATCCCCACTACTAGGTTTTCCACTTGTTATGTTTACCTAATGGTGTCTTTAATTACATAACCCCAACAGGTTAAGTTTGTGGGCCTATATATACAAATCTTACCCACCAACCCAAGATGTACATAACCCTCCCACTGATTCAAGCATGTTTATTTAACAATTAAGTTTGTGGGCCTATATATAATAATACTACCCACCTACCCAAGATTTACTTAACCCTCCCACTGATTCAAGCATGTTTATTTAACGGTTAATTTTGTGGGCCTATATATAATAATATCACCCACCTACCTAAGATTTACATAACTTAACCCACCGACTGTCCAACCAGCTTTTACTTAACCCTAACTTTAGTTCATAATCATGCAATCACTATGGATTAGATTAGGTTATGTATTCCAATTCATCACCATGTCCATTTATGGTTTATAATGGGCTGGACCTCCCACATTAGGCCTACAACTTGTGGATGCGGGACATGCCGGTCATGTCCGGACAGTCTTATTCCACAAGTTGGGCCTAACCTCGTGTCTTAGCCCAATTCGTATTTGCGCACTTAGACCTCTCACATTAGGTTCGACATTAGTGGCTTCTAGATATGTCAGTCGGGTCCGGGCAGACTTCCACCACTAATGCAACCTAACCTCGTGCCGCAAGTGCAATTACAATTTCTAATTGTAATTATTAAACATTCAATTTTTATCCAATTCTTACCTATGTCTTAATAGGTGATTATGTCCCCACTTCCCCCTTTTTGAATTTTATGTCCAACTCATGTTTATATTCAAATTATGCCAATATTAACTTTTTTCCCTCCCCATTCCCTAACCAGCGTGTTCACATAATTTACGGCATGTATAGGCTATATAATAGCCTAATCATAAGCAAAAAAAGGAAGGTAATGGAAATATGACAAAGGTGAATGTTCTAACATAACTAGCATTAACATATACTAACATGGTGAACATATAAGCATAGTTCTAATGAACTTGTGGCAGTAAACTAGTTGTAACATAGCAAAGGTGATAAGATGAACATGACAAGATCTAAATTTAAATTAGATGTCCAACAGGTTCAGATCTAATATGAGAAGCACAAGGGGATCCAAATAATAAACTTGATCCGATTAATAATTTAGATGTCCACAAAATACAGATCTAATAGGTAAAAGTAGATCTAAAAAATAGGGATTAAGATCTACATCATAGAATGTCCACATAATTCAGATCTAATAGGTAAAAGTAGATCTAACACAAATACGGATAAGATCTACATCATAGAATGTCCACATAATTCAGATCTAATATATAAAAGTAGATCTAACACAAATATGGATAAGATCTACATCACAGAATGTCCACATAATTCAGATCTAATAGATAAAAGTAGATCTAACACAAATAGGGATAAGATCTACATCATAAAATGTCCACATAATTCAAATCTAATAGATAAAAGTAGATCTATCACAAATAGGGATAAGATCTACATCGTAGAATGTCTGCACAATTCAGATCTAATAGATAAAAGTAGATCTAACACAAATAGGTGTAAGATCTACATCAAAGAATGTCCACATAATTCAGATCTAATAGATAAAAATAGATCTATCACAAATAGGGATAAGATCTACATCATAGAATGTCCACATAAATCAGATATAATAGATAAAAGTAGATCTAACACAAATAGGGATTAAGATCTACATCATAGAAATTTAGATCCAAGTTGTAACCAATCCAAAATGTCATATGTTCATAATTTACAATGGATCCAATATAATATAAGAAATGAACAAATCCGAACAATATACCGATCAAGTTTACTTTCAAATATTTAATTTTAAAAGTAACTAAGAACTCACAAAGTTTGGATTAGAAGATAGAACTAGAAAAGATTGGATCTTGAATTTCCAATAGATTTGCTTTAGTTGATAGTTGTAGAATATAATGGATCCAGTTCAGTTCAGATGCCGGTAGAGTTTGGCCTCCATGGATTCTCAATGAAGAAAACAAGATAAATGACCATGTATTTATAGCTGCCAGCCTCCAGGATTCAGATGACACATCAGCCCTAGGGCGAATCGGGCCACCGGTCGACACCCAAACACCTTGGATCGACCCCTGGGTCGACCCCCAAAATGGGGCGGTTCGGCTATTCCCCCTTCCGATTCGCTATTTTGAATTTTTTTGAATATTTATTTATTTAATTTTTATATATCTATCTACATATATATATTTTTCATATGCATACAAACTTCAAGGCTTAATAACTTCTTCATACGGTGCCCGTTTTACGCAAACGCAATGTCTATCTAGACCAAAATTTCGAGACGAACGTAATGGTAGTCTATTTTACTTAATTCATAGTATTTAATTAAGTTATCACATTATATTCATTATATAATGTAGCTTGAAATGTCTAAAAAAATGGGGGTGTTATAGAAGATACCCTGGTCGGGACCGTCCAGTCGCCAACTTGAGGGTATTGATCTGAGAGAGGATGAGGAGCCAGGGTATAGAAGGGTGACTCATAATGAAACTACGATGGAAATTCCGATCGATAACAACGACCCGACTAAATTATTGAAGATCAAATCCTATTTTATCCCCCTCCGAATGAAGGAGTTGACTAATTTTTTTATGCGAACCTTGACGTGTTCGCATGGAGCCATGCTGGCATGCGTGGGATATCCCCATAGATCATGAGCCATTCGCTCAATATCGACCTAAAATACGTCCCAGTAAAGTAGAAGAGATGTATGCTCATCCCGGAAAGATCGACAACACTATAGGAAGGGGTTGAAAGGCTAAAGAACAACGGGTTTATTCAGGATTTGAAAGCACCAAGTGGATATCGACCCCATTTCATGTGAAGAAGGCCGTTGGAAAGTGGAGGACATGCATTTCCTTTTCAGACTTGAATGAAGCGTACCCCAAAGACAGCTTCCAGCTTCCCTGGGAGAACCAATTCATCGACTCAACGACTGGACATGAACTTCTCTTTTCATGGATGCTTACTCTAGATATAACCAGATAGCAATGCATGTTCCTGACCTGAATCGTATTAGCTTCATAACAGATCTTCGGTTGTATTGCTATGTGGTCATGCCATTCGGACTGAAGAACGCCAAGGTGATGTACCAACGATTGGTCAACCACAAATTCCAACATAAAATAAGGAAATCAATGGAGGTCTATGTTTTTGCCATGCTTGTGAAATCAAACAACTATCCAACCATGTCAAAGACTTAGTGGAAATGTTTGGCATTCTTCGATAGCACGGGATGAAGCTCAACCCAGCATCTCCTAAGGGAAATTTTTGGGCTTCATTGTTTGCTCGCGAGGAATCGAGATAAACCCCGAAAAATTGAGGCTATAAGAGGTATCTGGGAACCTTGGAAAATCAAGGATATACAAAGTCTAGCAAAGAAGGTGGCAGCTTAGAGAAGATTTGTATCCATGGCTATCGATAAATGTATCCCCTTCTTTGACATGATTAAGCCTAGAAAGCGCAGTTTTGCTTGGATGCATAACTATGTCGAAGCATTTCAAAATTTATTGGATCATATGGAGAGGCCTCCAATTCTGTCAAAGTCAGTGGATCATGGAGATTTTCTTGCATACTTGGCAGTCTCTTTGCATGCCCTCAACTTAGCATTAGTCCGCGAAGACGACTGGGTTCATGAAGGTAAAAATGGATTGATGCACAACAGAATTAACAAATTAATAGTCCTAATTATATAATCGAGCTTAAAATTTGAATTAAAACGATATACCTTTCGATGATTTCATCAATTCACAAAATCGAATTGGATGGAGGATGGATTGTATCATCAGCACAACAAAACTCTGGCCTTTATCGGTATCCACACGAATGTTTTTTCTTTTGATCAAATCGAAGCGAAAGGGGGATTTGGTGCTAGCCGCCACACTTAGGGTTTAAGGTATACAGTCGGTTTTAATTTTTTTGATCTGATCTCATGAATAATGATTCACGTGTGTCTTTTACAAGGAATGATCAATACCATTATAAAACCAAGTGTATACCATGAAATAAGGAAACCACCGGCATACCATTTCTACATTAAATAAAATATTGTAATAGCCCGCATTTTACATATCGGAGGATCATAAAATATTTTTATTTAATTCCTTGTGGGTTGGATCATTCTCATATTTTGAGATGTTGGTTATGGGGATGTGAGACATGCCCATAATTTTTATCAATTTTATTTGTGAACATTTTGCCCCTACCAGAGGGAATAACTTTTTACTGGAATCGAATCAGGTGCTGAGTTTAATTTCATTGGAAAGGAAATGGTTTTGCCAATTCCGTTGAGTGGTCATATAAAAGATTTGGTTCAGCGGTTTGGGAGGAATCGTTGTTTTAGTGCTGCACAATTTCTATACAGGTTTGGTTGGTCATTAATGGGCTAATTTGGTATGGCCCGTTAATGGGTTGGTTTCTGCGCAGTTATTGCTCCTCTATAATCCCATTATATCCCATAGCGGATTACCACCGCTATGCTTTTCCCAAATAGCCTCTCATATAGCCTCTCCTCTTTAAGCCCCGCTATATTCCGCAATTCCCGATATACCTAGTTATTTTCGCTATATTTTGCTATTCCCTCTATATCTTTAATGAAAGAAACGAATTTAAAAATGACATCTATGCATTATAAAGATTATGAAGTTAGGTTTTCTATTGAATTTTTTAATATATATTTTTAGAAATAAAAATACTCTATATAGAATAAAATTTAGTTAAGTTAAATAGCATTTTAAGATTATTTACATACACTTGCATAAGTTATTATTTAAAATTAATAATGTACTAATTATAGTTAAACTAGTGCTAGTTTTCCATTTAATTATCGTTTTTACATTCGTAAAAATATTATGAATGAGTTAGATGTGATTTATTAGAGTCATATGCCATATCTTGCCATTTCCACGCTTTATCCCCGTTATGACTTTTTGGACCTTTACCACATTAGATCTGCTAAACGATTTAACTACACAGGATGGTTTGAGGCTATAAATAGGGGGTTAGAAGCATGGAAAAAGGGTTACTTTTCTCTATTCTGTCATTTGGTTGAGCACGTGATTCTCCTTGCTCAATCAAATACACCTTTCCTCCATTAAGATTCTAGATCTACACAAAAAGAGTGAAGATCAACGTCAAGCACAGCTATATCTATATCAAGTGAAGGGAGATCGGATCAAAATGAGAGGTTTGAAGATCATTTTTCGATGTACGGATTGGAAATTTAGTGGTTTCTAGTTACATCAAAGATTTGGTAAGTGATAAGCATCTCTCGCACAGATTCAATCAAGTATATGGGTTGTTTGATCTTATTTTCATCATTTTAAGTTGTTTTCACCCAGATCTACATCATGGTAAGTATATTTTCATTTGAATCATCATAGTATATAATCTAGCAACTTAAACCGGTAATACTTATATTAATTCATATGTTTATGCAAGTTTAGATCCATTGTTTTGTTTATTCATTGTTTTATAATGATTTGGTGAATTCTATATGGTTGTTGATGATTGATTGTCATTTAAGTATTGTTGATGATTTCATAAAGTGTTGATGGTTGAATTCGATGAGTTGTTTGCATCGATGTTGTCGTTTGGTGATGGACTGATCAAGATTGGAGCTATATTTGTCAAATGTGGAGTCGGGTCGTTTTTGGATAGGTTGCATGGCTTGTTGCTCAAGAAATGAGGTCGGGTCATTGGTTTCAGGTCGGATGGCATCTGATCGGGGGAGGATTTAGGTCATTGAAGTGTGGAAGGGCTTCAAGTCGTTGGAACTTGATGGAGTTAGTGAGTATGACTTCAGATCGGAGATGGCTCAGGTCATTTGGCCTATGAAGAAAGCAGGTCAATCTGCTTGGATGCAAGTCAGGTCGTTCGGATTTGGGAAATGCTGGTCGTTTTGCTTCGAAGCTTGGTCAGGTCGTTAGAGCGAGTCAGATTGCCTGGAGTCTGGTCGTTTGGCTCTGGGTTGTTTAAGATGGAAGTTAGGTCAGGTCGGCTTTTGGTTTGGCAATGAATGTGGCTTCAAGTCGTATTCAAGTAGGAGCGTTCGAAATGTTCATTAATCATCGTAATTCAACAAATGTGAAGACGACTCAAGGTTGTGAGTTCATGGATAATGGTGCTCGAAAAGTTGCTAGAGCTTATCAACGGTCATTAGGTCGGATGGCTAGAGATATCGAAGGCCAAGGGATTATCGTTGTCATAGATTCTAGCGGACTGAAAGCAGGGGTATAATGGGGATGGACAAAAGGATAGAAGTGGTTGGTCGAGTACCCTAGGCAGCACGACGGGCCTAGATACGAGCACGATGGCGTATGGAGTTTCGTTAGAATCAGGGTTTACCATTAGCCCTTGACGGACGACAAGGTGTTGAACCGGTCATAAGATTAACGATGGTTTCAAAGCAGGATTGGCAGTAATATCCAGAGTCAAGGATGATGATTGTTTTGCTTGTATCGTCTTGTGTAGATTATTGGATGCCGAAGGAGATATCTCTTAGGTGCTTGTCTGATGTTGACTTAGGCCTTTGGGGATTGTGCTTAGAAGATGTCAATATAGATTAGGATGGTTTACGCTTGATAACTGATTGACATGAATGTACTATTTGTTTCAACTTGGTTGTTGTAAAGGCTACCACTTTCGGATGTGGGGAAGGCAGGTCTTGGTTCTTCTCTGTTGATGTTGATAGGTTGGTTGATTAATATGCCCATTCTTATATACTTTATTGATGATGTTAGATAGTTGTTTTATCGCTCATTAAGACTGTTTTCTGACTCAAGGTTTTATGTCTCCCTCTTATTACCTTGGGTTATTTGTGAATAGGCAGGCTAAGTGGTCGGTGATAGGTCATATATCTTGATGAGGACGATGCTACTGAGCAATGACGAGCAGGAGGCTGGCGTATTATTTTCTACTATCTACTATTTTTGTTTTCCACTGTTTGATGCATTCTCTGAGTGACTTGTAGTGAGGCTTATTGTACAAACTCTTATAGTGTAATCCAAGGTTGTATGGATATTTCATGGTGGTATGAAAAGTTTAAGATTCTACTCAATTATGCTTCACTATTATTGCCTGTTGTATATGTTTTATTATATTTTATCTTTGCATTATGAGTTATACGATAGGTTCTGTTTGTGTTATCTTACCTTGATGATCGTCTATAGCTACTTGGCAGTCTTTCAGTGCATTATTTCCCTTGTTAATTGCAGGAGTTGTGGGCGGTCATGACATTTGGTATTCGATGTCTGGTTATCGATTTTAGCCAAAGTTCAAGGGTGTAATTATGTATGAGAGACGCATTTGTAGATTTATAATGCATGTATACTATATATATATATATATATATATATTAGTGTATAGCATAATAGCTTTTGAACTCCATTTGCAGTTTTTCTCATGCATGCACTAATCATTCTATGTTATAGATTTAGAATGAATCATCGACCATCGAGACACACTGCTAGGGAGGAGACTATTCCTATAGAGGGTAATGGTCGTACACCAGACTACCCAGCTATGTTCGAGGTCATGATAGCAGCGATCATGAGGAGGGTGCCCAATCAGGAGACATCCGCGGTAGATGTAGGAGTTCAAGTGCAAGTGCCCAGGGTCGTGGACTTCGCGAAGCTATGCAAAGACTTCACTACTCTAGGATAGAAACCTTTTAAGAGCATAGAGGCGATTGTAGAGATTTAAGGGTGGCTTGACACGTGCATTCGGATCTTTAGAAACTTGGGAATTGATGATGCAACTAAGAGGAAGCTTGCATCAAGGCAGCTGCAGGATAGAGCTATGGACTGGTGGAACGCTGTCACTCTAGAGAGTCCAGAAGATGAGATTTCATGGGAGCAATTCCAAGTCAAGTTTGAGATGAAATTTATCTCTACCATCCAAAAGTCAATTCTATTTAAGAGGTTTGTCGAGCTTAAGAAGAATGGTCGGCCAGTGTTGGAGTATGTTTCTGACTTCGAAGCTTTGTCGAAGTATGCTCGTTTATATGCCGAGACTCCTTATCAGAAGAATAAGAAGTTTTTCATGGGCTTAGACAAATATCTTGGGAATCGACTAGTTGATCATCTAGATGACACTTATGAGAAGATCGTTGAGAAGACTTTGAGGCACGCGAGTTTGTTTCCCAAGGAAGAGACTATTGTAGCAGCTAAGGAAGAATCAAAACCACAACATGGTGGTAATAACAATAAGAGGAAGCAACAATAGCAGAAAGGGAAGGATGGTCAGAAAAAGCAGAAGGGCGAAGCGACTCACTACAACTGATGGAAGAAGGGCCATTATTCCAAGGATTGTAAGAATCCAAAAGCTAAAAGGGAATGCTTTAAGTGTGTAAAACCTGGAAGTGACAAGAAGGATTGTACAGAACTAGCTAAGAGTAAGCAGGTTGTGAAGGAGTATGCTTTAGAATTTGTGCCATCGTCTTCAAGGGCTCCTACGGTGAAGGAGAAAGGGAAAAGTGTCATAAGGCATTTTTTACATTAGAGATGTTTCAGTTCATTTGTTATTCGATACTGGAACATCGCATCCTTTCATTTGCAATGAGCTTGTGTGCCGCTTGGGTTTGGAACCCGAGATTTCTGATAGACCATTGATTGTGACTAATCTAGTTGGGGGTTCATCCAGTTTGTGTATGATTTGTCGTGGTCTACTTTTTTCGAGTCATCGTTGCTCCTTTGTGTGTGATTGCTTTGTTTTGAATTTCGATGGGTTTGGGATTATTTTGAGTATGGACTGGCTTAAACGGTATGTAGCAAAAGTGGATTGTGAGAAGCTAGAGGTGACAGTAGCGAATGTGGAAGGGCGAATGGTTGTGATTCGGTGTAAGCCCGAAGATGGTGTCTATGTAAGCTATTTATATTATATTGTGATTCAATGGGAAGACTTGTCATCAGTGCCGATCGCAAGTGAGTATAAAGATGTCGTTGATGAGGCCAAACGGTTGTCACCGCATCGCGATATTGAGTTCAGAATCGATTTTGTTGAGCGTACTAGACCTATCGTCATGCCTCTTAGGCGGATGGCGCTTAAGGAACATCGAGAGTTAGAGGCACAAGTATGTGACCTTTTGGGAAAAGGATTCATCTGGAGAAGTGTTTTCGAATGGGGTGCGCCAGTTGTCTTTGCAACAAAGGCAGATGGATCTTTGAGATTATTTGTGGAATATTGTGAGCTCAACAAGGTGACCAAGAAGAAAAAATATTCGTTGCCAAGGATCGATGACTTGTTCGATCAGCTTCACGAGGCCAAGGTGTTTTCTCATATTGATTTGGCAACGGGATTCCACCAGTTGAGGGTGGAAAAGGGTAGTGTGTCAGTGACAAATTTTAGGAGACCATCTAATTTCCTTGAATGGTTGGTGATACCACTTGGGTTGACTAACATGCCAGTGTATTTAGTTGATCTTATGAATAGGGTTTCCGGAGATTAGTTGAACTAGTTCGTGCTTAAGTTCGCGAATGATATTCTGGTTTACTCCCGAAATGAGAAGGAGCATATGACGCACTTGCGAGTTGTTTTGGAAATCTTGCGAAAGCATCAACTGAGGGCTAAGTTTTCAAAGTGTCACTTCTGGAAGTGCAAAGTAAGATTCTTAGGCCATGTTATTTCTAGAAATGGATTAACGGTTGACCCTGCTAAGGTGGCAGCAATCCAGAACTGGGATAGACCTAAGAATACGACGGATGTTCGGGGTTTCCTTCGGTTAGCAGGATATTATCGGTGTTTTATAAAGGATTTCTCCAAGATAGCTGTACTATTGACATGACTAATGAAGAAGAATCAAGTGTTCACATGGGATGCGAAGTGTGAGCAATCTTTCTGGAATCATGAAGGAGAGACTGGCAATGTAACACCCCGTAATTTTATAACATTAAAATTCACAAATTAAAGTATACTTAATTTTTAGAAAAGAATTAAGTGAAATGGGTTGCGCAGAGAAATATATATATATATTGATATATATATATATATATATATATATAAATTAAAAATTAAATAAATAAATATGCGAAAAAGTTCAAAACAGCGAATTGGGGGGGGGGGGGATAACCGAACCGGCCCATTTTTGAGGTCGACCCGAGCCTTGCTGGGTCGACTAGGGGTTAATCCAGGGTGTTTGGCTGTCAACCCGTGGGCCGATTCGCTCAAATGCAGATTTTGCATTTGATTGGTTCTCATGGCTCAGGGTTAATCTAATGGTCCTAAATAACTTCCTACACCTATAAATACATCCTAATGCTAACCCAAAACCTAAATAAGATAGAATAGTTACCGTCATACCATCGCCATGGAAATCAATGGAGCCGCCGCCAACTAAGAAAGAAGAAAAGCAAATTCAATTCTAATTCTCTCAACCCTAAAGCAAAGAAAAACTCTCTCTTTTCTTCTCTAAATTGTGAGTATGATGGTCTTAACAAGATTATTATCATTTTAATTAGGTTGAGTTATGAATGGATTATGAGTAGATGATGTGAATTATCATATATGTTGTTGTAAACCCCTTTTGCTATCATGTATATTGTAAATCCAATGTTATGTGATGATGATATCTTATATGTTGTAAATCATGCTATGATGATGTTATGTATGTTGAAAGTTTCTATGCTAAGTTGTGATGAATCATACATGTTAAAAAGGCCATGATGTTACCATCTATGCTAGTTAGTTCATATTAATTAAATCATCATGTTTGGGTTATGTTGATCTATATGACAAGTCACATATGCAAGCTAGATTGATTAGAAAAGTTATGAACATATACCAAGACATCTATTAGGACATCTAGAATTATGCTATGACATATGTGATATCCTATGCTAGTTCACACCATCATTATGTTGCCTAAAAACCCCATATGCAAGTTTATGTATAGATTTGGGCTATGATCATATCATATAAATTGAGACATTTAACAAGTTGACACCTTTTGATCCTTAACATGTGTAGTTTATGCAAGTTTCACCCCTATTATGATTAGATTTATTTTAATTGTCTATATGTTGTGATAATTTATCTTTGTGCTAGGTGTTAGACTATACAAGTCTAGCCTATATTATGCGTTGAATAAGCGAACGTATAAACGTGGGGTAGGGGTAATATTAAGGATTTAATATTAAAATGTTGGGGTGCAATTGATATGATTTTGCATGCCATAAGTGGATGGCCATAATTGAGTCAATTATGGACATCATTAAAAGTTGACTTAATTAATAATTTGAATAGGGAATTATTATAACTGGGGTAAAAGATTTTAAGTGTTAATCAATGCTTAGGACACGAGGTTAGACTCGTTTGTGACGTAAACCTGCCCGAACCCGCCGGGCAAATCCAGTGGTCACAAATGTCAGCCCAATGTGAGAGGTCCTAGGCCTAAACTAAAGCATAACAGTTGTAAAGACACGAGGTTAGACTCTTTTATGGTGTAAGACTGCCCGGACCCGCCTGGCAAATCCAGCTGCAATAAATGCCAGTCTAATGTGAGAGGTCTTTATGAGGTTATGGTCTGAATGAATTAAGAAATACTTAACCAGATAAACATGTAAGGTGAGACATAGGGGTTAAGTAGGTGCCTTGGGTGGCATGAGGAATCTAGGGGGTGCATTTAGTGGCATGTGAAATACGATTAGTAAGACTTAACCAAACACACATGTAAATGAACATGACTAAGAGGGTTAAGTGGGATATACTAGTGACAAGCTTAGGTGGCTAGCTTGTGGGGGCCCATTTCGACCAGTATCCCAAACGTATCTTTGTGGGCTCGACCCAAGTCGAGGACGGGACACACATGTTGGGTTCGACTGTAAGAGGCCAAAACGGGGAGCTGTGGCAACACAAGTCCAACGGGTTTCGTATGCGTGTGTGGACCTGGGCTGGTAGGTAAGACGTTGTTGCATCGTGTAGGTATAAGCCATGCATTCTCAAGTTGTATCGGGTTGCCACTTTAGGGGAGTGATACACCCCACTATGGGGCCAGCACGGGTATCTACGAGTAGGGAGCCGATCGAAAGTG
This sequence comes from Allium sativum, assembly GCA_030737875.1. Taxonomy (NCBI): domain Eukaryota; kingdom Viridiplantae; phylum Streptophyta; class Magnoliopsida; order Asparagales; family Amaryllidaceae; genus Allium; species Allium sativum. The sequence continues at coordinate 440,977,073 of CM060926.1, forward strand.
GGTAGTGGGGTACACCTGGTGGAGATAGGGGCAGACGACACCTATGTAGTCAGCTAGGGGTACATAAGGCTATTTATAAAGTTTCTGTGTGAAGCAAGTGGGATCAAACAATAGGGTGACTGGTGTGGTGCAGTGTAGTAATGTGCGGTGCAATGTAGTAATCATTCGTTAGTAATTAGATGTGCCTTTACCGTTATCTTTAACGTTATCTTAAACACTATCTTTATCTTCCTAAGAGTTCATAGACATTTACTTGTCTTCCAGCTTATGTCTTAGTCTAGTTATTCTGTTAATAGTATTGTTAGAATTATAATACTTGACAGACTTTATCTCTGACCCCCTCTATTTCTATCCTTTTTCCCCCTCCATGTCCTCAGGTTGGGCCCAGCCCTAGTGGAGTTTGATTGAATTGCTTCATCTCTCTTTGGAAAGCTTGGACCGTTGAAGTAAAGTCCAGCTTGTTATCTTTTTAATGGCTATTTATGTAATGGGATTATGTATTTTGTTTTTATGAACATGGATATTGTACTTGGTTATGATCTATGGTTTTATGATGTAACAAACATGTTTAATTTCCGCTGCAATAAAATGAAGTTTTAGATTTCCAAGTACTATTTATTATCTGTCTTGTTGTAATTTTTCTGTTCTATATTCACTTATAACCTCCATGGAAGTTAATGCATTCCCTTTGTGAGTGACATTAATGGACGTGGGGTGTTACACGTGGTATCAGAGCTTAAGGTTACCAGAACAGATAAAAATACTTTAGAAAAATAGTTATTTTTGGAAGAAGTGTTTTCAAAAACATGTTTTAATGAGAAATTTAAAGAGAAAAGTTTTTAAGAAAAACATAATCCCCAATAACCACATATATTTATCTTTCGAATTCTCCATTTTGAATCTTTCCTTTTTCGTTTCAGCATGGATGAAGATCTTAATCTACCCGACAGTGTAATGATACCAGGATGGTATAGGAGGCTATTGGAGGCTAGGGCCACTACAGGTCCAGCCAATGTTCCTCCACCACCAGTTGCACCCGTTCCTCCTCCTCCTCCTCCTCGCGTAGATACTTTTGCAAAGACGTGCAAGGAATTCAAGGCTATGGGTGGAAAACCATTTCAAGGGTCAGAAACGTTTGTGGAAGCTAGAGATTGGCTTAAGGAGGTGGAAGAATTGCTAGAAATCTTTGAAGTAGAAGAAGGGAGGAGAGTTCGTTTAGCAGCTTGGTTGATGAAGGGAGAAGCCTCGTTTTGGTGGGAGGTCACTAATGGGGAGCGTCCTGTTGACTCTTGGGCGGATTTCAGACGTAGGTTCGAGGCGAAGTTTCTCTCAAGGGCGGAAGAAAATCTATATATGGAAAGGTTCTTGACATTGAAGCAAGGAAGCTCATCAGTGAAAGAATATGTCAATAAATTTAATCGGTTAGCAAGGTTTGGCTTGGACTTAGTAAACACGCCGGAGAAGAAGGCTCTAAGGTTCGTGAATGGCTTGAATGAACCATTGCAAGGGTTGGCTATGACCCACATCCCGATGGGGGCCACCTTTGAGATGTTAGTAGAAATGGCGCTCATGCATGAGGAGAAAAGTGCTAAAGCTGATAAGGCACCCGAGAAGAAGGGGGATCAGAAGAAACCACAACAGCAAAACAAGAAGGGTGGAAAAGACAATAATGGCAAGGGAAAGAAGAAGTGCTTTAACTGTGCAACCCCAGGCCATCTCAGCAAGGATTGCCGAAAGAAAAAGAAGACAGGCTGTTTTCATTGTGGCGATGCGGGACATTTAGTGAAGGACTGCCCGAAGAAGGGGCAGAGGGCAGGAGCTACCTCGGGAGGACAGGTGCAAGCTCTTATGGCACCAGGGCAGGCTAGGGGACAAGTTCAGGCTCTCGCGGTCCCACCGCTGCAAGAACGAGGTAGAACCATTTCTGTTGAAAGCTTAGTTTTTCTGTTTGATCATCCTGTCCGTACCTTATTCGATTCGGGCGCATCACATTCGTTTATCTCTACATCATTAGTTGAATCACTGCACTTAAACACCAGTTTAGTAGAGGATCCCTTAGTTGTTTCGAATCCAATAGGGGGCTCGGCTTATTTGTCCATGATTTGTTTGGATTTGAAAATTTCCATACTTAGCGTTGAATTTAGATGTGATGCTTATGTGTTGGGCTTCACGGGCTATGGGCTAATTTTAGGAATGGATTGGTTATCCAGAAATGGGGCAGTTCTTGATTGTGAAAGGAGAGTAGTTAGGCTCGTGACTCGCCTTGGCAACACTCTCGAAATCTTCTGTAATCCCATAAATTCGGTTATGCTAAGTTATCTAGAATCGCTTGACGCATCTGAGAAAATCTACGATCTGTTAGAGTAGTCCGAGAATATTCGGATGTGTTTGAGGAGGTGAAGGGCTTGCCTCCGAAGCGGGAGATAGATTTTCGAATATATCTTGTGGATAATGCGAAACCAGTATCTTTGCCAGTATGCCACATGGCTCCACGTGAAAGGAGGGAACTCGTTAAGCAAGTGAAGGAGTTGCTTGAGAAGGGGTTCGTAAGACGAAGTATATCGAAGTGGGGTGCTCCTGTAGTATTTGCCATGAAGGCGGATGGGACCCTTAGACTGTGTGTGGACTATAGAGAACTTAATAAGCTTACTAAGAAGAACAGACACCCACTGCCGAGGATTGATGATCTCTTCGATCAGTTAGTTGGCGCCTCAGTGTTTTCGCAGTTGGACTTAGCCACTAGGTTCCATCAGTTGAGAGTGGCTGAGGATAGCATAGACAAGACTGCCTTTAGGACTCCGGACGGTTTCTATGAATGGCTAGTGATGCCCTTCGGTTTGACAAACGCCCCAGCATATTTTGTTGATTTGATGAGTAGGGTGTTTAGGGAGTACCTTAACAAATTCGTGGTAGTCTTTTTAGATAACATCTTGATCTTTTCTAAGGATGAAGAAGAGCATGCCCTACATCTTAGCGAAGTGTTGGAGACCCTACGAGCGCATAGCCTTAAGGCTAAATTTTCTAAGTGTCACTTCTGGAGGAAGGAAGTACGATTCTTGGGGCACGTGGTTTCCAAAGAAGGGATAGCCGTGGATCCCGCGAAGGTGGTGGCCATCCAAGATTGGAAGGTCCCTAAAAATGCTACCGAAGTGAGAAGTTTCTTGGGGTTGGCTGGCTACTATAGGAAGTTTATCAAAGACTTCGCAAAGATATCAGCTTCATTGACACGCTTGACGAAGAAGAACCTAGTTTTCACATGGGACGTAGATTGTGATGATGCGTTCCAACGTTTGAAGAGAGCTTTGACTTCAGCCCCAGTCTTAGTATTGCGAGACGGGAGTAAGCCGTTTACCGTTTATACTGATGCTTGTGGGACCGGACTAGGCGCAGTCTTAATGCAAGAGGGTAGGGTAATAGCCTATGGTGGAAGTCAGTTGAAAGCGCATGAGAAAAATTATCCTACACATGACCTAGAATTGGCCGCTATTATTTTCGCGCTTAAGTCTTGGCGTCATTATCTTCTTGGCGAGAAATTCTAATTATTCACTGACCACAAGTCTTTAAAATACCTATTCTCTCAAAAGGACTTGAACTTAAGGCAGCAAAGGTGGATGGAGTTCTTAGCGTCCTACGACTTCGAAATAGCCTATACCCCTGGCAAGGGTAATGTGGTGGCAGACGCCTTAAGTTGAAAAAGATTATCCTTAAGTCCTTTGTTTGTTGAGCGGCGAAGTTTAGAATTCATTTCGATGTTTGACTTTAGACCTTCCGTTGACTTCGTGCCCGGTTTGCTAGCATCCTTGGAGGTCAGACCTACGCTTTTGGGATGGATTGGCGAGGCACAGCGAAACGACCCGCAGTTGGTTGAGTTAGTAGAAAAACTCAAAGGAGGGGAGTCATCAAGCCATCTCCGTAGGTATACCCTAGACGATAAGGGTTGGTTACGTAGGGACGGTAGACTTTGTGCACCAAAAGACGATGACCTAAGGAAGACTATTCTTGACGAAGCACATCATTCGAAGATGACCATTCATCCCGGCGGGGACAAGATGTACAAAGACATGAAGAGAGTTTACTTTTGGGCCGGCATGAAGAAAGATGTGGCCGAGTATGTCGCTAGATGCTTGGTGTGCCAACAAGTAAAAGCGGAGCAAAAGAAACCCGGTGGGTTGCTTCACCCATTGGAGGTTCCACTATGGAAGTGGGAAAGTGTCTCGATGGATTTTGTGGATGGGTTACCGCGATCAAGGAAGGGTAATATGGGAATTTGGGTTATAGTAGATAGACTTACTAAAAGCGCCCATTTCATTCCCGTAAAGAGTAAGAGGACTGCTCCATGGTTAGGCTCCGTATACGTTCGAGAAATAGTTCGTTTGCACGGTGTTCCTTCTAGCATAGTGAGCGATCGCGATCCTATTTTCACTAGCGAATTTTGGAGAAGCTTACAAGAGGCGGTAGGGACTCAGTTATGTTTGGGCACCGCATATCATCCTCAGACGGACGGCCAGACCGAGAGGGTGAATCGCATTCTAGAAGATCTGTTGAGGCTATGTATCCTAGACTTTGGGGGTACGTGGGAAGAGCATCTTCCATTGGTGGAGTTCGCATATAATAACAGCTTTCAGTCCAGCATTGGTATGGCACCATTCGAAGCTCTTTATGGACGACCTTGTCGTTCACCTACAAGTTGGTGGGAATCTACGGATAAGATCTTACTTGGGCCCGATATGATTAGGGAGACTTCGGGGAAGATCGACTTGATTCGAAGGAGGATGAAAGCAGCACAGGATAGGAAGAAATCTTATGCGGATAAGAGGAGGACAGATCTTGAGTTTGAAGTTGGGGACATGGTCTTTGTCAAAGTGTCTCCATTACGGAACGTTGTTCGCTTTGGGTCCATTGGGAAATTAGCACCAAGGTTTGTAGGGTCGTTTCCTATTAAGGAGAAAATTGGACAGATGGCGTATAGGGTGGAGTTGCCCGAGAGACTTAGTGGTGTACACGGCATATTCCATGTGTCACATTTGAGGAAGTGCTTGCACAAGACCGCGGAAGTGGTAGAGCCGAGCTTTCTTAGAGAGGTGGAGATAGAGCGTGATGCGACAACTCGACGAGCTCCTACGCGCATTCTTGGGTCGGCGATCAAGAGGTTGAGGAATCGAGAGGTCAGACTAGTCAAAGTGCAATGGGGAGATGATGAGAGCAACGCTACTTGGGAGACAGAAGAGAAGTTGCGTTCACGATACCCTTTTCTTTTTGAGGGTATGTCTTTTAATTTCTCCTTTATTGCTTAGCTTGTACTTACCTTATCTTTAGTATATCCTCTCGCTAGTATCTTTGACCTTTAGTTAGGATAATCCTATGGTTGAAACATGTGTTTGAGACATGTTATGTATGGTGGATGCAAAGTGGATGCAAGTGTTTGCTCGTGGATGCATATACACACACTATTAGGCACCAGATCGGCTCAGTCACTTCATATTGCATATTGCATATATATGGATGTATTTAGTAAAATGGATGTATAATGGTTGTATTATCATGTAGTTGCTGCATTCGGGTGGATGGTTGTGCACGCATATAGAATTACTATGTATCATTAGGAATCTTTTGCATACATATTGGACGCATGGCACTATCATGAAGTGCACTAAGGAGGTCAACTGAATCAGTAGACCGCCTAATTTTGCATTAGATATGGACATATACACACACTGTGCATATAACATTAAAGCATTAGAAGTCTTTTAAGGACAATGGATGCTGGTGTTTGATGGTTGAGTAGATGGACGATTAGATGGTAGGATATACATTCTTCTTGACTTGGAGATTTCGGGGACGAAATCCTTTAAGGAGAGGAGAATGTAACACCCCGTAATTTTATAACATTAAAATTCACAAATTAAAGTATACTTAATTTTTAGAAAAGAATTAAGTGAAATGGGTTGCGCAGAGAAATATATATATATATATTGATATATATATATATAAATTAAAAATTAAATAAATAAATATGCGAAAAAGTTCAAAACAGTGAATTGGGAGGGGGAATTACCGAACCGGCCCATTTTTGAGGTCGACCCTAGCCCTGCTGGGTCGACTAGGGGTTAATCCAGGGTGTTTGGCTGTCAACCCGTGGGCCGATTCACTCAAATGAAGATTTTGCATTTGATTGGTTCTCATGGTTCAGGGTTAATCTAATGGTCCTAAATAACTTCCTACACCTATAAATACATCCTAATGCTAAACCTAAACCTAATTAAGATAGAATAGTTACCGTCATACCATCGCCATGGAAATCAATGGAGCCGCCGCCAACTAAGAAAGAAGAAAAGCAAATTCAATTCTAACTCTCTCAACCCTAAAGCAAAGCAAAACTCTCTCTTTTCTTCTCTAAATTGTGAGTATGATGATCTTAACAAGATTATTATCATTTTAATTAGGTTGAGTTATGAATGGATTATGAGTAGATGATGTGAATTATCATATATGTTGTTGTAAACCCCTTTTGCTATCATGTATATTGTAAGTCCAATGTTATGTAATGATGATATCTTATATGTTGTAAATCATGCTATGATGATGTTATGTATGTTGAAAGTTTCTATGCTAAGTTGTGATGAATCATACATGTTAAAAAGGCCATAATGTTACCATCTATGCTAGTTAGTTCATATTAATTAAATCATCATGTTTGGGTTATGTTGATCTATATGACAAGTCACATATGCAAGTTAGATTGATTAGAAAAGTTATGAACATATACCAAGACATCTATTATGACATCTAGAATCATGCTATGACATATGTGATATCCTATGCTAGTTCACACCATCATTATGTTGCCTAAAAACCCCATATGCAAGTTTATGTATAGATTTGGGCTATGATCATATCATATAAATTGAGACATTTAACAAGTTGACACCTTTTGATCCTTAACATGTGTAGTTTATGCAAGTTTCACCCCTATTATGATTAGATTTATTTTAATTGTCTATATGTTGTGATAATTTATCTTTGTGCTAGGTGTTATACTATACAAGTCTAGCCTATATTATGCGTTGAATAAGCGAACGTATAAGCGTGGGGTAGGGGTAATATTAAGGATTTAATATTAAAAAGTTGGGTAGCAATTGATATGATTTTGCATGCCATAAGTGGATGGCCATAATTGAGTCAATTATGGACATCATTAAAAGTTGACTTAATTAATAATTTGAATTGGGAATTATTAAAACCGGGGTAAAATATTTTAAGTGTTAATCAATGCTTAGGACATGAGGTTGGACTCGTTTGTGACGTAAACCTGCCCGGACCCGCCCGGCAAATCCAGTGGTCACAAATGTCAGCCCAATGTGAGAGGTCCTAGGCCTAAACTAAAGCATAACAGTTGTAAAGACACGAGGTTAGACTCTTTTATAGTGTAAGACTACCCGGACCCGCCCGGCAAATCCAGCTGCCATAAATGCCAGTCTAATGTGAGAGGTCTTTATGAGGTTATGGTCTGAATGAATTAAGAAATACTTAACCAGATAAACATGTAAGGTGGGACATGGGGGTTAAGTAGGTGCCTTGGGTGGCATGAGGAATCTAGGGGGTGCCCTTTGTGGCATGTGAAATACGATTAGTAAGACTTAACCAAACACACATGTAAATGAACATGACTAAGAGGGTTAAGTGGGATATACTAGTAACAAGCTTAGGTGGGTAGCTTGTGGGGGCCCATTTCGACCAGTATCCCAAACGTATCTTTGTGGGCTCGACCCAAGTCGAGGACGGGACACACATGTTGGGTTCGACTGTAAGAGGCCAAAATGGGGAGCGGTGGTAACGCAAGTCCAACGGGTTTCGTATGCGTGTGTGGACCTGGGCTGGTAGGTAAGACGTTGTTGCATCGTGTAGGTATAAGCCGTGCATTCTCAAGTTGTATCGGGTTGCCACTTTAGGGGAGTGATACAACCCACTATGGGGCCAGCACGGGTATCTACGAGTAGGGAGCCGATCAAAAGTGGGTAGTGGGGTACACCTAGTGGAGATAGGGGCAGGCGGCACCTATGTAGTCAGCTAGGGGTACATAAGGCTATTTATAAAGTTTCTGTGTGAAGCAAGTGGGATCAAACAATAGGGTGACTGGTGTGGTGCAGTGTAGTAATGTGCGGTGCAGTGTAGTAATCATTCGTTGGTAATTAGGTGTGCCTTTACCGTTATCTTTACCGTTATCTTTAACGTTATCTTAAACGCTATCTTTATCTTCCTAAGAGTTCATAGACATTTACTTGTCTTCCAGCTTATGCCTTAGTCCAGTTATTTTGATAATAGTATTGTTAGAATTATCATACTCGCCAGACTTTATGTCTGACCCCCTCTATTTCTATCGTTTTTCCCCCTCCAGGTCCTCAGGTTGGGCCCAGCCCTAGTGGAGTTTGATTGAATTGCTTCATCTCTCTTTGGAAAGCTTGGACCATTGAAGTAAAGTCCAACTTGTTATCTTTTTAATGGCTATTTATGTAATGGGATTTTGTATTTTGTTTTTATGAAGATGGATATTGTACTTGGTTATGATCTATGGTTTTATGATGTAACAGACATGTTTAATTTCCGTTGCAATAAAATGAAGTTTTAGATTTCCAAGTACTATTTATTATCTATCTTGTTGTAATTTTTCTGTTCTATATTCACTTATAACCTCCATGGAAGTTAATGCATTCCCTTTATGAGTGACATTAATGGACGTGGGGTGTTACACGTACTCCAGTTTTGACAACTCCGAATGGGAATGAAGAAATGGTGGTATGCACTGATGCATGTAGTGCTAGACTTGGAGCAATGCTAATGCATAAGGATAAAGTTATGGCCTATGCAAGTCGATAGCTGAAGTCGCATGAAAGGAATCATCTGACTCAAGATTCAGAGTTGGCAACGATCGTGTTTGCTCTGAAGATGTCGAGACATTGCCTGTTGGGAGTTCGATTCGAGTTGTTTACGGATCATGAGTCGTTGAAGTACCTTTTCTTCCATAAGGATTTGAATCTTCAGCAACAACGGTGGTTAGATTTTTTTGGCATCATATGATTTTGGTATACCCTATACTCTTGGTAAAGGAAACGCAGTTGCAGATGCGTTGAGTCGAAGACACGCAAGTTTGGGAGCGATGTTTTTGGAGTGGAAACACCTCGAGTACTTGGCCGGATTTGATTTCAGGCCTCGATGTGAGTTTGAACCTGAAATGTGGGCAAGCTTACTGAGAATACCAAATCTCATCAAAAGAACTGGCGAGAGCCAAAAGTGTGATGCGAAGCTTGTCATGATAATCCAGAAGTTGGAAGCAGAGAATAAGGAGCTTGAAGTCGATCGAGAGGGTTGGCTTCAAAAATAAGTACGATTGGTTGTTCCTGATATTGACGAACTGAGAGATGAGGTTCTGAGGGAATGTCAACACTCAAAGTTGATGATTCATCCTGGTGGTAATAAGTTGTATTAGGACATGAAGCGATCATCCTACTAGGAAGGGATGAAGAGGGATGTTGGAAAATTTATTTCTAGGTGTATGAACTGTCAGTTAGTGAAAGTTTCACAAAAGAAGTCAAGTGGATTGCTTCAGTCATTGGACGTTCCTACGTGGAAGTTGGAGCATATATCGATGGATTTTATCGATGGACTACCTAGAACCAGGCCAGGAAACGAAGAGATTGGGGTCGTCATGGATTGTTTGACCAAAGGTGCGAGGTTTATTCTTGTCATATCGACTAGAACAACATCAAAATTAGCTGAGCTATATATTAAATGGCTAGATCGATTCCATGGTATCCCAAAGAGCATAGTTAGTGATCGAGATCCATTATTTATGAGTGGATTTTGGACGAGTTTGCAAGAGACTTTGGGAACCGAGTTGTGTTTGAGTACGTTTTTAATCCCTAGACTGATGGTTAAACCAAGAGGACTAACCAAGTTTTGGAAGATCTCCTACGAACTTGTGTATTGGATTTTGGGGGTCATGGGAAGACCATCTACATTTGGTTTAGATTGCGTATAATAATAGCTACTAGTCGATCATTGGGATGGCACTATATGAAGTGTTGTATGGTAGACCGTGTAATTCTCCAGCATGTTGGTTTGATACTAGAGATAAGTTGATACTTGGGCCAGAGTTGATTAGAGAGACCTAGGACTGTATTGAGATCGTTCGGCAACGAATGAAGTCAGCCCACAACCGTTAGAAGAATTATGCTAATAAGCGTCGAAAGGATTTGGAATTCAAAGTGGGCGATATGGTTTCGTGAAGATTTTGTCACTGAAGAATGTTGTTTAGTTCGGAAGTAAAGAAAAGTTAGCTCCAAGGTTCGTTGGACCGATTCGATAGTCGAGCGGTTTGGAAAGCTCACGTATAGATTGGATTTACCCGAGAAGATGTCGAGTGTGCATAATGTTTTCCATGTGTCATTTCTACCGAAGTGTTTGCACGATTTTAATGAGGTGGTATCTCCAGAGCAATATGAAGGCCTATTAGTTGAGACTGTAATTAGAAAACCTCGTAAGCCACTTCGCGTTATGGGGAATGACACGAAACAACTTAGGAGGAAGACAGTTAGGCTAGTCAAGGTACAGTGGAGTGAGGATGATGACGATTGTACGTGGGAGACGGAAGAGATATGAAGATGACCTATCCAGAACTCATTATCGGTATGACCAAATAATGTCATGTCAACTTACATCATTGTAGCTTGTGCTATTTGTTAGAATTCCATGTGCTAGGATAAGGCTATGGATGAACGACTTTATGGATTCTAGTTTGGAAGGTAAAATTGGCTACTTGTGGATGATAGGTATGCGGAATGGTTTTGGTTGCATGTGTTTGCTAAGGATTTTGGGGGCGAAATTCCTAAAGGGGAGAGGGAGAATGTAACAGCCGCATTTTATGTATCGTAGGATAATAATATGTTTTTATTTAATTCCCTTTGGGTGGATCATTCTCATATTTTGAGATGTTGGTTATGGAGATGTGGACATGTCCATAATTTTTACCAATTTTATTTGTGACCATTTTGCCCCCATCAGTTTTGTATAGGGAATAAATTTTAACTGGGATCGAATCAGGTGTTGAGGTTGATTTCATAGGAAAGGAAATGGTGTTGCCAATTCCATAGAGTTGTCACATTAAAGATTTGGTTCTGCGGTTTAGGAGGAATCGTTGTTTTAGTGCTACGCAATTTCTGTATAGGTTTGGCTAGTCATTAATGGGTTGATTTGGTGTGGCCCATTAGTGGGCTGTTTTGAGACTATAAATAGGGGGTTATAGGCATGGAGAGAGGGTTACTTTTCTTTATTCTCTCATTTGGTTGAGCTCGTGATTCCCCTTGCTCAATCAATTACACCTTTCCTCCATTAAAATTCTAGATCTACGGAAAAAGATTGAAGATATACATCAAGCAAAGCTAGATCTACATCAAGTGAATGGTGATCGCATCAAATTGAGAGGTTTGAAGATCATTCTTCACTGTCCAGATTGGGAATTTAGCGATTTCTAGTTATATTGAAGATTTGGTGAGTGATAAGCATCTCTCGCACGGATTCAATCGAGTATATGGGTTGTTTGATCTTATTTTTATCATTTTAAATTGTTTTCACCTAGATCTACATTATGATAAGTATATTTACATTTGAATCACCATAAGGTCAAATCTAGCAACTTAAATCGGTAATTCTTATGTTAATTCATATGTTTATGCAAGTTTAGATTCATTGTTTGTTTTCCAATGTTTTATCATGATTTGGTGAATTTTATATAGTTATTGATGATTAATTATCGTTTAAGTAGTGTTGATGATTTCATAAAGTTTTAATGGTTCAATTGGATGATTTGGATGAGTTGTTTGCATCAATGTTGTCGTTTGGTAATGGACTGGTCGAGATTGGAGCTAGATTGGTCAGATCTGGAGTCGGGTCGTTTTTGGATAGGTCGCATGGCTTGTTGCTCAAGAAATGAGGTCGGGTCGTTGGCTTTAGGTCACGGGATATCATGTCGGGGGAGGCATCAAGTCGTTGGGGCTTGAAAGGGATTTGGGTCACTAGAACTTGATGGAGTGAGGGAGTTTGGCTTTGGATCGTGGATGGCTCAGGTCATTGGGCCTCTGAAGAAAACGGGTCGTTCTGCTTGGATGTAAGTCAAGTCGTTCAGCTTTTGGAAAGGCAGGTCGTTTTTCTTCGGGGCTTGTTAAGGTCGTTGTAGCTAGTAATGTCGCCTGGAGTCAGGTCGTTTGGCATTGGGTTATTCAAGATGGAAGTTAGGTCGGGTCGGAGAGTGATGGGTCGATGGACGACCCGAAGGATAAGGGAATGACCCGACTAATATCAGCCAAATATAGTTGTTATTTTTATTCAAGAATGAATGTGGTTTCGAGTTATATTCAAGCAGGAATGTTCGAAGTATGGTGAAGTGTTCGTTGATCGTCGTAATGCAACGAATGTGAAGACGACTCAAGGTGGTGAGTTCGTGGATAATGGTGCTCGAGAAGTTGCTTGAGCTTATGAACAGTCATCAGGTTGGATGGCTAGAGATATCGAAGGCCGAGGGATTATCGTTGTCATAGGTTCTAGCGGACTCAAAGCAAGGAATAAAGGGGACGCCCAAAAGTTTAGAAGTGGCTGATCCAGTACCCAGGGTAGCACGATGAGCCTAGATACGAGAACTATGGCGTATGAAGTTTTGCTAGAACCCGGGTTTACCAATAACCCTTGACGGACGACAAGGTATTGAGTTGCTCATACAATTAACGATGGTTTCGAAGCAGGATTGGCTGTTATAGCCAGAGCCATGGATGATGATTGTTTTGCTTGTATCATCTTGTTTAGATTATTCGACGTTGAAGGAGATATATCTTGGATGCTTGTCTGATGTTGGTTTAGTCCTTCGGTGATTGTGTTTGGGAGATGTCGATATCAGTTAGGATGGTCTACGCTTGATAATTGATTGCCATGAATGTGTTTGTTTCTACTTTGTTGTTGTAAAGGCTATCACTGTCAGATGTAGGGAAGACAGGTTTAGGTTCTTCTATGTTGATGTCGGTAGATTGGTTGATTAATCTGCCCATTCTCATATACTTTATTGATGATGTTAGATAGCTATTTTACCGCTCACTAAGAATGTTGTCTGACTCAAGGTTTTATGTCTCCCTCTTATTACCTTGGGTTATTCATCCGGTTTGGATGGGCAGATACGTGGAAGTTGATTGGCGATAGATCTTGATGAGGACGATGTTGCTGAGCGATGACAAGCACGAGGCTGGCATATTATTTTCTACTAT